>CM076572.1:323717053-324444274 GCA_034641835.2 Pinus albicaulis
GACTTGGAAAAATTCACTTAAAAACAGTGTAAAAATCCCCATACGCGACTATGCCCGTGCTTTTCCACGTGTATACGCGAGTCCAGCTAGACTTTTCCGCGTATGCCATTAAAATGATTAAAAAATATATAATTATTCCCTATTTTCGGGCTGGGTTGATGGTTACTCAGGTAGTTCAACCACCCCAGCATGTGGCCAACTGTTTCCAACTGTTGAAACTAATTGGAGGGAGTATAAAAGCCCCTCATGTGTATGGCCTAAGGGAGAGAGAGAATTTATTGATATTATACTCTGTTGGTATTCCCTATCCAAGTCTGATTCCCCGTGCCTCCTGCACTTTCCCAGTTCATTGTAGGAAACCCTTGTTTCCTTGAGATGCGCATCCCTTTATATGTCATCTCGTATGAACCAGTTTGGAAGGAGTCTTAGCGAGGCAAGGGCTGGACGGATCCGGACGACGGTCTGCGAAGGCCGTGGAAGGATCAGGTGATCTCTCCACTCGTTACTTTTGTACATGCTATTTATAATACAGAAGTACCATGATGTTCCCGAAATAAACATGTTAGTGTATGCTTTTATGTATGAGAATATTTGTTATAGAAGCATTCATTATAAATTATTTAATGTTTTATATGAATCTCACTGATATTTAGAGTAGATATATGCTATACAACCAGTCCTTTGTGCTTGTTTCTTCTTGTCTTTCAGGTTAAGAAGGAAGGACGGTTGCTAGGGGTTTGAACCCTGCGGGATCTTCTTCAACCGTAGGACCTACGGGTAACTTTCTCATTCTACTCTATTTAGTTTTTCTGAACGTGCATGGTTGTGTGAGTCTCTGTTAAGTAGCATGCCCCTGCTCTGTGGAGGTTGTAACCCAACGAACCTCTAGGGTGATATTCCCCGAAACGGAACTGGCGACTCCACTGGGGATCACATTCTTGTGATTCTCCTGTTGGGTTGTTTCAGCTGTTTAGTAGGTTGCCGACAGTTTTAACTTTCATTTGCAGTCCAGTTTACTTTCTTGCAGTCAGTCTGAAGTCCTGGTGTCTTTTCCAAGCTTGTCCTTTTTGTTTTTCCAATATTTACCTTGGAATACGTGATTTTTTCTACACACAGTCGCATATACATGCAAGTTTGTCTAAAGGAACCCGCGTATACGCGAGTTTCCCTTAGCACAGACGCGTATGCACACTGGTTGCATAGCTGTGAAGTAGCGTATACCTAGGCAGATTTTGAATTTTTGGGATTCTTGACTTTTTGGTCCTTTCTGGCTGTGGAGGCCTATTTCTACAGTGTCTCTGTACTCATTGGATTGTGAAGGAAGTGGTTTCATGTCTTTTCTCTCTTTCGTTTGATTGAAAACTAGTCTTTTTGGCAAAGTGTTGTTTCTGGTGCTGGCACTTCTGGATTGAGTTCCAAGATCGCTTTCTGAGCATTCTTGGTTGTTCTGCTTTATCAGAACAGAGAGCTTCTGCTCACTGACTCGCTCCTATCTTTGTGTTGTGCTTCGCATTGCAATTTTTGCTTTGTTTTTGATTGGTTTTCTTGAGTTCCATAGGCTAGGTTTTGTTGCAACTTTTGAAGAGCTTTTCTTGCTTCTTTGGAGTCTTTGTTTGCGACGAGTTTGCACTATTTGTCTAGGCTGAGTGGCTGAGTTTTCTGGTCTTCTTTTGCTCTTATTGATCTTGCTACGAGTTAGCCTTATAAGGTTTGGGAGCATTCTTGAAGTTTGTGCTTGAAATTCGGTCCCGTTTTGGTTTGGATTTTGATAGTTGTGCTTGGTCTTTTCGAGCTCTTTTTCTATAAAACTAAAAAGCTCAAAAAACATTTGCTTTGCTTTTTGTTTTTGCATTTCAAAGGCTTAAAAAACATTTTGACTTGTTATTTGCTTTTGTTGTTGCATTTTCATTTTCGTTTGCTACAACTTTTGAAGCTTTTGTGAAGTTTCTTGCTTTAGTTTTAGGCTTGATTTTGAGGAGGAGTTGTCACTTGATTTCTTCTTCTTGTTTTTAAGTGTTTTTGGTGTCCTTATTTTAAGAGTTCTTGATTTCAAGAGCTAGCTTTCTGGGCAACAAAAGAAGATTTAAAACTGAAGGACTTTTTGGGAATTTCACTCTGCTTTAAGATATTTGCATCTTAGGATTTACATGCTTGTAGTGATTTGCATTAGGTGCATTTAAATCATTTAGTCAATTTCTTAGTTTTTGTGAGTGTGAGTTTGCTTTTTGAAAAGAAAAAATACAATTTTTAGTCTCGTAGAACCTGTATAGAGATTGCTCTTCATCGAAAGACAAAGGACTACATTTGCATGTAGTTAAGTTTTTATTAATTTATTTTGCGTCAAAAACACCATACGTTTCATCTCCATATCCTTGTGACTTAATATAACAGCCCTTAAAATAAGCGATTTAATCTAAAATCAACTAGCAAGTTTTCTAAGTGTCAATCACCAACTAGCTAGGTTGTAGGGCCTTGGAATAGGTGAGTGGAGAGTTAACTCTCCAAGGCCGCTCAAACAAACATAGAAGTTGATTAATTGAGTGAAATCCAATTCCGTGAGGTGGACTGGGAAAGCTCTCATCCAAGAGTCAAGCGGGAGGGGAAGTGAAGGCTAAGAAGAGGGATACCCCCTCTCCGATTGGCTGAATCTGACCTCAAGACCGTTCTGCCCATCTTCTGATACAGATTGGTGTCCATAGTTGCCACTCCTAGGTTCCACACAGGTGACTGCGGGGGGGAATACTCGTGGTACCTGAGGCAGATGTCGCATCACTTTCAGCAGTACTTCTAGGGGGTGCTTGAGCCGGCAAAGGCTATTGTTAGGAGGTCAGCGTAACTGTTTCTGATACCTTCGCTAGTTGTTCTGGGCCCTAATCATCCCAGACTGCTTTCGGGAGGTCCTATATTTCGCTTTCCTGTATTTTGGTGTCCGGTCCTCATCACCCGGAGCGGAAATACTTGGAGGCTGTTTGCTTGACTGTATCCCAGGGATTTTTATTTTAGTGAGTGCTCTTTTGCTCCTAGCTTGCCTAGCTTTTCACTTTTTTGAGTCTAAATTATAAAAATCTATAAAAGTGGTTGATCAAGTGCCTTGACGTTCGAGGAGAATCCGGGGGTTATCTCCCGAGAGTGCAGAGCCTTCTTCGAGAAGGCGTAGGAGTGATTTAGCAGGTGGTTACCACCGTGTGGAGTCTGACGCAGTGGAGAGAGATCCTCCACCAAGGTATGAAGGTTTCGTAGCTGATTCTGGTGTCGGTCCCAAGAGGAGCGTTCCACTCACCTCACGAGTTTTGTTTCCTCAGGAAGAAGATTTTCAAATCGAAGACGTACCTGAGCCTCCTGCTACAGGTCCATCTCCTCTTCCTCCTGATTATCCGTTCGTTGTTCAGTACATCGGACCGGAGTCTGAGAGACCGGAAGATCTTCCGTATCATTCTTATCTTTCGATGGCCACGACTGGGAACGCGGCTTCTACCGTGAGTGCTGCAGGCATTCAGACTCCTGCTTCTGTTGAAGCAGGGGGCACTATTGCTTCATCTTCGATTGCTTCTAGTGCTGCTGTGTTTGGCTCCGGGTTCACCCAAGTACATGCTTCTCATTCTGGTCCCTTCTGTTCAGGGTTCCCCTCTAGTGGGAACCCCTCTTTTTCCTTTTCCGCTGCTTCAGCTGGATCTACGCCCATGTCTAACATGGCTAGTGGATCAGCTTCGTTTCAGGGTTTCCCCTTTGGGACTGGACATATTCCTAGTTCCAATCCTTCTTTAGGGTCATTTCCGTTTACGTCCCAGACCCAGAGTTTCAACCCTTGGTCTGGGGGGCAAAGTTCGACTACTTTTACGGGATGGAATCCTGTCTTTACTATATCGGGGGCAGGGAATCAGTTTTACGCAGGTCATCAAAGGAATGCTTCTTTCCCTTCATCGAGTGCTTATCAGTCCTTTTCTCCTCTGTCTAATGCTTGGAACCCCTATCAGGGGCTTTCCTCTTCAATCAATACTTCAGCTGGGGGAACTGGTCTGGGCTTTGGTAACTCGGCGTGGGGAGGAGGTTCTTCTCCGTTTTCTACGAGTCCTTTCTGGAAACCTGGTGCCTCATCAAATCCAGGCTATTCTTTTCAGAATGTTGGGAATCCATCCCATCAAGGGTGGAATCCTCAGGCTCCGCCTTGCTTACCTTTTCTGGCAACGTTAAACTTGCCATATTTGTCGAAGTTGACTAATGACCCGATTCGTTATAGTCCGGGATGGCCTCCGGTCCCGACCAAACTTCCTTCAGACATTCCAAAGTTTGAAGGTAAGAATGGAGAGGATCCGGTGGACCACATTACCACTTTCCACTTATGGTGTTCTTCGAACTCCCTGATCGATGATTCGATTATGTTGAGATTATTTCAATGCACCCTAACTGGAAATGCTGCCAAATGGTATATCGAGCTCACTGGGGGCAGTTTCGCTACATTTGGGGAACTGGCTGTCACATTTCTAAACCATTTTCAGTTGCCTGTCAGATATGAGGCTGGGACCGAACTCCTGGCTAATTTTAAGCAAGATGAGGAAACTCACATTTCTGATCACATTCAGGAATGGAGGAGAAGGAAGAGACTTATCAAAGCTCATATTCCAGGTGAATTTCTTCTCGAGTGGTTTTTGAAATCTCTGCAGTCAGATATTTCAAAGGATGTATCCCTATCTGGGGTATTTTCGGAGGAGCAGGCCATTTTTAGGGCCCAGCAGTTAGAACTGATCTATTCTCAGTCTGGGGTACTTTATAAGTATTTTCCCAATGCTCCTCGCTCCAAATTGGATTTGTCGAAAACTAAACCTGGTCCGCATGGTGATGGGCTTGTCGGATCGGTCAGTAGTGGTGCAGCCAGCCTGCTTTCTCAACTGCAACAGTTGTCTTTACAATCTGCTCCTTCTAGTCAGGCTGTGCCTGCCGATTCATCACCTTCCCAGTCTTTGTCCATAAATGTTGTCCAAGCTTCTGATCCCAAAGGAAATAAACAATCCGATGGGAAGAAGAAGGGACGAAATAACAAGAAGAAGGGAAAGAACGGGAAGGGCAATGCAAATAAAACCAACGAGCGTGTTGGTGAGGGTCAAAAGGAGAAAAAGAAAGTGAAGTTTCCATGCAAGCTTTGTGCTGGAGACCATCTCACACACCTTTGCCCTAAAATTTAGGATGCTCAGCGCTTGTTAGCTCAGCAGGGTTCTTCTAGTTCCCAGGCTGTGTTAACAAACCCTTTTCCCCAAGGGCAGCAATTAGTTGTTGGCACGAACCAAAATCCTGGGGCTTCCTCTGGGGGCACCCAGGAAGGGGAAATTCCATCGAACATTTTTATGATGAGTGCTCATGCGGATATCGCTACGAGATCCCGTGATTATGGCGGAGAGGAATCTTCGAAAGCTAAGGAAGTTCCTGATGCTACTGAGCCGCTTCACATCACGAAGCCAACTATTGAGTCTATGCCTCGGATGCCAAAAGCATCTTCTAAGCGGTCAACGATTAATCCGAACGCGAGGGCTGCCCAGAACTACTCGATTGTAGAAGATCTGGCGCAGAGTCCTTGTGCTATGTCACCTTTAGAGGTACTCCAGTCTTGTCTGGCTCAGCGCAGTGCTTTGCTCACTGCCATTGGGGCTGTTGATCCGAAAAATTCTCTTCTGATTACATTTTATATGACTAATTTTAAGAAGAGACTTCCTCATCACATGGCTTTTCACATTAAATCGTCGTATCGGAAGTGAAATATCTTTCGAACGGTTGTTGATGAGGGTGCTTCTACATGCGTGATGTCTCTCGCATGTTGGAAGACACTTGGATCTCCCAAAGCTGTTCCATCTAGCACTGTTCTTACTGCGTTCGATGGTCATTCTCACAGACCCCATGGTATTGTCCCGGCTTTGCCCATCTGTGTTGGGGGAAAAACTGTTAACATAGAGGTTGAGGTAGTGGATGCAGCCTTAGACTACAACCTTCTGTTGGGGAGGAACTGGATATATGAGATGGATGCCATTGCGTCCTCATTACTTCGAATTGTATGTTTCCCCCACGAAGGGAGGATAGTTACAGTGGATCAACTGGACTGTCCTCCTGTAGACTTGAATGTGTCTTCTAACTCATCTGTTCCTAAGTTGGATAATACTAAGGCGCCTGTTGAGAATCTAGGAGTTGGAATGTATTCTTCCCTGATGGTTACTTTCGATCTTCCTCCTCCTACGATGCATATAAATTCTATTTCATCCTCCAAGGCTCCTCTTCGAAGAGAGTTCTTTTGAACTCATTATTTTTCGGACCCTTGGACCTTACCTTCCCCTACTGCCACATTAGCGGAAGGTCAAGTGGGCGGAATGGCATTTCCGATTTCTGCAGCTGAGATTGCCTATCAGTCTATTGTTGACACTACAGAATCCGTTCCAGCTCCTCTTTCGCCGGAAGAGTTGGATGGTGATGTGGCTCCGGCTTGGACGCTTAGTTCTTCTTCGGCCCAGGATTGTCTTGATACCACTCTTCCATCTGAAGAGGCAATCCTGGAAGCCATGACTGGTATAGATAGACCGTGGGATGACTTGCATCATCGGTCTTACTTCCTACCTGACTTGAACGAAGTTGAAACTAGTTTTCCAAGTCCTCAGTCTCCTGGTCCTGTTCACCCAGTCTTGAACCCTTTGGCACCAACAAAGGTTTATGCTGAAGGGAACATGGCTGTGATCTCTCCTACTATCCCGGTGAACATTTCCAGGGATCCCAATATCATTGAGAATGTCTTCATTGGAGCTGAATGTTCTCGTGAAGAGATTCAAATCTACACCGAGCTCTTTAAAGAGTATAGGGATGTATTTGCTTGGTCTTATGAGGAAATGCCTGGCATAGACCCATCTATCATTCAACATGAGATCAAGACATATGAAAATGCTAAGCCGGTCAGGCAGAAACTTCGTCCGGTCAATCCTAGGAAGGCAACAGCTATCAAAGCTGAAGTTGAAAAGCTGCTTAAGGCGGGATTCATTTTCCCCGTTCCTCTGACTGAATGGGTTTCAAACCCCGTTCCGGTAGACAAAAAGCAAGGAACGATTCGAGTGTGCATCGATTTCAGAGACCTAAATAAGGCATGTCCTAAAGACAATTACCCCACACCATTCATCGATCAGATCATTGACGAGTGTGCTGGTAACGATATTTTCTCCTTCATGGATGGTTTCTCTGGATATAATCAAATTACTATCCGTCCTGAAGATCAACATAAGACTGCATTTATTTGTCCCTGGGGTACGTTTGCATACAATAAAATGCCTTTTGGTCTTAAAAATGTTGGGGCTACCTTTCAGCGGGCCATGTCTTATGCCTTCCACGACATCAAGAAGATTATCGAGGCATACTTAGATGATCTAGCTGCTCATTCTCGAAAGAGGATGGATCATCCTGGTCACCTCCAACAAATATTTGAAAGATGTCGTTTTTATAAAATTCGATTGAATCCGAACAAGTGCATTTTCGCGGTTACATCCGGTCGGCTATTGGGATTCATCGTTTCTAGGGAAGGGATAAGGGTAGATCCCTTCAAGGTTGAGGCAATACTTCGGTTGCCTCCCCCGTCTTCCATCCGTCAGCTTCAAAGTCTCCAAGGAAAGTCTAATTTTCTTCGGAGGTTTATCGTCAATTATGCTGAGATTACAAAGGGATATATGAGACTGTTGAAGAAAGGAGTTCCTTTTCTTTGGGATGACTACGCTCAACGCTCGTTCGATGCTTTGAAAAAGGCATTGACCTCTGCTCCTTTACTGAGTCCACCCGATTATAGTAGAGATTTTCTTTTGTATCTGGCTACAGCAGAATCTACCATTGGTATGGTTCTGGTTCAGGAGGATGATGCTCTGGCTGAGCATGTTATTTACTACCTTAGTCGAGGACTGGTAGGACCTGAACTGCGATACACCCCGATAGAAAAATTAGCTTTAGCAGCAGTTCATGCTGTGCAGCGACTCCGGCATTATATTATTCTTCGCAAAACTTATGTCTTGGCAGCTGCCAATCCATTTCAGTTTGTCCTCAGCAGGCGAGTGATTGGGAGCAAATATAATAGATGGATTGTGATTTTACAAGAATTTGATCTAGAGTTCATGTCTGCCAAATCCAAGAAGTCATTAGTTTTTGCGGAATTGATCTCCGAGTTGCCTTGTGGAGAGGCGATGATCTATGATGAGTCCTTTACGGACGAACACTTGTTTTGATCTCCGCTGGGGATCCTTGGTATGGGGATATCATTGTATATCTCAGGAAGCCAATGGTGAAGTTTCCCTCTACTTTTTTGAAAGATGAGCGTCGTAAGCTACGTCACTTGGCCAAGAATTATTTGATTATTGGTGATGCTTTATACCGTCGAGGGGTTGATTCAATCCTAAGACGCTGCTTAACTCTCGAAGAAGCTGAGGCTGTGCTCAATGATTCTCACAGTGGAGCTTGTGGGGTCATTTATCTGGGCTTGCTACAGCCCAAAAGATTTTGCGTGCTGGATACTTTTGGCCCTCGATTTTCAAAGATTGTATTGAATCGGTCAAAAAATCTCATCCGTCATCGGAGTTTATACTCGAAAATGTGCGCTCATCCGGCTCAGCTTTTCCAGTCGTTACGCGGACCCTTTACAAAGTGGGGTATTGATTATACTACTTGTAACCCGCCTTCGGCAAAAGGTCACAAGTACATTATTGTAGCAGTAGACTACTTTACGAAGTGGGTCGAGGCTATGCCTACTTTTGGGAACGATGGTGAGACTACAACTTTGTTCCTTTTCAACCAGGTTATCGCTCGTTTTGGTATTCCGAGAGAGATTTTCACTGAACATGGCAGTCATTTTCAGAATAGTATGATGGCTGAGTTGGCTCTCAAATTAGGTTTCCGGCAGGAGCATTCATCTCCATATTATCCTCAAGCCAATGGGCAAGTGGAAGCCGTGAATAAATCCTTGAAGACAATTCTTCAAAGGACAATTGATAAAGCTAGATCCAACTGGCATATTATGCTATATCCTGCACTTTGGGCATACAGGACGTCAGTGAAAACTGCAACTGGCTTTACTCCGTTTCAGTTAGTGCACGGGGTGGAATCCGTATTTCCCATTGAATGCGAGATTCCTTCCCTTAAATTAGCTGTTGAGCTTCTTCCTGACACTTCCAGTCTGGCAGAACGGCTTCTTCATCTGGAACATCTCGATGAGCAGCGTCGAGATGCCGCCACGATGAATGAAGCGCATAAAAACCGAGTCAAATTTCAGTACGATAAGGCGGTTAAGCCTAGGGTCTTTTCCGAAGGCGACCTTGTTTTGGTCTATGCCCAAGAAAAGGATGCCTTGGGGGCAGGAAAGTTTAAATCGATGTGGTATGGCCCCTATATCGTTAAAAAAGTCCTTAAGAAAGGAGCTTATACCTTGGTTGACTTCGAAGGGAACGAGTTGTCGGAGCCCCGAAATGGGCTCTATTTGAAGAAGTATTATGCCTAGGCTTTGGCCTGGCATCTTGCTTTGTATATAGTAGTTTTTTGCTTTGTACATATCTGTTTGATTTTCGATTTTTGATGAGATGGTGATGTTTTTGATCTGCTTTGGCAGGTTGTGTTGATGTCATGAGTCATTTTGGTTTCGCCGATGGTGCTAGTAGACACACCCGGAACTTAGCTTCCACGGCTTGGGTGCTTCATTATCCTTCCGGTCAGCTGTTGGTATCAAGAGGAGTCTGCATTGGTCCTGCTTCCAATAATGTAGCAGAATACACTGCAGTCATTCATCTACTCTCAGAGGCAATATCTTTGGGTGTTGATTCGTTGGTAGTTTTCTTGGACTCCCAGCTGGTGGTGTCGCAGCTGAACAACACTTATCGGGTACGAGATCCATTTTTATTACGATTTTTCTTGAGGGTACGTTTGTTACAAAGGTCATTTCAATTTTTAACGTTCATTCATATTCCTCGAGCTGACAATTGGTTTGCTGACTCATTAGCTAATCAAGAATTAGATTGGCATATTAATCATTCCATACAATAAATTTTTAATCATAAAAAACATCATACATTTGATACATTTATCACATCACATCAAATATCGCTGTATATATATCATCGGAGTGTCAAAAAACTTTGCAAAATTTGGATCCATAATCTCGTACAAAACTTGGGCTTATGCCCCATCATGTTCAGTCTCAAAAAAGAATATACAGTCATCTAATACATAATATCTGTCTACTCCTGAGGTCCCTGCCCAGAAGTCGTGTTCCTATAGAACGTAACTGCAGTGGCAACTCGGCGGAATAGTCTAACCCAGTCTCGAGGCACTCCTACCACCCGTCTCTGGATGGCTTCCGGTAGATCCTCCACGGCAGCCATAGGGATTTGGCGGGTTAATCCCTCCAAGTTTCTCTGCACGGCCTGGAGAGTCCTATCTGAATCCACAGTATCCGCTTCGCCCCTGCAACGCTTATGGCGCGGTAGGCCCTCAGGACGAACTGGTCCAACATCTGAAACATGATCATTTTTAATTGTCAGTCATTATGAATCCAATCAAAAACATGTTTTTTTTTCATTTTTTCATACATATTTGAGAAAATCCAAAAAAAAAATTATATAAGTCAAAATTTTTTGCAAACTTACTGACTGCTCCCCATGCTGTGCCAGGTGGAAGACCTAGATCCGGATCTCCACGAAAGTCCATCCCGGCATAGGGATAGTCGTCCACTGTGATGATTTGTTCTCCCCACCACAGGAAGAACTCATCGTCCCACGTGGTCCGGGGTACCTCACTACCCCCCAGTCTCTTCATCATGTTCGCCCAACGGGCAATTCTTGGGTCCCGCGGGCTACTGATGGTAGAGATGACTCTGGGTCTCAATGCTGGAATCCTCTCAAAGAAGAATGTTGTCAAAATTGTACCGTAGCCAAAGTGTTTGGTTTTTACTTGGCGAATTGAGGTCAACTGTTGTTTCATATTCAGTAACAGGGTTGTACACCAATCGTACACATGAGTCAAACACTCTACAACTATGCTCATTTGCGTCCGGGACGCCTGATGTAGTGAGGCAGATCCTGCCACTCTGCCGATGGTGAAAAGGAGGATTTTCATGTGCAAATCCCTGATATCTTTAATTGCAATCTGAGTTCCAACCTTTTTGGAACCCCCTACGCAATATACCTGGACATAGTCTTCCACGGTTAACCCTCCCAGGGGCTTCCCGTGCAAGTCTACTGGTTCTCCCCTCCGGGAGAGTCCAGTAATGAAATATATGTCTTCCACTTCAATGCGTAGTGGCATCTGATCAATAATGAAGAAATCATAATCTGTTTCCCAGTAATTTACGAGCATTTCTAGCAACCGCACATTGCTTTTCATATTTGACATTTTAAAGAATTTGAACAATCCGCAATTCCGAAGGATATTTTGCGCTGCGCAATCTTGCATGACCTCTTGGTCTATTGCGCTATGCTCACGTTCCCTCCATGAGATAGTCATCCTGTCAAATTTCATCAAATTATGCATTAGCCATGCTTTTTTGCATTCGGACCTGCGCATACGCGGTTTTTCCTTTGCACAGTCGCGTGTATACGCGAGTTTCCTTTAACGAACCCGCGTATGCGCAAGTCCACATATTTTAGCAAGGGTTTTAAAGCTAAAAATCACTTAATTTTAAATTCCAAACGGACAAAATGAATAAACAGGATGATTTAGGAGCCTACCTGAAGTTTCGGCGCGTTTCGACGGTCGGTTGTTCCTGATTTGACGAAAGAAGTTTTTGCTCCAGAGCACTTTTTTCCAAATCAGCAATGCAATAATGAACCAAATATGAGGTAATTTGTCTATTTATGGCTAAAAAGTTGAAAATTTTCGCAAAAATTCCTTATGCTTATTTTTTCGATCTATCTTAAGCTGCATAACCCGGTTGCTTGGAAGTGCCCAGTTTGGTATGTTTTCAGGTACATTTTGACGATTTTGAGATTTTTCCCGGTTTTGATCCATGATTACCGACTCGTCACAGCAGGTATATGATCTTCACTGGCATATAGGTTAGGGAAATCACATTCCATTGCATTTTGCATTCTAGCCTCCATACTGATCACTTGCCTTAGGGTCGATCCCATCAGGTCATGAGTATTACACCCATTTCACTCGCCGATTATTTAATCATGACTTGATGGTAGAGCCTTCCTTTACATGGGCTTCCTAGTTAGTTCCTCGCTATCACTTGTTGCCCATGCTGCGTTTTATGTAGGCTCGGGAGTCCTCTTTAGTCCCGCCATGTCTTATATGTTGAAGCTTCATTCTTCTTCTTCATCACTTATCATTATTTCTGGCTTTTACCCTAGAGGCTCCCTGGTGTCGTTAAGTTGTATTACTGCATTGCATATTGGCTACTTGTTTATCCTGGCCTTTAGCCGGCTTCTTTTGGACTCGATGTTTAAGCCAACTTTTGACCTTGACTTTCTGTACAAGTTAACCATTGCATGCACTTAGCTATCACGACTTGACACCTTTTACCCATGGATGGAACGTTCCTCTGAGTATCACTGACTAGTTTTCGCCACCTTGCATTGAGCATAGGATTGTTCCAATCCCAGGAACTAGTGCATCTGATTTCTTGATACTCGTTCTATCCATTGTACCATAGCATTCTTTTATTCTTTTTCAGGCTTATTATATGCAAAAGACAAAAAAATAAAATATAACAAAAAGAGCGGGAACGGGATGTATCTTCGTTATTTTGATGGCAGTACAGAGTCAGTTTGTCGCCCTTGAACAAAGCACATATACTTATATATATTTCCTTCATTTGGGATGGTTCTAGTTTGACCTAGGTTCAGCCTTTACCATGTTTCACTTGTCAGTTCTCCCCCGGTTAGTTATCTCTTCCAATCATATGGAGAGTTTGTTTTGCCTCCTGCAAGACAGACTTATACAGTGTCACTTTTTACTGCCATGGTCATCACAGAGTCGTGCTTTTGTTCAAGGGAAGTATAGCCTGAGTCGGCCATTCTGCGGTGTCTCTTGACTCATTATTCAGTCGGCCTTCCCGGTCTTGTCGGTATCATGTTCTATCACATCAGATGTTTTGATCTTCTGCTCGTGCTGGTTTGAGAAGGTCCCCATTGACTTCTTGCCGGTGGGTTTGTCTCTTATCGACTACGACACATTGCTCTGAGAGCAAGCCTAGAGCCACACCTTGGGCCTATTTCCATTATTGATAGGTGACCTCGTGCTCAGCATTTGATCATCATCATGGGTCTTTGACTGAGTGGTTTCCCCTGTGTTCGACGTCAGCACACATTATCACACTTGGGATTCGTGCGGTACCTTGATTTCCATTTGACCCTATCGGTGGATTTCTCGCCTCTGTGTCAGCTTTCATTATTGGTTGGTTCAGAGGGTTTCTTCCGTGCGCTAGCTTCATCTTGTGCATGTCGGAAACGTACTTCGGTTTTGGTTCCATCACTCTACTTCGTCCGATTCCTTCCAAATCTTGGCATGCGGGTTACACTCGCGCTGGACTGATGTGGGATGCCTTAATGCCTTCCTTCCAGCAGATCTTTTCCCATCGACTCCGACTCATTGCTCTGGGAATAAGGTCTAGAGTCTTTTTGTCAGTACCTTAGGGTTTGCAGTCATCAGTGGCAGACTCTTCGCTATCGATAGTGGGGATTCATCATTGCCTCCTGATTGGTATATTCTTTCAAGTCTTCGACTTCAACTCATTCATTCGCACTTGCCGTATTGTATCAAAGCACCTTGACACTCATTATCATTACTTTCCGTGGGTTGTCTCGTTGGTTAATGGTGGTATACATCATCGACTCGTAACCAATCCATTTCCTCACATGGCTCGCCACCATTTATTCCCATTGTGTAGAATTGTGCCATAGTGATCGGTGAAGACCTCGGGTTGCATCAACATTTTTCGGTTCACTTTTGACAGTCCATTCAGTTTCTGCCAGTGATGTCGTCCACCCTTACATGTTACAGTTCAGTACAACAACATCCTATATGTTGGCTTCCGAGTTGCGTGATTGTACCATTTGATCCACCTCTTATGATCCGGTACTTGGAGATTCAGTTACTTATTTGGTCAGACATCTAGTTGCACCATCTTTGATCAGCTTTCTATATGTGATACTTGGACATTGATTCAGACTTGTATTTCCGGGCCATGCTCAGATGATTCACTACTTTTTAGTTCAAAATTTCCATACTTGTAAAGTACATGTTGATCTATTCACTACTTCTTCTTTATGATGTATTTTTAACTTATATTGTATGTTCCGCCCGCAGTTGACCCTCTCGTTTTCTTTCATTGGTTTCTTGCGTCTGAAATCATGAAGTCCTCTCTGTCCTTGCGAAGTTCATTTTCATGTGCATAATACATTTCGGCCATCATGTACCCCTTATGACCTCACATATTAGGGGGCATCTGTTATAGCATCATTTCTCACCTTCATATGATTCATGATTGCTTTTATGGCTTTGGGCACCCATTCCTACAGACTTGGACAAATTCACTTAAAAACAGTGTAAAAATCCCCATACGCGACTATGCCCGTACTTTTCCGCGTGTATACGCGAGTCTAGCTAGACTTTTCCGCGTATGCCATTAAAATGATTAAAAAATATATAATTATTCCCTATTTTCGGGCTGGGTTGATGGTTACTCAGGTAGTTCAACCACCCCAGCACGTGGCCAACTGTTTCCAACTGTTGAAACTACTTGGAGGGAGTATAAAAACCCCTCATGTGTATGGCCTAAGGGAGAGAGAGAGAATTATTGATATTATACTCTGTTGGTATTCCCTATCCAAGTCTGATTCCCCGTGCCTCCTGCACTTTCCCAGTTCATTACAGGAAACCCTTGTTTCCTTGAGATGCTCATCTCCCCATATGTCATCTCGTATGCACCAGTTTGGAAGGAGTCTTAGCGAGGCAAGGGCGGGACGGATCCGGACGACGGTCTGCTCGAAGATCGTGGAAGGATTCAGGTGATCTCTCCACTCGTTACTTTTGTACATGCTATTTATAATACAGAAGTACCATATTGTTCCCGAAATATACGTGTTAGTGTCTGCTTACATATATGAGAATATTTGTTATTTAAGCATTCATTATGATCTATTTAATGTTTTATATGGATTTCACTAACATTTAGAGTAGATATATGTTGTACAACCAGTTCTTCGTGCTTGTTTCTTCTTGTCTTTCAGGTTAAGAAGGAAGGACGGTTGCTGGGGGTTTGGACCCTGCGGGATCTTCTTCAACCGTAGGACCTACGGGTAACTTTCTCATTCTACTCTATTTAGTTTTTTTGAACGTGCATGGTTGTGTGAGTCTCTGTTAAGTAGCATGCCCCTGCTCTGTGGAGGTTGTAACCCAACGAACCTCTAGGGTGATATTCCCCGAAACAAGGGGATAAAAACATTAAGGTATATCATCAAAATGCGACAAATAGGCAGACGTAGAAGACCATATGGGGGTTGTAAATGAAGGATATGACATATAATATATTTTTTAGGAATTACATTAAGGGGTCATTGATTACTTTGGGAAGATGTATAAAGCCAAGGATGATGTGGATCTTATGAACCAATTGGATAACATATAAATATATACAAATTATATACAAATATGTTTAATGGATTTTGTGAACCAATTAGTTAACATATAAAATTATCGAAATATGTTTAATGAAAATGACAATCAATGTATTGGGAGACATAATAATGTTGCAGAACTGATTGCTTTGGAAAAAAGGTCTAAATCTTGCTCTTACCTAGGGATGCCTAAAGATACACATTGTTTGGGATTCCAAGCTAGTTATCTAAATGACTCAAAATATTATTGATGGATCCCCCTCCTACAAAATAGTGAGAAGCTAGTGTTTAGAGTCCCAAGTGGATCGAATAAAACTTCCCCTCGAAATATTTTCTTACTCTACCACACGTCATGTCCTGTGTGTCAGAAAAAAAGTAGTTGAATGGCTGGAAAACAGGGGATCATTTAACAAACACAAGGATTTATCCACTTTATGGAACAACGTTTCAAGCGCAACCGACCTGGACCCTGGGGAATTTTAGGATCTTAATTATCTCCTCGAACATGATTCCCCTTCCTTGATGGGGGTGGACAAATGATGCTAGGCTGGTCCTTAGGGCTTTCCCCCTCCACCACACAGTGCACATGTTGAAATTAATCATCAGTTTAATTACCCTGTACACCTATCGGACAATCCTTCTAGATGATGTTGTGGTTATGAAAAGAAGGGCAGTGGAGTTCTTGTTTTGGTTGGAATTTTGGGTGATGTATGTTGGTAAGAGGGAGGTTGAAAGAGTGGGCAATAGAAACCATGGAAGCTCACCAAAGTTTTGGATTTGGAGATGTGACACAGTGGAAGTCTGGTCCGCGCTAGCTTGGCAGGATTTTGGCCTTCAGATGAGTAATTGGGATCCTGACTCTTTCCTTGGCAGAAATTTGAATCCTGGCACCACCTTTGGTTGGAAATTTTGGTTCATTTGTATTCTCCTGAATTGCTGGCTCAAGGTGGTATTTTTTGCTAATTTTGAACATGCAATTTTTCTTTATTGTTTGCATAAGGTCCCTAGGTCTCTCCTGTTCATTTTATGCTGCCTCGAGGCATCCTAGGGAAGGTTTGTCTCTGATTCTAGGGCTTCAT
Organism: Pinus albicaulis; assembly: GCA_034641835.2. Lineage (NCBI taxonomy): Eukaryota > Viridiplantae > Streptophyta > Pinopsida > Pinales > Pinaceae > Pinus > Pinus albicaulis. The sequence goes on from CM076572.1 coordinate 323,733,744, forward strand.
GTTTTCAAGCGTTTATCATCTTTTGTGGTATTGTCTACCTTTGTTTACTTCGCAGGTGTCTCTTGGTTGGTCATGGTGGAAGCCCCTACCCTTTTATGCCCTTAGTTACCTTCTATGTTTCTCCCATGTCTAACAGGTTGTCTTTTTCTTCATTTTGGGTTTTTCAGGTTCTTGTATTATTGTCTCCCTGAGTTTGGTTTCTTATGGGTCCCCATCAAAGTTTTCAGAGATGCCTTTGATCGCGTTTGTGGGTTTGTGGAAAATTGGTCAGAGACTGTCCACATGAATTACTGGGAGTTCCTTTCATATCATTAATGGTGGATTCTTTGGCCTTGCACAAAATTTCAAGGTGTCTTTTTCCCATGGTGGTTGTTATCGCTCTTTCTGTTGCAGAAATTATTTAGGGTGATCCCAGTTCTAGTCGCTCGGTGCCCTTGCTGCTAAAGAAATGCCTCGTCTCTGTGGGAGGCCTCGTCGTGGGGGTGGAACTTTTGTCAATGCATACTACCCTGCTCCACACAAAAAATTGTCTTCGAGGAATTAAACCAGCATGGAGCGTGAAGGTGAAGTGTTGCCCTCTCTAGCTCACTCTCCAGAAATGATTGAGGCTCTCATAACAATGGAATCCTTAACTGTGCAACTACAAGACATTCAACTCAATATTGAAACCATTAGTAACCATAGGTATGAAGATCACAATGAACTTATCACATATATGAATGATATCCAATATAGTCAGAATGAAATATTGGAAATACTAGATTCTCTTCGTCGGAGCCATCGCAAAACGAATGACCACCTTCCTAACCTAGAAACTCGGGTGGAACATATTGATTTTCATATGAATGAACATGTTGGTTATTTTTATCGCCCTTTACTCCCTCTCCAGCCCCCTCCATGAAATTATGTTGTTGGTCTTCGTAGTTTTTTTGTTTTCTTCATGCACAATTTGGCTACTATTCGAGGCGAAAATAATTTTTGTAAAGTCTTATTTGTGGCATCCTCCGACCCCCAATTATAATAATTTTGGTCAGAATTAGGAAAATGGGTATGTAGAGACATTTTATGTAACCTTTTTTTTCATGAAAATATAATGAAAGAATTTTGATCGAAAAAAAAGTGTATTGGGAGACCCATTACCATTGAGGAAGTGGAAGTAGTTTTAAAATTGTTTAGAAAGGATAAAAGTATGGTTCCAAATGGATGGATGGGGGAACTATTTCTCCACTTCATGGATATTATGGGGCTATACCTATTCCTTATGGCGAAGCAGTCCCTATCTATGTGCAAAAATTTTGGCACAACCAATTCCACTTTCATTTGTTGAAATTGGAAACAAGAATGGCACCCTAAGGGGGCTTCCAATTTATTTTTCCCTTAATTAAATTAGAAGTAAATTGTAATTCCACATCACATGAAAAATTTTAAGTGTTAAATGAGTTTGGAAGACTTACTTATATTAGTAAATTTGAGTTGAGGGTCAAAATAGAGGCATTTAGAATCCACTCCAAATTTTGGGGGGGTCCAGTTGTAGTTTATTTTGAGTTAAAATCAGTTTAACTAGTTCTAATTAAGAGATGAGCTAGTGATAGGTCCAGTGAATTAAATATGATTCAATTCACATGTAGCGATCAATTAGGTAACTGATAATTCTCTATAAATATTTTTTGCATGTCAGTTCTAAGGAAGGCCCAATTGAGATTGGAATTAAAGGGAAGAAAATTGTCAGTTGTATAACTATAAAATTGTATAGGTCATGCATGAGGTCATCAGGATGCCTCGGATGTATTATGCAATCTATTGATGGGAATTTAATAATTAATAGGGGCTCAATTAGCCCAAGAATGCATGAGAAAGGTTGGTTGGGAAGAGACAAGGAAGTGGTTATATATTGGACCAAACTTGCTTAGATCAAAGTGAGACAATCAACAGAGTGCAAAGGTTTCTCAGGAAGAGAAATAACATTGTAATGTTTCATGTTCTTGAATTTATGAAATATACAAGTATCATGGTTTTTAGATGAGGCTTTCCCTAGATATATCTTTGTGTTGTGTGATTGATGTTCTTTCTCTTACTTGTTTATGCGATTGTGTGATCGTAATTGGTTTCCGTAATTTGTAGAATTGATTTAGTATTTTTTTTGGTACATTACATGATCAGTTGAATCTGTTTAGATATTTATACATAGTATAAGAGCATGAATCAGTATAGAAGAGAAGAAACAAAGTTTTTTTTGAACAAGTGAATCGAATTTGCAGATTTATTCTTTAGGACTATTAGTAGATCAAGATGTCTTTCAGTGGCTTGAGACTCAAATATGACCTTGAGGGTAATTTGAATTACATAGCACAGAAGGACAAGATGGAGGCAGTGCTAGAGGACAACGGACTGAAGGAATTCATAGAAAATGATATTCCCCAACCCGCAACAACAAATTCTTAATTTCATGATGCTTGGAAGAAGAATGTAGTAAATGCAAGAAGGATTATGTTAGAAGGTGTTATAGATCATATTGTATCTAACCTCCATGGAAAGGAAACTCAATATTCTATTTGGAATACATTAAAAAAAAAAATTTGGAATAGAAGTGACCACAGGAAGCTAGCATTGAAGGACAAGATCAGAAAGATCAAGATGGAGAAGGGTGACACGATCCCAAAATAATTAACGAAGTTCACTCAGTGTTGAGATGAGCTTGGAAGTACTCTTGGGGTGATAGTTTGCCATGATGATTTGGTGAGCATAGTACTTGTAGGCCTTCCCATGAGCTAGCATAGCTACCAGGACTCGATGAATGGGAGGCAGAAGCTACCGGAGTGGGATCGATTGTGGTGTGACTTGGTACAAGAAGAAATTCAGCGGAACACTAGATATGGATCCTCATCAAAGAACGACGATGAGGAGAATTTTGTCTTGGATAGAAAGGAAAATAAAGGGAAAGGGAAGGCATCCCATTCCAAATCGGATTCCAGTCAGGTAGGCAAGAAGCGAGATTTTGCAAAGGTAAAAAAATTTCACTGTTATGAGCTTGGACACTATGCTACAAAGTGTCAGCACAAGAAGACCAACAAGAAGTCCTTCGGAGGAGCGGTAGGAAAAGAAATTTCTTCATAGTTCGAGTTGGATTTCACCCTCATTGCATACATGGTGTCATCAGTGATGGTTTTTTTTGGTACTTAGATAGTGGAGCTTCGTTTGATATGACCTACAACAAAGAGTTCTTCAGTACCTTGGAGGATAAGGATCTTCAGATGCACATTGAGATGGGAGATGACGGGAGGTATAGTGCTACCAGCATAGGTACAATTACATTTCAGGGGGATTCATGTACTCATCTCATATTAAAAGATGTCATGTATGTTCCTAGTTTAAAGAGTAATTTCGTTTCTATTGCTACGTTGGAAGACCATGGCTATGGTGTGATATTTACTGAAGGAAAGATGTTCCTTCATCATAAAGCCATGGGACAAGTGAAAATGAATGTTTTTCGAGTAAAGAACCTTTACAAATTATATGTAGAAGCTTGTGTTGCCTTGAGCATGAAAGAAGAGAAGGTGGAGTGTCAAGACACCAGTCAGTTATGGCATAGCAGATTGGGCCATCTACACCATGACACTCTGAAAATCACGCAACATATTCTTCAAGACTTCCAAAGGGTGAACTTGCACAACGAGATACATGCAAAGGGTGTACATTGGGGAAGTATACCAAATAAACCTTTCATGATAAGGAAAGTTAAGCAACGATGATCCTTGAGAGAGTTCATTCGGACGTGTTTGGATTGTTCTCGATAGATTCCACTGCAAAACACATGTATTATGTGATTTTTGTCAATGGTTTTTCATGAAAGTGTTGAATTTTCTTCATGTCAAAGAAATATCAGACGTTCTCCAAGTTTTTTGTGTTCAAAGCACTTGTCGAGAAAGAAAGATACAAGGAAGAATATTAAGGCTACGAGGAGTGACAATTGTGGAGAATATGTCTCTAATGAATTCAAGAAATTTTGTGCTTCAAAAGGAATTTGAAGGGAATTGATAACACCTCATAAACCACTGTAGAATGGGGTTGTAGAAAGGAAGAAAAAAACTGTTGTGGGACTAGCACAAGCTATGTTGCATGATCAGGGCCTACCATTGCATATGTGGGAAAAAGCATGCAATGCAACAATATTTTTGCAGAACATAAGTCCTCATCGGATACTCAAGATGATTACACTAGAGAATTCTTTTTCAGGTAAGAGACCGGACATGTCACATTTTAAATTTTTTGGTTCATCAGTTTATTGCCATGTGACCAAATATGTCACGAAGAATCTAGACTCAACAATTGAGTTGGGGATATTTGTGGGGTACACTGATACACCTCACAACTATCGGGTGTAATTTCCAGCACACATGATGATAATGGTCATAAAAGATGTGAAATTTAATGAAGATAAGGCCATGTGAATTTCCCTTGAGAGGGAGCTTCAGTTGCATGAATTTGAGGAGCTCTTGGCTCCAAAAGAAGAACCTTAAGATGTGGAGCAGCCACAAGTATAGGTGCAAAGAGTGGAAGCACCCACTCATGCAGAGACATCCCGAGATGGAAGGAAGCACACCAGATAGGTTGACAAGTTGTTTCTTGATGCTAGAGAGAATGTGGGATCACCCACATCATAGTGTAGGTAGAGAGGTACACTGGCTACATGGATATTATCAGTGAAGGTGTAGATATAGAGAAATCCTCTTTTGAGGAAGCAGTGCATCAACCAATTTGGGTTGATGCCATGGTTGAGGTGTATGACTCCATTATCAGAAATAGTGCATGGAAATTTTCCCCAAGATCAAAGGGGAAGTCAATTGTAGGATCTAGGTGGATCTATAATGTGATGTAGGCAGTAGATGTGAGTGTGGAGAAACACATGGTTAGAATTGTGGCCAAAGGCTTCTCTCAGGTGGAGGGGATAGATTATGATGAGACCTTTACACCAGTCGCAAGGTACTCATCAATCAGATCCATCCTTGCATTCTCAACACAAATGGGATTGTAAATACATCAAATGGATGTAAAGACAATATTCCTCAATGGGTTAATTGAGGAAGTGGTGTACATTGAGCAACCAGAAGGTTTTGATACCTTCAACAGGGATTTTCGTGTGTGAAAAATCAAGAGGGAATTGTATGGGCTAAAGCAAGCACCTCGTGTGTGGTACACCAATATCGACAACTATTTCACCGAGGTGGGATTCACCAAGAGTGAAGTAGATGAAAACCTTTATCATATTGTGGTAGAAGGTAAGATTTTTATTATTTTACTTTATGTTGATGATCTAATACTCACAGGTGATGAGCAGCTCATCAAGTCTTGCAAAGAGGATCTTGCAAGATAATTTGAGATGAAGGACATGGGGCTCTTACACTATTTCCTAGGATTGGAAATATGGAAAAGAGATGGGGAGATATTTTTATCTCGAGGAAATTATGCCAATGATATTTTTAGGAAGTTCCACATGGAGGGAAACAAACCCATGGAGAATCCTCTAGCATGAAAGTGGAGGAAGGAGGATGTTACTTTACGAAAATTAGTAGATGCTTTTGTTTACAGGAAGCTTGTGGGTTCACTCATGTATTTGGTAAACACACAACCAAGCATATGTTATGTGGTTAACCAACTTACTCAAGCTATGGTTAAGCCTACCAAAATATTTTGGAAGGCATGCAAGCATGTGTTGAGATACCTCAGAGGCACTGCAGAGTATGGGATATGGTACATACATATAGAGGGAGTGAAGCTTCATGGCTTCACTGATGAATATTGGATAGGGATTCCATCCGACTGGAAGAGAACATCAGAGGGCATCTTCAACATAAGATCAATGCAAATTTATTGGTACATCATGAAACAGATATCAGTTGCACTCTGTTCCATAGAGGAAGAGTACGTGGCAGCCAGTCAGGCAACATGTGAGGCCATATAGATGAGGAAGATACCCCTTGGTTTGTTTGGATGATAGAGGGATTCGACGGTGATTTATTTTGATAACCAAAGTTTCATCAAACTCTCGGTTAATCCATTTTTTCATGATAGGTCCAAGCATATTGATATCCAGTATCACCATCTCAGAGATTGTGTGTAGAGATAGATTATGTCATTAGATTACATTCCCATGGAAGGGAAGGATGCAAACATCTTGAGAAAGGCATTGTCAAGAAGAAAATTTGAGTTCCATAGAGGCAGGATCGGAGTAGCAGAAAAAACCTTTCTTTTTTAGAGGGAGTGTTGAAATTGGCAACAAGAATGACACCCCAAGGGGGCTTCTAGTTTAATTTTCCCTTAATTAAATTAGAAGTAAACTGTAATTTCACATCACATGACAACTTCTAAGTGTTAACTGAGTTAGGAAGACTTAGTTATTTCAATCAATGTTAGCTTAGTCAATTCGAGTTGAGGGTCAAATTGGAGGCATGTAGAGTCCCCTCTAATTTTTAGGGGGTCTAGTTGCAGTTTATTTTGAGTTAAAACCAATTTAACTAGTTCTAAAGAGAGATGAGCTAGTGATAGGACCAGTGAATTAAATCCGATTTAATTCACATGTAGTGATCAATCAGATAACTGATTATTCACTATAAATATCTATTGCATGACAGTTCTAAGGAAGGCCCAATTGAGATTGGAGTTTATGTGAAGAAAAATATCAGTTGTATAAATATAAAATTGTATAGGTCATGCATGAGGTCACTAGGATGCCTTGGATGTATTTTACAATCTTTCAATGAGAATTTTCTAATTAATAGGGGCTCAATTAACTGAGGAATGCGTGAGAAAGGTTGGTCAGGAAAAGGCAAGGAAGTGTTTAAATATTGGAACAAACTTGCTTAGATCAGAGTGAGATAGTCAGCAGAGTGCAGAGGTTTCTCAGGAAGAGAAATATCATTGTATTGTTTCATGTTCTTGAATTTATGCAATATAAATATAATGGGTATTTTTAGCTGAGGCTTTCCCCAGATACATCTTTGTGTTTTGTGATTCATATTCTTTCTCTTACTTGTTTATGTGATTGTGTGATTGTAATTGGTTTCCGCAATTTGTAGAATTGATTCGATATTTTGTTTTAGTACATTACAAGATTAGTTAAATCTATTTAGATATTTTTACATCATTGCACTGATTCCTAAAGTTCCTATGGAAAAATATTTCATGGACTACCGACCCATATCACTATGAAATATTGTCTATAAGTTTATCTAAGATTATTGCTCTAGACATAAAAGAAACATTAGCAAAATACATCTCTGTTGCACAATTTGAGTTTTTTTAACATCGAGATATTCAAGATGCAGTGGCGATTTCTCAAGAATGTATCCATTCCATCAAGGTAAAGAAAAACATGCAATATTAATAAAAAAACTGATTTGATCAAGGCTAATCACTGTGTGGATTAGGATTACTTGAGATTGGTTTCACATAAAGTTGGCTTGTCTGTGATGAATGTTGACTAGATCATGGCGTGCATTACTTTGATAAATTATGTGGTACCTATAAATGGTGTTCCATCTATCTTCTTCAATGCACCCCACAGACTTCGTGAGGGTTGTTCACTCTCTCCACTTTTATTTTTGTTGGTCATTGATGGATTAAGCAGAAAGATTACTTAAGCATAGTAATTGGGATTCTTTTTGAGTTTTTCGATCACTAATAATATTTATATTACACACATATTTGTGGATATTGTCCTTCTCATGGGGATGATTTTTGTTTTGGAGTGGAACTATTTGCACCAAATCATATACTCATTTGGCGATGCATCCAGTATTTTTGAATAAATCAAAATCTTTATTAATTATTACTTCGCTAAATGAATCTTCCATAGTGGAAATTACAAATATATTTAGGATCAATGTTGCACATTTGGATTTTGGTTTAAAGTATTTGGGCTTTGTACTGAAGCAAAATAAATACGTGATAAAAGACTCAAGCTAGTTAATAGAAAATTTTAAGGGAAGATTGTCACTATGGTCACATAGATAGCTCACATTGGGGTAAAATGATACTCCTTAAGAGTATTTGAGTTTACTAGATGCACCTCTACCTCATGTCATCTCAAATTTTATTTTGGAAAGATCCAAGCCCCCTCGCCCCCCCAAAAAAAAATACACCTTGCTCGATTGGAGATCATATCCATCAAGAAGGAGGATGACAGATGGGGTATATTAAATATATTAAATATAGCCCATTTGGATAGGCTCTATTGATAAAGAGCCTATGGCGTGCACTTAATGAATCCGATATTTGGCAGAGAATTATACCTAAAAAATATGTCTTCGTAGTCATGAATTAAGAATGAAGTTGTGACTCCGAAACTCACTTCATAGATTTGGAGTAGTATGATAGAAATCAAAATTGGACCAATTAGCACATTCATTTCCTAAAAAATATGTCTTCGTAGTCATGAATTAAGTATTAAAAATTGGAGATAACAGAGATACACACACAAATAATTAATTTCTATATTAGATCACACTACTACATTACAATATTTATAGTGCTGCTGAGATCCAACTAATTCCACTCTTGGAGGGAGTAGTTGAGAGAATCTCTCAACATCCTCCAACAAACCAAACCAATCCCTAATCTGTAGTATGCATCATAAATGAGGCATTATCTAAACACCCCCCCTTAATGCCTACATTATAGAAATGGAGAACACACTAAATTAATACAAACATTTGTCTGCCCTAGTCTTCAGTAACATTTGTACCCACTCTGAGATCTCATAGACAACGCTCTTTTCTCCACCATTTTCGAGCTACCATTCAACCCATTTAAAATACATTTTTTTCTGACCAGCAATAATGAACTTTGCAAGATCAACAGTATTGACAACTCAGCTCGTCGGGGCTTCCGCGATAAGAGCTGACAAGTGATGAACCATCCTATGGACCAATCACCATCTGTCGGATATTTCGCTTTCGGCTATCCATCAGTTGCTAGGCAAATGGTCTGAATACTGAATGTGTTCAAGAGCTAATCTAACAACTTGACTTGCTTCACACAAATGGATCTCATACTGTAACCTGTAACTGATGCTCTTGGCCCGTAGCACAACAATATCAGCATATAGCAAATTCACACAATCAAATAAGCCAATTGTCCTCTCGTCCCTGTAGAACGTAGAGAACGACTAATTTAAATAATGCCAAATTGTTCATAGTTGGTTCTGCACTCCACAAACCTCACAACAACAAAATTTACGAAATTATCCAAACATCATTCAAATAATTAATAAAATAGGCAACGACTTTCACTACGTTTTTGGCTGCTAAATTAGTGAATATTGCAACTTCATTTTGTTGGCTCGCTCCCCCCAAGATTGCACTAAATATTCCAGCATGCCAACTAGAATCTGTAGAGAATGCACTGCGCTAAACAAACAACAAACCACCAACGAGAACTCTAAGCAAAAAAATTCACTGCAAACTTCACTTCACATACTTATACCACTCCAAACATAACTCTAACCCTAAACGATGTGCACTACTCCCCTGCAGAAGCATAATAATAAATCTATTCCATCTCAACGCTTCTCTTCGTATCATCTTCATCCTAAAAAATTCAAGCAACGTCACATGAAGGAAGTAGGCTGAGTAACGGATAACAATCAATGATCCTCATTATTTTTTTGCAACATAGAATTGGCATGACTCATACAAAATCCTCAAAGGCTCCAAAACGAGCAGTAGATTCTGCCCCTTATTCCCGTCATACATGAAACGATCCGGAGTAAATATAAATTCTTTGAGCAGCCCAATAGGATATAGATTTGATTTCGTTCTCTGTCACGAAAGGGCACTAGATATGCTCTTTTCAGAATCGCGTGACAGAATAGTTGATAATGCGCTGCTTGAGAGAGGCAAAGGAAATATGAAAAGCTAAAGCAGGACAGAAAAAATGTATGCTCGGCATGCGTAACCGAGAAGGACGACTACTCGACATGACAAAAATTGTTCACTGTTTTTTTGAATTGCTGCTGTTATTTTCGTTGGAGTGTTTCACATGCAATGCACCAGCGTTGTCCAGAATCCGTAAATGTTGTATGCTAACCTGCCAATGCCACTCTACACCCTGTCAGTATACGCCCTCTGCAAATGCACAATAATACCTATCTAATCTACTTATGTACATAAATTCTCTCTCAAATTATTTCATTTTCTTGGGCACTCCTGTGAGGGATTAAACCCAATTAGGCTTTGATACCATATTAAAAATTGGAGAGAGCAGAGATACACACAAATAATTAATTTCTATATTAGATCACACTAATACATTACAATATTTATAGTGCTGCTGAGATCCAACTAATTCCACTCTTGGAGGGAGTAGTTGAGAGAATCTCTCAACATCCTCCAACAAACCAAACCAATCCCTAATCTGTAGTATGCATCATAAATGAGGCATTATCTCAACATTAAGAATGAAGTTGTGACTCCGAAACTCACTTCATAGATTTGGAGCAATAGGATAAAAATCAAAGTTGGACCAATTAACGCATTCATTTCCTCATTTTCACACGATCCTTACAACGCGTTCATTTCCTATCCTTATCCTTTCTTTTTTTCCCTTCCGAAAGCATTCTCAATTTATGGCAAGGCGTGTCTCGATGTTCTTAAAGAGTTGAGGCATCTCTTCCATGCCTACATTATTGCTTTTGCATAGAACAAGCTATATTATTTCTTATTTCTTATCCTTGAATTGGTTAGAGATAGTGATAGAGTGTGGCCCAACACCGACAACCCATTATCTATACATAGTCAATTAATCAACCTTCGAGGGGTAAGTGATTGGAATATCACATAAATAATTTTGCAGGTATTGATATAGAGCGTGATGTTACACGTATTATTTTGCCTTTGGAAAAGTTGTTCACGTGTGTGTATTTGAGGTGTTCACGTGTACGCATGCAAAGGGGTCTTTAATAAGATTTGTTTTCATTAATGTTTCCATGCTTTTTTACCATTAGAGAGTTGAAGAGTGCATTGACACTTATAATAGTCGTAAGGAGGAAGAAATGAAACATGAAAGACCACTTCTTGAATTTCAATAAAAAAAACTTTCAAATTCTTCAAAACATTCTTATAAGAAAAATTTATGGTAACTTCTGAAACTTTTCTTTTAATTGAGCTGAAAGGTTTATTGAGCTTGAAAGTTCATTCTACAATCCAATATAAAGAAGATATGTAAATATGTCACATTTTCAAAATATAATAAAAATAATTTAAACAATTAAAAATCTATTAACACAACAATTAACTGTTGATATTATAATTTTATACAACTTTACAGAAATTATATATATCGATATAGAATTTAAAGAAATTGTTTGAATATCCATATCAACTAATACATTTCAATATGATTTTTTCTCTTTGGAAATGATACAATTTAAACAATGAAAAATTACCACATAGATCTATATTAATCCCATATTTACCAAGCAGTAAAATGTATTAATTCATTGTAAATTTACATGTAAATTTTTTTTTTTCAAGTTTGATATTTGATCTCTCTACGCTCTTGGTAGATGTGGTTAAAATGCGTCTATATTGTTTATTATGTTGCTCTCATTTAAAATAAAAATAAATTTTTCTTTAAATAGAAAAAACAATGTTGCCTATAATAAAAATGAAAAAAAATATATGCTATGCATTTTTAATTAGTTGTCCATATGACCTAATATCATTTAGGGTAATTAGAAGTAAAAAAAAAGTGAGTAAGATGTTTAAACCTTATGTTTTTCAAAAATATTTTAATACGTAATATCAACTTTATATGCATCTATATATAGAAAAAATGTCAAAATAAAATATTTTAATGTATGATAGAATCAAATATCCAATATGAGTTATGGATAAAATAATTTAATATGAATTAATGTAAAATGACTCAATACATATGTGATCTCTATAACATTCAAAAGTGTGATTTAAACAGTAAAAAAATACACATTGTTTTTTGTATTCTAAAATAAGTTCGCAAGAAAATAAATTTGATTTGTGTTTTAGATGGATCTATGCTAGTAAATAGTAGGTCCGTAGTTTGTTTTTTAAGTTTTTACTTGGTTAGGGACTATAACGTCCTCTAGCAGTCTTTTGATTATTTTGTTGAGTTTTTGTAACTTTAACCAAATTTTTGGAGGAAATGATGAGTATTCTTATTTTTGAGTAAATTCAAAAATAATTTTTTAATTTATAGAAATTTTATTTCAAATTTTCTATTATTTCCCTTAGTAAAAAATATTTTATTTCTAGTATTTGTGAGTGACTCAAATAATTTTGAAATAAAAAAAGCTAATTTTTTTAAAATAAAAAAAATACTGATTTTGTGATAGTGAACAAATATACACAAGAATATAATAAATTCTAATAACAAATCATAATTAGAATTAAAGTAACAAATCTAAAGCCATTGTGTAGAATACAAAGGTACAAAAAAAAGCTTTTATTATGCTAATTCCACACCTACGCACTCCCACATAAATTCATAACTTTGACAACTTTGGTAAATCACAATTTTGTTGAATGAGGAACATTGCGTTTGACACTCTTACGATGCGTCTCATTGAATTATTAGGGAATTATATTGTGATATTCTTCTTGCTGCTTGTTTGAATTTGGTAAGCCATCTATTGGCGTTCTTGACGAGGAGAAGATGCCATCTCTAGTGTCGAGGTGCTTCTCCGCATTCCTTCACCTCTACACTCTCCGTCACTTGACTCGTATGAAAATGGTTATGATGCAAACCAACTTTAGGGCTATATGAAGCGGAGATTTTTTAAGTCAAGTGACATGTTTTGACGAGGATTATTTTGCGGAAAAAATAAAGGAATAAGATATCAGTTTTTGCAAAATCAAATGACAGTGCCTTTAACTGTGATGACTCACTGCCTGCTTTCCCCTGTGATTGAATCGTTTCAGGCAAGAACTCATTCTTCGCGGGACGTATGATGATGGGTCTCTCCAACCTCAACCGTTTTGATAAAAAAAATCACTGTAATCCAAAACTAACTTCTTTGTTGCTATTTTAGTTGTTAGTTTTATCAACCAAAACGCGTCATCCATAATAACGTGTTGTGTGATGCCCTTAAATTTGCATGTAACTTGCCGTGAACAGTCCACCACAACACAACAAGGATGTTGCCAATACAAAAGAAACATGTTCAGTCTCTCTTCTTCCGACAAACACCGAAAAAGCTTTTGTAAAAATATTTAAACGTTTAGTTTTAATTATTTTCCACCATGATTTTTTAATCCATCTTTTGTAAAGATACATTTATCAATGTGGTTGATATAGGTCGATAGACTTATATGAAATAAATTTACAACCACATTCACCAATGTAGTGGATATATCCAAATAAACCTATATCCATTATCCATCATATATATTTCACCAAAATAAATATAAATATTACATATTTATGATTAAAATTACCAAAATAATTTATATATTTACTTATAATATATTAATAATATTAACTATATACATATTATATATTAACTTGATATATATAGAGAAAGAGAGAAATATTACCCAGCAAAATAGCATTGGAAATAAAAATTATTAATAAACTCAAGTGATTAGTAAAGTTGAAGGATAAATAAAATTAATAAAAAAAATATAAAAATCAGATCAATAAAATTAAAAAAAAAAATTCAAGTTGAAGAAATTAATAAACACTAATAATTAACCCAATGGATTATTCATATTATAAACCAAAAGAACTAATAAACCCAAGGGTTTAATATTATAAACCAAAGGAATTGGTGAACCCAAGGGAAAAATATTATCCAACAAAATAGTATTAGAAATAAAAATTATTAATAGACTCAAGTGATTAATAAAGTCGAAGGATCATTAAAATTAATTAAAAAAATATAAAAATCAAAAAAATTAATAAACACTAGTAATTAACCCAACGTATTATTCATATTATAAACCAAAAGAACTAATAACCCAAGGGTTTAATATTATAAACCAAAGGAATTGGTAAACCCACGGGAAAAATATTAATAACCTAAGGGACCAATAAGACGAATAATCAATAAAATTAATAAAAAAATACTCAAGTTGAAAAAATTAATAAACACTAATAATTAACCCAAGGGATTATTCATATTATAAACCAAAATAACTAATAAATCCAAGGGTTTAATATTATAAACCAAAGGAATTGGTGAACCCAAGGGAAAAATATTACCCAACAAAATAGTATTAGAAATAAAAATTATTAATAGACTCAAGTGATCAATAAAGTCGAAGGATCATTAAAATTAATTAAAAAATATAAAAATCAAAGAAATTAATAAACACTAATAATTAGCCCAACGTGTTATTCATATTATAAACCAAAAGAACTAATAACCCAAGGGTTTAATATTAGAAACCAAAGGAATTGGTGAACCCACGGGAAAAATATTAATAACTTAAAGGACCAATAATACGAAGAATCAATAAAATTAATAAAAAAATACTCAATTTGAAGAAATTAATAAACACTAATAATCAACCCAAGGGATTATTCATATTATAAACCAAAATAACTAATAAATCCAAGGTTTTAATATTATAAACCAAAGGAATTGGTGAATCCAAGGGAAAAATATTACCTAACAAAATAGTATTAGAAATAAAAATTATTGATAAACTCAAGTGATTAATAAAGTCGAAGGATCAATAAAATTAATAAAAAAATATAAACCAAAGAAATTAATAAACACTAATAATTAACTCAATGTATTATTCATATTATAAATCAAAAGAACTAATAACCCAAGGGTTTAAAATTAGAAACCAAAGGAATTGGTGAACCCAAGGGAAAAATATTAATAACCTAAGGAACCAGTAAGGCGAAGGGAACAATATTAAAAACACAATAGATTAATAAAGAATACAATCCAATATTTTAAATAGAGAGGAATTTTAAATTCACATGATTATTATTATGATAAACCGCAAGTGATCAATCAACCTTACTAATTGTTAATATTATAAATCGATTGAATTAATAAACTAAAGTAATATTAAATTCCACAATCAGTGAAACCAAAAAAATAACATTGAAATTAACATAGTTTAAACCCAAAACCTAAGAATTTAATAAACGATAGTATTTAATATTTTAAATTCAAGATATTAATAAACCCGAGGGAATATTAATAATATAAACCAAAAGAAATAATAAACCCAAGGGTTTAATATTATAAACCAAAGGAATGGGTGAACCCAAGGGAAAATTATTAAAAACGTAAGTTATCAATAAGGACAAGGGATCAATATTAAAAACACAAGAGAGTAACAAACCCTAAGAATGAATATTTTAAATTCAAAAACGTAAGAAATTAATAAACCATAAGAATCAATATTTTAAAATAAAAACAAGGGATTATTAATATTATAAACCAAAAGAACTAATAAACCCAAGGGTTTAATATTATAAACCAAAAGAATTGGGGAACCCAAGGGAAAAATATTAAAAACATAAGAAATCAACAAGGCCAAGTGATCCGTATAAAAACAAAAAAAATAGTAAAGGCTAGAAATAAATATTTATATACAAATGAATGAGAAACTCACATGATTAATAAAGAGATTAATAAATATTAGGAATCAATATTTTAAATAAAAATCATTGATAAAGTCACATGATTATTAATATTATAAACCGAGGGGAATAAACATGGTTTACCATGTTTGATTTAAACATTGAGACAATTGTTGTCACAATGTGACGTTGGACCAACCATGACCATGGTTGGCCATGGGCGATTTTCATATTGAGACAATATTTTTCAGAATGTGACATTTGATCATGGATGACATTGATTGACTATGGCTAATGCTAATTAACAACGGTTTCTCATGGTTGATTTTCATATTTAGTGAGTTTTTTTCATAATGTGAAATTGGACAATGCATTAGTATTAAAATCTAGGACTAATATTTAAACCTCAATATTTTGATTTAATAAAATGAAGGGAATAATATTACGAATCGAAAGAATCCGAAAAATTAAGGAATCAATAATGCCAAGAGATCAATAATAAAAGCAGAAGAGAGTAACAGGCCCAAAGAATAAATATTTTAAATTCAAAAACCTAAGAAATTAATAAACCATAAGAATCAATGTTAATTTTAAAATCAACTAATTATTAAACAGAAAGGATTATTAATATTATAAACCAGAAGAACTAATAAACCTAAGAGTTTAACATTATAAACCAAAAGAATTGGGGAACCCAAGGGAAAAATATTAAAAACATAAGAGATCAACAAGGCCAAGGGATACATATAAAAAACAAAAAATATTAGTAAAGGCTAGGAATAAATATTTTAAATGCAAATGAATGAGAAAATCACATGATTAATAAAGAGATTAATAAATCTTAGGAATCAATTTTTTAAATAAAAATCATTGATAAAATGAAATGATTATTAATATTATAAACTGAGGGGAATAAACATAGTTTACCATGCTTGATTTAAACATTGAGACAATTGTTGTCACAATGCGATGTTGGACCAACTATGACCATGATTGGCCATGGGTGATTTTCATATTGAGACAATATTTGTTAGAATGTGACAATTGATCATGGATGAGATTGATTGACTATGGCTAACGCTAATTAACAATGGTTTTCCATGGTTGATTTTCATATTGAGTCAGTGTTTTTCATAATGTGAAATTGGACAATGCATTAGTATTAAACTCTAGGACTAATATTTAAACCCCAATATTTGGATTTAATAAACTGAAGGGAATAATATTACGAATCAAAAGAATCTGAAAAATTAAGGAATCAATGTTATAAACCCAATGGATCAACAAATACAGTGAAATATTAATATTATAAACACAAAATATCAATAAAGCAAAGGGGAAATTAATATTATAAAAAAATAACATCAATAAACCGAAGGGATTATTAATATTATAAACCTAACAAATTAGTATTAGAAACAAAAATTATTAATAAACTCAAGTGATTAACAAAGTCGTAGGATCAATAAAATTAATAAAAAAATACTCAACTTGAAGAAATTAATAAACACTAATAATTAACCCAAGGAATTATTCATATTATAAACCAAAAGAACTAATAAACCCAAGGGTTTAATATTATAAACCAAAGGAATTGAGAAACCCAAGGGAAATACATTAAAAACATAAGAGATCAACAAGGCCAAGGGATACATATAAAAAACAAAAAATATTAGTAAAGACTAAGAATAAATATTTTAAATGCAAATGAATGAGAAACTCACATGATTAATGAAGAGATTAATAAATCTTAGGAATCGATTTTTTAAATAAAATCATTGATAAAGTGAAATGATTATTAATATTATAAACCGAGGGGAATAAAAATGGTTTACCATGCTTGATTTAAACATTGAAACAATTGTTGTCACAATGTAACGTTGGACCAACTATGACCATGGTTGGCCATGGGTGATTTTCATATTGAGACAATATTTGTCAGAATGTGACATTTGATCATGGATGACATTGATCGACTATGGCTAACACTATTTGACAATGGTTTCCTATCGTTGATTTTCATATTGAATTAGAGTTTTTCATAATGTGAAATTGGACAATGCATTAGTATTAAACTCTAGGACTAATATTTAAACCCCAATATTTGGATTTAATAAACTGAAGGGAATAATATTACGAATTGAAATAATCCGAAAAATTAAGGAATCAATGTTAGAAACCCAATGGATCAACAAAATACAATGAAATATTAATATTATAAACATAAAACATCAATAAACCAAAGGGACTATTAATATTATAAAAAAAGAACATCAGTAAACCGAAAGGATTATTAATATTATAAACCCAACAAATTAGTATTAGAAACAAAAATTATTAATAAACTCAAGTGATTAATAAAGTTGAAGGATTAATAAAATCAATAAAAAAATACTTAAGTTGAAGAAATTAATAAACACTAATAATTGACCCAAGGGATTATTCATATTATAAACCAAAAGAACTAATAAACCCAAGGGTTTAATATTATAAACCCAAGGATTTGGTGAACTCAAGGCAAAAATATTAATAACCTAAGGGACCAATAAGGTGAAGGGAACAATATTAAAAACACAATATCTTAATAAAGAATACGACCCAATATTTTAAATAGAGAAGAATTTTAAAGTCACATGATTATTATTATGATAAACCGCAAGTGATCAATCAACCTTACTGATTGTTAATATTATAAATCGAATGAATTAATAAAGTAAAGTGATATTCAATTCCGCCATCAGTGAAACCAAAAAAATAACATTGAAATTAACATATGTTTTTTGTTGTCTTTACATAAAGAAATCCCACTACAAAAATGGACTCAAAACTCTTCATCAAAGGTCATTTATCAAATAGCCTCTTCGAGAACACAACCAGACCGACCACAAAAGGGAAACCAATTCAATAGGATAATGATCATGATACTTAACGCTTTCCAACCAATCCCTTCTTGTTTTTCTCCTAGCCTCCCTCATGTGCACATGCAACAAATATTTTATATTCATTTTCATTTCATCTAGCACACGAAGATGCTCATCAATAAAAGCAGGATGGAAGCCATGTTTTTTATCGAGCTTGTTCCGAAGACAAAAAATAAAACTGATCAGTCTAGAAATATTTTCCATCACTTGATTATAATAGATACCATCATTATTATCCATATCTGAATTTGAAAGGAAAAACGAAAAAATAAAAATTAATACACAAAGAGATAGAAACATCTAGGCATATCTAGGCATTAGAAATAATATAGCACAATCATTAGAAATACATATTGTACACATGAAATGAGTGATATGACCCCTATTACAATAATCAACAAGAAATCAAAAATTTTTAAACTTAATGTTTAAAATGAAATATTAATAATGTTAGTAATTCTATATTTGTATTTAAATTAATGTCAATGTATATATTAATTTTAGTTTAATATAATTATCAAATATAAATATGTTGTCATTGAACCAAACCACAACAAATTTAGCAAACCACATTGATAAATATTTTTAGTTTCATGTCATAGGGATATGGACTTCAATCTTGATTTTTAATGATTGGCTCATATAACTGGTTGTATATGTCTGAATGGTTTATTGTAAACAAAAGAACAATAGCGATTTAAAAAAAGAGGTAAATTGAACAACAAGAAAAACGATGTAAGAAATTTCTCATATATTACTATATTGGATCTCATGAATGTATTCATTTCATTAATACATGAAAATAATTATTATACTAAATGAAAATAGAGAGGACAATAAAAAAAATTAAAAAACATTCTATAAATATGTCACAATACTATTAGTTACATATCACAGTGATATGTAATTCCATCTTGATTTTTAATTATTGGCTCATATAACTGGTTTTTTATCTCTGAATGGTTGATTGTAAGAAAAATAACAATAACCACTTAAAAAAAATAAGAAAATTAAACAACACGAAAAACGATGTAAATAACATTCCAAAATACTACTATGAATTTGATGAATGTATTCATATCATTAATATATCAAAAGAATTATTATATTAAAATTAAATAAAGAGGACAAAAAAATAAATAAATAAATAAATCTATAAAGAGCTAAAAGTATCAATAGTTGCATGTCATAACGATATGGACTTTAATCTCTACTCTTCTTTCTTCCTAATTATAACATATGCATTATTTTTCATCTTGGCATAACGCTGATAAGAGAAAGGCGGTGCAATGTGTAAACCATTTATTCATTTCACTCTTGATATGGTTGTGAAGGTCAAGCCTTGCTACTCTTTATTCCTGATATCAATTGATGCTCGTTCTAAAGTCAAACCTTGTGACTTGTGAATTGTAAGAGCCCATGCCATCTTTAAAGGAATTTGTTTTTGATTTCCTCTTATCACTAGTGTGATAGGTACAATGCTTGGATTTCTTGTATCAAACGGAATACCAACATACTTATAAAAAATAACAGTTGTGAACACTAGAAGCTCAAGTGGGTTAGAGGCAAGCATATAAAATATTTCCTTCACATACCCAAGTGCACCATTCACCAAACCAACTTCAACCCTCAAATTACATGTCAACATAACACGTTGGCCATGAAAGAACAAAACTTCACAGTCCAGTTGATCATCATCGACACCGCTGATTTCTGAACGCCTTGAATTCATAGCAATATATCGTGCAATTGGAGAACTTAATGATTTCAACATATGCCTGTTATGGAAGGAGACCAAATTATTTGTTGGAAACATGTGAACTGCTACATTAAATAAATCTCTTTCTCTAGGATGCAACCTGATATCAGCCCGTGACATAAGAAACTCCCAATCATCAAGAATAGGTTCTGAATTTCTTATGTTATTGAGGACTCTACGAAAACAAGATTGTTTCTCATTACTCCCTTGTTGGCGAAATATTGTGTCAAGAGTGACAACACTGTTGAATTTTTTCCACAATACTTTCCCTGTTGTATTACCTGCAAACAAAGGCTTATCTCTCACAAGAGGTAGTTGGCCAAGGTCACCCATAAGGATGATGGATCTACCACCAAAAGGACAATTCTTTTTCTGTGGAAATGCTTCTCGTAATCGAGCATCTATTTGCATGAATAACCTTGATCCTAAAACGATCATTTCATCAATCAATATATATCGAATATGCCTCATTTCTTCTTGGAATACTACCAGTGATTGACCTTGTAGTGGTTTCATATCTTTAATCGGAATTTTCAGAGCAGAGTGTATTATTTTTGCATGTATATTAAAAGCAGCTATTCCTGTTGGGGCAAGAAGAAGTAAAGGAATTTTTTCATTACTTGACAGATTAGAAAGAGATTCAGAAATACAATGGATAAGGAAAGGCTTGCCAATACCTGCAGTGCCCTGAACAATCATAAGAAGAGCTTCACGAATCTCATATTCAAAAAAATGCCTTAAAACAATTTCAAAAGCAAGTTGTTGTTTTTCTACCAATGAATCTGGAGAGGAAAATGTTCTATTTGAATGGTCAACAATATCACCCCTTGATATTCCATTCCTTATAAAATTAATAGCTTCTTCGACCACATCATCAAAAATAGTCTTACTTTGCTAGTCAAAGGATATATCAAAATCCCTTCGACCAAGGGTGTGAAGATCAGAAACATTGACATTACTTGGTGGAACTAAGCGAGAGAAAAGTTGCCACTCTTGAAAATCATCTTCAAGATTCATTTCCTGGTTAGCAAAATCACCATCTTCTCCATCTTCAATATTTTCAACAATTGATGGATTTCGATCAACATGCCATGCTCAATATCGGAAATTCCTCCAATTTTCAACAATGATCTCAGCTGAAAGCCCAATCTTCGTAGAAATTTCATGAAATGGCTTATACAAGAGAAATTATGTTCAACAAAAGGTTTCAAATTCCTCTGAACCTTCACTAGGAATAGAATAAAACCGTGGCCATACCCGAACAATTGCATGAACATCTCTAGGCTTCCAGGGATATTTTTTACGCTTGCTATCAAATTTCCAAGATCTTGTTGTTTCTATCAAAGATAGATGTTCAAGGAAAAAAAGCCTCTTCTAATAATGTTGAACAAAAGTATTTTCAGATGAACATTACATGTCATCCCTTGATATTTTCTTGAAAACCTTTTTTCAAAATTTAATGAAACAAATTTTCGACTAGAAACAACAAGAGGTAGCTTAAGCAACATATGGCATGTTTTTTTTGCTCCAATTTCATGTTCAACAATTTTTTTTGCAAGAAACCTTCTGTAAGCACATAAAGCATGATCCTTAGAGGCAATTGAATTTGAAATTCTAGTTAACATATCATGATAACTTTCAGACCTTTTCTTTGCTTTTGATGCATACTTGGCAATATATTTCAGGATAGCATGTCGAGAAAGCACTGGTTGGCAATCAACATTTTCATGCCACATTGTTAGAAGGTCAATGTTATGTACATTGAGCCTATCATCATTTCTTGCCGGGTCATATTTTTTTCTTCTTTGATCATCTATGATCAATCTTGATTCCTCAGAAAGATCCCATGGAGCATTGTACCGACAAGCGAGAATAGTGCCCTTTTTGCGCAAACAAGAATATACACTACACTTTGTGTGCCTTTGGACATGGTTCAACAATTCTTCATAATCATTATGAAGATTGCAAGAGAAACTCTGATTAGTATTCAATAGGCAAGGGTCATCATTGAGACTTCTTGTAACCATTATATTGCGACGATGTATTTCACGTGGATTCCATGCAGTTACATAATTGTCAAAGAATCTATTTGCATGTTGCAAATCACAACCATTTGACCAATCAAGTATTTCCATGTCAAGAGCTCCTTGCAACCATAAGAAACCATGGATATGTGCTGAACCTCTATGTTGCTACTCATATCTAAAAAAAATGAATACAGAGTTACTACAAAAAATATAAATAGAAAATTAATAAGAAATTGACAATGAATAGAAAATAAATTCAAGAAAACATACCTGTACCAGAAGTCTTTATCTTTAAGATATTTTTGGATAACTTCCTCTCGAAATATATTGAATCTATGGTGCATAAATGTGGCAACAATATGAGGGTACTGGATAACATTTTCAATTTTCATACGATGCTCATTTAAGGAACGAGAATGTGAGGGTACAGGCATGAGGCTATGCAGCTCTGGCCACTTTATGTTAATTGCACTCAAAGTAAAAAACAAAGATGGACATCCCAACTGAGTAATAATGTCAGTCAATTCAGCCCGAAATTTAGTCCAGTATGCCCTTGTACCTCTTAGAGAAGACCCAAACCGCATAAGATGCTCAGCTAACTTATTATTTGGTAAATCAGAAAGTTGCTGACGCAAGTTATCAATTGTTGTCGGTGAGTTATCATGTAAATTTTTCTTCACAAAAACTGAAGCAGTTGCTTGGCTACAATGCCTCATTATAATGTTGAATAGGTAATATCGGAAGTGAGGATGGCTTCCAAACTCCTAATCATAGTATCTAAGAAGATGCAATGCATACTCATGAAGTTCAATAGTACAAATGCGTGGTTGCAACCAATCAGCATCACCATTGGGGAACAATGTGGGGAATGCCATATCTAATAACCCCTTAGTATTATATTCATTCACTAGATATGTTCCAATACTAGGCCAATCCATTTCATGAACATTTGAAGAATCAACATTATCAAGAAATTCTCTAATTTCTTCCACTTCTCTCCGTTCATTGGGTAGGCGAGCAATAAAATAAGAAGGATGAGAGGGAAAATGCTCAAGAGGAAGCCCTTCATTATTAGCTGCATTGATCTCAGATTCTACAATGTCACAATCATTTGGAGGAGACATCTGTTGATCTTTCGGGCAGAGCATTCACTGAATCATAGTCAATTACAACATCTTGATAATATTGATCACGTTCAATTTTGAAACGCAATGCAGCCATAACTCGAGATATTTTTACATAACATTCATAATATTTATACTGAGCAACATGTCTCCTCACAATTAGAAAATGAAGATATTCAACATGTCGGGGAAGACTTTGTGCAATTGTAGAAATATCTTGGGGAAAGATAATTGTGTGTCCGCTATACTTATATTACCCACCTCGAGCATGTGTCACTTTCAAAATAGGATTTACACGTGCTATTAACATTTCTTCAACTTGAATAAGAAATCTTAAAATATGAGGTTGCTCACCAGGATCCATGTTATTATAGCGAGAAAAACGATGTGAACCTCTTTCATTCTTATATCGTCTGCAAACAGGTCCTTCAGAATCTCTCAAAACCTGGATTCCAGGATATGATTCTTGGCAGATGTGGCACATTTGGACAACTGAAAAGCTATCTATATTTTCTCGAAATCTTTTATGCACTGCAATCATTTTTTCATCAAAATAAATATGATTTGTATTGGTTGGACCATGTGGAGAATGATGTGGAATAGTATAATTTCTTCTAAAATTTACTTTATTTTTAGCACCATGAGATTCCCTTCCCAAATTTGAAACATGTGGAACATATCTATGACATTGTATTTCCAAATTTATGGTCTGCATTTCTGGAACCTGAGAGGATGACAAACTTTCTTTAACATACTTTTTTTTTTAAATTGAATGTCCAAATAATTAGAATTGAAAAAATGAAAAAAAATCATATTCATTCAATATTTACATTTGTTTGGAAATGTGGATGAAGTGTACGATATGGCTGCTCTTCACTTATAACATCAGTAGATAGAACATTTGGCAAGTTAGTTTCGACGCCTCTATTGAAATTAGTTGTTTCTGTTAAAACAAAATAAAATTCTTTATAAAACTAAATGTCCAAAAAATAAAGATTTATAATTGTACAACTAACAGTAAATGAAAAAAGGAGGAAAATATCAAATTCATTCAACATTTACATTTTGTTGGCGATGTGGATGAACGCTATGAGATGGTTCCTCTTCACTTATAACATCAATAGACGGAACATCTATGAAGTTAATTTTTATGCCTCTATTGAAATGAGTTGTGTCCTGTTTGAAGAGAATAAATTAGCAATAAAATTCATGTCAAATGTACCAAAAATTTAAAAAATGAAAAATCAAATCAAATACATTGAACATTAACATTAGTTTGTCGATTTGATTGTCGAGGAGAATGCAGTGGAAGGTTATGACATGCTTCATATTCAAATCTTAGATTAGTATATGGAAGACTTGGGGAGATAATTTCTAGACCTCTATTAAAATGAGTTGTATCCTATTCCAAGAGAATAAAATACATTATTAGTAAAAAAAATGTAAATAGAGGAATGTAATAAAACAACCACTATTGCAGCAAATGTAAATACATCATTGGGTTACCTCCATTGTTCCACGTGAAATGCTATCAGGGATGATTGATTATGTTCATGGGACAACATTATTTTGAGAAGGGAGATTGGAAGATATGATGTTTCGACCAGCTGGATCCAAATTATCAAACAAATGGCCAATCAAACTATCATCCAAGTCATCACATACAATGTCATCATTTCCTCCACCGTGGATATTTGGCAACCTTTGGCCTTTCTCACAAGATGCAATTGCGGAGACAGAAGGGTTAGGGTGAAAATTTGCATCCACGTTATCAATATTATTTTCTTCCCTATTGCGAGATGTTTCCTCAATATTATGAAAATTTTCAAGAGAGCATTGAAAAAAAAAATTATGCTAACGAGGCGCATATTCTGGCAATGAACTATCAAGGGGAAATGTTCTTTTCCATGATATCATCCATGTACGATACTTAAGAGGAATCATAAAATCATTTTGAAGAGTTGTTTCACTCATTCTTCTATGATATTTAGCTCTCCTATCCTCATTTATTGTGTCCTTATTTTGTTGATACCGTAAACAACGACTTTCATTAGACTTGTCACGCGATGTTGGTGATTGATTCCTTTTTCTTGTACACTTGCTTGTACCTTCAGATGACCTGTCTAAAATCAATAATAACAAATTTATTATAGAACAATAAACATGGAACATATAATATATCCAATATACATAAAACACAAAAGAATAAAAAACTAACACATTTTTTTTCCAATCACATAAAAAAAAGAAAATCGTATACGGTATTTTTCCAACCACATAAAGTTATGAAAACATAAAATGATTTTTTCAAATGGATAAAAAGAAAAATGGATTTTTTCAAATGGCCAAAACAAAAAAGGATAAAATTTCATGTCTCATATTATAATTGTAATGAGAAACCCATAGAACTGGAACAAAATACTAAAAGAATTATATGAAGTTGAAATATATCTAAATATTTGGAACTATATACCATCAAAATATAAATTTAAATAATAAAAATAACCTAAAGATATAATATTGTTTGAGAATCAATGAGAAAAAACTAATGGAAACACCATGTATAAAATAAGTCACAGTAATTATAATTATAAAAACAAAGAAAAATGGATAACATCCAAACACATTCAAATGCAATTAAGAGAACTAAAAGAGACACAAAAATAAATATTTTCGAGAAAATTGCAATGGAATTCAATGTCCAACATCCGATACATACACATATAGAAGACACCCCCTCAGAATGGAGCCATATAAATATCCACAGTCTTAGCATTCATACCCAAAAGTATGTAAAGTAAAAAAAAAGGAAATATTTTCCACGACGACAGAGAGTATAAAATTACTAATAGCCTAAGACTCCATGTCCATATCTAATGGTGGAATCTCATCAATAGAATCCATATGGGGAGCAATTGCAAAAACATTTCCAGACTCGATCAAATCATTGCAATCCTGCAACGTTGGATACCAAAATCCATGCATCTGTTGATTAGTTGAATTATCAATATCTGTTGGGAAGCAGAGGCCAGTCATCATGTCATATAATAGGAAAGGAACTTCACTGCATTTGCACATAAGAACCACACCTTAGACTATTTGAAATGGAAGATAACCAGGACATTTCATATTTATATCTATAGACATTTCTTCCAACAACTTCCATCTAAAGCCCCAATCATCCTCAAAGTAGTCAATTCTTCATTCAATACACGGGTGACCAAATTGGAAATTATCTATTTCATCAATTGACCAGACATAAGTGCAGCCATCATTGATAAGACATATCAACTCATTCTTGCATATTTCCAATGACATACACCGGATGTCAGTGATTGGAACAAATGAAAATTCCCATTCATTTTTTATTACATCAAACCAGTAGATTGTATACCCATATCGAGATAGAGCCAAAACAATTTACTTTTATAAAACACCCCATTTTGAGAGGGTGAAGTGCCACCAAATGGAAGATCAACCATTCGCTAAACGCTATCAAGACTACTGTAAACATAAAATTTAGACTGCATTCTATCATAGATATGTTTTAGAACAACCCAGTCATATTTGTTGTTGCTCACATTTTCCAATAACGAAAAGAATCCCCAGTCTCTAATTTGTATTCGCCCAATGTTTTTTAAGGACTTTGTAAATGGATTCATTACAAAATAGTTTCGTGAATGGGAGAATTCTGTTGGTAAGGATAAAACTACCATTGGTCCAATAGTAGACTCTACGTTGTATCTTGAATCCATGAATCGCAAATGAAAACGAGATATGCACCCATTTTGATTAAGGTATTCAACAGAAAAATAATTGTCTTCATCATTGAGGAAAGGAACCATAAATCCAAATTCATTTGTACAGATATGCTTGCAACACAATAAGAAAGAAGTATTTTGCAAAACATTCTTCCATTTCTGACAAACAATGCTAAACTTTATCACAACCGATAAAGGAAGCCAAAGGAAGACATTTTCAAGAATTTCAAATGGAATACAACTCCAAGTAGCTGGATCCATGATAAAACAAGGAAATCACCTAACATAAAAGAAAACACACATGATATCAACAAAAAAAAAATTCAATTAATAGTGAATAGAATAAGCAATATAGATAAGCAATTTTCCATTTACAAATATAGTAAAATGCACATATACATAATGTATAAAATCATATGAGCCACAAGAACATTATTACAATAGTTAAAAAGAACTCACAAATTTACTATTAATCTTAATAAGTATTTTTTTAATGTCTATGTTTAATATTGATGTAAATGTTTGATGCTCAATATAAATATTAACCTAAAACAATTTTTTAATATTAAAAAGCTTTATATTATAAACCTTGGGTTATAAAATAGCATAATGTTACATGGACCAAATGATATGAAAATACCAATCTTTTTAATTCTATTGTCATTGAACCTAAAAAAACATTAAGTTAAATTCCAATGTCATAGAACCTATGTAAACCTAATGTTATCAATCCTATTTTTAATAAAATATCTATATTGATGTTTAACCTCAATGTTCACATTAATGTATAATTGCGAAATTTATTTTTATCTAAATCTATATGTTTAACATTAACATGTGTATTTATTATTAATATTAAT
The DNA here is from genome assembly GCA_034641835.2 of Pinus albicaulis. Lineage (NCBI taxonomy): Eukaryota > Viridiplantae > Streptophyta > Pinopsida > Pinales > Pinaceae > Pinus > Pinus albicaulis. The sequence goes on from CM076572.1 coordinate 323,761,775, forward strand.
TAACATTAAAAGAGATATTGATATTTAATTTTAATATTAATAATTTCTTGTTTAATTTAAAATATTTATATTTATTAATAGTGTTGATATCAATCAATATTAATTTGAATAATACTAATGTTAATATTAAATAATTAATATTAATAACAATAATATTAATATTAATAGTAACCAAAACATTAATGAATAAATGTGAAATTTAACGTCAATGTTAACATTAATGTATAAATTTATCTACAACTATGCTTCGTATCTTTTACTTGTATTCAATGCAGCTAACAGTCTTAGTTCCAACTGCTAATTTGAGAAGAAAATGAAAAATATTTTAAATGAAAATGGTGATTTTTATAATATTTGAAAATAGAGATTTTGGAAATTTTAATATTAATATTATTTGAAGGTGAAATAGGAGATGGTGTTGTAACTCCACATTTGGAAATATTGGAAGAAATATATTTTTTAAGCTTATATATAATGGACTGAATGTAGCTAATTGTGAAAATGTATTTTGTTTAAATGTTAAGCACTTCAATATGTTTCTTTTCATAAACAACTCAAGAGTTGCATGAAGCAGACTTGAATTTTGCTTTTATAACTTGGAGAAACATAAAGTTTTAATAAAAAAATTTATCAGGCCATGGTGTTTATAGTTATATAAAAAAAATTATTAAAATTGTAATAATTTAAGCTTCTTAAAATTATAAAATAAAATAAATTATAATATGATAATTATTTTTAATATAATTCTAATAAATTATAATATAGAAATGAAAACTTGTATTAAATTTATTATAAAACATACATAAAAAAAAAATATGAAATTGGAATAATTTATAAAGCATATTAAAAATATATGGAGGAATAATTTTAAAAATAATGTTTTGTAATTTTTTTAAGAAGTATTAAAATCATTTATAGTAATATTGAAATTTCCTATAATACACTTATAAAATCACTTATAAGGTAGGAGAGTTAATGATATTTGAATATTAGAAAAAATGTTATTATTTACTGGTACATACCATAACTTTTTTTAAATTTAAAATTTGTATTTGGGAAATTAAATAAAGTATTGAATTTTAAAATTTTTAGTTGAGAGATTAAGTATTCAATTGTATGAAGCTTTTATAAACATTAATATTATTTTGATTATTATTTTTTTCATATACATATATATTTGATTAATAAATTTTAATATATATATACCAAAAAATTATATAAGTATAATTAGCTTTTAACCTATCTTGCTTATTAAATTATACAATTTAGAAGAAGCCAAAATCTATATACCTAGGGCACTAAATGAGACTAGGATGAATAAGGGAAAAATGAAAAAAAAACTTATTTGTTCAAGGAATTAGGAATTATTTCAAGATCAATTAAATTCAACTATACCTTTATACAACTAAGTTCAATAAGACAAGAAAAATCATTACTTTCTTGTTCACTTGACATGGTTGTAATAACTAAGCAAAGTCATATAAGTTTCTGCAATAGTGTTTTTCTTCATACTCGAAATTTAATATAAATACAATGTTCTCAACACTTGGCGTTCTCTTGACATATATATAAGCATAGTTCGTTGGGAATTTAATTTTCATACACGCCTCTCGAAGTTTAAATGAATAATAATTGTTTACAGTTCAGTCAACATTAAATAAAAACGATGTAGGCAACGATTTTCCGTTACTGAATGTTTTATTTCAATTAGATTACATTGAACATTTCAAAATTGCTCACTATGACTAACTAATATGGTAGAAAGAAACACATTAATTCCTTTAAATAATCCTGCAATGGTCCAATAATCAGAAGAGGTTTGGCCCCAAAATAGTTATCACATTTTCATTTTTATTTTCTTATAATTCGTAATCTCTATGTATTACCTTTAAAACAGATCTTACCCTAGCCTACGATCCAATTACTCTCACGTGTATATATATATATATATATATATATATATATATATATATATAAGCAAGGTTTTTGACCATAAAAGTTTCATGGTATAGCAATCTAAAATTCTTCTTTGTGTAACTCAATCTACATAATTCCATTTTATTTCAAACATATAGTATTATACATTGGGAAGGTTGTCGATAGCCTAGCTGTCAAGCCTATGATCTTCTGATTGATTTTACACACTCGAAATGTGTTTACTGTGATCATGGTTGCTTCCCTAGAGTTTAATTGACCGAATGAGAATTGTATTGGGAAGTTAAGGCGTAATTACCCTCTTTCCATTCTCTGCATTTCTAGCCCAGCATTTACAACCCTAGCTGGGTTGGCTCTATTCCATTTCTTGACACTGGTGAGGTTATTATGGCTCAGTTTCTCGAACATTAGGCTAATTTGAAATCCTAAATTTTTTGTTGTCTTGCAGAACTGGTGGTTTGTCTAGGTCGACCTTTCATGAGGGAAGTATCTTGTTGAATACTTCAAGCATGTGAAAACTTGTAATAATTTATCATATTATGGTTTGTTGGTTGGAGCTTTACACGTAATATGTAACCAACCATGCATGGATTAGAAAAAATATTATTATTTATTGGTACATATCATGACTCTTTTTAAATTTAAAATTTGTATTTGGGAAATTAAATAAAGTATTGAATTTTAAAATTTGTATTTGAGAGATTCAGTTTTCAATTGTATGAAGCTTTTATAAACATTAATATTATTTTGATTATTATTTTTTTCATATACATATATCTTTGATTAATATATATATATAAAATAATATCAATTATATAAATATAATTAGCTTTTAACCTATCTTGCTTACTAAATGATACAATTTGGAAGAAGCAAAAATCTATATACCTAGGCCACTAAATGAGACCAAGATGAATAAGGGAAAAATGAAAAAACCACTTATTTGTTCAAGAAATTAGGAATTATTTCAAGATCAAACAAATTCAACTATACCTTGATATAATTAAGTTCAATAAAACAAGAAAAATCATTACCTTTCTTGTTCACATGACATGGTTATAATAACAAAGCAAAGTCATATAACTTTCTGCAATAGTGTTTTTCTTCATACTCGAAATTTACTATAAATACAATGTTCTCAACACTTGATGTTCTCTCGACATATCTATAATCATAGTTCGTTGGACATTTAATTTTCATAAACACCTCTCGAAGTTTAAATGAATAATAATTGTTTACAGTTCAGTCAACATTAAATAAAAACGATGTAGGCAACGATTTTTTGTTACTAAACGTTTTATTTCCATTAGATTACATTGAACATTTGAAATTGCTCACTATGACTAACTAATATGGTAGAAAGAAACACATTAATTCCTTTAAAGAATCCTGCAATGGTCCAATAATAAGAAGGGGTTTGGCCTCAAAATAATTATCACATTTTCATTTTTATTTTCTTATAATTCGTAATCTCTATGTATTACCTTTAAAATAGATCTTACCCTAGCCTACGATCCAATTACTCTCACGTGTGTGTATATATATATATATATAAAAGGTTTTTGACCATAAAAGTTTTATGGTATAGCAATCTAAAATTCTTCTTTGTGTAACTCAATCTACATAATTCCATTTTATTTCAATATATAGTATTATACATTGGGAATGTTGTCGATAGCCTAGTTGTCAAGCCTATGATCTTCTGATTGATTTTACACACTCGAAATGTATTTATTGTGATCATGGTTGCTTCCCTAGAGTTTAATCAACCGAATGAGAATTGTATTCGGAAGTTAAGGCATAACTACCCTCTTTCCATTCTCCGCATTTCCAGCCCAGTGTTTACAACCCTAACTGGGTTGGCTCTATTCCACTTCTTGACACTGGTTAGGTTATTATGGCTCAGTTTCTTTGCAGTTTATTTCGAACATAAGGCTAATTTGAAATCCTAACTTTTTTGTTGTCTTGCAGAACTGGTGGTTTGTCTAGGTCGGCCTTTCATGAGAGCAATATCTTTTTGAATACTTCAAGCATGTGAAAACTTGTAATAATTTATCATATTATGTTTATTAGAAATTACAGACGAGACAATGTTTATTAGAAATTTTCCCTTGTAATGGATTTGATTTTGAAAATGTTTTGCGTACATACTTGATTTGAGGTTGAAATCAATACTGTTTTTAGGTAGCCACTCCCCTAAAATCCCTTCACATGCAACTATACACTAAATTCCACTATGACTTAACTCTAAATTCCACCTTAACCTCAAATCATTAACCCATATAAAATGTTTCAAATACATATTTGACAGATAGAACGTATTGGAAAAATACCGTAGAAAATGGACGATGCGACCAACAAGAGTCCCGGTTCTTTGGCTCCAAATGTCGGGTGGCCTTATCCGAAACACTGGTAGGACTAGATAACTGCGAATAACGAAAAACAAATAATTAGTAATCAAAATTGAGAGGGCAAAAATTCAATGTGGACCGATACTTCAAAATAAAAAAAGGATTTCCAAAGTTTTTGCATTTGAGAAAAATACCTTGGGAAAAAAATGAAATACCACGGAGCATGCAAAGAGCAGGAATTAATCCGTAACAAATTATATGCATGGAAGATAGAGACCATAGCGGGAAGTAACTATAACACATTCGCTAGGCTATTGGTATTCGATGAATCCCATATATATATGGGCAAAACTTACTTGTGGATAGAGCCGACGATGGACGGGCATTGGAGCACTACAGAATTTCAAGGATCAACCATCAGACGTTGGAGGAAAAAGTGGGATATTTTTTTCTTAATCTTCTTTGATACGTGTTTATAAACCACAGGCATAGTAAAAATTTAATTAGGATTTGGTAAAAAATTAGGTTAAACATGGTTTAAACACTTGATTTAAATATGCAATGAAGTTGTGAGTTTAAATTTCATTCATAGATGGAGTGAGGAAGACGAGAATATACCAGCATCTTTCAATTTAAACAGTCCCATCAAAATAATTAATTATAAAATGTATTAAACCTGCCAATTCCAACAAAAAAAAAAAAGTTACGCCTATGGGCATAATTATTTTCCACCATGATTTTTTAATCCATTATTGAGATCCCTAGAAAGGAAGAAACCTTTTGAATGCAAGTGCCACTAACTATTAGCGTACCAGAGGCAGCAATAAAACATATTTGCAATTATGAAATACATCAAATATAATATCAGTAGTAAATATTACTACTTAGAAATGTGAGAAAATACGAACCAATTCACGCATCTTGATGAATGCTAAGGAATTAATGGATCTACAGAGATTATGTACATAGAAAAGTATTAATTCCATTGTATATAATTTTTCGATACAAATCTACTATTCTACACAGTGGGCTGAGTATAATTTTTAATCACAAAACAATTAAAAATAAAACTATCCCGGGCTTATGTTCTCTGATGGATCAGAAACTCAATGTGCCTCAATAGATAGATATTTTCTATGATTTTATATCTCATCTGAGGTGCCCTAGCGGGCATCGACTTCTGAATAAATCATTCTCGAATTGACAATGCACAAGTTATATTTATATATCATATACATCATTTGTATTGTATATGTTATGTTCAAGGACACTTCTGTCCACTATTATTAGTTCTCATGGTGGTATAGCATGGATACGTATCCTCGTTTCTATATGTACAAGAAACAAAATTTCACCTTGAACAACCTGTATGGAAATTTCTTAAACACAGTTTTTGATGGGATTATTTTTGCCATATTGTTCTACAAGCTCCATCACAATCTTCATCAAGAGAGCCTAGCGATCAAGAACAACAAGCTATTCCAAGGGAAAGTTAAACTAATAAAATCAAGATTCCCAACAACAACAGACAAATGATGTCAAAAATAAACCTTCTATTAGTAAGAAAAATTGAAACAACAATGTGAAATTATAAACACAAAATAGCAATGTTTCACATGAAAAATAATACAAGAAAATCAGCAACAAATATACCTATAAAAATTATGATTGAGAGTGCATACCTATATGCCCCCGATCTCCTTGCAATTATAATGAAGGAAAATTGGAACCCACTGAGAGCGATGATGAATTCATTTGATGAAATAATTGTATGTTTAACAAATAAATTTAAATATTAAAAAATGATAAAATCATATATGCGATGTGATATATATTTTTTAAATTAAATGTAAATGAATTACAAGTAATTAGCAAATCGATTGTTAAATGCACGAGTAGGGCAGGTATAGTAAAACACGTGAGAATTTATAATTCTGAAGGCATCATGTATGTAATTTGATACTAAATGACTTCTTAATTCTGGAAAAACTAACAATGGGAAACAAATGGAAAATCGAAAAGAGGTTCGTGAGTGTAACAGAAACATATGTTCCCATCATTGGGAAAGTATGCACTTATCGTCTCCCGAAAGGAAACACCTCATTCTGTGACACATCAACACTGTATCATCAGTCTTATAAGCTTTAATACAACTCGTAAATGGAAATCATATAGTGGATAATTCCCATAGGAGTGTGTTAAAGGCTTGCATACCAAATTGTGAAGAAATGCATCAATGTGTATAAATAATTGTGGAGAAGATTTGTCATTGTGAGGAGTGCACAGAAAAATAAAAATAAAAATTTATGCACAATCATACCCTCTCCACACTCTACATACAATAATGAGTTATATGTGGTGTGTCATGTTCTAGATGATTCATGGATCAAGGGACAATAGCTTTTATTTAATGCATGTTGCAATGCTCGTAACACAGTTAACACAAAATACAATATCACTTTTGTGTCCCTGCGTACACTCTTTCTTTGTCCATACTGCATTGACCTATCGATTGCTACAAATGATATTAATGCACAAAAAAAGCAAAATATAAAACTATTTCTTGGTGAAAAATAAGAATATTATCATGCTATGAAACACAATCTTATTTCCATGTAATCATGGTATATAGCCCCTAAGTGTGAACAGGTCAATTAGATTCAATAGCCTCAAAGTAAAGCACAACAATATGAAAATTTATTTTTGAAAGGTTTGGATTGAACATCAATCTCACACACTAGACATGTTATAAGAGTAAATTAGAATAATGAAGTGTTTGCCATGCCATTTTGTACTTATGATTTTCTATATTCTATCATGTTACATATTTTTTTTTTTTTGTTATATCCAATCATCTATATCTTCCATCTTTTAAACTAGAGTGGATATTGTTATGTTATGAATTATCCATTGGTCACAATACATTTAGGTTAAGCGAGTGTTGCAGAAACAAATTGAGAGGAACCTCTCCTTTTCATACAAAAAATTATTTTGATAATGTAAATTGCTACTTGGTGCAAAGAAACGCATCCATGTGTATAAAGAATTGTGCAAAATATTTCTCATTTTGTAAGGTGCACAGAAAACTCTGAACAATGAAAGTTCTCCACACTCCACATACAACAATGAGTTACCTATGATGTGTCGTGTTAATATAGGTGGATATTGGTGACCACCTATCTATTCCACTTGCACCACCATGGTTTCCTATCAATTTCCTGTTTTTCAACTCAATTTCCTATTTCGATAGTTTTCTATTCTTGGCAGTTTTAGGTTCATGAACTTCCAAAGCTATTTTAAGGCCCCAAACAACATTTTTTTGGGAAATGAGAAAACATGTATTGAAGACTATATTTGCATTCAAAATTTGTTGTTCTCAAATAGACCTTTCTAATGATCTATCACGTGCATCAAACGGAGATCGTATGCAAAAGTTACGACCCTGAGAATTTGGCATTCTAACTCACTCCATCAAGGCTCATAAGATTTTTCCGCTTCATCTCCTAATGTTAAGTTTTTGAATGTTTAGGGTTTCCCATTGTTTCTTCTTTACACAAAGGTCTTAGAGCCTCATTGTAACAAAATTCAAAAGGCATGTAGTTGTCTCTTCTCAGAGATACGCTACGACGGCTTAAGCTAGTTTTCTTTCATTCTACAGGTAAACAATTTTCAACAGTTTTTATTTATTAATTGAATTTCATTTTTTTTTAAATAAAAATTTCCTTGTATCTCAGTTTTTTTTTAATTTGTATGTAATTTCATTCTTTCATAAATTCATATCAGTGGTATCAAATTGGTCTTCTATTTCTGCATTTTTTCTGCATGCTCCTAACGTGGTCATGGTATAAGGAGTTGGGACTTGAAATGATTGAACACTTGCAAGATCATTCTCACCAACCCCAACAACCTCCCATGGAGGAAGAAATGAAAGAAGAGGGAGTAGGAGATCCTATTAAATTGTTTCTTAAAGAAGCTCTCAAGTGATAGAGGAATGAAATGATATACAACTTTTCCCAGATCCTTCGATGGTTACCAATAAGTGACACATCTTCATCTAGTGGTCACGTCGGAGGCACCACCTTGTTTAAGGAATAATTTAAATTTGATATTGCTATATTCAAAGGCTAGATAGATGCAAATTCTCTAGATAAATGGTCAATTCTAGTGAAAGGATGTTTTTCGATCCATGATTTTTTCGATAACGAAAAGATTACATTTGCACTACTTAAAGTCCCCACCCAAATGCCAAGGATAGGTGGGAAACTTACTACTACAAAAAGGTCATTTTCGACCAACTTCCTCAGCCTATGGCAGCCTAATTTTACTCACGCAAAAGAATGATGGGACCTCGAGGATCTACATTGATTATCTAGCCTTGAACAAAATCAAAGTCAAGAACAGGTACATAATTCCATACATTGACGACCTTCTTGATCATCTCGTTAGGTCCAAATACTTCAACAAGATTGATTTGAAGTCCAAATATCATCAAGTTCCAATAAAACCCACAAATATGTGGAAGACTAATTTCAAATCCAAGCACGTTTTTTTTTAGCAGTTGGTCATGCCTTTAAGTTTAATGAATTCCCCTGCAACTTTCATGTGGCTAATGGATGACATCTTGTGGAATTTCACCAACTTGTTCATGGTCATATATCTCGTTGATATCCCCATATTTAGAAATATTTGGGAAGAACACTTGCATCATATTCGGAAGGTCCTCGATACTCTACAGTAGCACACACTATGTGAAAACTTGGAAAAATGATCCTTTGGCATGGACAAGGTCCAATATCTTGGTTACATTATTTATGAGCAAGGTGTGCATGTGGACTTGTTGTAGTGCTTAGAAACCCCACCATTATGGTTAATAGAAGATTCTATAAATAATTGGGACCCTTTAAATTTTAGATGAAATATTTTTTAATGAATAAATAGGACAACTTTAGTTTTATTTGACCTTTAACAATAAATCAACCTTGTTGGGACTAAAATATTGAAGAAATGGTTCTAGAGGAAAAATCACACTTTAAGTTTTTCCTTTATCGCAATCGTAACTTTTAGGAACATCGCACCTCTAAAAGAAAATCCCGAAAAAAAATTCCCCGATAAATAATTTTGATACAAGCTTAAAAACCTTAACTAATGTTAAAAAGTGTTTGTGCAAATATTATATAAAGGCAGGTCCCACTATAATTTCCATGTTAGATATCGCAAATCGCATATCAACAATTTTCAATTGAGCAGCCTCCAAATATCTCCAATCTTCGATAGCCCATTCCTTTCAATACATCGATATCCATAATCCCTCTACCTCCCATAAGACTTTCCTCTTGATATCGCAAATCCTCCATATCGCTACTCCCGATATAACAAACTTCAATATCACAACATTTAATCAGAGACAACTCTTAATAAGTCTCGATATGAAACCCTTAATACAAAGTTGTGATAATGCTTATCTGCTTTACATTATAACTGTTATAAGAATAAATGAGACTATCAGAGAAATTTGATATCACGGGTTTAGAATATGCATCCTAAGGAAACCTCTAATGTGATATTGTCAATAACTATTGAACTCGACAAAATCCACGTGAACCAACATTTCATCCATCAATGGGAAAGTGTAACAAAAATTATTTTTCTCGAAGTCACAAACGATTTGTTTATTGCGGTTTAAATGTTGATTAATGATGGGCCTTTGAATTAAACACAAAATAATTCCCATCTAACCTTTCTTATGCACACAAAATGATATATTAAATCTCTCCTTCTTCACTTAATAATGTTTTCTTATGCTTTAATATGTTCTTAGGAAGGATTAAAAGTAGTTGCACATTTTTGCCTAATACTGGTTATTTTTGTAGAATATTGTGAAAATATTTGGCAGATTATACAGATTTGGAGAAGGAGATGATTTAGGGACTTGCTCCCTGCCACTGGAAGATCGGGATTGGAGAATAAATGAGCACAACATCAGGATTAGGGAGAAATATTAGAGAGATTCAATGGGATTTTCCACCCTCCTTAACTCTCAAAGGCAGCCAAAGGATCCTCATGATATCCCCCTCCAACAATTCGAATTCCAAGAGGTAGCCAAGCAACTCAAGATCAAGTGCACTTAAGCCATACTTCACTTGGAGTCTCCAGAAAATCGAATTCCAAGAGGCAGCCAAGTAACTAAAGACGAAGGGCACTCAATCTATGCTTACTTGGAATCAAAGTGGACTCAATCACCATTTTCAAGGGAGCTATTGGTCGCTGCCCCGGAGAATAAATAGAGCAGAGCTAGAGCTAGGAAGGGGTAGTTAGTTAGCCAGTGGGTTGATTCTAGTCAATTTCATTTTATTCTTCGATTCCATTCGAAACTTTTGTTGCAAGCTATTAGGCTTTTGTTGTTAAGACCTTTGGGATATAATAATATTGTATTTTTAATGCAATGAGTATTCAGATGAATTTATATTGATCTATTTCTAGAGAGCTAGGCTCCTGGGTTAGGGCCCAACCCATGTGCCTCAGCTTCTCTATTGTTACTATCTTTTCCTTTATGTTATTTATCTAGTTTTGCTTCTTCCATTTAAGTTAGATCTTCTTCTGATAAGTTCATTGTTGTTTAGTTTTTGTGCTATTGTTGTTTTTAATTGCTTATGCATAGTAAATAGAGGAAAAACTCCAAAAAATGTGGTCAAGTCCCCCCTCTCATCTCTATAAATATAGTTCAAGCAAGGTAGACCTTCCCACAGGCCAAAATTACTTTATGTTTGAGTTTTGGGAAGAAATTGTATCACCAAGTCCAAGCCTTTATTTCACTATTTTATCATGCATTTTTGTCTGTTTCCCGTGCATAATCGACAGGTGTGTTTCATTTCTGAGCACTACTCTTATGCCTCCATTCCCCTCCTTTCTTTCTCACCTTAATGTTGTACATACCCTTTTTCCTAATGTACTTAATCCCTTAAAGAATTACTTTTTTTTTCTCTGTTCACAGTTGCCTTACAATTTTTTTTAATGAAAAGCACGTGAAAAACCATTCAAAACCACCGAAAACCTGGCCTCCACTTTTTCTCCTCGAGTCTCCCACCATCGTACATCGCACTTTGCAAATCGCAACATTTGGATTTTACCTTTAACACTTATCGCTTGTTCCTTGCGATTGCGATATTATGAAATCGCAAATCAAACTTTGCACCACTTACCTTTTACCTTTAACACTTACTGCTCATTCTTTGTGATTGCGATATTGCGAAATCACAACTCACTCTTCGCATCGTTTTCCTTTTCTCCCTCAACACTTACCGTTGGTTCCTACGATTACGATATTGTGAAATCGCACCCCGCTATTGGTCCCACCGCCACATCACCATCGCAAATCGCACTTCGCATCCTTTAGCTTTTACCCATAACACTTACCGCTTGTTCTTGCGATTGCGATATTGCGAAATCGCAAATCACATAGTTTAAATTTTTTCATAACGCTTATCGCTCATTCCATCGATGTGAACTCCACTGCGTCACTCGTCGCACTTCGCACTTTGCATAACTTAGCACATCCCAAATCGCAGCCCACAACTTTTACCGTGTCGCTAATCACACTTCGCACATTTTAATTCATTCTTGTTAATCCTTAGCGCTATCCCTTTAAACTTGTGAATTTGTGATTGTGACATCGCACATCACAAATTTTGTCCTCCGTCGCATCTACCATCTCATTTTTTAGTTATGTTCGCTCCAAAGTCATTTCTCATGCTATCATAAATTTTTATAAGGGTTTAACCCCCTATTTCCGGTTTCAAACCTCGTTTCATGTGTTAAAACCCCCCCATTAGCACCTTTTAGCCCTTTTATTCCCTGCAAGCTAAAAATTAACACTTTTTAATTAGAATTAAGTCATGGATAACCTAGTTGCATGGATAGAAGCATGGTAGATATATCATAGGATAAGTAGAGTGCATTTAGCCGTTTGGCCAGGTTAAATATGGTTTAGGATTAGTTTCCTACCTGCTATTTGTTTTCTGCAAATTAAATTAGTTTCCTTCATGTCATTTCTTTTCAGAAATTTAATTTAGTATCTTATAGTCATTTCCTTCCTACACATTAAATTAGTTCCATTTCTGCAATTTAGTTTAGTTTCATTGACGTGTGACAGACTTCACTAAGAACCCCTAGAAATAGTACCCTTTCGTAAATAAGAAGAGGATGACATGAACATAATGCATCTGTTGTGTATATAACATTGTCATCTCAAAGCTTGTATGAACTGATGAAGGTCTATCCTCCGTGTACAATGTCCCAGTTCTACACTCGTGACCTTATTAACAATACGTTAATCCAAACACAAATCTTTGATATGATATTTGTGATTTTATTTATCGACACACCCACTCGGACTATGGTTTCAACAATGGATATTCAACTTGCTTTACACGTCATCGAATATATTTAACTCGGATGTACATTGGTTCAATTGATTCTTGTGCCGATTCGCCTCGCTTTTATCACACCACTGGTCACGTCCTTGGCGCATTTACTATGCACCGAGTTCTGTGCTATACCCTCGTGCTTGTGAACAATGCATGTGTTGTTATTGTTTTTTTTGTCAAACGAGAGTTGGAGAGGAGGGTTTCTTCGGCCCTTTGCTGGCTTCTGAGTTTCGCGAATGCTCTTCCACAAGACTGTGCGTTTTTCCTGTTGGGTAACCTCTGCGTGTTACTGGGTTTCCTCTGGTTCCTTCAATGGCGCTATCAGTCGAACTGTATGTGGACTTTCCTTCAGTAACTCTTTGTTCGGTAACTCTCTGTTTCCTTTTGATTTTGTCGATGTGCAAACTGGTTATTCTTCTCTTCCCTTTCGTTTCCTGCTAATGTCGATTGGATATCGAACCCATCTTACAGGTGCGATAGGGAAAAAACACCATGGTTACTTCCGGCATCAGTGGGAACAACAGGTAACTTATTCCCTCCGATTTTACTTCGCGCCGCTGTTCTTCGTAACCCTAACCTATCGGCTCCTTCATGTATCAAAGACTGTTGCTCCGATGAAAACCCTGTCTTCTTTCCTCTGTCCAAACCCAAAGTTCTGGTAAGGTTTTCTTCTGACTGTGTTTCGTTTTTGTTGTTTTGTATGGATTCTTATCTCCTTGAACACGTTCTAACTCGAGCTGTTGTGCACAATTTTTATGCAGGTTTCTTCTCCTGGCGAAACCCTGGTCCATTCCCTCGGTGTCTCAAACCCTACGGTAGGGTCGCTCCATTTATATCTCGTGGTTAGGTGTTTTCAAGTCTTGTTTTTCTTTCTGGTACTCTTTTTTATGGCCAAACCTTGTTGGTTGGCAAGCTTCTTGATGTAATATTCCGTCGTCTGGAAAATGCTGAAACTGTGCATTTGCTTATGACTGTGTCATCTCTAGTTTCAAACCCTTGCTTGGGTTATGCTGTTACTCTTTCCTTTTAGAACTAAAGCGGAAATTTCCGGGTTTCAAACCCTCGTTTGGATTTTGCTGTTACACTTTACTATTTGACTGAGTCGGAAATTTTGATGGACTTATTTTTAAATGATTGGTATATGAAAGAAAAATGTTTCTCTATGAAGAATCTAAAAAATAAATGCTTCAGTGTATGAACCTCACCTGTTTCGCTGTATGTTGCTCCTCCGTTTATTTGTCTTGACGAAAAGAGATAATGTTGCTCCGTGTGACTGTGCACGTTTTACTTCTGTTCCTGCGTCCTGTCAATGCATGATATAAAAGACAGAAACTATTCGCTCCCCTCACACACAGTACATATTTGCTCAGTTTCAAAGTCTGTAGAAATTTATTTCATTTGCATAAAAACACACACAGTTGTTACATATCATTCAACAAGGAATAAAACACTCTGAGTTCAAAAATGCACATATATGAATTTGCACTTCTGGCAGAAAGTAATATTGGTTGCAGAGTATAATGCTCTTTCCTATTCTTTCCTTTCTTGGAAAAACTTCGAACCCCTACCTATCATTTCTTTTCGTTTAAATATCAGTAGGCATAAAACCGTTTTCTGTTTGCGGTTACACTGTCAACCAAAGATATCCTATGACCTGGCCAATTTCAATGTATTTTTGTTTAAAAGAAAAACAACTTCTAACTAACTAAAGAAAAGACAGTTTATGTTCCTAGTCTTACAATTTTTGTCCAACTGTCAAAACTAAACTAATTAATAACAGAAATAAACACAGGCTTAACAACCTGTCCATAAACTCGTGAATAAAAACAATCAACTGAGACGGTCAACCATCTCCTGTCTCCTCGGAGCTGGATGCTCCTGCATCAGGCTCCCGGGGTGGCAAAAAGTCATGGCTCCGCTCCATGAGATCATCGACTGAGTAGCCTGCTTTCTGTATCTGCGTCGCTTCAAGCCACGAACTATCCTCAATTGGACGGTTCTTCCACTTGACTAAGTATTGCAGATATTCCTTCCTACGTGTGCGTTTGGCTACCTGTGTGTTGAGAACACTCTCGATCTCAGGGGGCTGTGCCGTAGGCATCTTTCTCATCCAAGAATCCTCATCAAACTTGGTGTCCCGTGTTGGCCTTCCTGTTGCGTTATCTTCAGGATCAGCAACATAAGGAAATAGATCTGCCACGTTAAAGATGGGTGAAATTCCTATCCCTGGCGGCAACTGCAACTCATATGCGTTGGTAGAAAACTTGCGAATGATCTTGCAGGGGCCAATATTCTTGAATTTCAGCTTGTTATATTCCCGTTTTGGAAACCGTTCCTTGCGCAGGTGTGCAAGGACTTCATCCCCCACATTAAACTGAACTTCCTGTCTTTTCAAATCTGCCCGCTGCTTATATTTCTGACTGCTGTCCTGTAATTTTAGTTTCACTTGTTCATGTAAGTCGCTCATTGCTTGGGAAAAATCTTCCCCATCTGCACTCCATTTTTCAAGTTTTCCCAAGTCTCGCAGTTCATGCACTCCGCGAGGATGCATGCCATACAAGATTTGGAAAGGACTGTAACCTGTGCTGCGATTCGGTGAATCGTTATATGCGAACTCCGCCTGAGCAAGTACACGGTCCCACATTCGCGAATTTTCTCCTATTAGACTCCGCAGCAGATTTCCCAGACTCCTGTTCACCACTTCAGTCTGCCCGTCAGTCTGTGGGTGGTAAGCGGAGCTGATCTGTAACTGAGTATCCAACTTTTTCCACAAGGTTCGCCAAAAATGCCCGGTGAACTTCACATCTCTGTCGGAAATGATGGATCTTGGTAGACCATGCAGCCTAACGATCTCTGTGAAAAACAAGTGCGCTACGTGAGTAGCATCACTGGTCTTCCTGCAGGGTATAAAATGTGCCATTTTTGAAAATCGATCCACTACCACCATTACTGAATCGAAGCCTCGCTGGGTCTTAGGCAAACCCAAGACAAAGTCCAAGCTGACTGAGTCCCATGGTCTGCTCGGAATGGGTAGTGGCATATAAAGCCCTGCATTTTGACTGTGACCCTTCGCCAATTGACACGTTTTGCACCTGCTCACATATCTCTGCACGTCTCGTCGCAACCTTGGCCAAAAATAAAAATGTTCAACCTGTGAAAAAGTTTTGTCTATACCGAAATGTCCGGCTAGACCTCCACTATGCTTCTCCCGAATAATGTTCTCCCTCATTGAACAGTCAGGAATGCACAACTGTCCTCCCTTGAACAATAATCCCTCCTGCAGATTGTAGTCCAACCATGGACTATTATTTCTTAACAGAGGGTTTTGGCAGGCCTCATAGGCCTCCTTAAAATCTGCATTTGTCTGATACAGATCCCTCAGGTGTTCAAATCCAAACACCTGTATTGTACTTTCCTGTAAAAGTAGAGTCCTCCTACTCAACGCATCTGCCACCTTGTTGGCTTGCCCACTAATATGTTTCAACACAAAAGTAAAACTCTGCAGATTCTCAACCCATTCTGCATGTTTATGGTTCAATTTATGCTACTGCATAATATACTGTAATGCAGAATTATCTGAAAACAAAACGAACTCATTACCTAGTAGGTAATGTCTCCAATGCTTTAACACTTGAACAACTGCGTAGAATTCCTTGTCATAAGTTGAGTACTTTTGTCTACTCTCGTTCAGTTTTTCACTGAAATATGCAACCGGTCTATCTTCCTGACTAAGTACTGCCCCAATGGCTGTACCACTGGCATCACAACGAACTTGGAAAAGTTTGTTGAAGTCAGGAAGCCTCAATATTGGCCTTTCTGTGATCTTTCCCTTCAAAGTCTGAAAACTCTTCTCCGCTGCCTCTGTCTAGCAAAAAGGCTGATTTGCCTTCTTGATCGTATCCAACATGGGTGCGCAGATTCCATTGAAATTTCTGATGAATTTCCTGTAAAAACTTGCTAAACCGTGAAAACTTCGGACTTCAAATAAACTCTTTGGGGATGGCCAGCTAATTATAGCTGCAATCTTTTCTGGGTCCATCTTCAGCTCGTTTTCTGCAATTACAAAACCCAAATATATTAACTCCCGCTGGAAAAAAGTACACTTATTCAGATTAATCAGCAGCTTTTTTTGCTGTAGCTTCCTCATCACACTTCGAACATGCCTGAAATGTTCTTCTCTGGTTTTGCTGAAAATCAGTATATCATCTAAATAAACAATTACAAACTTCCCAATGAACTCTTTCAGCACTTCGTTCATTAGGCGCATAAAAGTACTAGGGGCATTACTTAGCCCAAATGGCATTACCAGCCACTCGTACAGCCCTTCATTCGTCTTGAAGGCTGTTTTCCATTCGTCTCCTTCCCGAATTCGGATCTGGTGATATCCACTCTTCAAATCAATCTTTGAAAAATAAGCTGCCCCACTCAAACAGTCCATCATATCGTCCATTCTTGGCAATGGAAACCTGTACCGAATAGTAATTTTCTTAATGGCCCTTGAATTTGTACACATCCGCCATTCGCCTCCCTTCTTCGAAGCTAAAACTGTTGGAATTGCACAGGGGCTCATACTTTCTCTAATCAACCCTTTATCCAGCAACTCCTGTACCTGTTTCCTAATCTCCTCGTTGTCCTTAGGACTCATGCGATAGGTTTCTTTATTTGGCAGACTAGCTCCTGGTATAAAGTTAATACAGTGACTGATACCTCTCTTGGGGGGAAGTTCATCCAGAAGATCATCCACTATGATATCTCCGAAATCCTGCAACATGTCCTGGATCTCCTCAAGTAATTCTGAAATCTTTGTGTGCAGTACCACTGTCTTCGGCCTCCGCACAATGGCAAAATTCACATCATTGTTTTCGATTTGTCTCAAAAATTCTTTTCCACCCATCAGCAGCGCTTTTACTCCACTAGCTTCTGTTGTACCTTCCTCCTTAATGGGTACAAGCGTGTGCTTGATCCCATCTTTAACAAACTTATAGCAGCTAGTTTTTCCATCATGAACTACTTTTCTGTGAAACTGCCAGGGTCTTCCTAGCAGTATATGACAGACATCCATTGGCATCACATCGCAAACAATTTTGTCCTTATATCTGCCTATCTGGAACTCCACCTTGCACTGTTCATCAACTAACAGTTGATGTCCTTTCTGCAGCCACGACACTTTGTAGGGAGTGGGATGTTTCAGCTTTTTCAATCCCAACTTCTCCACCATTTCTGTGGCCACCAAATTATCAGTACTTCCGCTGTCGATAATCAGCTTATAGCACCTACCCTGTGACTTGCAAACTGTCCGAAACAGTGCTTTTCATTGATCTGGGTCTACCATTTCCTTTGCTGGTTTTAACAACACCTTATTCAGTACCAAGGCTTCACCTGTTTCTGGTGCATTCTCCACTTCCTGAGGCGGTGCCTCCGCTTCCTCTGGCTGGGCAACATAATCTCCTCTCCCACCCGTTGGTTCACCTTCAGGACATTCATACGACTTGTGCCCCCACTTGTGGCACCTATAGCACTGGACAGTTCCTCTGCCCCGACCATTACCTCTCCCTCGCTGGGTTGGTTGTCCTCCTCTAGTGCTGTTGTCCTTTTCTGTTGTTCCCGCAGATTTTGAACCGCTGCCTTCTTCATTGGAACTTGTACCTCTGCCTCTACCAAAGGCCTTCCCCTTTCCTCTGCCAGATCCACCTCCCCTTCTGGCATTTTGCTTCCTGTTTATTTTCTCCTCTGCCTTCAAAGTAAACTGGTATGCTTCATCTAAAGTTCTGGGTGAGAGAATACCAATTTCATCCAGTATTTCCCCTCTCAGCCCATTTACGAACCTTGCTGTTTTCTCTGGGGTATCCTCCATATACCCTGCCCTCAAATTCAACTTGTAGAATTCCTCGGTATATTCCTTGA
This sequence comes from Pinus albicaulis, assembly GCA_034641835.2. Classification (NCBI taxonomy): domain Eukaryota; kingdom Viridiplantae; phylum Streptophyta; class Pinopsida; order Pinales; family Pinaceae; genus Pinus; species Pinus albicaulis. The sequence goes on from CM076572.1 coordinate 323,780,388, forward strand.
CTGTCATTCCCCGTTGCCTTAAATTCTGTACTTGCCTGTATAACATAATCTGATAATCTTTAGGCAGAAACTTCTCTTTCAGTTTTGCCTCCATTCTAGCCCACTTCTTTATAGGCTGTTTATGTAGCCTTTTCCTTTCTGCCTGAATGCTGTCCCACCACAAGGACGCATGTCCTTTCAACTTGGTGGCAGCGAACTTCACCTGCTTGTCCTCAATGGTTTCCTCAAACTCAAAGTATTTGTTTGCTTCACTTAGCCAATCTAATAACACCTCTGCCGACAAACTTCCGTCATAAGTGGAAAGCTCATGCTTTGGCTTATGACTGGACAACAAAACTGACTTCAACAACCTGAGTTCAGGTGTCACCCCTTCGAACTCATCTTCTGGTTCTGCCACATCTTCATCACTGTCATCCGCTGGGTCTCTCCTTCCCCCAGCTTCTACTGCTGCCAATCTTTGATTCAAAATTCGAATTTCTTCTTGCAGTCCCTCTTCTGCTATTCTTCGGACTGCTCTCCCTCTTCCTCTTCCTCTTCTGCCAACCTCCATGTTCCTGTTCAGTAAACCCCCTCTGATACCAAAAATGATGAAGGTCTATCCTCCGTGTACAATGTCCCAGTTCTACACCCGTGACCTTATTAACAATACGTTAATCCAAACACAAATCTTTGATATGATATTTGTGATTTTATTTATCGACACACCCACTCGGACTATGGTTTCAACAATGGATATTCAACTTGCGTTACACGTCATCGAATATATTTAACTCGGATGTACATTGGTTCAATTGATTCTTGTGCCGGTTCGCCTCGCTTTTATCACACCACTGGTCACGTCCTTGGCGCATTTACTGTGCATCGAGTTCTGTGCTATACCCTCGCGCTTGTGAACAATGCCTATGTTGTTATTGTTTTTTTTGTCAAACGAGAGTTGGAGAGGAGGGTTTCTTCGGCCCTTTGCTGGCTTCTGAGTTTCACGAATGCTCTTCCACAAGACTGTGCGTTTTTCCTATTGGGTAACCTCTGCGTGTTACTTGGTTTCCTCCGGTTCCTTCAATGGCGCTATCAGTCGAACTGTATGTGGACTTTCCTTCGGTAACTCTTTGTTCGGTAACTCTCTGTTTCCTTTTGATTTTGTCGATGTGCAAACTGGTTATTCTTCTCTTCCCTTTTGTTTCCTGCTAATGTCAATTGGATATCGAACCCATCTTACAGGTGTGACAGGGAAAAAACACCATGGTTACTTCCGGCATCAGTGGGAACAACAGGTAACTTATTCCCTCCGATTTTACTCCGCGCCACTGTTCTTCGTAACCCTAACCTATCGGCTCCTTCGTGTATCAGAGACTGTTGCTCCGATGAAAACCCTGTCTGCTTTCCTCTGTCCAAACCCAAAGTTCTGGTAAGGTTTTCTTCTGACTGTGCTTCGTTTTTGTTGTTTTGTATGGATTCTTATCTCCTTGAACACGTTCTAACTCGAGTTGCTGTGGACAATTTTTATGCAGGGTTATTCTCCTGGCGAAACCCTGGTCCATTCCCTCGGCGTCTCAAACCCTACGGTAGGGTCACTCCATTTATATCTCGTGGTTAGGTGTTGTCAAGTCTTGTTTTTCTTTCTGGTACTCTTTTTTATGGCCAAACCCTGTTGGTTGGCAAGCTTCTTGATGTAATATTCCGTCGTCTGGAAAACGCTGAAACTGTGCGTTTGCTTATGACTATGTCATCTCTGGTTTCAAACCCTTGCTTGGGTTATGCTGTTACTCTTTCCTTTTAGAACTGAAGCGGAAATTTCCGGGTTTCAAACCCTCGTTTGGATTTTACTGTTACACTTTACTATTTGACTGAGTCGGAAATTTTGATGGACTTATTTTTAAATGATTGGTATATGAAAGAAAAAATTTTCTTTGTGAAGAATCTCGAAAATAAATGCTTCAGTGTATGAACCTCACCTGTTTCGCTGTATGTTGCTCCTCCGTTTATTTGTCTTGACGAAAAGAGATAATGTTGCTCCGTGTGACTGTGCATGTTTTACTTCTGTTCCCGCGTCCTGTCAATGCATGATATAAAAGACAGAAACTATTCGCTCCCCTCACACACAGTACATATTTGCTTAGTTTCAAAGTCTGTAGAAATTTATTTCATTTGCATAAAAACACACACAATTGTTACATAGCATTCAACAAGAAATAAAACTCTCTGAGTTTGAAAATGCACATATATGAATTTGCACTTCTGGCAGAAAGTAATATTGGTTTCAGAGTATAATGCTCTTTCCTATTCTTTCCTTTCTTGGAAAAACTCCGAACCCCTACCTATCATTTCTTTTCGTTTAAATATCAGTAGGCATAAAACCGTTTTCTGTTTGCAGTTACACTGTCAACCGAAGATATCCTATGACCTGGTCAGTTTCAATGTATTTTTGTTTAAAAGAAAAACAACTTCTAACTAACTAAAGAAAAGACAGTTTTTGTCCAACTGTCAAAACTAAACTAATTAATAACAGAAATAAACACAGGCTTAACAACCTGTCCATAAACTCATGAATAAAAACAATCAACTGAGACGGTCAACCATCCCATGTCTCCTCGGAGCTGGATGCTCCTGCATCATGAACCGTGGGTTGATAAAGTAAAGTACGACAGCCCCTGGGAGTTGCAACACTCTTGGTAGCAGAAATTCTTAGCAATCTAAGTGAACAAGTAAAAATGTTAAGAATGCAAAATGAGAAAAAAGATGCTGATATTTTTGCTATCCATGTAGAGTCATATACTACTAAATGTTATTCATCATTCCCCAGGTTTAAATAAGTTTACAAAGAAGGCAATGGAGCAAGGCAATCAACAAAGAAGCTATGTTATGTAGCTCCAAGGAGACCTTGGCATGCTAGTCAACTTGATATGATGCAAGGACCTACTTCACAATGTCAATATTATTTACATCCATCTCAAACTAATTGGGACACACTCCCTCCTTGGCAACCTCGGTCATCTCAAACTCAAACCCAATCTTGGCAACATGATTGGCAAGGACCTTATTGGGAAAATCCTCAACATCCTAAATATTTCTCTCAATATCCTCCATACCCAACTCCATGCTATCCCTACCATCCACCTCCACCACAACCAGAGCCCCAACCACATCCATCTCATATATTCAACCCCACTCAACTACCTCTACCACCATTTCCAAACCCACACCATGAATTATCTCAACCCACTTACAATGCTGAGGTACAACACTACCAAACATATCCTCTTGATCTAAATGGTATGCATCTTAGTTCAATAAAGTTATTGCAAAGAACATATTTTCTTAGTGTCATTGAAGGACAACATCAAGAAGAAGAAGATCCAAATGAGGAGATGAAAATATTAAGGGCTACACTTGATGAAGAGCCGACATCAGAAATAGATGTTGATAAAGTTTCCTCATGTTTACCAGCATTTCCTCCATGTGTTCAAGAGAACAATCAGAAAAAAGAGGAATATTTGAATGTCATAATAGAAGAGGACATCCAAGGTGATCCAACTCAACAAGTGGACCAGGCGCATCACAACTATATTGACATGTGGTTCCAAACATCCATTAAGTTGCAACAACACACTCTTCTCCAACAGTACTTGATACAATCCCAGTCAAAGAAATTCATCTCTCATATTCAGGTACATGTCAAAGCATGTATTCCAAGTGTGCACATGTTTTATCTGCCATCTTGATGTGTATATGGCTCCATTGGAAGTATTCCTATACTTGAAAAAGGTTTTGTTTTTTTCAATTAGAGTAGGATAGTGAGAAAAATAAAAAATAAAAAAGAGAAAAAGAGAAAGAATAAAATATCATTTGAAAACCTCTTTGAGGCATCTAAGATTGGCTCACTGATTGAAAACCTCCATGAGGCGGTCATTGCGTTGAAAAAAAATGCATTTCTCCATGTATCTATCTCTAATGAATGCAGATGCTCTCCAACCTTTGCAAGCAGAAAACAACAATTTGGCACAAAAATAAAATTTGGTCAACACTTTAGTAAAATGTAGTAAAACTTGGACTTCCTCTTCATGTGCTCAGATGCTCCAAAGGACCTCAAGCAGATCGCCACAAGCAACTTCCACAGCGGCTTCGATATCACATGCAAAATCAAATCGATGTTAAGGCTCGGGTATGAAATCATCTAACCCTTTATTCAAATTAAAAAGTGTGAGAAGGAAAGTTTTTTTATAACCAAAATCAGTAGCAGAGAAACCTCAGCCTTATCTAGCAACTAACCTCACTTTTTCCACCAAGAAAAGAATCAATACAGACGTAAAAAGGACATGAGAATGTGGGCAGTAAGAAGTTCATTGTAATAAAAGACAAGGAGTGCCAAAGGGGTAACCAAGGGTGAAATCAGTTAACAAAAAAAAAAAAAAAATCTCTGAGTTTATTTTGCATGCAATAAAAAAAGTTGGAAAAAATAAGGAAAAGAAGAAGGAAAAAAAGAGAAAAAGAAAAAGAAAAAAATAGAATAAAAGTTGGACCCACCACCTCTTGGCATGCAAAACAGATTTTCATAAGGCACCTAAGGACCTCCATGCAGCACCTAAAAAAATAAATGCAAGAAGAATAGGAATAAGATTAGCAGGGGGGCAACGGATGGCCCAAGAAACAGAAAATGAAATAAGCTAGCATGCAGGAAGAACCATAAGGCAGGGAGGATGAATAGGTTGCTCAGAGGATGAGCAACAATTTCAGTAGGGGGGTGATGATGGGCCTCTGAATTAGACATAGAATAAGGCCCATATAACCTTTCTTAGGCCCATATACCTTCCTTATGCACATAAAAGGTTATATTAAATCTCTCCTTCTACACTTAATAATGTTTTCTTATGATTTAATATGTTCTTATGAAGGATTAAAGGTAGTTTCATATTTTTTCCTAATATTGGTTATTTTGGTAGAATATTGTGAGAATATTTGGCATATTATACAGATTTGGGGAAGGAGATGATTTAGGGACTTGCTCCCTGGCACTAGAAGATTAGGATTGGAGAATAAATGAGCACAACATCAGGATATTAGGGATAATTAGATATATTCAAGGGGATTTTCCACCCTCCTTAACTCTCAAAGGCAGCCAAAGAATCCTCATGAGATCCCCCTCCAGCAATTCGAATTCCAAGAGGAAGCCAAGCAACTCAAGACCAAGTGCACTCAAGTCATACTTCACTTGGAGTCTCTATCAAATCGAATTCCAAGAGGCAATCGAGCAACTGAAGATGAAAGGCACTCAATCTATGTTTACTTGGAGTTAAAGTGGACTCAATCACCATTTTTAAGGGAGCGGTTGGTAGCCACCCTGTAGAATAAATAGAGCAGATCTAGAGCTAGGAAGGAGTAGTTAGTTAGCTAGTGGGTTGATTCTAGTCGATTCCATTTTATTCTTCGATTCCATTCAAAACTTTTTCTGCAAGCTATTAGGATTTTGTTGTTAATACCTTCAAGATGTAATAAGACTGTATCCTTAATTCAATGAGTATTCAGATGAATTTCTATTGATCTAGTTCCAGAGAGTTGGGCTCGTGGGTTAGGGCCCAACCCATGTGCCTCAGCTTCTCTATTATTACTATCTTTTCCTTTCTTTCATTTAGCTAGTTTTTCTTCTTCCATTTAAGTTAGATGTGCTTCTGATAAGTTTCATTGTTGTTTATTTTTGTGTTGTTGTAGTTTTTAATTGCTTATGCGTAGCAAAAAGAGGAAAAAATCCAAAAACTATGGTCAAGTCCCCCCTCCCATATCTGTGAATATAATTCAAGCAGGGTAGAACCTCCCACGGGCCAAAATTGCTTTCTGTTTAAGTTTTGGGAAGAAATTTTATTACCAAGTCCAAGCATTTATTTCACTGTTTTATCACGCATTTCTGTCTGTTTCCCGTGCATAATCCAAAAGTGTGTTTCATTTGTGAGTACTGCTCTTACGCCTCCATTCCCCTCCTTTCCTTCTCACCTTAACATTGTACTTACCCTTTTTCCTAACGCACTTAAGCCCTTCAATCCTTACTTCTTCTTTTTTCTCTATTCATGGCTGCCTTACCTTTCTTTATGCAAAAAACATGAAAAACCATTCAAAACCACCAAAAACCTGCCTCCACCTTTGCTCCTCAAGTCTCCCACCACTGTACGTCGCACTCCACAAATCACAACATTTGGCTTTTACCTTTAACACTTACCGCTCGTTCCTTCCGATTACGATATTGTGAAATCGCAAATCGCACTTCACACTGCTTACCTTTTACCTTTAACACTTACTGCTCGTTCTTTGCAATTGTGATATTTCAAAATCTCAAATCGCACTTTGCACCATTTACCTTTTCTCCCTTAACACTTAGCGATGGCTCCTACGATTGCGATATGGCGAAATTGCGCCCCGCTATCGGTCCCACCACCGCGTTGCCATCGCAAATTGCACTTCACATCCTTTACCTTTTACCATTAACATTTACCGCTTGTTCTTGTGATTGTGATATTGTGAAATCACAAATCGCATAGTTTAACTTTTCGCATAACACTTACCGCTCATTCCGCCAACGTGAACTCCACAATGTCACTCGTCTCACTATGCACTTCGCAAACTTACCACATCGTAGATCGTAGCCCACAACTATTATCGTGTCGCCAATCGCACTTCACACATTTTATTTCATTCTTTTTAATCCTTACCACTATCCCTTTAAACTTGCGAAGTTGCGATTGCGACATCGCACATCGCAAATTTTGTCCTCCATTGAACTTCACCATTGCATTTTTGAGTTATGTCCACTCCAAAGTCATTTCTCAATTTATCATAAATTTTTATAAGGGTTTAACCCCCTATTTGCACTTCCAAACCTCGTTTCATGTGTTAAACCCTCCCATTAGCCTCTTTTAGCCCTTTTCTTCCCTCCAAGCTTCAAATTAACTCTTTTTAATTAGAATTAAGTCATGGATAACCTAGTTGCATGGATATAAGCATGATAGATAGATCATAGGATAAGTAGAGTGAATTTAGCCATTTGGGAAAGTTAAGTGTGGCTTAGGATTAGTTTCCTTTCGGTTATTTCACTGCACAAGTCAAGATAAGGCAATTCACACATGAACCAAATGTATTTGATGATTTGTTTGAATTGGCCCAAACTTATTGACAAATTTATAGGTTTGTGACAACTCGAATCAATCCTAAAGATTTGAAAAGGTTCAGACAATACTTAAGTAAATGAATAGAAAATATTCCTTTGGATTTGTTGAGGATTCCTCAACAAAATACTCAGCAAGATAAGCCCCTGATGATTTCATCAAAGGGAAGCGATGCATTAGAGGATAATGAAAAAACCTCATAATCAAGTGATCAGGCCAAAGAATCATAATAGGAAAATGAGCTAGATGAAATTTGGTATCAGTTCAATCAATCCATTCAGAGTACAGGATCCCACAGTTAAAAATTCCTGTTCAAAAATAAATTTCTCACACTCCTGAAACTACTAGGAAGACCTCACTCACTATTCGGGATTCTAACAAGGAAATCGATATTGATTTTTGGGAAATCATCTCGGTCTTCCTAAATTTTGAGGTCACCCTAAAAATAGAAGAGATACCCCCTCTAGATGTGTTTTATAGTCCCAAGAATAGGATTGTCATGAGTAGACAAAGAAAAAGGAGAAGGGTAGAGAAAAACTAGGCTTTGGTTCCTAGAAATGTATCTATTTATGTTTTTTGGAAAGATCCCCAAACAAACCCTCAAGAGGACCTAACAAGGCTATCACAATTCGCAGGAGCATATTCCATACCTACGATAGACAAGGCCTATAAGGCATAACATTTGATGAGAGAAAAGGATGATATAATACAAAAACTAGAACAAGGCCTATAGCATGAAAGACATAATATTGAACAACAATGGAAAACTAAGCTTGAAGAGCTACATAAAGGCTTTAATGACTTGAAGCTTCAGTATGAGAATGACATGAAAAGACAAGATGCATAGATCCAGGAACTTCAACACAGGATAGAGCAATTGAAAGTGAATCCATATATAGAGGAATTCAGGAAGGAAGTAGGAGAGCTCAACACTCTCCTTACTCAACAACAGGTAATATTTTTCCACAAGTTGGCAACGATCAATGATTTATGCCAATCAAGTGATTCACCTGTGAATCAATTTTCCGATCTGAGGACATACTTTGATGAGATCGAAGAGAAGGTTTCCAATTACATCTCTTTGCAAGATAGTGCTAAAGGGATATCATCTAATATCCCAATAATTGAATAATCCAAAAATGAAATCATTTTCAGAGACTCTAACATCAAGCTCAAACATGCAGAGATGGTTATCATTAGTACTAGTAATACTGCAAATAAATTCACTGAATCTGTCAGTGAAAGTATCCTACTTGCAAATTTGATTCATGAATTCTCTGAGGGTTCGTTACCAAATGTCAAAGTGTTGACAAAATCATGGAAATATTTGTCAAATAAGAAAGTTGAGAATATTAAAAAATATCTAAGTTAACCTAGAAAGTCATTGTCAATACTTGGTTAAACCCAACAGCCAATGGCTTATGCTGAGGTGTCTTTATAATACCACCATACATCTTTTGATAGCTCTTAGAGATGCATTTTTCACAAGGAAAATTTGAATCAAGATTTCTAATCCTCCCGAATTAAATTCAATGAGGGATATGGTTTAACTGCAACAACAAATGGGAGAAAAATCATCCTCTCATTCTTGAGCATCTTGTTACAAGAAATCCTATAATTGTCCTCTTATTTTATTTTAAGGATGGTTTTTTTCAACCACCTCAGTATTTCATGTCCCTTTATTATTATTTTATTTTGAGTTTGAAATATAAATCCCCTTCATGTTAATGAATAACGGTTTCTGAATTTTTGTAAAGAGAGCTTTCAACGTTTGCACTATTGTAACTCTTGAGTAATCTGAATAGAAAAGTTGAACCATAGTTGTTTTCTCATGAGAAAATTCTTAATATATCAAGTACTACTATCTCTATATTGTTGCTATGTTTCAATGAGATAAATAGTCATTTTTGAATTGGTTTTCATTATATATGTGTTCAGTATACAATCAAGATTTAATTCACTCTTGATCTGTTATTTTAATATATATGAGAAACAACGAGATGTTTTATGTGATGTGTTTTAATCAACTAAATTAATTAACTATTTAATTAAATTATTTATTCCTATATTTTTTTACTTCATAAGTATTTGATAATCTATATTGTCTTATATTATATGAAATCTACTAAAATTCACATATAAAGACAAAATTTGTCCTAGCATATACATATTTAAGTCTATTTCATTCTTATTTCCATTATTATTAGTCATATCATTACTTTCAAAATTTATATCCATCCATTTTTATATTTTTCAAGGAAACTTGTCCCATTATTCCCAGTCGGAGCCACCACTCCAAATGGAAAAGGAGTTGCTTTAAGTTACCGACCGGGTCGTTTTCCCCGATGTTGAGATAGATATTTTTGAGCCTTCAACATTTTTGGTGGTAGAAGGAGGGCATGTAGGCTATGAATGGAAGAAATGTTTAATCCCAAATAAAAATCCCATCAGAAGAGTCAACCCCCATCAAAATCCCCTCAAACTTCAATATCCCATTCAAGATCACCTACTCCTAGATCTGAAGTTGCTGGAACAACCACAAAATCTCCTAGCATACTTCCTAAGATAATTCATCAATATTCCACTCAAGAGTCACATAAATTTCAGCCCTTGATTCAAAGATTAGAAGGAATTTCTATTTCAAAAGAAAGGCTTGTTAAATCAGAACTATCTGAAGGAAGTGTATCTTCATCACTGCAAGTTTCTCAAGTGTTGACTCGTTCTCAAAGTGAAAAGTTTGAAATAAATCCTTTTGATTTTCCATTACCCACTCGTCGAAGAAAATTCCATACTTTCGAAACTCAATATTCTAGTAGTGAGATTACATCCTCTTCCTCACCTCACACTCCTTCACTTGATCCTTATTAAATTTCTTCCTCTCATCCAATTAATCCTTTCACCCATATTCCTCAGTCACAATCAATTGGTATTACAACAGGCAGTACCATTATAGGGGAAGTTTCTTCATCCACACAACCATCTTCTGCCTCTACTTCAACTACATCTTCCTCTACCCTTCTAAATCCCAGAATGGAAAACATACGTTGGACTAACCCAATCTAAGGAGAGATTGGTCAGAGTAATTAAATGGTTATTTTTCTACAGACTCGTCATACATGTGGCTTCCTTGTAATGGTAAACCCAATCATATTCTGTTTGACAGAGAGAAACAAATGAAATATGCAGTGACCAATATGGGTGAAGAAAATAGATGAGTAGATTTTACAGAAAATATTCTTGGGAATTATTTTTTTTAATCTTTATTTGAAAATTTTATAGCAAAAGAATCTCCTTTCTTAGTTGATTTTGTCACTTATAGATTTAAAATTTCTCTTAGAAAGACTCATATAATTGTATAAATATTGTAGATACACCACTAATTAAGAATTATTATCTATTTTGGACTCTTTATTTTGATGGTTCTAAATTTAATGATGGTGCAGGAGTTGGCGGATTTTGATTTTCCTTGATGGATAAAAAACCATGATAACATGTAGGTTGGAATTTGAATGTACTAATAACAGTGCATAGTATGAAGCATTAGTATAGGGATTGCATAAATCCATAAGTATCAATGTAAAATATCTTCAAGTATTTGGTGACTCTAGAATTGTTATAAAACAAGTAAGAAACAACATTCATTATGTTTCTAGTCATGTAAGGCATTATCAATTCCTAATTCAAGCTCTTACTTCACACTTCACAGCATTTTACATTTATCCTATCCCAAGACTACGAAATTCCAATGCTGACCTTTTAGCCAATGTTGCATTCAACCTCATCTCACCTGAGGATTTTAACCCTGTTAGGTTTTCTATTGAGTTAATTTTAGCCTCTCTATTCCTGACAACGTCACTAATTGGTGTGTATTCAGTGATGATGAAGATATATGGACTTTTCTAACATCTAAGGGATATTATTCTGACCAAATCATCAATGAAGATGAACATGATAAACAATTGAATAAATCAACTAAGGAAAATTATTTACCAAAGCTCATGGTTAAACTCGAGGACTTATATGACTTGAAATATAAGTTTAAAAGGGTTACCAACTACAAACTTCAAAGTTATACTTTGATATTTGAGCTGGTTAACATTGGGTCCAATTTTAAACCTCAGAATATCAATTTGGGCCTTGGACTCTCACCAGATGAGAGATCTGAATTTATTCATATACTGAAAAGGTATAAGAATGTCTTCGCTTGGAACTATGAAGATTTGAAAAATTATGATGCTTCCATCGTTCAACATACTATCCCATTCAGCGAAAAGCTTAGGAAAATTCATCTGAATATGGAAAATAAGATAAAAATTGAATTAAACAAGCTCCTTAAGTCTAATATCATTTTTCCAGTTAGCCACTCTAAATGGGTTTCGAATATTGTACCTGTTAGGAAAAAGAATGGTGATATTCGTATTTGTATTGACTTTATAAATTTGAATAAAGCATGTGATAAAGACACTTTTCCACTCCCACCAATGGAACAAATCTTACAATCAGTTGCTGGTTATGAACTTATGCCTTTCCTAGATGGCTTCTCGGGATATAACCAAATTCTTGTACATACAGAAGACATATTAGAAACTACATTTAGAACTAAATGGGGGACTTATGCATATCAAAAAATGTGTTTTGGATTAAAAAATGCTTCCAAAGAACTATGGACATCACCTTCAGAGATCTAATCAACAAAACAACTGTTGTTTACTTGGATGATATCACAATATATTCTAATAAAAGGAACAATAATTTCCATGATTTGAAACAGATCTTTGAAATGTGTAAAAGGTATTGAATCTTCTTAAATCCCAAGAATTCATTTTTTTCCCTCAGTGAAGGAAAAGTTCTAGGTTTTATTATGTCCAAAGAAGGATTTTGCATAGATCTAGAAATAATTAAGGCAATGTTCGAAATTCCCTTGCCACATAACAAGAAATCAATGCAATCCTTCCTTGGGAAAATCAATTTTGTCAAAAGGTTTGTCCCAAATTTTTCTCATATTGTTTTACCCTTACAAGTTATGACTAAGAAAATTTCAGTTTTCAAATGGGGGCATAATTAAATGGAATCATTTGAATCAATTAAACAAGCTATTATTGATGCTTCCTCTTAGACAACTCCTAATTGTTTTGATCAATTTATTTTCTATACTTCTTCTTTTGATATATCCTATGTAGAAGTCTAAACACAATCCAATGCACAAAATATGGAAGCTCCTATTTCTTTATTCTGCTCAAATTTTTAAGGAGTTGAGTTGAACTATTCATAAGTAGAGAATCAAGCCTTTAAAATTTTCAAGTCAATCAAGAATTTCAGATCTTTTCTTTTGAAAACTCATACTAAAGCAATCTTTCCTTTTCGAATAGTAAGACAATTACTTATCCAAAAGGAGTTAGTAGAGAAAAGATCCAATTAAGTACTGCTATGCAAGAATATGACCTAGAAATAAAACCTGCTAAAATTTTTAGAGGTAAATATTTTTGCAGATTAATCACTGGAGCTTTGGATACATCAGCTGATGAAGACTTAGGTAACAATGTTTAATTGATAGAGGCATGTCTTACTGATATTGAATCTTAATATGCTAATTTAATATTCTATTTAAATAATGGTTATGCTCCATCTGAACTAAATTACAGGATAAAAATAGCTTTAAGACTAAAAGCTAAAAAATATCAACTCATTAACGATGTGTTATTTAGGAAAAATTATGATTATGTTCTATTGAGATGTTTGGAAAAACCTGAAGCACAAATTTTTTTATAGGAACTACATGATGGAACATTACGTGGACGCTTTGGTGGAGACGCAACTGCTCATAAAATTATGCATTTTGGTTACTACTGATCAATTTTATTGAAGGACACTCATGTTGATGTCAGATGTAAAATTTTCCAAACTGCTGTAGGGAGATAGAAGAAACCAACCATGCCTCTACAACCAGTCGACACTGAGCAACCTTTTTAGAATTGAAGGTTGGATATAATAGGTGATATTGTTCCTCACTCTTCCAAACATCATAAATTCATCCTAATTGCTACAAACTACTTCATGAAATGGGTGGAAGAAATCCCTCTAAAGGTAGCCAATTCTGAGAATATTATTGAATTTATTGATCAATTGATTATTACCAGGTTTGGTATACCCCATGCACTTATTTTTGATAATGCATCTTACTTTTCAAGAAATAATATAACTGAATTTTATCTAAAAGGAGGATTTAAACTTAAATATTTTGCAAACTACTATCCTAAAGGAAATGGTCTATCAGAATAAACAAATTAAAACCTCATTAGGATCACCAAACGAACTGTTGATCAAAATCAAAAGAATTGTCACAAAGCTTTAATTTTTACTTTATGGGCTGATAGAATTACTCAGAAGGTCTCTATAGGTACTTCTCCTTTTCATTTTGTATATGGGAAAGAGGTCATCCTTCCTCATAATTTAGGCATTCCCTCATTAGCCCTAGTACAATTCATTTAAGAGAAGCCTTATTCTTCTTTACAATTGAGAATGTCACAAATACTTAAACTAGAAGGAGAGAGAGACAAAACCAAATAGGCTCATGTCCATCACCAGTAGTTGGTCAAAACTTCTTTTGATGCTAGTTCAGTCAATACTTGTTTTTTTTCAAATTGGATATTTAGTTCTGAAATGGGACAAGGCACATGAGGAAAAAGGTATACATACTAACTTTCAAAAGTTGTTGCTTGGTCCATTTCAGATTGTTGAGTAATTAGGTCCATCAACCTTCATTCTACAATATTTAGAGGGAAAGAGGAATGCTCCTCCTATTAATGGACTAATTCTCAAAAAATAATTTACTTGAAAGAACATTTGTTCTATTGTAATATGTAAATAATCATATGATTGATGTCTTCTAGCCTTAATATCGTTAGGTAATACAATATTGGATTTTCATTGGGATCTATAATCATTCAATGAAGTTTGATTTTAAAGGGAATAAATTTAGAAAGTAATTAAAAATTTGAAATTTGGTATTTATTCATTAAACTCTGAAATTTTTATCCATTAGGTTGTAATATTTTGTAACTTGGAATCTCTAGAATATATATGTGTGTGTGTGTGTGTCTTATGATGAGCCACGACAGTTTTTCCTTTAAGAAGTAAATACTTTTTTGAAACTATAGCATATTTCACTTCAGTTTTCATTCATCACTCTTAAGGAGTAAATATACCTCCCCATCCACTAATATTATATGTTTTAGAGTGTAATTCAAAAATATTTGAAACTTAAAGTATAAGATGTCTCACGATGTGTTTTCTTACCATGATCACAGGAAACTAATAATGTTGACATTATCATAACTACCCATCAAACTAGGATAATGGATTGTTGTTATTTTACTATAAGACAAGAAGTCTCATCACAAGTTAGCTTTTTCAACCTTATTACAAACCGTGAGCGGCATTTTCATTATTTGGCTGCCAAACCCGGACAATGGATTTTAAGTATCTTTTAAAAAATAAAAATCTTAAAAAGATAATTACCTCTAAGAATACTACTATAAGTGGATGGGATACTGGTTAATTGTTGGTTAAATTATATCCCTGTCGAGGCTATGGACGTTTGCTAGCAGTGGTGGCTCTACCTATTGAAAAGAAAGTCTATCTAAGAGTTAATTTTCAATAGTCCCATGCTTTGTCTTTATAACTAATTAATTACTGACTCAGATAATTAATATTTTCATCTATAACATGTTCCAAGAGATTTACAATGAAAAGAGTCCTTTTTTTCAGAGTCATCCTTAATAATCTAAAGTTCAAAATAGTTTTTCTTTCTAAGTTTTTTTTTTTTAAATGTCTAAATTTCATTAATTATTCTCTCATAGATAATTGTTTCTTCTAGTGAGTCGTCAATTGTTGTAGTACTCAAAAGAAACCCCCATTATGGTTAATAGTAGATTCAATGAATTATGAGGACCCTTTAAAATTTTGGATGAAATCATTTTTAATAAATAAAATAGGAAAGTTTTAGTTTAAGTTTTCTTTTAACGATAAATGAGCCTTATCGGGACTAAAATATTGAAGAAACGGTTCTAGAGGAAAAATAAAACTTAAAGGTTTTCCTTTATTTAAATTGCGACTTTTTGGAACATTGCGCCTCCAAAAGAAAACCCTAAAATAAATTTCTCGATAAATAATTTTGATATAAGCTTAAAAAAATTAACTAATGTTAAAAATTGTTTGTGTGAATATTATATAAAGGTCGGTCCCACTAAAATTGTCATGTCGCATATCGCAAATCACATATCAGATGTTTTCAATTGACCACCCTCCAAATATCTCTGATCTCCAATAGCCCATTCCTTCTGATAAACTGATATCGATAGTCACCCGACCTCCGATAAGACTTTCCTCCTGATATAGAAAACCCTCCATATCGCTACTCTGAATATCACATTATTCATATTGCGAAATTCCATATCACAAAATTTGATCGGAGACAAATATTAATAAGTTCCAATATGAAACCCCGATAAAAAGTTCGATAATGCTTCCCACCTTTACATTATAACCGTTATAAGAATAAAAGTGCCTATCGGAGAAAATTGATATAGAAGGTTTTATAATATGCATCCTAAGGAAACCTACAATGCAATATTTCTGATAATCGTTGACCTGGAAAAAGTCCATGTGAACCCACGTTTCATCCATTAATGGCCAAGTGTAACGAAATTTATTTTTCTCAAAGTCACAAACAATTTTCTTTTTATGGTTTAAATGTTGATTAATTTCGCCCATAAAGGAATACATTGTTATCATATGAATCATTTTCCATAATAAATTTTCCAATTAAGATAATTTTTCTACTCATTTTCTGAATCACTCCTCACATGCTAGTCCCGATAAGAAGAACACGAATGAAATTTCTAAAGCCACTACAACAAAGAGGAAGCCTATGGGATAGCCGCAACCTTCTCCTCCTCCTCCTCTGGAAGTCATTGAGACTCTCCCTCTTTAAACATACACTACATGCACCCTTGATTCTTGAATCAATTTGTGGGAGTCTATGTATAAATTTTTTGAAGGTGACAAACCTAAGATAGTGGAAAGAAGGGAAACAACACATGATTCTTCACCTACTTATGAAACCACCTAAGTTGATGTGCCTAATTCTTTTCTACATCAAACTGTCGCTCACCCAAATATTCTGCCTTATAAAAACATGGTGAAATGGATTATAGATAACCTGAATATCTCAAAAAGGAATTTTCTGACCTATAAGAAAATGGTAATTGGGTTCTTCATTAGCGAATATTTGAGGAAAATGTACCACCTTCCTCCACCAAAAAAGAAATATGACAAAAATTTGTTCAGAAGTTCACAGCAAAGAATGAAGATCAATTAGAACCAATCATACAATGGAGGAGAGATCTTATATTCGGGTTTTCATTAGTTTAGCCAGACCACATGTACTATCCCTATATGTCCTCGATAAGCTTGTAGCCCAGGAAATTTCTTACCAGAATATTGGAAATGGCATATCCAAAGTCCTAAAAGATTATAAGAAATCCATATGGCCATATTTTCCTATTCATTGTGGAGATTATTCCCTAGACAATTTTAAGTATGTTGTGCTAGAAATTGACCAAATCTAATGCTTTAATTTCCAAACAATCCCAAACAAAAAGTTTGACCCAAATAATACAACAAAGGATTTCACTGCACAAGTCAAGATAAGGAAATTCACACATGAACCAGATGCATTTGATGATTTATTTGAATCGGCCTAGACTTATTCACAATTCAATATGTTTGCGATAACTCAACTCACTCCCAAAGATTTGAATAGGTTCAGACAATACCGAAATAAAATAATAGAAACTTTTCCTCTGGATTTGTTGAGGATTCCTCAACGAAATATTCAGCAAGATAATCCCCTAATGATTTTTTCAAAGGGAAGCGATGCATTACAGGAGAAGGAAACAACCTCATCGTCAACTAATCAAGCCAAATAATTACAATAGGGCAGTGAGCTAGATGAAATTTTGGATCAGTTCAATCAAGCCATTTAGACTGTAGAATCCCAGGAGTTAAAAACTCTAGTTCTTAACTAAATTTCTCACACTCCTGAAAATAATAGGAAGACATTGCTCAGTATTGGGGTTTTCGACAAGGTAATCGATATTTATGATTTGGAAATCATCCTAGCATTCCTGACTTCCGAAGTCATCCTAAAAATTGAAGAGATACCCCCTTTGGGTGTGTTTTTATAGTCCCAACAATAAGGTTGTCATGATTAGACAAAGAAAAAGGAGAAGGGTAGAGAAAAACTAGGCTTTGGTTCCTGGAAGTGTATCTCTTTATGTTGTTTGGAAATATCCCCAAAGAAATCCCTCATATGACCTCACAATGCTATTGCAATTCGCAGGAGCGTATCCTACAACCACCATAAACAAGGCCTTCGAGGTCCAACATTTTATTAGAGAAAATGATCACATAATACAACAACTAGAACAAGCCCTACATCATGAAATATATAGTATTGAACAACAATGGCAAGCTCAGCTTGCAAAGCTATAGAAAGTATTTAATGAATTTAAGCTTCAGTATGTGGCTAACATGAAAAGAAAAGATGCACAGATCCATAAACTTCAACACACGATAGAGAAATTGAAAGTTTATCCAAAGATAGAGGAATTTGGGAAGGAAGGAGAGCTCAACACTCTCCTTTCTCAACATCAGGTAAAATGTTGCCACAAGTTGGTAATGATCAATGATTTATGTCAATCAAGCGGTTCACTTGTGAATCAATTATCTGATTTGAGGATATAATTTGATGAGATCGAAGATAAGGTTCTTGATTACATCTCTTGGCAAGACAATTCTAAAGGGATATCATCCTATCTCCCAAAAATTGTAGAATCCCAAAAGGAAATCGTTTTCAGAGACTGGGACATTGGGCTTGAACAGGTAGATATGGTTATCCTCAGTGCTAGGAATATTGAAAATAACCTCACTGAATCTGTCAGTGAAAGTATTCTACATGAAAATTTGATTCAGGAACGCCCCGAGGGTTCCTTAACAAATGTCAAAGTGTTGACAAAATCATGACAATATTTTTCCAAGAATAAAGTTGAGAATATTAAAAAACTATCTAAGGTTAACCTTGAAATTCATTGGAAATACTTGGTTAAACCACACATTCAATGGCTTATGTTGAGGTGTCTTGCAAATACCACCATACATCTTTTTCCAATTCTTAGCGATGTGGTGTTCACGGGGAAAATGCCAATCAAGCCTGCTCATCCTCCATAATTAAATTTAATGAGGGATCTGATTGAAATGCGACAACAAATGGGAGAACATTCATCCTCTCGTTCTTGAGCGTCTTGTTGCAAAAAATCCTATAATTGTCCTCTTGTTTGATTTCAAGGATGCTTTGTTTAAACCACCTCAGTATTTCATGCCACTTTACAATTATTTTATTTTGAGTTTAACCTATAAACCCCTTTCATGTTAGTGAAGAAGGGGTTCTGAATTTTTGTAAGGAGAACTTTAAAAGTTTTCACTATCGTAACTCCTGAGTAATCTGAATAGAAAAGTTGAACCAAAGATGTTTTCTCATGAATAGAGTCTTAATATATCGGGTACTACTATCTCTATATTGCTGCTATGTTTCAATGAGATAAATGGTCATTTGAATTTTTTTCGTTATATATGTGTTTAGTATACAATCAGGCATTATTTCACTACTTATGTGTGAGATTGTAATCTTTTAGGATGTATGAGAAACAATAAGATATTTTATGTGATGTGTTTTAAGAAACTAATTTAATTAACTATTTAATTAAATTATATATTCTTATATGTTTTTACTTCATAAGTATTTGATGATCTATATTGTCTTATATTGTATGAAATATGCGAAAAGTCACATATAAAGACAGAAGTTGTCCCGAGATATAAATATTAAGTCTATTTCATTCTTATTTCCATTAGTATTATTCATATCATTACTCTCACAATTTATATCTATCCATTTATATTTTATTCAAGGGAAGTTGGTCCCCTTATTCCCGGTCGGAGCCACCACTCCAAATGGAAAAAGAGTTTCTTTAATTTTTCGACTGGGTGGTTTTCATCTATTTTGATGTAAATATTTTCAAGCCTTCAAAAGTACCCAGCTAATATCCCAATCATTCGATATTTATCGACATCAACAAGTCTCACAGAGCTTCCCAACTTCTTGGGCCTTGCTAATTTATACCACAAATTCGTGTTGGGATTCTCTCATACCACTTAATAGCCCTTAATTCAAGTTACCAAGGGTGGAGAAAAAGAAAATATTTTTTGTTCTGAGTCACAACATAATACATTCATTCAGCTAAAACATCATCGTTTCTTTGCACCAGTCATCACATTTTAAAAGTTTCAAAAATTATTTAAGATTGAAACAAATTTCTCTGACTATGCTACTCGTGCAATCCACACTCACCAAGGGCATCTGGTAACCTATCATAGTGAGTGATTCTTTGATAGTATATAGATATACACCACCTATGATAAGGACATGTATTCTACTCCTATCTAAAGTGGAAACATTACATTCTGGGTAAGGAAATGATCATTCACACAAATCACCGACCTATTAAATTTATACAGACACGAGGAAAGTTATAGAATGGTTTCCATAAAAAAATGGTCCACATATCTGCAAAATTTCCATTTCAAAATTAAATACAATAAGGGTAGCACCAACCACATTGCATATTGAATCAGTCTCCCCCTAGTTGTGGTGTTGACCATTTTTCTCAACTCTTGTTGGCACGAGACTTCTGGATGGATGAAACTATAGGAAAATGATCCATAATTTTCCACCACATACCATATTGGATGGATGGAAACTAAGTTCAATAATTCCACTTCCAGGATGTACTAGTCTGCCACCTATGGCACCTTTGTATTCCTTCAAGCAAGAGTGCAAAGCCAGTTTGGGAGGCACATTACATTCAAGTAGCAGGGCACTTTCGTGTGGAGAAGATAGTGGTAGTACTGTAGAGGTATTTTTATTAGAAGCATATCTAAAATGATGTTTTCAAATATATCATATCCTACACTGATTGTGTCATCACCAAGCCAACCATTAAGAAGCAAGGGATGTACACTCGTTTGCCTTCTCCTAGCCGAACTTAGGAATCCATCTCCATAGGATATATCTTTTTCCTTCCTTATACCAAGCATGGTAATGGAGGTGTGTTTGTGTTCATTTATATATTTTCTAATATGGCCATATTGAGTGCTTGAAAGAAGAGTATCACAATGAAATCCACTACCAAAATATTCCTCGAATGGGTGTGGGTACATTTTGGCGATCCTGTGGACCATCATATCAAATTGGGATATCAAGTTCCAAAGCACATTCTATTTGATCCTTTGGTCATTATTGGACTCCAATATCACCAAGTCAATGTCCTTCCAACCCCATACTTATGGCTAGAAACAGATCATCAATAAGATGATAGTGCACATACTACGAATATACAACTCTAAGCATCCATGAGCATGGGATGAGAGTCTCCCCATATGTTCAACATAGATACAACAGAGCTAAGCCCATAATATGATTGAAAAGGCCACGTATATTAAGAACACTTGTAAATAGAGGATTAAATTGTATTGAGTTTTAAAATTTAGCCAGCTCTTGCACAAAGGTAGGTGGCTCGCCAGGGACCAAGTTCAATAGAAGTTTCCCCATCTCATGGAGGCACTCAACGCAATGAGGACTATTTCTTCCTAAGTTGGGAGGACTAATCCAAGTGGATATTGGTGGCAACCTACCTATTCCAC
Organism: Pinus albicaulis; assembly: GCA_034641835.2. Classification (NCBI taxonomy): domain Eukaryota; kingdom Viridiplantae; phylum Streptophyta; class Pinopsida; order Pinales; family Pinaceae; genus Pinus; species Pinus albicaulis. The sequence goes on from CM076572.1 coordinate 323,801,357, forward strand.
TTAGACCCACAATTCTTTCTCCTATAAATTTAATAATTTTTAGCACAATTGCCTATTTTAATATAAGTTTCCTATTTTTGGCAATTTTTAGTCATGAACTTTTGGAGCCTTTTTGAGGACCTAAAATATGTTTTTGGGGAAATAGGAAAACATAAGTCAAAGACTATGTTTGTAGTAAAAAGTTGTTTTCTTTGAATAGACCTTTTTAATGGCCTACTATGTGCGCCAAACAAATATCCCAAGGAAGTTGGTGTTCCAACTACCCTCATCGGGGCCCATAAGATTTTTGCACTTCATCTATTAGGGTTAGGTTTTTTGATGTGTAGGGTTTCCGATTATTTATTCATGATAAAAAGGCCTCAAATCCTCATTGTAACACAATTCATAAGTCATGTAGGTGTCACATCTCTTCTCAGAGATAAGGTACCATCGCCTGAGCTAGGTTTTTTTTTATTCTGAATGTAACCATTTTTCAGCATTCACTATTAATTCATTTAAGTTTAGCTTAATTGTATCTCTATGTTTTTGTTTAAATATGTATTTAATTTTGTTCCTTCATAATTCCACATCATTTGGCCAAGATGATTCATGGATCAAGGAACCACTTATATATCAACTCATTTCCTAGTACGTTTGTCTTAGGTTAGTGCATTGACAGGGAAATTGATACATAAATTTGGAACTTCAATACTTTATGATGACATGAACACCCATGGATGACTAGGTGAGTGACTTCGTTGAATCAATGCATGATTGGTACTGAATAGAAATTTTTTCCTAACATTAAGTAATATTATACACATGTTCCAAAGCCATTGTACATAATGTGGAGGTGCAGATGAAGCTTTCATTATGCTTCCTCCACATCTTCACACTCCCACATGAATTCATTAACCTTTGATAAATTTGATGGAATGAAATTTTGTTGAACGAGGAACATTACATTTGGCGCTCTCTCACTAAATTATAAAAGGAGTTATTAAAGGAAAAAATATTGTGATATTCTACCTCCATGTTGTTTGAATTGGATAATCCATCTATTGGCATTCATGATTGGGAGAAGATTCCATTTCTAGTGCTAAGGTGCTTCTCCACACTTCTCTACATTCCTTCACCTCTGCACCCACCATCACTTGAATTGTATAAAAATGGTTGTGATGCAAGCCAACTTCAGGGGTATATGAACAAAGTTTTTGTAAGTCAAGACCTGTGTTTTGATGGGTATTATTTTGTGGAAAAAAATAATGCAATTAGATATCATATTTTGTATAAAAAATGACAGTCCCTTTAAATGTGATGATTGACTACCTATTTGCATATGCCATTAAATTTTTTCAGGTGAGAACTCATTCCTCATGGGATGTATGATGATGGGTCTCTCCAACCCAATAGTTTTGACATAAAACATCGTTGTAATCCAAAACTAACTTCTTTGTCAGTGTTCTTGATGTCAATTTTATAAACCAAGCTAGTCATCCATAAAAACATGTTGTTTGTTTCCTATAAATTTGCATGTAACTAGCCATGAAGGGTCCACTACAACACAATAATGACACTGCAAATAGAAGATAAACATGTTCAATATCTTCTCCTCTTCTATCCAACACCCCATAAAATTTTGTAAAGATATGTGAATGTTCAGTCTTAATTCTTGTCCACCATGATTCTTTAATCCATTGTTCAACCAGCCCAAATCCTTTTTATACATTACTTCAAGAGGAAACCAAGCAACATAGTACAACCAAGTCTCAAATTCATGGACAAGGTGATTTAAACTAACTTAGTTTGACTTCTTGTTACAAACCATTTAATATCAGAATCTTGCTTGCATATATTGACAACAACCTGTACAAGAAGTCAAACTAAGTTTAAATGCTAAACTATTAGTTTAACAAATTTAAAATGCATCTCACAATATTTTCCAAATCTTCATACTTTCTCTATTTCACTAAGACCATGGAAATTCTCTATATAATTAACAGACTCATTTTTCTATATGGTTATATACAATTTTCTCTTCTTTTCTGTCCACCCAGTTTTAGATTTCACTAGGGTTTCTCTACGAAACAGGAACCTGGCCTAATGAATTTATTTTGGAAGGAAAATTCTAACCAAATACTTCAAGCATGGTTCATGTAGCACACACCATTCCTCTCTCGCAGAGGGATTGGGTGCTCCTACAAAGTCCATAGTAGTTCATCTCGACAACTAGAAACCTCTTTGGTTAGAAACCTATCTCGAGTTTTTTGTTGGAAGAAATGCCACGCTATTTAGAACTTATTACTTTGTAATTCTAAGTGAAGCTAGATCTTAACCTCTTTTGGTCATGATCAAGATATCCACACTTATTTCTCATATGGAAATACAACAATTCAGAATCCTTTAAATGATACGTTTGTATGGCATAGCGTAGATTGTAGGGTATATAAATAGAATATCATTGAGATCTCAATACAAAAAAGAAAAAATCTTCCAAACAGAGGTTCCATATACTTTTTAGGATACCACTGGCAACAATAAAACATGTTTGCATTTATCAAATAAATTAAATCTAATAGCAACACTAAATATTATTACTTAGAAATGTGGACGAATATGAACCCATTCATACATCTTGATGAATGCTAAGGAATGAATGGATCTACATATATTATGAACATATAAAAGTATTAATTATATTGTAAACTTTTTTTTATACAAATCCACCATTATGAACAATGAGATGAGTAATTTTTAAGAAACACAATACAAATAAAAATAGATTTTTCCTAGAACTATGTTATATAATAGATATCAAAATTAAATGTGCCTTAGTAGATAGATGTTTTATCTAATTTGATATCTCATCCTAGATGGTCTGACAAGCATCAATTTCTAAATAAAGTATTCTCTAATTCACAGCACACAAGTTGTGTGTGTGTGTTGTATATGACATGATATTCAAGAACACTTCAATTTTGCGTTGTGCATTATCATGGTGGTATATCATGGACATGTATCCTCATTTCTAGATGTACGAGAAGGAACAAAATTGCACCTAGAACAACATGTATGACAACCTCTTATACATGTTTTATAGAAGGATAATTTTTTTCATCTTCTTCCACAAGCTCATCACAATCTGCATCAAGAAAGCCAAGTAATTAAGAACGACAAGTTATGCCAAGGGAAAGTTAAACTAATATAAGTAAGATTTCAAAAATAAACTTTCAATTGATAAGAAAAATTGAAAAAACAACTTGAAATTATATCAAAAATGAAAAAATGCAAGCAACACAGAAATAACAATGTTTCAAAAGAAAAATAAGACAAGAAAATCAAGAACAAAAAATAACTATAACGGTTATGACTGAGAAAGCATAACTATACGTATCCCATCTCCTTGCAACTAGAATAAAGGAAAAATGAAACCCACTAAGAGATATTAATACTTCAAAATAACATGCACATGAAACAAGCCACCTTGTAATTGATCTCCTATGCATTCCAAGATTTGTCTCAAGCATTTTATTGTTGAGCGAGAATTATAGGAATACTGACAATGTCCAGATTACTTTTACTCACTATAGTTATGCTCGACGATTTGACCAATACTGATATTGGTTGGAACTTTATGCAATACGATTTCCATTAAGGCATCTATGAGAAAGAAAAGCACATTCAAGTAGCAACACTCAACCCATGCTACAAACTTGGATGAAATTTCACGATTTGCCATGATGATAATTTTTGTGTGGAATGCAAAGGTGGTTTTCATTATGTGGAGGTGTTTATCTGCAGTTCCTTACCTTCACATCTCCACACTAAACGCTTCATGTGCAATTTCGTAATGGATATCTATAAGATACAAAGAGGTCGGTCATGAAGTCTGTGAATCAAGTGCGGTAAATTCACTATTGCTTTAAGGCGAAAAAAACCACATCATAAACCATTGCATATTTATCATTGAAACTATAGACAACTGAACATTAAAAAACGTCAACCCAGAAAGGGTGTTCATTTACTTCATGGATCGATGATAATACTATCATTTGATGAACAAATTGTATGTTTAAGAAATAAATTTAAATATTTAAAAATGATAAAATGGTGTATGTGATGTGAAACTGTTTTTTTTTAATTAAATATGAACAAATTACAAGCTATAGACAGATCAATTATTTTTATTTCATGCCAAAAATATACCGAAGAACGACAACAAAAGGTTATTATAAAAAAGTATCAAGATCCCATTATTATGGTCCACAAGATATACATCTCAGGACACCCAAACATGAGGCATGGAATAACCTTACTTTTTGGTTATGTGAACAACCAGGGCATACTTCAAAGAGCTATCCACAAGGAGAAAATTCTAAGATGCATGAAGGAAAAATATCTCAAGAAGCTGCAAAGAAACTCCAGCAAGAAAAGGCACGTAGAGAAGAAAAGAATCCATTGGTATTAATCCAGTGTTATAAATGTGGTTCTAGTAGTCACAAAATAGAATATTGTCCCAATTTATTTATAAAAGAAGAAGTGCACATATTAGGACAAGATAGTTGTGATTCTACTGAAACTTCTAGTTTCAGTTTGTCTGATCCAAAGTCTAGTGAAGAGGTAGGATTTTTTGTTGATCAATGTGATTGCACGGACACTGATGATTGTCACTGCAACATTTCAGAAACAAATTTTGAATATACTTCTAAAAACGAGCCAACCCCATCATAGAAGGTGAAAACTTGTATGGCTCATAGAACAAATGATGAGGAAGAAAAGTTCCTAGAAGGAATAAAGATGCTACTAGCAGGTGAAGATGCTACTAGATACGAATGATGAATACCTTTCTACAAATGATGATGAAGAATCAAGGTTCATCGTCAACCACTGCACAAAAATGTACTTCTCCAAAACTCCTCTTTGTTAACACATCTTTTGAAAAGAATGCAAAATAATTCCATAAAAGTCATCAACACGACAAATAGAGAAATATCACTCTTTCTAAAGTTATCCATGAGATACAAAACCCAAAGAGAGAAATTGTTGAAATTAAAAATCAATACTCTATTTTATAAAAAGGAAAAGGAAATGAAGATGAAAATACCTTTCTAGTTTCAGATATGCAAACATATTTCCTAAATAAACCTAAGATTGATATTTATGAAGAAAAAAAAATTGATGATTTTAAAGGGTTAAATAATATGAAGATCATGCTTGTACAACATCCACAGTATCATGTGATACTCCAAATAAAAATACAAAATGAAATCCTCACCTTAACGACTTTACTAGATACAGGAGCAGATATTAATGTCCTGAATAAAAAAATAAATCTTGACAGATATTAGACAAAAGCTAGAAAATAATTTATTGGCTTAGGAGCACAAGAATTCAATTTTCAGTATGAAAACCATAAATTGATAATCAGTTTTAAATACTATTTCATAAATGTCAAATTTTCCATGGGTAATATCCCAGTAAATTGTATTCTAGGAAATCCTTTTTTGGCAACCGTTGAATCCCATGGTTCAGTGCGGTTAAATGATGACATAGCAGGCTAATTCATTTCTATCCTGAATATTGAAGGCTTTATACAAGCTATCACTCTTCCACTTGTGTCTACTCCTTGGATTTCAACCATGATCCAAGAAATGCAAGAGTTAAACCAATATGAAAGAAGATTGGAAGAACTTACGGATTTTAAATCCAGTCTCAACATTGATGAAAGATTAAAATAGTTTGATGTACCAAAAATAACGGAGTTAAGACACCAATTAGAATCTGAATGTTAGGCAGAAGAGCCGATTTCATTTTGGCATAAAAAGAAATATTTTGTGGAGCTTAAATATAAACCAGAATATAGGGGAAGACCTTGTAAAAGCATAGCTATCCCTATGAACAAAGAATATAGAAAGCTATGTAAAAAAATAAATTCAAGATATGTTGAACGGGAAGCTTATTAGATAATCCAACAATCCTTGGAATCGCTACAAATTTTACGTAAATAAACATTCTGAATAAACTAGGGTTGTGCCAAAGCTTGTAATAATTTTTTTTTATAAATTTGATGTGAAGTCTGGATTTTGGAAAGTATATATTAGAAAAGAAGACGAGTTCAAGACTACTTTTAGTGTGCCTTTTGGGCACTATGAATGGAATGTGATGCCATTTGGCTTGAAATGTGCACCTTCAAAGTTTTTGAAGGTGATGGATCAGGTGTTCAAGCCTTACTTTGATTGGTTGATTATATATATTGATGATGCATTGATATTTCTAAATATCTAGAAGAGCACTTCAATCATGTATATAAATTTAAGAAGATAGTTAAAAATAGTGGTTTGGTACTAAGAAAGAAAATAATGGAAGTGTTCCAAACAAAAAAAAATATTCTTTCCCATATAATTGAGAATGGGAAGATTACACTTCAACAACATGTAGTTTCCTTTGCTAAAAAATTCCTAGATGAGATTAAAGATAAGATCTAGTTGCAGATATTTTTGGGTTGTTTAAATTATTTTTGCAATATTTATAAGAATTGCGCTCAGGGTGGGAAAATCTGCAACCAGAGATTGCAGAAAAATATAAGTCCATGGACTAAATACCACACAATTGTTGAGAAAAGGATTAAAAGAAAGGTACATGTGCTGCCGATATTATATGTCATGAAAATCCATTAAAGATAGTTGAATCATATGGTAGTGATATTGGGTGGGGAGGTGTCCTAAAACAACTAAAATATGAAAAAAGAACAAATTATACACTTTGCTTCTGGAATATGGAATCCAATTGAATAAAAATACTCTACTCATAATGACTAAACTAAAGTATCAAATTGTACTGAGAAAACCCATGATAGTAAGAAGCATCTTCATAAAATAATGGGAAAATGGTGGAGCCTATGCTAGGAAGAGATTCCTTGGAACTAACATTTTGGGAACCTAATACTTTTGTTCTTACATTTCTCGTGGGGATTTGTATGTTAAAAGCATCCCCAATTTAAATTATGTCAAGTCTAGTCACCTGAATATGAGTGTGACTGGTACTGTGGGATTCTGATAATATCTCCACTGTGTAAATAAAGGTTCTATGGGATACCTTTCATATCCACTTAGTAATCTTTACTAGACAATTCTATGAGACTCAGAGCACTTCTCCAACTTTTGGTGCGGTTTGACCCACATCTCAGAGAATCTGCGATAAAGCACTTTTTCATATCAGGTAGTATTATGGGATTCCTTATGTCTCCTATTATAGGTCAATTTGGGCACCATTCCCAATGACCTGGTTAACTGGGCATCATTTCCAGGACTGATGATCAATGGTCTATCATTCCCTATCATCTCAGTTGCTATATGCTCTAAGATAGAAAACAAGACAAATCAAACAGTGACTTTCATCAAGCAAGAATTTCCATGGTTTGAAGCTTATTATTCAGCATATGAGAGCTCACCAATGCAGGCTCTAAAGGGCCTAAGTGTGTTGCATATGCAAGTAGCCCCATGCAAGGCTGCTTTGCAAAGCACTTCCTGAAATTTAAAGGTGTGTTGGTCACATTGGGAGCAAAATTCTCATTGTTCCACAATCTCCACTTGGCCAATGCCTTCTAGAAGAGTTCACATGTGTCAAGCTTCGGATCCAACTGTCCATTTGACATCTACATGAATGGAAACATGTCTTGCCTATTTTTGGAAAGCTATTGATTTCAAAACAACCTACATTTCATCTATAAATTGAACACAGATCTAAGTGTTTGAGAAGGAAGAATTTGAGTAGAGAAATGCTGGAGAATTTTCAATTGAGAGTTTGATTTGTAGAGCTCTGTTGGAGAGATTTATGCTGTGATGAGACTTGGGAACTATGTTGGAAGGTCACTTCAAATCAGTCACTAGGTTGTAACCTCTCCTTCTATCATCAATAAAGAGTGCCTCTTGTTTTCCCTACATGCATCTATGTCTACTTTGATTTTCCATATTGTAAGATCTTGGTTGATGAATGTAGTTTATGCTTAACAGATTTAGCTAACTAGCTTGAATATATATCTATATTATTTCAACTTCTGTTGTTTCAGTGATATTTCTTGCAGGAAGCATTCAGCAAACAAACCGCTTGAATTTGAAGCTGTAGTGGAAGCGACAGAAAGGAGCCACTTGGAAGCGATTGAAACAGGTAAGGCTCCAATCCTCTCTGTGTATATATTCCGAGTTAGGAGAAATGGTAGTATAGTCTTTCACCTGTTGTTCTAGACTAACACCTATCTAGGGAAGCATATTTTATCCGTAGATTACAATTCTAGCCCAACAAACTAGCAACTCTGTCGGGGAGAATTTATCTTAGTTCTAGGTGTTTTAGTCTTTGATTTGCTTTCTAAATCCACCTAGTAGTTGTTACACATAAAGATTAGACTTTTTCAGACCTTAATTTGCAAAGACAGTGAGCCAAATAGTAGCTTTTTCTTTGTTTAATGCACCCAACGCACCCTTAGTCAGGGCATAGTGCTTTGCAGAGCACTGTCTCCCTTCCAAGCCTGCGTTGCAGAGAACTGTCTCCTATTGGAGACTATGTTGGCTTCTGAAAGGGAAAAAATTCACTTGAATCTGACTTTGTAACTTGCTTCAGTTATGTTTGTTGTTGTGTTCTAAAAAATTTTGATGCTCAGTTGAACAGTGACTCTATATACTTCTTCCTCCTTTGGCTGAAAATTTGTTCAATGTTTGTTTAGAAAATTTTTTCTTTATCATTGACAAGTTGATTTCAAAGTATTTTTTATGGTCACATTAAGAATCATTTGCTTTCGAAATAGGAAATTGTCGTAAAATATTCATTTCCTTGATAGGAAAAATTGTTGTTGAAATTTTCGTTTTTCCTTCAAAAGAGAAATTATTGTTTGTATTATTCGTTTCTCGAAAGTAAAAAGCATTTCGATTATTGATCTAGTGCACCTAGTTTCTTTTCTGCATTCATAACATTAAGGAAAGTGAAAATAAAAACTTGCATTTGCATGTAGGATTGTGTGTTTTTTGTGAAAAGAACATTAGGAAATCTGCATTTAGTTTGAGATTCATTGATTTGTTTTGCTCATTGATTTGTTTGCTCTCAAATTATTCGCTCTCTTCCCTTGGTAGCTAGGTTCTTCATTGAAAAAGCTTAAAGTGAAAGTTTGCTTTCATTCTTAGCTTGCATTTTATGATATTTCATATACATCATCGTGGTGAACCTGAAAGATAAATTGTTAAGTAATATCAACATAAAATAAATCTCAATTTACTTAACAACGCATTGGAACATTAACGATAACATTTAGAAGGTCTAGGCTAGAGAAGTGTTACGGCGTCGTAAAACATAGCAGTTGTCGTTAACTTGTCTGTGATACATTCCGAGTATGATACCTCACTCGATGTACGTAATTATATCGTAGCTTGTCCACGTACTCTCGGGTATATCGGGTGGTGTTACAGTATGATAAGTATAAAGGGGTGCTCTCACTGTGTGGTTTCGCATCAGACAACGCTAATACGGACTTGGGCCTCCACGTACCTTCAGGTATATTTGGGAGGAAAACTTTTAGGTGTTATCCATCCATAGTGAACCGAGTCGGCCACCCTGAAATTTTGATACATTGAACACAGCATTCGGGAGATTACCTGCCCGTACTTCTTGGTTCGCCAGGAGGTATTTTGCAGTTCACAATTTCTTGGTAAACCCTTTTGCCTAGCATTACCTTCTTTTTCTTTATTTGTTTTTGGATAAAATAAATCAGTAATCATGGAAGAACACAATCCTACCCACTGTCATTCACGTATATTAGCTTTAAAACCACCTTTACCACCAGAAGTTACTTTTGGTAGGCGAAGGCGATCACGATCTGCCGAATCAAGTACAATTTGTACCTTTGGAAAAACATCATAATTTAAGCCAAAGTTAGCTCAAATTGTTTCCACACATCCTGGTTCGTTTACTGTTGTCGAAACAGAGTCTTCGTAGCTACCCGTGGTCACGATCCATTCAATCGCTGAAACCATGCCTCCTAGACCTGACGTTGTTCAATCACAAATTGATCCAGATCCTGTCTCTTCTTTGCCAGCAAATCTGAATCCTGAACAACCGGAAGTTGTTCCTACCTTGGTAACTCCACAAATATATGTAGCCACTAAAACTCCTATATCACATAGTCAACCGTCTAAAATATATTTTGGGCCTGACGGTGAAGTTCTTCCTCCTGGTTTAATTGCAATTGAAGAAATCCCACAACCTGATACACCTTTAAGTCAAACCCATTTTGGGGGAGACCTTTACCTGTACCAGTCTTTTCCTCAATCATTTCCATCTACTTTTGTTGATCTCGTTGCCATTAAATCTCCCGTTGATTTCGGAGAGTATACATTTGGCCATACAACCATGTCTGAACCAACATCTTCGGTTGGGTCTGTTGTTCCAATTATGTCAGCTCCTACCCTCTCTACTCCGTCGATGTTCACAACCTCACAAGAGTCATATTTGCATGGTGGCCCTTCGGTCCCAACAAGTTACAAATCATTATCTGGCACTTTCTCTGGTCAGTCTTCAAAACCATGGTATTTACCAATGTCATCATCTGGTGTTTTAAATGGTAGTCCTATAGTTAGTACTGAATGAATTGAATCATTAAATCCATCATCAGGGCAATATCAAGTCGGTCCTTATGGGTCAATTCCTTTAAGTACCATATCAACTAGACTCCCAGCATTTGGGGAACAATATTTTCCGTCTTATTATCCTCCTTATGTTGGGGCGCAACCTATGGTCACCCAATACGACAGTACTCAGTCATATTTTGGTCAAACTAATGTTGACATGAATGTTTGTCAATGGCAGCCCACTCTGCCTATCCAACCAAAAACGGTTGTCCAATCGTATCAACCAATTCAAACTGTTACACCCACTTCAATACCACTTATTAATACATCTATACCCCTGTTACAGAATCAAAATCTTGTACATCAACCTTATCAGGAAATTTCTTCGACTCAATATCATCAAAAGTTGGGTCAACAGACTCAAAATCCTTTGGTTAATTTACAACAACCTGTATCAGGGATCATTTATTCACAAGTTGGTGTACCATTTTATGGGGTGTCACAAACGCAATCTAGATATACATATCAACTGAATCCAACTTACACTAATTTGGGTTATAACATTGGTGGGAAGAATCCTTGGCAGCCACAGGTGCAAATTCCTCAAACTTCATATCAACAAATATCATATCCAGGTTTTGGTCAAAAGAACTCTCAAGCATTTGCTATGCAAAACAACCCTTATCTGGGTTACCAACATCAAATCCCATATGTTGGTTCTCAAAGACCTGTTTCCCAAGCAATTCCATCTTATCCTGGCTATGCTCAACCTGACCTTAATAGACAATTGCCTTTTGTTGCAACATTGGAATTACCAAATTTAAACCGGTTAACCAATGATCCTATAAATTATGCTCCTTGGTGGCCAGTGATACCACATAAATTACCCTCCGACATTCCAAAATTCAATGGAAACCCTGGAGAAGACCCATCAATTCATGTAATGACTTATTTTTTATGGTGTTCATCAAATTCCCTAAAAGATGATTATGTTTGATTACGTCTTTTCCAGCGAACGCTCACAGGTCTGGAAGCTAAATGGTACATTCAATTACCTAGAGCTTCTTTTGACAATTTCACTGCCTTATCTACTGTCTTTTTGACCCATTTCCAGTTACCGATCACATACAAAACTGGAACGGAACTCTTGACCAACTTCAAACAAAGTAATGCTACTCACATTTCAGATCATATTCATGAGTGGCGTCGTCATTGACAAATGGTTAAGACATTTGTTCCTGATCAGCTCCTTGCTGAATGGTTCATTAAGTCCATGTTACCATCTATAACTGAGGATGTGGCTAAAGGTGGAGTTGTCACAGAATTTCAAGTTATCGTTCGTGCCCAATATTTATATGATTTACACTCAGTCTAGCACGCTCTATGAAAAAATACCAAATGCGTCGCGATCTAATTTAAATGTTCCTCCTAAAATAAAGGACTCTCATGCCGGAGACAGCTTGATAGGCACTGCAAGCACACACAACACTACTGCATCTGATCCTTCTCCTACTTCCGAAATTAATACCATCTCATTTGACAAAGGCAAAAGTGATAAGCAACCAGGAAGTAAGAAAAAGGGGAAATCAAAGAAAAACCAAACTTCTAACCTGCAGGAAAGATGATCTGATCAACCGTCAAGACCACGAAAACCTCGTTATCCATGCATAATCTGTAACGAGGAACATTTTGTTGCGGATTGTCCTCACCGTGCTAAAGTCTAAAAAATCATCAAGACTTCTCATGCATCAGCTATGTTGATAGACCCATTTCCAAATCCGGACACAAATTTGGTTGCTACGGAACTAGCTCCTAGTTCCCAAGTGTTAATGTTATCCACTACAAACCTTGACAAGATATTTTGGTGTCGACGTGGAATAAATACTATGGTAGTTTGGCCACTGATCAACCTACTACCTCAAAAATGAATCCATCTAATGAATCAAAACCACCTCCTGTTATTTCTGAATTGACGATTAAGCCACCGAAGGGAGTAATTCAAAAATCGAGATATAATCCTTGAGCAAGAGCTACACAAAATTATAATATAGTTGAAGATTTGGCTCAATCCCCTTTAGCTATGTCCACTCTTGAGGTATTACAAAATTGTCCCTCCCAGAAGCAGGCTTTATTTTTGGCCATTGGTGGAATTGATCCGACTGATTCTAATTTTGTCGTCTTTAATCATACGAGATATGTGTCGCAATTACCAGCAAAATTGGCATTCTCCACCCAAGTAAATTTTCTCAGTCACCTTGTTCATCGCACTATTATTGATGTGGGAGCATCTACGTGCATTATGTCTCTAAACTGTTGGAAGTCACTTGGTTCACCGCGATTATCACAATTATCAATGACATTGAAGGATTTTGATGGAAGAACATATAAACCTTGTGGTGTTATCAATAACTTGCAAGTTTAATTAGGGGACAAAACAGAAAGTATTGATGTTGAGGTTGTTGATGGACCAATTGACTATAAAATTTTACTCGGAAGACCATGGGTATATGAGATCACTGCCATTGTTTCTACATACTTTATAATGGTTTCCTTTCCTCATAAAGGTACAATCGCATTCATTAATCAATTATCATTTTTTGCCTCCTCTTCGCAGGTACTTGGAAGCGTTCCGTATATTCACTTACCCCAACTAGAAATCCACAACATTGGTGTAGGACTCTTAAAGGATTCCACTCTTATGGGAACCTTTACATTACCTCCAGCCATGACGTCGGCAGAAATTGCAAGCATAGAGACTTGCTACATGATCTCTTCCACTCTATCTAGCTTAAGGAAGAGTACGGGTGATTCTGATATTTCTACGTTGGATGATGCTTTACCACTCAGCCCTATTGAGCTACAATAGCAATCAATCTATTTGGCTTGGGTGGCAAATCCAAAATCATCATCACCGAGTGTTTGGGTTGATCGTTCATTAGATTTTGGTACTCCATCTTATCCATTTTCCTCAAAATTTTTGACAGATAAAAATATTTTGGAAGCTATGATGGTAGAAGGAGAACCATAGGTATATTATCATCATCGTTCCCATCTTCCAGATTATGAAGAAAACAATATTAGTGAACTATATCACCCAACCATTCAAAATTTCTTTTCGAATTCTTTTCCAATTAATGCAATTGAATCTGAGCGAAAGTTATATAATATTGAAGAAACAATTTCTATCGATATTTCGACTAAACCTGGTGTTGTAGAAAATATTCATGTCGGTGTATCTTGTTCTCCATCAGAACTTGATTCATATCGCTCTCTTTTTCATGAATTTCGTGACGTATTCGCTTGGTCTTAAGAGGAAATGCCAAGCATAGATACTATTATAGTTGAACACACTATTAATATGTATCCTGATGTCAAACCGGTGCGTCAACGGCTTCATCCTTTTCATCCAAAGAAAACCACTTCCATCAAAGCAGAAGTTGAAAAAATTTTGCGTGCTGGTTTCATTTACCCTATTTTTCTTACTGAGTGGGTTTCTAATATCGTTCCAGTTATGAAAAAACAAGGAACAATTAGAGTGTGTGTCGATTATCGGGATGTTAATCATGCTTGTCCAAAAGACAACTATCCTACTCCCTTTATCGACTAGATTATTGACGACTATGCTGGATGCAAAAAAATTTCGTTCATGGATGGATTTTCCGGCTACAATCAAATCAATATCTGCCCAGATGACCAACATAAGACAACATTCATCTATCCCTGGGGCACATTCGCATATAGGAAACTCCCATTTGGTTTAAAGAACGTTGGGGAAACTTTTTAGAGAGCAATGGATTATGCTTTCAACGACATCAAGCACATTGTTCAACCATATCTAGATGATTTACCAGCGCATTCACGAAATCAGATTGATCACCCGATGCATTTGAGAACCATTTTCTTACTCTGCCAACACTATAAGATACGCCTCAATCCACGAAAATGTGTGTTTTTTGTTGGTTTTGGTCGATTTCTCGGATTCGTAGTTTCAAAAGAAGGAATTCGAATAGACCCATTGAAGGTACATGCCATTCTTGATTTTCCTGCACCATCAAACCTACTTCAGATACAAAAACTTCAAGGAAAGGCTAACTTTTTGAGAAGGCTCATTCCAAACTACGTCGAAATGGCTAAAGGATTTACTCGATTATTGAAAAAGGGGGTTCCCTATCATTGGGACCAACTTGCGCAAGCTTCTTTTGATACTGTCAACGACCATATTTTCCGAGCGTCATTAATTTATCCTCCAAATTATAAAAATGATTATTTCCTATATATCGTCGCAACTGAAACGACCATTGCTATGGTTTTGGTCCAAGTATAAGATGGAATTGAACATCCGATCTATTATTTGAGTCGTAATCTCAATGATACGGAAGTTAAGTACTCGTACGTGGAAAATCTTGCCTTCACAGATGTTCAATCTATCCAAATATTTCACCATTATATTCTGCTCCGAAAAACAACAATAGTTTCGAATTGCAACCCCATGACTTACATCTTTAATAGCAACAGTAAATATTATTACTTAGAAATGTGAACGAATATGAACCAATTCATACATCTTGATGAATGCCAGGGAATGAATGGAACTACATATATTATGAACATATAAAAGTATTAATTATATTGTAAACTTTTTTTTATACAAATCCACTATTATGAGCAATGAGATGAGTAATTTTTAAGACACACAATACAAATAAAAATAGATTTTTCCTAGGACTATGTTATATAATAGATATCAAAATTAAATTTGCCTTAGTATATAGATGTTTTATCTAATTTGATATCTCATCCTAGATGGTCTGACAGGCATCAATTTCTAAATAAAGTATTCTCTAATTCACAGCACACAAGTTGTGTGTGTGTTGTATATGACATGATATTCAAGAACACTTCAATTTTGCATTGTGCATTATCATGGTGGTATATCATGGACATGTATCCGCATTTCTAGATATACTGGAAGGAACAAAATTGCACCTAGAACAACATGTATGACAACCTCTTATACATATTTTATAGAAGGATAATTTTTTTCATCTTCTTCCACAAGCTACATCACAATCTGCATCAAGAGAGCCAATTAATTAAGAACGACAAGTTATGCCAAGGGAAAGTTAAACTAAATAAATAAGATGTCAAAAATAAACTTTCAATTGATAGGAAAAATTGAAACAACAACTTGAAATTATATCAAAAATGAAAAAATGCAAGCAACACAAAAATAACAATGTTTCAAAAGAAAAATAAGACAAGAAAATCAAGAACAAAAAATAACTATAACGGTTATGACTGAGAAAGCATAACTATACGTATCCCATCTCCTTGCAACTAGAATAAAGGAAAAATGAAACCCACTAAGAGATATTAATACTTCAAAATAACATGCACATGAAACAAGCCACCTTGTAATTGATCTCCTATGCATTCCAAGATTTGTCTCAAGCATTTTATTGTTGAGTGAGAATTATAGGGATATTGACAATGTCCAGATTACTTTTACTCACTATAGTTATGCTCGATGATTTGACCAATACTGATATTGGTTGGAACTTTATGCAATACGATTTTTATTAAGGCATCTATGAGAAAGAAAAGCACATTCTAGTAGCAACACTCAACCCATGCTACAAACTTGGATGAAATTTCACGATTTGCCATGATGATAATTTTTGTGTGGAATGCAAAGGTGGTTTTCATTATGTGGAGGTGTTTATCTGCAGTTCCTTACCTTCACATCTCCACACTAAACGCTTCATGTGCAATTTCGTAATGGATATCTATAAGATACAAAGAGGTCGGTCATGAAGTCTATGAATCAAGTGCAGTAAATTCACTGTTGCTTTAAGGGGAAAAAAACCACATCTAAACCACTGCATATTTATCATTGAAACTATAGACAACTGAACATTAAAAAACTTCAACCCAGAAAGGGTGTTCATTTACTTCATGGATCGATGATAATACTATCATTTGATGAACAAATTGTATGTTGAAGAAATAAATTTAAATATTTAAAAATGATAAAATGGTGTATGCGATGTGAAACTGTTTTTTTTAATTAAATATGAACAAATTACAAGCTATAGACAGATCAATTATTTTTATTTCATGCCAAAAATATACCGAAGAACGACAACAAAAGGTTATTATAAAAAAGTATCAAGATCCCATTATTATGGTCCACAAGATATACATCTCAGGACACCCAAACATGAGGCATGGAATAACCTTACTTTTTGGTTATGTGAACAACCAGGGCATACTTCAAAGAGCTATCCACAAGGAGAAAATTCTAAGATGCATGAAGGAAAAATATCTCAAGAAGCTGCAAAGAAACTCCAGCAAGAAAAGGCACGTAGAGAAGAAAAGAATCCATTGGTATTAATTCAGTGTTATAAATGTGGTTCTAGTAGTCACAAAATAGAATATTGTCCCAATTTATTTATAAAAGAAGAAGTGCACATATTAGGAAAAGATTGTTGTGATTCTACTGAAACTTCCAGTTTCAATTTGTCTGATCCAGAGTCTAGTGAAGAGGTAGGATTTTTTGTTGATCAATGTGATTGCACGGACACTGATGATTGTCACTGCAACATTTCATAAACAAATTCTGAATATACTTCTGAAAACAAGCCAACCCCATCATAGAAGGTGAAAACTTGTATGGCTCATAGAACAAATGATGAGGAAGAAAAGTTCCTAGAAGGAATAAAGATGCTACTAGAAGGTGAAGATGCTACTAGATACGAATGATGAATACCTTTCTACAAATGATGATGAAGAATCAAGGTTCATCGTCAACCACTGCACAAAAATGTACTTCTCCAAAACTCCTCTTTGTTAACACATCTTTTGAAAAGAATGTAAAATAATTCCATAAAAGTCATCAACACGAGAAATAGAGAAATATCACTCTTTCTAAAGTTATCCATGAGATACAAAACCCGAAGAGAGAAATTGTTGAAATTAAAAATCAATATTCTATTTTATAAAAATGAAAAGGAAATGAAGATGAAAATACCTTTCTAGTTTCAGATATGCAAACATATTTCCAAAATAAACCTAAGATTGATATTTATGAAAAAAAAATTGATGATCTTAAAGGGTTAAATAATATGAAGATCATTTTTGTACAACATCCACAGTATCATGTGATGCTCCAAATAAAAATACAAAATGAAATCCTCACCTTTACGACTTTACTAGATACAGGAGCAGATATTAATGTCCTGAATAAAAAAATAAATCTTGATAGATACTAGACAAAAGCTAGAAAATAATTTATTGGCTTAGGAGCACAAGAATTCAATTTTCAGTATGAAAACCCTAAATTGATAATCAGTTTTAAATACTATTTCATAAATGTCAAATTTTCTATGGGTAATATCCCAGTAAATTGTATTCTAGGAAATAATTTTTTGGCAACCGTTGAACCCCATGGTTTAGTGCAGTTAAATGATGACATAGCAGGCTAATTCATTTCTATCCCGAATATTGAAGGCTTTATACAAGCTATCACTCTTCCACTTGTGTCTACTCCTTGGATTTCAACCATGATCCAAGAAATGCAAGAGTTAAACCAATATGAAAGAAGATTGGAAGAACTTAAGAATTTTAAATCCAGTCTCAACATTGATGAAAGGTTAAAATAGTTTGATGTACCAAAAATAATGGAGTTAAGACACCAATTAGAATCTGAATGTTAGGCAGAAGAGCCGATTTCATTTTGGCATAAAACGAAATATTTTGTGGAGCTTAAGTATAAACCAGAATATAGGGGAAGACCTTGTAAAATCATAGCTATCCCTATGAACAAAGAATATAGAAAGCTATGTAAAAAAATAAATTCAAGATATGTTGAACGGGAAGCTTATTAGAGAATCCAACAATCCTTGGAACTGCTACAAATTTTACGTAAATAAACATTTTGGATAAACTAGGGTTGTGCCAAAGATTGTAATAAATTAAAGACCACTCAATAATGTTTTAGCAGATGATACCTACCATATTCCTCATAAAGAAAATTTGATAGCCAGAATTGCGGGTGTTAATTTTTTATTTATAAATTTGATGTGAAGTCTCGATTTTGGAAAGTATATATTAGAGAAGAAGACGAATTCAAGACTACTTTTAGTGTGCCTTTTGGGCACTATGAATGGAATGTGATGCCATTTGGCTTGAAATGTGCACCTTCAAAGTTTCAGAAGGTGATGGTTCACGTGTTCAAGCCTTACTTTGATTGGTTGATTATATATATTGATGATGCATTGATATTTCTAAATATCTAGAAGAGCACTTCAATCATATATATAAATTTAAGAAGATAGTTAAAAATAGTGGTTTGGTACTAAGAAAGAAAATAATGGAAGTATTCCAAACAAAAAAAAAAATTTATTTCCCATATAATTGAGAATGGGAGGATTACACTTCAACAACATGTAGTTTCCTTTTCTAAAAAATTCCTAGATGAGATTAAAGATAAGATCTAGTTGCAGATATTTTTGGGTTTTTAAATTATTTTTGCAATATTTATAAGAATTGTGCTCAGGGTGGGAAAATATGTAACAAGAGATTGCAGAAAAATATAAGTCCATGGACTAAATACCACACAATTGTTGAGAAAAGGATTAAAAGAAAGGTACATGTGCTACCCATATTATATGTCATGAAAATCCATTAAAGATAGTTGAATCATATGGTAGTGATATTGGCTGGAGAGGTGTCCTAAAACAACTGAAATATGAAAAAAGAACAAATTATACACTTTTCTTCCAAAATATGGAATCCAACTGAATAAAAATACTCTACTCATAATGACTAAACTAAAGTATCAAAACGTACAGAAAAAACCCATGATAGTAAGAAGCATCTTCATAAAATAATGGGAAAATGGTGGAGCATGTGCTAGGAAGAGATTCCTTGGAACTAACATTTTGGGAACCTAATACTTTTTTTCTTACATTTCTCGTGGGGATTTGTATGTTAAAAGCATCCCCAATTTAAATTATGTCAAGTCTAGTCACCTGAATATGAGTGTGACTGGTACTGTGGGATTCTGATAATATCTCCACTGTGTAAATAAAGGTTCTATGGGATACCTTTCATATCCACTTAGTAATCTTTACTAGACAATTCTATGAGACTCAGAGCACTTCTCCATCTTTTGGTGCAGTTTGAACCACATCTCAGAGAATCTGCGATAAAGAACTTTGTCATATCAGTTAGTATTATGGGATTCCTTATGTCTCCTATTATAGGTCAATTTGG
Organism: Pinus albicaulis; assembly: GCA_034641835.2. Lineage (NCBI taxonomy): Eukaryota > Viridiplantae > Streptophyta > Pinopsida > Pinales > Pinaceae > Pinus > Pinus albicaulis. The sequence goes on from CM076572.1 coordinate 323,821,225, forward strand.
GCACCATTCCCAATGACCTAGTTAACTGGGCATCATTTCCAGGATTGATGATCAAGGGTCTATCATTCCCTATTATCTTAGTTTCTATAGGCTCTAAGATAGAAAACAAGACAAATCAAACAGTGACTTTCATCAAGCAATAATTTCCATGGTTTGAAGCTTATTATTTAGCATATGATAGCTCACCAATGCAGGCTCTAAAGGGCCTAAGTGTGTTTCATATGCAAGTAGCCCCATGCAAGGCTGCTTTGCAAAGCACTTCCTGAAATTTAAAGGTGTGTTGGCCACATTGGGAGAAAAATTCTCATTGTTCCGGAATCTCCACTTGGCCAATGCCTTCTAGAAGAGTTCACATGTGTCAAGCTTCGGATCCAACTGTCCATTTGACATCTACATGAATGGAAACATGTCTTGCCTATTTTTGGAAAGCTATTGATTGCAAAACAACCTACATTTCATCTATAAATTGAACACAGATCTAATTGTTTGAGAAGGAAGAATTTGAGTAGATAAATGCTGGAGAATTTTCAATTGAGAGTTTGATTTGAGGAGCTACTGTTGGAGAGATTTATGCTGTGATGAGACTTGGGAACTATGCTGAAAGGTCACTTCAAATCAGTCACTAGGTTGTAACCTCTCCTTCTATCATCAATAAAGAGTACCTCTTTTTTTCCCTACATGCATCTATGTCTACTTTGATTTTCGATATTGTAAGATCTTGGTTGATGAATGTAGTTTATGCTTAACTGATTTAGCTAACTAGCTTGAATAGATATCTATATTATTTCAACTTCTGTTGTTTCAGTTTTCTTTCTTGCAGGAAGCATTCAGCCAACAAACCACTTGAAGCTGTAGTGGAAGCAACAGAAAGGATCCATTTGGAAGCGACTAAAACAAGTAAGGCTCCAATCCTCTCTGTGTATCTATTCTGAGTTAGGAGAAATGGTAGTATAGTCTTTCACCTGTTGGTCTAGACTAACACCTATCTAGGGAAGCATAGTTTATCCGTAGATTACAATTCTGGCCCAACAAACTAGCAACTCTGTTGGGGAGAATTTCTCTTAGTTCCAGGTGTTTTAGTCTTTGATTTTCTTTCTAAATCCACCTAGTAGCTGTTACACATAAAGATTAGACTTTTTCAGACATTAATTTGCAAAGACAGTAAGCCAAACAGTATCTTTTTCTTTTTTTAATGCACCCAACGCACCCTTAGTCAGGGCATAGTGCTTTGCAGAGCACTGCCTCCCTTCCAAGCCTGCATTGCAGAGCACTGTCTCCCATTGGAGACTACGTTGGCTCCTGAAAGGGACAAAATTCACTTAAATCTGACTTTGTAACTTGTTTCAGTTATGTTTGTTGCTGTGTTCTAAAAAAGTTTGATGCTCAGTTGAACAGTGACTCTATATACTTCTTCCTCCTTTGGCTGAAAATTTGTTCAATGTTTGTTTAGAAAAGTTTTTCTTTATCATTAACAAGTTGATTTCAAAGTATTTTTTATGGTCACATTAAGAATCATTTGCTTTCGAAATAGGAAATTGTCGTAAAATATTCATTTTCTTGATAGGAGAAATTGTTGTTGAAATCCTCGTTTTTCCTTCAAAAGAGAAATTGTTGTTTGTATTATTCGTTTCTCGAAAGTAAAAATTATTTCGATTATTGATCTAGTGCACCTAGTTTCTTTTCTGCATTCATAACATTAAGGAAACTGAAAAGAAAAACTTTCATTTGCATGTAGGATTGTGTGTTTTTTGTGAAAATAACATTAGGAAATTTGCATTTAGTTTGAGATTCATTGATTTGTTTTGCTCATTGATTTGTTTGCTCTCAAATTATTTGCTCTCTTCCCTTAGTAGCTAGGTTCTTTGCAGAGCACTATCTCCAATCCTCTCTGTGTATCTATTCTGAGTTAGGAGAAATGGTAGTATAGTCTTTCACCTGTTGTTCTAGACTAACACCTATCTAGGGAAGCATAGTTTATCCGTAGATTACAATTCTGGCCCAACAAACTAGCAACTCTGTTGGGGAGAATTTCTCTTAGTTCTAGGTGTTTTAGTCTTTGATTTGCTTTCTAAATCCACCTAGTAGCTGTTACACATAAAGATTAGACTTTTTCAGACATTAATTTGCAAAGACAGTGAGCCAAACAGTATCTTTTTCTTTTTTTAATGCACCCAACGCACCCTTAGTCAGGGCATAGTGCTTTGCAAAGCACTGTCTCCCTTCCAAGCCTGCGTTGCAGAGCATTGTCTCCCATTGGAGACTACGTTGGCTCCTGAAAGGGAAAAAATTCACTTGAATCTAACTTTGTAACTTGCTTCAGTTATGTTTTTTGATGTGTTCTAAAAAATTTTGATGCTCAGTTGACCAGTGACTCTATATAATTCTTCCTCCTTTGGCTGAAAATTTTTTCAATGTTTGTTTAGAAAAGTTTTTCTTTATCATTGACAAGTTGATTTCAAAGTATTTTTTATGGTCACATTAAGAATCATTTTCTTTCGAAATAGGAAATTGTCGTAAAATATTCATTCTCTTGATAGGAGAAATTGTTGTTGAAATCCTTGTTTTTCCTTCAAAAGAGAAATTGTTGTTTGTATTATTCGTTTCTCGAAAGTAAAAATCATTTTGATTATTGATCTAGTGCACCTAGTTTCTTTTCTGCATTCATAACATTAAGGAAACTGAAAAGAAAAACTTGCATTTTCATGCAGGATTGTGTGTTTTTTGTGAAAAGAACATTAGGAAATCTGCATTTAGTTTGAGATTCATTGATTTGTTTGCTCTCAAATTATTCACTCTCTTCCCTTAGTAGCTAGGTTCTTCATTGAAAAAGCTAAAAGTGAAAGTTTTTTTCATTCTTAGCTTGCATTTTAGGATATTTCATATACATCATTGTGGTGAACCTGAAAGGAAAATTATTAAGCAAGATCAACATAAAATAAATCTCAATTTACTTAACAACGCATTGGAACATTAACGATAACATTTAGAAGGTCTAGGCTAGAGAAGTGTTCCGGCGTCGTAAAACATAGCAGTTGTCGTTAACTTGTCTGTGATACATTTCGAGTGTGATACCTCACTCCACGTACGTAATTATATCGTAGCTTGTCCACGTACTCTCGGGTATATTGGGTGGTGTTACAGTATGATAAGTATAAAGGGGTGCTCTCACTGTGTGGTTTCGCATCAGACAACGCTAATACGGACTTGGGCCTCCACGTACCTTCGGGTATATTTGGGAGGAAAACGTTTAGGTGTTATCCATCCATAGTGAACAGAGTCAGTTGCCCTGAAATTGTGATACATCAAACACATCATTCGGGAGATTACTTGCCCGTACTTCTTGGTTCGCCAGGAGGTATTTTGCAGTTCATAGTTTCTTGGTAAACCCTTTGCCTAGCATTACCCTCTTTTTCTTTATTTGGTTTTGGATAAAATAAATCAGTAATCGTGGAAGAACACAATCCTACCCCCTTTTGTTCATGTATATTAGCTTTAAAACCACCTTTACCACAAGAATTTACTTATGGTAGGTGAAGGCGATCACAATCTGCCGAATCAAGTACAATTCGTACCTCTGGCAAAACATCATCATTTAAACCAGAGTTAGCTCAAATTGTTTCCACACATCCAGTTCATTTACTGTTGTCGAAACGGAGTCTTCGTAGCTACTCGTGGTCATGATCCATTCAATCGCTGAGACCATACCTCCTAGACTCGACATTGTTCAATCACAAATTGATCCAGATCTTGTCTCTTCTTTGCCAGCAAATCTGAATCATGAACAACCGGAAGTTGTTCCTACCTTGGTAACTCCACAAATACATGTAGCCACTGAAACTCCTATATCACATAGTCAACCGTTTGAAATATATTTTGGGCCTAACGGTGAAGTTCTTCCTCTTGGTTTAATCGCGATTGAAGAAATCCCACAACCTGATACACCTTTAAGTCAAACCCATTTTGGGGGAGACCTTTACCTATACCAGTATTTTCCTCAATCATTTCCATCTACTTTTGTTGATCTTGTTGCCATTCAATCTCCCATTGATTTCGGAGAGTATACATTTGGTCATACAACCATGTCTGAACCAACATCTTCAGCTGGGTCTGTTGTTCCAATTATGTCAGCTCCTACCCTCTCTACTCCGTCGATGTTCACAACCCCACAAGAGTCATATTTGCATGGTGGCCCTTCGGTCCCAACAAGTTACAAATCATTATCTGGCACTTTCTCTGGTCAGTCTTCAATACCATGGTCTTTACCAATTTCATCATCTGGTGTTTTAACTGGTAGTCCTATAGTTCGTACTGAATGACTTGAATCATTAAATCCATCATCAGGGCAACATCAAGTCGGTCCTTATGGGTCAATTCCTTTAAGTACCATATCAATTGGACTCCCAGCATTCGGGGAACAATATTTTTCGTCTTATTATCCTCCTTATGTTGGGGCGCAACCTATGGTAACCCAATATGATAGTACTCAGTCACATTTTTGTCAAACTAATGTTGACATGAATGTTTGTCAATGGCAGCCCACTCTGCCTATCCAACCAAAAATGGTTGTCCAATCGTATCAACCAATTCAACTCGTTACACCCACTTCAATACCACTTGTTAATACATCTATACCCATGTTACAGAATCAAAATCTTGTACATCAACCTTATCAGGAAATTTCTTCAACTCAATATCATCAAATGTTGGGTCAACAGACTCAAAATCCTTTGGTTAATTTACAACAACCTATATCAGGGATAATTTATTCACAAGCTGGTGTACCATTTTATGGGGTGTCACAAACGCAATCTAGATATACATATCAACCGAATCCAACTTACACTAATTTGGGTTATAACATTGGTGGGAAGAATCCTTGGTAGCCACAGGCGCAAATTCCTCAAACTTCATATCAACAAGTATCATATCCAGGTTTTGGTCAATAGAACTCTCAAGCGTTTGCTATGCAAAACAACCCCTATTTGGGTTACCAACATCAAATCCCATATGCTGGTGCTCAAAGACCTATTGCCCAAGCAATTCCATCTTATCCTGGCTATGCTCAACCTGACCTTAATAGACAGTTACCTTTTGTTGCAACCTTGGAATTACCAGATTTAAATCGGTTAACCAATGATCCTATAAATTATGCTCCTTGGTGGTCGGTGATACCACATAAATTACCCTCCGAAATTCCAAAATTCAATGGAAACCCTGAAGAAGACCCATCAATTCATGTAATGACTTATTTTTTATGGTGTTCATCAAATTCCCTAAAAGATGATTATGTTTGATTACGTTTTTTCCAGCGAACGCTCACAGGTCTGGCAGCTAAATGGTACATTCAATTACCTAGAGCTTCTTTTGACAATTTCACTGCCTTAGCTACTATCTTTTTGACCCATTTCCAGTTACCGATCAGATACGAAACTGGAACAGAACTCTTGACCAACTTCAAACAAAGTAATGCTACTCACATTTTAGATAATATTCATGAGTGGCATCGTCGTTGACGAATGGTTTAGACATTTGTTCCTAATCAGCTCCTTGCTGAATGGTTCATTAAGTCCATGTTACCATCTATAACTGAGGATGTGGCTAAAGGTGGAGTCGTCACAGAATAGCAAGTTATCATTCGTGCCCAATATTTAGATGATTTACACTCAGTCTGGCACGCTCTACGAAAAAATGCCAAATGCGTTGCGATCTAATTTCAATGTTCCTCCTCAAATAAAGGACTCTCATGCTAGAGACAGCTTGATAGGCACTGCAAGCACACACAACACTACTGCATTTGATCCTACTCCTACTTCCGAAATTAATACCGTCTCATTTGACAAAGGCAAAAGTGATAAGCAACCAGGAAGTAAGAAAAAGGGGAAATCAAGGAAAAAGCAAACATCTAACCTTCATGAAAGATCATCTGATCAACCGTCAGGACCACGGAAACCTCGTTATCCATGCATAATCTGTAATGAGGAACATTTTGTTGGGGATTTTCCTCATCGTGTTAAAGTCTAAAAAATCATCAAGACTTCTCATGCATCAGCTATGTTGACAGAGCCATTTCCAAATCCAGACACAAATTTGGTTGCTACGGAGCTAGCTCCTAGTTCCCAAGTGTTAATTTTATCAACTACAAACCTTCACAAGATATTTTGGTGTCGATGTGGAATAAATACTATGGTAGTTCGGCCACTGATCAACCTACTACCTCAACAATGAATCCATCTAATGAATCAAAACCACCTCCTGTTATTCCTGAATTGACGATTAAGCCACCGAAGGGAGTAATTAAAAAATCGACATATAATCCTCGAGCAAGAGCTGCACAAAATTATAATATAGTTGAAGATTTGGCTCAATCCCCTTCAGCTATGTCCGCTCTTGAGGTATTACAAAATTGTCCCTCCCAGAAGCAGGCTTTATTTTTGGCCATTGGTGGAATTGATCTGACTGATTCTAATCTTGTCGTCTTTAATCATACGGGCTATGTGTTGCAATTACCAGCAGAATTGGCATTCTCCATCCAAGTAAATTTTCTCAGTCACCTTTTTCATCGCACTATTATTGATGTGGGAGCATCTACGTGTATTATGTCTCTAAATTGTTGGAAGTCACTTGGTTTACTGCAATTATCACAATCATCAATGACGTTGAAGGCTTTTGATGGAAGAACATATAAACCTTGTGGTGTTATCAATAACTTGCAAGTTTAATTAGGGGACAAAACAGAAAGTATTGATGTTGAGGTTGTTGACGGACCCCTTGACTATAATATTTTACTCTGAAGACCATGGGTATATGCAATGACTGCCATTATTTCTACATACTTTATAATGGTTTCATTTCCTCATAAAGGTACAATCGCATTCATTAATCAATTATCCTTCTTTTCCTCCTCTTCACAGGTAATTGGAAGCATTCCATATATTCACTTACGCCAACTAGAAATCCAGAACATTGGTGTAGGACTCTTAAAGGATTCCACTCTTATGGGAACCTTTGCATTACCTCCAACCATGAAATCGGCAGAAATTGCAAGCATAGAGACCTGCTACATGATCTCTTCCACTCTATCTGGCTTAAGGAAGAGTACGGGTGATTCTGATATTTCTACGTTGGATGATGTTTTACCGCTCAGCCCTATTGAGATACAATAGCAATCAATATATTTGGCTTGGGCGGAAAATCCAAAATCAACATCGCCGAGTGTTTGGGTTGATCGTTCATTAGATTTTGGTACTCCATCTTATCCATTTTCCTCAAAATTTTTGACAGATGAAAATATTTTGGAAGCTATGATGGCAGAAGGAGAACCATGGGTATATTATCATCATTGTTCCCATCTTCCAGATTATGAAGAAAATAATATTAGTGAACTATATCACCCAACCATTCAAAATTTCTTTTCAAATTCTTTTCCAATTAATGCAATTGAATCTGAGCGAAATTTATCTAATATTGAAGAAACAATTTCTATCGATATTTCGACTAAACTTGGTGTTGTAGAAAATATTCATGTCGGTGTATCTTGTTCTCCATCAGAACTTGATTCATATCGCTCTCTTTTTCGTGAATTTCGTGACGTATTCGCTTGGTCTTAAGAGGAAATGCCAAGCATAGATACTAGTATAGTTGAACTCACTAATAATATGTATCCTGATGTCAAACCGGTGCGTCAACGGTTTCGTCCTGTTCATCCAAAGAAAATCGTTGCCATCAAAGCAGAAGTTGAAAAAATTTTGCGTGTTGGTTTCATTTACCCTGTTTTGCTTACTGAGTGGGTTTCTAATATCATTCCAGTTATGAAAAAACAAGGAACATTAGAGTGTGCGTCGATTATCGGGATGTTAGTCATGCTTGTCCAAAAGACAACTATCCTACTCCCTTTATCGACTAGATTATTTACGACTATGTTGGATGCAAATTTTTTTCGTTCATGGATGGATTTTCCGGCTACAATCAAATCAATATCTGCCCAGATGACCAACATAAGACAACATTCATCTATCCCAGGGGCACATTCGCATATAGGAAACTCCCATTTGGTTTAAGAATGTTGGGGCAACTTTTCAAAGAGAAATGGATTATGCTTTAAACGACATCAAGAAAATTGTTCAACCATATCTAAATGATTTACCAGCGCATTCACGAAATCAGACTGATCACTCGATGCATTTGAGAGCCATTTTCTTACACTGTTGACACTATAAGATACGCCTCAATCCACACAAATGTGTGTTTTGTGTTGGTTTTGGTCGATTTATCAGATTCGTAGTTTCAAAAGAAGGAATTCGAATAGACCCACTAAAGGTACAGACCATTCTTGATTTTCCTGCACCATCAAACCTACTTCAGATAAAGAAACTTCAAGGAAAGGCTAACTTTCTGAGAAGGTTCATTCCAAACTACATCGAAATGGCTAAAGGATTTACTCGATTATTGAAAAAGGGGGTTCCCTTCCATTGGGACCAAGTTGCACAAGCTTCTTTTGATACTGTCAAGGACCATATTGTCCGAGCGTCATTAATTTATCCTCCAAATTATAAAAATGATTATTTCCTATATATCGTCGCAACTGAAACAACCATTGCTATGGTTTTGGTCCAAGTAGAAGATGGAATTGAACATCCGATCTATTATTTGAGTCGTAATCTCAATGATATGGAAGTTAAGTACTCGTACGTGGAAAAGCTTGCCTTGGTAGCTGTTCAAGCTATCCAAATATTTCGCCATTATACCCTGCTCTGAAAAACAACAATAGTTTCAGATTGCAACCCCATGACTTATATCTTATCACGTCAATTGCTGGGGGGAAAATATTCATAATGGATCGTCATTTTGTAGGAATTTGATTTGGAATTCATCAAATCCAAGTCAAAGAAGTCTTTAGTTTTGGCTGAGCTTCTCTGTGACCTTCCCTCTAATATTAATGCAACTACGTCGGAACCATATATTGCAGACGAGTCTCTATTTCTGATCGGATCATCTGATTTCTGGTAGCAGATTTCATCATTTATCTCCAAATCCAAAATTTTTGACCTAATACCTCTCACTCTGATCAGCGACGTATTCGATACCAAGCAAACGATTATCTGATCGTTGTCGATACACTTTATTGTCGTGGTGTCGATACCATTTTAAGGAGGTTCCTCACTCATGAGGAGGCCGAAAAAGTGTTAAATGATTGCCATGCTAGGGCTTGTGGTGGACATTTATCTGGTTATGCTACCACGCAGAAGATACTCCGCACTGGTTACTTTTTGCGTACTATTTTTCGAGATTGTATCCTCACAGTCAGAAGTTGTCATGCATGCCAGATTTATGACCATAAAATCCGCAAACCTCCAACGCCAATGCATCCGGTTGTCTCTGCTGGACCATTTACGAAATGGGGTATTGACTTCATGACCTGTAACACTCCTTCGTCTGGGGGGCATGGTTATATTATTGTCGTAGTCGACTATTTTACCAAATGGGCCAAAGTGATGCCTACATTTAATAACACAGGACAAACAGCTGCATTGTTTTTTTTCAATCATGCTATTGCACGGTTTGGGGTTCCACAGGCTATAGTTACAGATAATGGGAATCATTTTCGCAACCATATGATGTTTGAATTGATAGCCAAGTTAGGATTGTCACATGATAATTATACTCCTTATTATCCACAATCAAATGGACAAGTTGAGGCTATTAACAAAATTTTTAAAATAGGAGTCGTAAAAGGAACTGGCACTTGATCCTGTACTCCACCTTGTGGGCGTGTCGAACCTCGGTGAGAAATGAAACTGGATTCACTCATTTTCAATTGGTGTATGGTCTAGAAGCTATCTTACCAATCCAATGTTAAATATCATCATTAAAACTTGCAATAGACTTGTTACCTGACACCTCAGAAGAAGAAGCGCATCTCCTTAACCTCATCCATCTAGATGAAACGGTTCATGAAGCCCAATTGGCCAACGAAGTGCATAAGAGACGTATAAAGGTGCAATACGACAAAAATGTCCAGCCTCGCATCTTCTCAGAGGGTGACTTGGTCCTTCTTTACGACCAAGAAGCTAATGTAATAGGTACAGGGAAATTCGAGCCATTATGGCATGGCCCCTATATTGTCAAAAGAGTTCTTGCTAAGGGTGCCTACGAGTTAGTTGATTACGATGGAATTCCATTGGCACAACCTAGAAATTGGTTGTATTTGAAATGTTACTATGCTTAATCATGAGTGTAGTAATTTTTTGTATTATATTGTTTATATGTTGTTGATTTGCATTCACTCTCTTAAATTGTTTGTTAGAGTTTCCTTAACGTTAGTAATCCTCTTTACATTTCATGGCAGATGTCTGAATCTTCAGAACCATTTGTTGTATATGATGATGGTGCTAGTCATAGTACGCAGAATCTATCCTCTACAGCATGGGCCATTTTCGCTCCAAACGGTGAGTTAGTGAGTTTTCAAGGGATTTGTATTGGTAGATCGACGAACAATATCGCTGAGTATAGCGCGTTGATCGAACTTCTCTCGGATGCCATTTCATTTTGTATTAATCGCATAATCATAAGGTACTACAACTTACTAGTATTTATTCTGTCAGAAATCCAACACTTCTTAGATTGTTCCTAATATTTCTACTTTTGGAGAGACATTTTGATTTTATTCAATATCAACACATTTCCAGAAATATGAACACTTTAACTGATTCATTAGCCAATAAAGTTTTAGATAGACATTTGCGACATAGGTCAAGAAAACATTCACATCATTGAATAGGATTTCACATTAAACATAGGAAAAACTCTGAAAACATATAGATACATAGTTATAGGTTTTTTACAAAATTTGTGCCCAAGACACGTTGGTCATCTGACCTCAAAATGTATTCAAAAAATCACAATTAAACTAGTGGTGCTCATGATAGCACACTATATATCTAGAAATCCTACGGAGCAACCACATCCAACGGCTAGGCACCCCAGTTGTGTGTCGTTGCAGTCGCATGGGAAGCTCTTCGATCTGGCAATCCGGAATCCTGAAGTTCAACCCCTCTATGTGCTGCTGAAGCTCAGCAAGAGTCTCAACCATATCAAAATCCTGAAGGACTGCTCTCCCGATAGCCCTCTCTGCTGGCACATCTACTTCACGCTCTGGTTCCTCTACTGGTTGAACGTGACCAATATCTGCATTACATTAAACATTTAGTTTAGTCTTGGAAATAAATCAAAACAAAAAAACATGTATAAACCTTATAAAAATAAAAAAACATGGTCAAATCATTCTTAACTATTGTACCTCACTGAGTGCCTTCTGGTAAAACTAGATCTGGATCTCCTCAAAAGTCGACGCCTCTGTATGCATACTCATCAATGGCAACAATCTATCGCCAGAACTAGGTGAAGAATGGAGTCGAGAACACAACGGTTGATTGGCCTGCATGCCGACCCGTGAGTTCTACCCATCTCTGCATTCAAGGATCTCTAGGACTAGATATATCCAATGTTACATGTTGTGGCTACATCAGTGGAATCCGTTCCAAAGCGAAGGAGATAAGGATTGAACTATAGCTGAAATTTTTCTTCCTTCCTCCCTTTGCTTTATTCAGTTTCTCCTTTATCTCAGATAGAACAGCTTCAGACCAGTTGAAAAATGTTGGCTCTAAACAGTCTAGCGCATACTACATATATGATCGATTCACCACATGGAGTGTAATGGTGCCACCAAGTTTTGCGATCGTGAAAAGGATGGTTCTCAAAGGAAAATCCCTAACATCCCGTATGTTTATTTTTCCATATTTGCTAGGTTCTGACCCTGGATAGCAATATTGCATAACATAATCCCTCATTGTCTCTCCTCTAATGGTAGACCCTGTGAGAGAAATGGGAAAACCTCTCCTCGACAAACCTGTGAGAAAATACAAATCCTCAAATGCTATGGACAACACTTGATTTTTTATGTGAAATGCCTCTATCACCGGATCCCATGCTCAAACAAGGAACTCTAGGAGTTCTATTTGTTTCCTCATTCCCGACAATTTGAAGTACTTAAGTAGCCCGCAATCTCTTAAAGCTCTTACAGTACCCGAATAATTCAAGGCAATCATATATTATTCTTCATTTTCTCTTTCTCTCCATGTAATCGTCATTATAACCTGATCGAAACCTAAAAATCAATCATAAGATCCATTAGATACCATTTATTGCAAAAAACTAGGCAAATTTTGGACACATCATGAAAATAAAAAACTTCAACTACGCCCAATGCACTCCCTAGGCTGAGACAGTGCGTTACACATGCAGGTACACTTCACTGTACCTGCTATGCAACACAGTTTTTGACATTCAGGGGTGCATTGCCCTCAATTTGGGCAGAATTTAAACTAGGGGCCTCAAAACCCTAAAAATTTGAAAGGAATGGGAATGAAATGAATACTGAAAGAAAGAGGAGGTTCATGCTACTAACATGGATCAAACGGTGATGAAATCCGTCCATAGAAATGACCACAATCAACGACTGAAGTTTGAGGGAAAAATTAGGTTCAGAGCTCCAAAATGCAAATGGTAACTATGGAATGGTAAAAATGAATAGTGAAACTACTTTATATAGTCATTTAATTGATTGCAAGTTAAATTTATTGCTATGACTATAGTTTTATTATATTTTTATCATGAAACAGGTATTTTTAATCCATATGATGTTGTTCTGAACAGGAAATACAACTGATGAACAGGTTAGTCGTGCAGATTTATTTCAAAGAAATACTTGACCACAAAGCATGCTTTTTCTCCTTATTTTTCGAGCTTTGTTAAAAACGAAAAATGATTTGAAGCGCACTTTCATCTCTTTTTCGAGCTTCAATAACAGTGAAAAAGGAACCCTAGAGTCTTCTTTTAGCTCTTTTCAGACTCTGATAATGTGAAAATATTTCCGAGCACTTGTCATTTCGAGCTCTTTAAAGTAAATGAATTGATATCTACTCAGTGTAAGTTTAACCATTTTCTGGACTGAGATGGATTATTATGAAAAAGGAATACCTTGGTTAAACATGACCAAAGAGGTTCTTTCAGATATTATTTTACACTTTTTCGGATTTGAGAGACAAATTTACGAAAAAATTACTTTTGGAGTTCTCTTTCGTCCTCTTTTTTAGACTCTCTAAATATGAAAAAGGACTGGGCTATCACTGTCGTTAAGCTCGTTAAAACATAAAATAGCGACGGGCGTGTTGATCATGGCAAGAATCAAGTTTCATTCATCACTAGACTCGTTAAATTATTAAATAGCGATACTTTATTCACCCGAAGGGTTGAATTATAGATCAAGAAAATGTTATCCTCCTCAAGATTGTCAAAAAATAAAGAGGTATTGGTCGACAAATGACCAGGGAAAATTGGGGAAAAGCAAGTAAAGTTTATTTTTGGTAGCAAGTCACTCTTGAACATAACACTTCTTTCAATCCATGTCTGTGACTGTTTGGGTTGGGTAATCATCTTGACAGTTCATTCACACCTATGGTTCATCATACCTTCACTTTTTTTTTGGGTCAATGCTGCCAACTCATTATAGTGTCCCCGATATGTTCAAGAGGAGTCATCCAGTGATTAAAAACTCATCCATCTGCAATACTCATAAACCTTCATTTTCATGACCGTCATCCCTGAAAATTGCTATATCAAGTCATACCCTTGTCTCTGAAATCAGTAACTCCTGTTTTGCAATAAGGTGACTTCCTGTCGACAACAAATCAATATCTAGGAAGTTCACTTAGAAACATCAGATTCCAGTACCATGAGGCTTGTTGCAGCATTGAAAAGATCCTCACTTCCGAACCTTTGACCAAAATATTTTGTTTGGAATTTGACATCAAATCATCTATTCATGCCTTATGAAATGTACTGCAGTACCTTGAGGGCCATTTTCATTAATGGTGGTTCTCTCATGTTTGTTAATAGCTCACATCATTGGTTGGTAATCAAATAATTTCTTTCCATGTTCAACGACAAATCATATATTCGCATGGCTAGACTTGTACCTAAATTATGGATTGAACGAGATAAGAAGACCCCGGATCTAGTTTCATCCATCCAGGCTGTGATTTTAGGATTGTTGTACACATCATCTGTACAGTGACCTTACATACAGATTGTCATCCAAACATGGGCCTATATCTATAGGCGTGTCTACATCTGGGAAACATTCCAATGTAGACGACTTTCTGAATTATGTAAATGTTATTAGATTGTTTTATGTTCTTACTATGGGAATGCCTACCCTCAGCAATTATGATCAATAGAGGATATGTCATGTTGTAATGTATTGTAATATTAATGCAGGTGGCCACTCCGCTTCGTTTCCAAGCTCATCACAGCGTAAAGCATCTCAATCAAATGTTCTTATTATTTGGATCTCATGCTTTAGGGGGAAATTGTTATGAGTCAATTTGGTCACCATTCCCAATGAATTGGTTAACTGGGAATCATCTCCAAGACCGATGATCAAGGATCTATCATTCCCTATCATCTCAGTTTCTATATGCTCTAAGATAGGAAACAAGACAAATCAAACAGTGACTTTCATCAAGCAAGAATTTCCATGGTTTGAAGATTATTATTCAGCATATGAGAGCTCACCAACGCAGGCTCTAAAGGGCCTAAGTGCGTTGCATATGCAAGTAGCCCCATGCAAGGCTTCTCTGCAAAGCACTTCCTAACATTTGAAGGTGCGTTGGTCACATTGGGATTGAAATTCTCATTGTTCCAGAATCTCCACTTGGCCAGTGCCTTCTAGAAGAGTTCACATGTGTCAAGCTTTGGATCCAAGTGTCCATTTGACATCTACATGAATGGAAACATGTCTTACCTATTTTTGGAAAGATATTGATTACAAAACAACCTACAGTTCATCTATAAATTGAACACAGATCTAAGTGTTTGAGAAGGAAGAATTTGAGTAGAGAAATGCTGGAGAATTTTCAATTGAGAGTTTGATTTGTGGAGCTATTGTTGGAGGGATTTATGCTATGATGAGACTTGGGAACTATGCTGGAAGGTCACTTCAAATCAATCACTAGGTTGTAACCTCTCCTTCTATGACAAGCATAGCCTTCCTCTTACTTTGTCAGAGTCAATATAAATGAAAGGATTTCATGTCACCTCACATCATGATACACACCTATTCAGATGCGCATGTTGGCTCATTTATGGAGCACCAACCACTATATATAGCCGGCTAGGGCCACCACAAAAGACATAGTTCATATCTGAGACATATCTTTAGTTTTTGGATGGTTTACAATTCAGATACCTCAGATCTCAGACCATATTGCAAAAGATATGATTCAGATGACCTCATACAAGAAGCTTGGATATATTAGAGTCAATAGAGCTCGAATTCCTATGATATTTTTTATGGAAATCACATTATACAAAGTTCAGAACACTCTGAAATTTCAATACCATTGTAGAGGACATGGTTTCGGTTTACTACATAGATGAAGGTTTAGTGCTATATGATGCTACAATAAATACAATTCTTGGTGTAGTTCTCGGTGCTAAAATATAAAAATATTTGGGATAAAGGATAGCTACAGTTCAGTTCTATAATAAGGTCCAAGGCCCGGTTCAGAAACATCACAATTTGGTATAGCAGTATCATTGTGCTAGAAGGTCATGATGATGTCTCGGTGCCATACGTTCCAAGAGGAAGAGGAGTCAAGAAGAATAAATGAGCAGAAGATATTCAAGAGAACTAGTGTCTTGGTCTTGGAGTGGCTACTAGGTCAAGGGTCTTGGTCTTCGAATTCGTCAATTGGAATCTCTATAGGAATAATTTTTGTGGGTTTTCCTCTCAAAGAGTGAGAGGTTTTGGCCCTGGCTCATAGCCTACATGTTTTATCTCTTGTCTATTTATGTTTATGCATTATTTACTATTTGATGAAGAAGAAAACTAAAAAACTAAGAATAAGAAGATCGTAATATAAAGAAGTAAAAATCATTCACAAATAGTCACTAATGAAGAGAAATCACTTAATTTTAATTCCTTATATTTCTCAATATGGTTTTAGATCTATGGTGCTAAATTCAAAAGAAGGGAATATAATCAAAGAGACACTCAACGATCAAGTTTCATGGAGGGCATCAAAGCAAAGTGAAGGATCTACATTGAAGAAGAAATTCTACTTCAAGAGGAAGTATTGGGATCATCAATCAAATAAAGAATTATACACCAGTAAGAGTGTGGGATCCTATAGTCTTTAGAAAAATACCACAAATATCCTCATCAAGATGAAGAGATCTACATAGCCCAAAGTATGAATATCCAAGTGAATCATTTATGATTTTTACTCATTCGCCACCAAGGAAGTCAAAGTATCTTGAAGACTAAAAGGCTAAAGTCACTGTCATCATCTTCAAAGGTTATAAGACAAGTTCCCTCTCATTGAAGTAATGACCACTTATTTATCCTTAAAGAAGATCATCCGAGGAAGAATCAAATCATCCTCATCAATCACCATCAACAAAGGAATCCAAATCTAAAGGCTTTGACATCATAAAAAAGAGCATTCTCATTTTTCGGAAGAAGGGATTTTTCATTTGGTAGAAGATCATCCAAAAGAAGCACTAATACATCTTATTGAACCACCATCAACGTGATTAAGTTGAATATTTCATCTTCACTTAACAAGTAATTATATTTCATTATATAACCAAATTTGTTTAAAATTACTTTGTGTTTTCAAGGAGATCCATATGCTGGTTGGATCATCGAAACTCCATGCATGGAAAAAGAAGGATTGGCATTATGCTCAAAGAAAGTGAATTCACTAAAAACATCAATGAAAAGGGTCTCCTCTGAATACATGGAAATGGACTTTTATTAAAGGTCCCCTCATATAGAAATATTTGAGACATAAAAGATACGTATATGATAAGCTCTTAATGCTAAGCTCCTAATATGCAATAAAGCAGGTCATATCACTTAGACCTGATTTACTCAAAATTGAAGGTATCAAAGGATGAAGGAATATCTTCATAAGATCTCAATTGCAAGATCTAGGATGAGATAATCATAATTATTCTAAATATCAAGGTAACAAATGTTCATGGGGATAGGAAAGTTACCTTATTCAACAACCTATGGTTTCTATGCCAGATAGAAGAAGACAAGTTGAGGGAAAGAGTGTTGAAGGTTAAAGGATTCAAACATTTGTAGGAAGGAAAGGAAAGTTTAGAAAATTTAGGCCTAAAAAAAAGAAAAAAGAGCATAGCTAAGACTCAATGCTATGTAAATTTTATGGACATTACAGAAAGGAATCTCATATCACTGGAAAGATAGAGGAAGCTGAAGAAAACAAGTCCAAGAAAAGAGGGAGTAAGAGATATTTACTATGATTAAGATAGTCTGCCTCACAAAGGGTCTTGTCATAGCTCCTAAATATTTTATAGGATATGTCTATAATAAGCTACATTGTGGTATCATGAAATCATCATAAACAAGAGATCATGACATCACCAGCGGAAATCATGAAGGACGGACAAAAAAAAATCAACGACAGTAAAAAATGAAGGGAATAACTCTTGGGAACGTCATTGGAAGGAAGAATTCATTCAGGACAAGGCTTATCATACATCAAGTCAAAAAGGGAAACATTTGGCCGATATTGATATGCAATATCCTCAAGATTCTTTGATAGAATCCTCATCAGAGGGTTCACCGATCTAGAGAGGAATAAAATGTCTTCATCAGGAACTCTAACTTGTGGAGTTCATAGGATGATGGTATGATGACATGGGAGATAAAGAAAATCAAAGGGTTGAATATATTTTCAATCAAGGAATTTTTTGAAAGAAGCTTAGATGACCTAAAGGTAAATGAAGTTTTATGCTTGTATTTAATAACATAATTTCATGTGGTATGGTTGGACATAACATGGATCACTACTTTTATCTTGAGAAAGGGGAAAATGATCTCCTCCTCTTAAAGGACACAGGAAGGAATAGATCACACTAGATGAAATCAACATAATATGTCCTCATATGGAGTATGATGTGGTTGACTACAATTGACGAACTGTAATTGGAAGTTCTTGGGAATGAAATGTGTGAATAAAGGAAGGAAGAGATCATGATATATGCAACCATGGTACAGACAATAAACATCAAAAATACTAAGAAGATTTGAATAGAAAATCTCCCGGAAAGATATGAAGGCTCTGATAGAAGTCTGAAAAATATGGAGACCCTTGACAATGGATATCTTTGGGAGATGTGTCAACATGTATGCAGGATATTGATACCTACAGGAATATGTCATGATGAAAGACCATCACAAAGGTAACATTGATTTAAGTGTTCTTATTTTTGAACAAATATATGGATGGGATTATCCAGGACTACCAAAGGGAAGAACTATGGATGACTTCCAAGAGGACCATACAGAAGGATGTAAGATACTTCTGAAAATATAGCATGAAGAAAGGCAAGATGTAGACTGATGGATCACTTTCTGTTGAAAGGAATAATGGCATGACTGACTCATGGATGAAATTGATGGATGGTATGTGCCCTATGAAGAAGTCCCAAAAGAAGGAGACTCCATAACAAAGAAGAAATTCATGACATCGAAGGAAGAGGTTCTTCAAAGCAGCTGGTTGTCCCATTATCTCCACCTAAGGAGTTGTTGTAGATCCCTGATTAAGAGGGAGCCTGGAAACAAGTTTCTTACTTGGAAGGAACTTAGAAATTCCTAAGCCAAGAGGGATATTAGGTACATTCCTTGTGTAGGAATTAGGACACTCCTTAACTAGAATATGTCCTCCCTAATTGATCGGAGAGATATACTCATCATTCTTTTCTTCACCTGGGAAGACAGAATGGAGGATTGTGTAAACATATGGTATCTGATAATCTTTGAGGATGAGATAGGGCATCCAAAAGAGTAGTCCTATAGGACCAATATTATTTTAGGACTATCAATCTAAGATAAGAATAGCCCTGGTGGAACTCACCCTGAGAACCCGGTTAGGGTATGTTCTAGGAAAGACAATGATTAAGGTGTTTATAAATCATTTGTCTTGCCATCATTGAGATCATATCTTGTGGAGAGATATAGTTGTTAGTCAAGTCCCTTCTGTGTGACAATGTTGGTTGATATGATGCTATACAAATGGGTTACCCATCTGATTCTTCTTATGAGAAACTCTTCAGATTGAGAATGACAAAGTACCATTATGAATACCTCCCTAGTTAAGATGGAGTGTTAAAAAGTGTAACTAGTTTTGGTCTTAATAATGACATGTAATTGTGACTTATGTAAATGATGTACTGAAGAATAAATATTATTTTTGTCAGCCTTGCTTAATGGGTTTCATGATAAAGTGATTTTATTCTAGTTGGCTCACATTAAGAGCATTAGGATTTGTCATTTAAGTCAAGGAATTAAAGTCATGTATGAAGAACTCTTCTTGAGCCTATGTCATGTATATAAGTCTATGTCTAAATAACTATCCAATAATAATCAGTCTTCCTCTTGCTATGTCAGCCTCAAGATAAATTAAAGGATTTCATGCCGGATCGCATCATGAGACACACCTTTTCGGATGCACATGTCGACTCATTTATGGAGCACCAACCACTATATATACCCAGATAGGGTCACCACAGTAGACATAGTTTAGATCTCAGACATATCTATAGTTTTTGGATGGGTTACAATTTGGATATCTCATGTCTCGTACTAGGTTTCAGAAGATATGATTCGAATGACCTTAGACAAGAAGATCAGATATACTACAGTCAACATAGCTCAGATTCCTCTAATATTTTCGATGGCAATCACAGTAGACAAAGTTCATATCACTCTGAAATTTTGGTACCATTGTATAGGACAGGGTTTTGGTCTAATACAAAGATGAAGGTTCAGTGCTATGTGATTCTACAACAAAGACAAGTCTTGGTGGAGGTCTCATTGCTAAAATAGAAACACACTTAGGACAAAAGATATCTACATTTCGGTGCTATAATAAGGTTAAAGGTTCGGTGTAGCAACATCACAGTTTGGTGTAGCACTATCATAGTTATAGAAGGTCATAATGATGTCTCGATGCAATAAGGTCAAAGAGGAAGAGGATTCAAGAAGAATAAAGGAGAAGAAGACATTTAAGAGAACTAATTTATTGGTCTTGGAGTGGCTACGAAGTCAAGGGTCTTGGTCTTGCTATTCGTCAATTGGAATTTCTATAAGAAGAATTTGTGTGGGTTTTCCTCTCAAAGAGTGAGAGGTTTTTTCCCTAGATCATAGCCTACATGTTGTGTCTCTTGTCTATTTATGTTTATGCATTGGTTATTGTTTGATGAAGAAGAGAACTAATAAACTAAGAAGAAGAAGAACTTAATATAAAGAAGTAAAAAGCATTCACAAAAAGTCGCTAAGGAAGAGAAATCACTTAATGCTAATGCCCTAGGTTTCTCAACATCCATCATCACTCCTATTTTGTGTGAGTGCTTCCTTAAGCAACGGTTTGACAGGATATCTCCCTTTGTCATTTTTCTTTTCGTCAACCATGTGGGGTTGTCGATGTCAGTGAGGACAGTATTACAAACGCTACAATAGTTTAAGTCCAAGCTCCTTGTACCCTGACCTTGTTGGGGACACGTGAAAAAATATAGACAAGAGCATCCCCACTCTAATACCACATATCCATAGCATTGGAGGAATGAGACTTACATATTGACACAAGAATTAAAAGCTTAAAGCTTCCCAACAAGTCACCCATCCAAGTACTACTTTATTCCAAGCGCGCTCAACTACAAATTTCTCATGAGATCTAATGCATTAATGTCATTGTGATCAAATTTTTTTAACAAATTAACCTTCATCAATGGAAAAGGAACATGTCACAATGCTTAAGAGAAATATTTTAGAAAAATGGTATAATAAGAACTAAGAATATGGCATGATGCGTAAAAGAGATATTGTATAAAAACATTATAATAACAACTCAATGCGCAAGAGAAATAGCATGGGTAGAGATAATAAATTTTGATACCATGGTTTACAAAATCCACATGTGAATACCATGAGTGAGTATCATAACTACAATGGTAAAATTGAAATCATTGTGCGATTAGATTCTCAATCTAATATTATGATTTATTTTTTTTATTATCATGCAATATCCATGGTTTTAAAAACCATTTATAAAAATAATGATTATTAATTCTGGTACTTATATTCCACCTCGATCAAATGCTATCTCTATTCTTATTTTAGGTGTTGTTGATTTTTTTTTTACTGTGACCTTTATCAGAAGGTGGGGCACTAGTATAATTGGAGAATCTTTATTTTTTCGATTTATTGCAATGAATGTGATGATCACACAAATATCCAACTTCCTACAACAAAAGATGATGATGAAGTCGTAAGTGCTAGATTAGTTTCCTCTATCTCATATGGAATTTATAATGCATTACCATCATAAATTGGATTATTGCAGCGACATCGAATCCATCAGCATAGCATTCATATTTTTTCCTACAAAATTTGTAACCGCATAAGGTCTCAAAACATGATATACAATGAATCATACGTTGAATTTCTTTGTTTAGATGAAAGTTTCATGGTTAATTTTGAGTTGATTGCAATGCATTTTGCACCTCCTGGAATTGTGAAGAAAAATAATTCATTGGAGTTTACCAAAGATGGCTACAATGATATTAAGGAGGTTTTTTTCTATACATTTCTAACCTTTCCTGGTAGATATCAACCATATTCAAGCTCAAACGATGATACTTAACCTCCTCATTTATTAATTACACTTCATCCATCCTCCTCTCTTCTTGTCGGGTTTGTATCCTGATGATGAGTCTTGGTTAGATTTTAAACATAGATGTAAAAATGGATACTGTGGAGATTTTGAATCACCCATCTCAGATACTCAACCTTTTGGTAAATGGATAGTGGGTCCAACATTTATATTTCACTATTTCTATAATAGTATGTAGCCTTGTGTGTAGGTGAAATTTTCATCGGATTTACACCAATGGGATCCTATCCATCATTGTTATGGAATGGGGATGAGGAATTGTGCACCCCATTTGGATATATAAACATTGGACCTATCAATATGGTGAATTATGTAAGGAAATATGTGGTATACAGTCATTTATGTTATGGCAGGGATCATGCCCATTTTTTGTGAACTGGGGACGATCATTGGTGCACGCCAATTGGAGATGTAAATATATGATGAATTATGGATGAATACATTGTATAATTTGTATGGTGAACACCTTTTTATATGATATATATGGTTACATATAGCCATTTATGTTACCAATGGTTTTTCTTTTCCAATGAAAATGTTTTTATCTTTTATATTTCAATGTTTGAAATCAAATTATAGATTTGTTGGACTATATGAATAACTTTCTGGGTAAGACATGTGCGAATATTTTATTATTTGTAAGGATAAATAGTAGAACATGCCATTTCCAATTGAAATCACTCAAAAATAAGAAAGAAAGAGGGTATGGCAGGCATTTTTCTGAGCTAGGTAAAACTAACATAAATACTAAAAAGATGTCATTTTTTCAAATCAAGTGCGGGAAGTAAACATAGAATTTGGGGAATGTGAATAAGGATTTTTTCACATTTACATTTTTCTTTAGCCCCATAAGCTTGTTTAAAATTAATGACATATGTACAGTTTGCAACAAGATTTTTTCTAAACCCAATTTTGTATTTACACATTGTTCTTTACAGAAAATTTCAATAACATAGTCATTATAGCCCATATTGGAAAACCAGGTGTACAGTGAGGTCGAAAATAGTATACCATGCCATTTTCAGTTGAAATCACTCTGAAAGAAGGAAGAACTAGGGTATGGTGGTCATTTTTCTTAGGTAAAATTGGGTTAAAAATGGAGAAATTTTAAGTTTGTCAAATCAATTGCAAGAAATGGGCACAAAATTTGAGAAATGTGAAAGAGGATTTTGTCATAAATACATTTTTCTTCAGACCCATATGATAATTTCCAATTAATAACATATATACAGTTTTCAACAGTCATTTTTCTAAGCACACTTTTATACATTTGCACTATGTTCTTCACAAAGCAATTCAAGAACTTAAGTCATTATTTTTGAATTTTCACCAAGAGAGTTACAAATTGTGCAAAAGTGTAAATAAATAATTCATTAAAATATGGTTGCGTAATATTTTCCTCGATTTGTATGTTAATTTCTTTCATTTTACACCAAATTTCCATCACAGTGAAAATTGTTAAAAGTGCACTTTTCATAAATCCATTGTGAGAAGTTGAGGGAAAGTTATAAATAATAAAGAGAGGAACATTATTTCCCAATATTTGTACCTATCCAATTCCCAAATCCATTTTACTATAATCATTTCATAACATGGGTTGGCTTGCATTTTTATTAAACTAAGGGGACATCTCATGAATAAAAGACAACCCTCAAGTGTTTTTGCTCAACAGACACCTTTTTAGACCAAATTGAAAAACCAAATGTATTGTGAGGTGGAAAAAAGTGTAACACACCATTGGAAAATAAAATCACTCAGAAAGAAGGAAGAAAAAGGGTATGGCAGGCATTTTTCTGAGTTGGGTAAGATTGGTTCAAAAACTGAAAATTGATTCATTTTGTTGAATCAATTTCAAGAAACTGACACATTTTTTTAGGAATGTGAAAGATATTATTGCAAAAAACAAATCAATATTTTACCCAATAGGCTTATTTCCAATTAATGATATTTTTATAGTATTCAACAGGCATTTTTCGAAGCCCAATTTTTTATATTTGCACTATGTTCTTAACAGAAGAATTCAAGAACCTAAGTAGCTAGTTTTGAATTTTAACCAAGAGATTTACTAATTGTGCACAAGTGTAAATAAATAATTCATTCAAATACGATGATAACATAATATTTTCATCCATTTTTATGTATATGGCTTGCATTTTACACCAAATTTCCATCATAGTAAATATTGACAAAAGTGCACTTTTCATACCTCCATTGTATGAAATTGTGGTTAACCTAGAGAGGCAAGCCCTAGTCGGTCACATGGTTTCCATGTCTAAGAGAAGAATGGTGTGAGGGTTGGTAGTATTAAATACATATTTAACTTTGACCACCAGGTTTTTGGAAATTATTGCATGGCACCTAATGGAAACCAAACCTATGTTCCTCCCCATTGATTCACGTCGTTATAAATGCAATCAACTGGTAGGTGTTATAGGGAAGTACGAGTTTATATATGTTTCAAATTTTCTCACATGGTCATAATCAGTTTAATACAACTAAACTGATTAGTGCACTCTCTTGGAATTCTTGACATCACAATCTCTCATCTCATTGATGAGCGCATGATGTTTGAACGGATTGGAGGTTTTTAAGGGCATGCTGGAATGAAAATGTTCTATTTAGTGACCCAAATTCTACAATATGAAAGGGGTTTTCCTATTGGCTTTTGTGGTGAGGCAAACAATGCACACACACTATTTGGATTAAAATTTAAGTAGAGCACCCCGTTGTAATCAACTTCTCAAAATGAATTTATCACATAGTTTCAACACCTTTCAATAGAAATGCCAATCAATGCAGCAACTAGTTTCATAAAAAATGATAAATCATATCATATCTCATACAACAATAGTACCAATCCAATCAGAATGTAAACATACAAGAATAACTTATCTTAAATAGTACTATAGTGTTCCGAAAGAGAGTGGGACTTCAACTCTCCACCCAATCGTAGATAAGCTATAGCCACTATTACTTGTATTTTTCACCTTCGATTCGTATTCCAAATCTTGAGGTGGAGTGATTTCAGAGGGATTCCTTTAGCGAATGCATAACTAAACTAGAATATCACCAGGCCACCCTGCCTGCATCCCTAAGGCAAACCATTGCTCTCTTTGCAATGTATATACCCCACAATTTTTCAATATGTCTCTTTGCGGCTGGTTTATAGCTATCTTCATCACTCAACAAAGCAACTCAATATGCTACCTTCTCTCCCTCTTCAATCACAGTTCTAAAATAACACTATCTCTACCCCTTCCATACATTTTTCATGGCAGGAGGTTCACTGCCTCTGCATGTTCTACTTGTATGTGTTTATGATCCCTTTCTGAGAGCACATGTATCAATTTTATTCTAATATATGAGTCCTCCTCTTTTCCCCTTGACTAACTGCCCTTTTTTCTCGACGATTTGGTAGTACTCTCCTCCTTGTGGATAGTGCATTGCATGTTGCATTAATGTTTTATGTCTTGTTTTGCTTGCTCAAGGAGTTAAAGTACACCTTCCTGTAACAACCCTGGTTAAAAATCCATGTAAAATAATATACTACTAAGTTCATGGGACATGTATTCCAAGATGAAAGGTGGGAAAAACTCCTAGTGAGTGTTTATTTTAGTTATTAAGACTTTAAAAAGGAAAAATGACATTTTTAGCACAATTATTTATGACAATAATTGAAAATAGGAGAAAATTAAGGTGAAAGGTCACAAGTTTCATGTGAGGAAGGAAATGAAGGAAAATAATGTAAAATGAAGAAAATAGAGGCCACATTGATAAAAATACTTCTGAGGATCGGTTAGCAAGCTTTTTCTCAAACCTTTTATCAATTCAGCTTTGGAGCTCTCTCCTTATTCTCTCTCTATATATCTCTCACTCTTGGACACTTAAATTTTTCTTGGAGAATTTTGGCATTGGATCAAGAAAGGCAAGAAGGAAAGAGGAAGGAAGGAGTGAGCAATGAAGAGCAGGATCAAGCAGCTACATCAATATTCTTCGCATGCGTAGATTTGCATGTGTGATTTCCTTACTAGATTTTGCATGCATGTTATTGGATGTGGTTCTTCGTTGTCATGGCATGGATTTTCGCAGGTGTGATAGTGTTTTAGCCTAGCCTTGCCATTTCTGAAGAGCCATGGTGTGATGGAGTTCTCATGTTTTGGTTGAGCTGGATTTCCAAATGGATTCGAAGTTGAGTGATGTGGATCTTCGAATTGATATAACACATGACATAGTAACCCCTGAACCGGGCAGTGGTTGTGGTAAATCTAGATAGTGTGTTTTCTCGTTGGGCCTAAGAATCCTCGACCGGTGAATGGCAAGATATACAGTAAAGTATAGAGGTGTTTTTCTCTCCATCATGCCTAGGAATCTTGGGTTGGGATATACAGTAAATATTGGAGATTATGTCTTGTTTTAGGGCCTAGTAATCCCTAGATTAGACTGTGGATTGTGGTAAATATTGAGAGACTAGGAAATCAGAAAATTCCTCACGGTGTAGGTGGAGAAATATGGTGGAATCCATGCATGCTTTGGCCTAGTGATCGGGTGGATATCATGGTAAATTATTTTATGACATGTTCATTGTTTGGGCCTAGTGATCCAATGTGGATTACGGTAAAGCCTTATTTCTATTGATGAGGGTGAGGTGGTTTAGCCTCGAGATTCCCTGGTTGGTTCTTTCCGTTTGAATCCCACATTCATGCTTGGAATATAGCACGAGGGTGATTGGATGAAGAGATATTTGGCTTAGCCAATCTATGGTCAGATGGAATGGGTAGTCCCATCTTCGGTTGGTTTTTACATTCATTAATGAGAAGTTAACTTCATCGGTATTTGCTGTGTAAATTTAGTGGTTTATATGTGGATCTTTGGTTGTTGTATCCTTGATATTTATGTTGTTATTATGTTGGTTATGTGCATGTATTATGACAGTGGTGATGTATGTCTCTTCTCATGTATTTATTTGTAAATGAATAAACAATGTAGCTATGACCTAGTAGATCATAGTACAACTAATGATGTAATGGAACAATGATTATTAGTGATTCTCAGATAAGTATGAGATCCCTATGCTCAGATATGTTGTTTAGACCCGTAGAATACATATTTCTGATATGTTTGACTAAATTCATATCATGGCTAGCACGGGTTCAGTCTAGACCTTGTCATGGTTTTTCATATGCATCATTGTTTCGTTTTTGTATTCCATGTATGATTTTTTCAAATAGTTTTGGGTAGTGGCTTGGGCTTTGGGCCGGAAAAAGTGCCATAAATCCCGCAGACGCAGGCACATCTCTGGGTCATTTAGTCCCTGGACGTAGGCATGCATGCTTGTTTGTGCATCTAGAGCCTCCCAGATGCATGCATTCAAGCTTCTGCGTGCATCCATAGATCAGATGGTTTAAAAACTCAGTATGATCTAGGGGCTAATTACCTAAGTGTTTGGGATGGTTCCTAAGAGTCTTGTTTCTAATCTGGAAGGTATGTATAATGTATTTTCATTAATTCCACTTTGTTAAGGTCACCTAGGAGGTTGAATCTCATAATAGTAGCCCCTCGTCACGTGTTTACCATGATTAGCTTATTACTTGGGTAGATGTGGGATGAGTGATCTGAATTTGAATGTTAGTTTTGTTGTGCTAATTTCATCTTCAGATTTAAAATTTATTTTTTGATATTATGCCTGATCTATATCTACATAGGTTTCCTTGTTGTTTATGTGTGTCAAATAGGTAAATAAATTGAGTTTTATGAGTGAATTCACGAGCATAAATCATGAGTAATAAATGTTGAACAACATTATAAACAAGTACAACAAACCATCACAATTGATCCATCAACATAGTGTTTTGATGAAGGAGTTCACCCCTCCTGGGCTACATCTCCTTGGTCCATCTTCCATGGCTTTGACCTCTGTATTTGCTCCAAACTACAAAAAAAAGAAATTTACATTCACCAACAACTCCTGAAACATGCTTCAATGAGTCTATAATGTCCAAATCTATCATAAATGACTCTTCTTTCTCTCAATTTGGACGAAAATTGCTCCAAATATGGTCAAAACTAGTTTTCCTAGTAAATTTCCCCTAAAACTGCAGAAAACTCCAGTTAGGGCCACCAAAGTTGGGGGAAGCTCCTAAATTAGCAGTTCTGCCAAAAATCCTGCCGTATTAATCTAATGTTTAAGTAATATAAAGCACAGTTTTAAAATGCACAAGTATGAGATTAGCGCAATAAGTATGTTTACTTTAATCCTCGTTTAATAGAATTCTTAGTGCATATACTAGGGATCGAGGGTATTAAACCCCACACTTAACTATAATCCGCATGTTTATGAAACTCTGCCCCACTCCGGTCTTGTGGCCTGGTCGTATGGGGAGGGAGATGGCCTGCAGCGTTGGCCCCCTCGAAACCCTCACTGTCAAAAAATGGAAATGTAAATATATATTGCCAGCCACCATATAACAAGTCTTGCCTGCCAGTATAGTGGTAAGAACTTTGGATTAGGAGGGGGAGGTTAACAGGTTCGACTCGCCTTCCGCCCATCCTTATGCGCCCAACATATGTGTATAACTCATACTTTGGAATATATATATATATATATATATATATATATATATATATATATATATATATATATATGCCAACCTTTGGACTGTATATAATATGCCACCATATAGATTAATTTTAACTTTGGCTTAATTCAAGCCATGCTATAAAATCAAATGCGCTCCATCATATCGTATGTTGATAATTTGAACCTTATAACATATAAACAATTCGACGAGGCATATAAAAATCATTTCAACCATTAGAGAGGGTCCACCAGAGGGGGCACGTGGTGCAGACCATTCGACGAGGCATATAAAAATAATTTCGACCATTGGAGAGGGTCCACCAGAGGGGGCACGTGGCGGCCCATGGCTACACCATGTGTCAGCCTTTCGTTGGGCTATCCCAAACCATAAAAAAATTATCATTCAACCTTTATTTTTTATTGGAACTTCAACTCTATTTGTAGGTTTTTTTTAGGTGCTACGGTTTTGTAAAATTTATGAGTGGATTCGTGGATTATTGCAAGTGATTAGATTTAATGTTCGAGCCTTAAAATTGTATTAAAAACAAATCTTGTATTAATTAGAAAACTAAGTTAAAATATGATCATTTACATCAAAACTATTAATTCAACCACTAAATTATAATCTAATAATTATTTCATAAATAAATAAATAAATTATGAAACAACCACCAATAACATAAAAGAAAAGCTTCCACATTAATAAAAAACATAGTATTGAGATTCACTAAACTATAGTATATTAAAATCAAACAAACAAAAATATCACATTAACATAGCAAAATTAAATTAAAAATATGTCACCTCCTAGATATACATTGTCAAAACAAGAATATTTGCGCCCTCGAATGTTTCTCCAGTGACTCCCTCCAACTTTTGTGCCACACATTTCCATTTCATTCCATACAAATCAAATCAAATTTTGTTAAACTTATTTCACATTCTTTGTTGGTCCAACTAATTGCGCCATAAAAAACCAAAATAGCATCATGGGGATGACAGGAGTTGCACAATTCAAGTTTGAATTGAAATCTTGATCGAAATACGAATTGATACAAGTAGTGGAAGAGAAACATTAGCAAAAGGGAATGGAAGAGGTCTCTTAACAAGTGGAAAAATATTTTTCATTTTTCATTTTTTAGTTTAAAACTAGACAATGGGATTGAAGCAGTCTTGAGTTAAAATTTCATGTAATAAAATTAATAAAGGAAAAAATAAGACCAAGGTCATGGGACATGTATTCAGTGTTAAATTCTGGGCAAGACATCCTAGTGGGTTTTCAACTCGATTTATTATGGCTAAGAAATTTGGAAAAGGGAAGGAGGCATTAATTGACATTTTATTTATGAAAAAAGAAAAATAGGAGAAAATGGACATGAAAGGTCATATAATTGCATGAGAGGAAATTTGAAGAAAAAATAGAGAAAATTGAAGAAAATAGAGGCCTCAATGATAAAGCGAATTTTGAGGATCAATTCACAGCTTTTGTCAGTTTACCTTTTGTCACTTTTAGCTTGAAGATCTCTATATTATCTCATAATCTTGCACACTTAGAGCATTCTTCGAGCACTCTATCATTGGATAAAGAAATAAAAGGAAGGACAAGGAAAGCAAGGGAAAATTGGGTCAAGCAACTTCAATATGAATACTTGCATGTAACATGTTGCATGTGCGATTTCCTAGTTGGTTTGTGAATGCGTGGTACATGCACGCATGCATTTGGTTATCTTATTGTCATGGTAATGGGTTTTTCCAGGTGTGACAGTGGTTTCATCCTTGCCTTTCCATTTCCGTATAACCATGGTGTGATGGGGTTCTTTTATTCGGTTGAGCTTTGGATTTTTGTATGGTTTTGGAACTAGGTGAGGTGGTCTCACGAAAATTCCTAAGGGCCTAGGAATCCCTTGATCGGTTTTGGTGGGAATACAGTAAATACTAAGGGTGGAGATGGGAAAATTCCTCAAGGTGTTGGAGAATAAATTTTAAGGCATCAACACTTGTTTATGGGCCTAATAATCCATTGACCGTTTGGCGATATTGTGGTAAATCCTAAGGGTGGAGACAGGAAAATTCCTCAAGGTATTGGTGAAGAAATTCTGAGGCATCTAAGATTGTTTTGGGCCTAGTAATCCCTTGAAATTTTTTGGAAGGATTGTGGTAAATCCTTCGGGTGGAGGTGATTTAATCTCTGGGAAGCCATCTTTATTTGTGTTATTGTTTTGGGCCTAGTAATCCCTTGACTAGTTTTGGCAAGATTGTGGTAAAGCCTGAGGGTGGAGATCATTTAATCTCCGAGAAGTCTTGGTTGTTTTGTCTTGAGTCACACATTCATGATTGGAGTATGACACAAGGGTGATTGGATGATAGAAATATTTATTTATGCTAAATATATGATCAGGTAGTACTTGGAAGTCCCTGACTTGGTTGGATTTTGCATATGTTAATAATATTTCTTTTCCTCATGTATTTCACGAGTGCTTGTACTTTTTATTATGTGGCTTTGATGGTTTTTTTATCATAGTTATTATTATGGTTATATGTTGGTTATAAGCATTGTTATGGGATGAAGCACCCTAGGTTCTGGGTTGGGAACCCCAACAGAGCAAGGAGCATACGGCAACAAGAAGAATACCAATTTACAGTCCTAATGCTCAAACTATTAAAATGGGAAGAAGTGGTAGTAAATGTAGGTGTTACTTTTGGAGGAGATCCCAAAGGGTTCAAACCATCAGCTTCTCCTAGTGATTTGAAACCTACAACTCACTCAAGAAAAGCACATATACTAGTAATAACTGGAAGAATGTTCAAGACATTAGCATTAGATCATATAAGATTATATGCATAATAACATGAAATCATTCATAATAGGATCATAACATGTATAAATAATTAATATCATGAACATCAAGAATGGGGAAAATATTCTTTATTGATGAATGAAAATATGTGTGGAGGAATACCACGTGATTCAGCCATGACTCCAAGAAAAACCATCAATTGGATCCATCAATCCCAAGCCTCAACAATCTCCTTCCAAAAGAATACACATGGATTTCATATAAGAGGAATGAACATCTCTGTGAGGGAAACATGGGTTTCCACAATCTGGGAAGTGAAGGAGGTACAGGAATAAATCAGACTTGATTAGGGACTAAATGGCTATAATATCAATACCTATCTCTCTCTCCCCTTAAGGCCTTCCCATGAGGTGTATTTATACCACCCCAAAATAGTTATTTTAGTTGGGATACAGTTAGGCCATGGGTTTTTATAGGTAGGCTTCCGATGTAACCTGTAAAACACGCCCAGAAAATAGGGAATTTTATATTTTTTCATATTTCAAATTATATATGTGGGTTGGGTAGAACTAGACCCACGGGTGCACGCACTTTTGAGAGGGTAGAGTCACGTATGGAATTAAAAATAATGTTTTTTAGGTAAAGGACCAAGTCTGAAGGGAAAGGGTTGCCCAATGCCATAACTCATAGCATAAAGTATACATATTTGGAAAACGATGCTATAATAGATGCTTCCTATTATATGAGGTCAGAAGGGGTAAATGATGGCCGAAATGTATTAAGTGTATAATAATAATCATGCGAGGACTTCGGAGAAGTTCACCAGATTTCAGCCTACCAAAACAAATGGAAGAGATCAAAAAGTAAGTTCATGTCTGAGGAGGGCATACCCATGCTTAGTGAAAGTAAAGATGATGGGGATGATCAATTCTCTTTCGAGAACGAGCAGTTAAGTCATCCAAATAAGCTTCAATGATATGCTTGATGTCGTGGAAAGCATAAGACATGGCCCATTAGAAAGTCGCTCCAACGTTTTTAAGACCAAAAGTACTATTTTTATATACAAAGTTACCCAAGGGGAAAATAAAAGTTGTCTTATGTTGATCTTTAGGACGGATAGTAATTTGATTATAACCTGAGAAACCATCCATGAAGGAGAAAATCCCATTCCCCACACATTCATCGATAATTTGATTGATAAAGGGTGTGGGGAAATTATCTTTAGGATAATACTTATTTAAGTATATGAAGTCTATGCACGCACAGATCTTTCATTGTTTCTTGTCAACCAGGACTAGATTTGAAACCCACTCAGTCAAAGGAACAGGTTATATAAAATCTGCCTTAAGCAAATTTTAAACCTCAGCTTTGATAACTTCTGCTTTACAAGTGTTTACTAGCCGAAGCTATTGCCATATAAGCTTAGTGTTCTCATAAATCTTGATCTCATGTTGGAGAATTGATGTATCAATTCTAGGCATTTCCTTATAAGACCAAGAAAACACATTACAAAATTATTTGAAAATATTGGTATAGATTTGAATTTCTTCAAGGGAACACTCAGCTCCGATGAAAACATTATCTATTACATTGAGATCCCTGGAAATGTTCACCAGAATCCTTTATGAAATGATAGAAATATTACCTTCGACAAAAATCTGCGTTGGATCCAAAGGGTTTAGAATTGGATGAACATGAACAGTTGACGGAGGGCTAGACAAACTTGAATCTACTTCACGCAAGTTTGGGAGAAAGTATGATCGATGATGCAAATAATCCCATGGTATTTCCACACCCGTAATCACTTCTAGGATTGCCTCCTTGAATGGTAAAACAGTATCAAGGTAGTCCAAAGAAGAAGTTGAGTTAAGTTTCCAATCTGGAGCCACATCTCCATCCAAATCCTCCGACGAAAGAGGAACTAGATCGTAATATGCAATTTCAGCCGCAGACATAAGATATGACATTCCACCCACTTGTGCTTCTTCTAATGTGGTCATAGAAGAGGGTAAGGTCAAGCATCCGAAAAATAATGAGCTCGGAAGAACTCTCTTTGGGAAGGAACCTTGGAATATGAAATAGAATTTATATGAACAATAGGAGGTGGAAGATCGAAGGTACCCATCAACGAGGAATAAATTTTGACTCCTATATTCTCAATCGGTTACTTAGCGTTCTTCACCAAGGGAATAGTAGAATCATAGGATGCACTGGAATCTATCAGAGAATAATCCATCTGATCAACAATAACAATCGGCTCCCTTCATGGGAAATCATAGGATGCGTAATAATGATGATACAATGGCATCCATATCATAAATCCAATTTTGACCAAATAGAAGGTTATAGTCCAAATTAGCATCGACTATTTCTACCTTTATATTCACCACCTTTCCTCCAACACAGATGGGCAAGGCTGGAACAATACCATGTGGCATGTGATAATGACCATCAAATGAAGTCAAGAGATTAGGTGAATGAACGGCTTGATGAGACCCAATCGCTTTCCGACATGAAATGGACATGACACATGTGGAAGCTCCTTCATCAACTACAGTTCGAAAAATATTGATCTTTCAATATGTATATTTAATTTGAAAAGCCATATGATGAGGAGGTCTCTTCTAAATATTTGACATGTCAAATGTAATCATAAGAGATTTTTCTGGATCTACCACCCCAATCGCAGTGATCAACACACTCCTTTGTGTTTGGAATGACTGAAGTACCACTAACATAGACATCGCACAAGGATTCTAAGCCAAGTCTTAAATAATGGATTAGTTCTAGCCTAACTTTGCATTAGGGTTCATCGTCGAACATCTAGCAGAGCCTTTTGGCATCTAAGGTATAGGCTCAACTGCAGGAATCTCAATATGGAGTGGATCAGAAACATCAAGAGTGGCCTTAGCCTTAGAGGATTTTGATTCATCATAATCATGTGACCTAGTTGCAACATAAATATGAGCACTCATCATGTATACATTTGATGTATTTTCCCCCTCCTGGTTTCCCCCTGTTGGAGCTCCGGTATTCGCATTCACGCCAGCAAGCATTTGTTGCCCTTTGGGAAAAGGGTTAGTCAAGATGGCCTAGGAGCTAGAAGAACCCTATTGAGCCAATAAGCACCGAGCATCCTAAATCTTAGGGCAAAGATGACTGAGATGGTCTCTAGTGCACAATTTGCAAGGAAATGTAACTTTCTTTTTCGACTCTTTCTTACCCTCGCCAGCATTATTTTTGGGTTTGTTTGCATTATCCTTCCAGTCCTTATCATTTTTCATATTACTTCCTTTCTTCTTCCCATCGGATTGTTGGTTTCCATTGGGGTTAGAGGATTGGAAAACATTAATCGTTAATGGTTCGGAAGGAATATATAGTGTCGGCGATGCCTAAATTGAAGAATCAGTTTTTAATGACAACTATTGCAATTGATTTAAGAGGTTAGCCATATTTTTATCGATCTACATGACTAGCCCGACAGCATGGGGACCTAGCTTTGGTTTGGCTAAATATATCTTGGATTTAGGAGCATCTAGAAAAATATTATAAAGAATCCTAGATTGAGAAAAGGTAAGTTCTAATTGTTGGGCGCTAGAGATAGCTTGATCCTTGGTAAATACCACAGAAAGTGATACATCCTTTGATATTTCTGGTTGTAAATATTTTAAGAGCCATTCCAGAAGGAATTAATTGGGAATATAGGCTTTAATGAACCTCTTCCTTCTTTTCCATTCTAGAATATGGTCAGAAATGTGATTTGCCTTATCTTGTTGGAAGTTGGCCAATAGCTCAGTTCCAATATCATACCGAAAAGGAAACTAAAAATGATTCAAGAACATAGTATCCAATTCACCAAATGAAGAAAAGGTATTCTGAGTAAACTCTATGTACCACTTAGCAGCATTTCTGGTCATTGCCCGTTGAAACAATCTCAACCGAATTGAATCATTAATAAGAGAGTTAGATGAGCACCATAAATGGAAATTTGTTACATGGTTAGCTGGATCTTCTCTAGTATTCCCTTCGAATTTTGGAATGTCTGATGGAAGCTTGGTAGGAACCAGAGGCCAAGCTGGGCTATATCAAATAGGATCGTTAGTCAATTTTGAAATATCTGGAAAATTTAGGGTTTTCGGGAAAGGTAAGCACAATGGACCTTGAGAATCCTGCCCAGCATGAGAGGGATTCCCAACATTTTGAAAATAATAACTTGGATTTGATGAGGCACCAGGTTTCCAAGGATCGTTCGTATAAGACACTAAACCATAAGGAAAACCTTGTGGTCTATAGATATTCAAGGTAGGACCTCCTCGTGCTGAAGGATTACCATAACCAGGAATTTTTCCCCCATTTGAATTGTTAAAAGGAGATGAGAGCCCTTGGTAAGGGTTCCATGCATTAGCAAAG
Source organism: Pinus albicaulis (assembly GCA_034641835.2). Classification (NCBI taxonomy): domain Eukaryota; kingdom Viridiplantae; phylum Streptophyta; class Pinopsida; order Pinales; family Pinaceae; genus Pinus; species Pinus albicaulis. The sequence continues at coordinate 323,856,834 of CM076572.1, forward strand.
GGATAAAAACCCTAAGAGGTTCCTATGGAGGAGAAAGGCATGTCCCTTGTTGACCAGACACAAAATGATTCCCAGTTCCTAAACCACCAAAAGCAGGTTTCCAGCCTTGAAAAGGATTGAAACCTTCACCTCATTGAAAATGATTGAAACCTTGAACTTGCACGAAGAAAGGAAAAGAACCTAATGAAGGGTTAGAATGATGGATATAATTGCTTCCAAATGGAAAGCCCTGAAAATATGTTGAACCGCTATCCATATATGACATAGGTTTGGAGACAACCGATAAAATGGTGAAAGGAAATGAGGGAATTACACTAGAAGGCATCCCAAATGAAAATAAACTAGTGTAGGAAGCAAAAGCTTGGGTGCCCCCACTCAAATATGGAATGGAGGTAGAGCCAAATATTGAAGTACTAGGAGTGATAGTTGATATAGAAATTGTACCTCTTCCTTCTATCGAAAGAGGAGTATGCACACTAGAATTACTCATAGTTGAAACTATGTTCCCAGCAGTGGTAATTGAAAGAAAATAAGGAGAAACAACATGGCTTTTTGGCCTGTGATTCAGGGTCCCAATGTATAATATAGCACCCAAAAAATCAGGAGGAAGAGGTGAAGAAGGAGTGACAAGAGGTTCATAAATCTCTTCAACCTCAACTTCTTATAACAAAAAAATAACCCTAGAAAGGAGTGGATTACTCCTCTCTAAATCATGTCTTACACTAGGGTCACCCTGTGAAATTATATCCCCAAGAGGAGGACCACTCTCTGATGCATTTTCTGCTACTGATTTAAAATCACCAGAAGAATTGCTCCTACGCCTTCTAGGAGAAATCTCGGCACTCGCTGGAGAGATCCCATGAAGCCTCCCGGATCGACGAACTGATCGATCAACCACTTTTAATTGTTAAGAGAAATTATACAGACTTAAATAATTATAAAACTATGGCCGTATAGGAGCAAATATCACTCTCTAAAAATGTCCCTAAACATGCAACCAATTAAGAAACTCTCAAGTATTTCCGTTCTGATTTATTTGGACTGGACACCAAAATACAAGAAAGAAAATATATAAGGACCTTCTGAAAATTTTCTGGGGTAATTATGCCTGAGGCCTACTAGTGAAGTTTACATAAGCAGTTATGTTGACCTCCAGAAAAAATCCTTTTCCGGTGCAAGTACGCGAGCTTCGCAGGCACCCTCCAGAATGCTAATGAATGCAATGCAAAATTTGCCTTAGGTACCTGTTGGCTCGAAGGGTCTTGACCTAGGTTCGGCGTTAATTTTTTCCAACAAACCCCTATACTACTGGCCCTTTTGGAAATGACCTACAGAGCAGATAAAGGTCTCACTCAAAGTAGTATGGGAGGGTGTTGGAACCAGGTTTACGCACCCACAAAGAGAGAAGGTTAATAAAAGGGGGTGCCTTCATATCTATCTATCCTGCATTGAATAAGCCCTAATCTAGAACCCGTAACAATATATTTAACATAATACTTTGTGCGAAGTAGATAACAGTGAACCAAATAAATTACTTAAACTAGATCTATGCATTCAGAACATCGCATCCACGTGCATATAATTAACAATTGTAACCACAAAGATACCTTTAAGCAACAGGTGCAACACAGATATGCTTACAAAACAGACTTCTCATGAAATTATAATTAGATTCCACTTACATACTACTTATCGGCCTGTGCACACAGCCAGCAGGGTCCGTAAACAATGGGACTCAGGGTTTCTGTGCACACAACCAGCATGAACCCTTACCCAAAAAATCGACGCAACAAATTCGCAGTTCGTAATTCAATTCTATCTCTATTCCTCTTCTGACCTCTAGACCCAATTTACTCATATATTTATATCATGATAGTCTGTGCTATCCTATGGTCTGCAAAACGTGGTTTGTGGACCCTTGGTCTACCCTTTTGATCCATTACAATGATTGGGAGTTTTGACCCATCCCAAGCCCCCTATGCTAGACTAAATATTGCAAAATATTACAAAATTGGAAAAAAATGAGGCTAGGAGACCCTGTTCCAATAGTCCCCCAACACAATCTTGTGACTCGTCTCGAGTCACAGTGCGGGTGGGATATTCATCCTGTCTTTGAGTTGTTACATTATGGAAATAATTGGAGGAAAAATGTGAAGGCTCTGTGCGGCAATAGTCTGTGCAATCTCCACCAATTTTTGAGATGTTGGTCCTTCCGTGGCAGCAGTGACACTATCAAGAGCCTAGTTCAACTACTTCACCGCACTGTCTATGTCCCACGAAAGCTTGAGGGCATCCTTCGACCAGGGTGTCAGATGGTCAGTGAGGACCTACTTCTTATGTTGGAGCACAACAATGTCACTGCAAAGAGCATGGCTGGTTTGAAGTCGTGAAAAGAACTGAGATGGGACAAGGGTGGACATTGTAGCTTCCAGCTGCTCAAATTCATGTTCCTTATGAGAGCAGCATCAATTGGTATGTGGCCTCGAAGCCACAAGAAACCATCATGAACAAGTGCTAGAAATTGATGAACATCTAAGTTGGTGATCTTGTAGTGACTGAAGTGACGAAGGTGCAGTAAGTTCAAAATGCTGGCATCGAGTAGTCCCTTGACCCAAACCATTGGCTCCACTTTGCGCACACCATTTTCGATGACCTATTCCAAGTACACGTTTGGAGCTAGAAAAGGAAAAGCGTCCAAGTTTCTGAAGTCATGATCATCAAATGTGATGTGGGGGAGGTGGCCAACCATATCCCCTAGCTGAGGCACTTCTTTGGAGACCAACGACATCTGAAGACACGAACGAACAACAACCATGTTGGGCATACGTGACATTGTTTTGCGTGACCAAACATAAGACGATAACCAGATCAGCGGAGTCGCTTGTAGACCTTCTACTATGAGTGCCATGGGGTTTGGAGGGGTGACATGCAATTTCTTCTTAGGAAACTTCCCAAGGGAGTTCCGAATTCGGGGGGAAGTGGGAGGCTTTCCACCTGCCCACTGTGCCTGTTTTACCTTTTCTTTGCCTTTTCGCATGGATCGGGTGGAAATGACTTCCTTCGCTATATGGGTTACTTCTCGGACTTCATCAGATCCCTCGTCTTCAGACGTCGTTTCAGGTGGGGGGCCAATGGGGTTGGTGGAAGGCATCCTAGCTTGGAAGATAAAATCAATGGTGCTACTGTCAAATGGTGCAGTTTGCGTAGTCATGCGGACCATAAGAAGACGATATATATCAGAGTGGTCGAAGGGTAACAAGCTAGACCAATATGTGAACCCCATAGACTAAACAGTCCCCATATTGTAGCCGTCCCGAGGGAAAACCAGCTCATAGATCCTTAATTGCCATTCATCATTACGGAAACGGTAAAAATTCCTCGTAAGTTTCCATATTAATTGCTTGTTACTCACTCCCTCAAACGCGAAGTGTGGTTTCCCAAGTTCCCACTCTATTCCAACAGCTAATTTTTCCAACTGTGCACCCCAGCTGCGCAGATATCGCACCCCCTGCACATCATCCCTTTGCATCCATCCCCGTGCACTAGCCCTGCTTGTGACATTCATTACACAGATACTCCAGCCATATAGTCATTTGATCGGCACGGAGGAGTCCCGATAGGGCTTCAGTCAACTCTTGTTAACATATCCTAGCATAGGATCGCCGTGCAATGTAGATAATCGGATGGCTCCTCCATCGGTGATTTCCTTTACCATACAGGGACCTAACCAGTGCTAGCGGAAATTTCCTGGGTGTTTCACAAACTGGCTATCATATAGCAGGACCAATTCTCCTTCCAAAAAGACCTTCTGCTGAATATGTCTATCATGCTATGATTTATCCCACACCTTCTGAACCTATTGGTGGAAGTGGGCTACGAACCGGTCTTCTTCCAATGCTACCAGCTATGCCAATCGTTCCCCCATGATGTCTGGATCTACCATATTAGTAAAGGCCAAGATGCGCAAACTAGGAACAATGTATTCCATAGGCCTAATAGCTTCCTTCCCGTAAACCATGTGAAAGCGTGTTCGTCCCATGAGATTTTTACACATAGTTCTATATGCCCAGACTACCAAGGGGATGCGCATGTCCCAATCACTCCATTGTGCGTTACAAACTTTGGTGAGCGCTTGTTCCAAAATTTTATTGAATGCTTCCACAGTTCCATTCGCCTGTGGATGATACGGGGTGCTTTGGTCATGGTGGATCTGGAATTAATCTGCCAAAGCTTTAATTTTTTCGTTAATAAATTGTGTTCCTTTGTCACTCATCAGGATTTTTGGGCATCCAAACCTGGTCAAGATATTCTCAAAGATAAAGTGTGTTGCCATATCTGCAGTGCAATCCTTGACAACTTTAGCTTCTGCCCACTTGGAAACGTAGTTTGTGGTCGTAATGATATATCAAGCACCTGTCTTATTACCTGGGGTGTTAATGGGGCCCACAAAGTTGATGGCCCATTTTTCAAATGCTTGCAAGGCCATATGCGGCTGCAGGGGCATCTCGTCCTGTCGTGAGGGCTTCCCTGTTTTTTGGTATGTGTCACAAGCCCGACAATAATTATGTGTATCTGTGTGTAGTGTGGGCCACCAAATAACAACCTGTAATATCTTCTATGCAGTGGCTTTACCTGCGTAATGATCCCCCACAACTCCTCTATGAGCCTCGGCTAGAATAACTAGCCTTTCATGTTTGAGAACATACCTCCACAATACCTCATCTGCCCCTAGCTTGAAGAGCTGACCTGCGATGATAGTGAAGTCGGTTGCGCGGGTGACCAGCTCTTTCTTTTGTGGCACCGAATACCCATCTAAGGTTCTACCTGTAGCCAAGAATTGGATAATATCAGAAAAGTGCTCATCACTCACCTTGATAGTAAATAGTTGTGCATCATGCAACCCTTCATCCAAGTTAGTTAGATCTTCCCCATTCTCAATTCTAGATAAGTGGTCCAGTCAGGCGTTCAACCTTCCTATCTTTACAATAATTTCAAAGTCATACTCCTAAAAAATAAACAACCACCGATAGATTCCCCCCCCCCCCCCAACACTGGCTTATTGACCAAGTATTTTAAGGTAAATGATCTGTGAACATCTTGAAATGCCCTCCTAGTAAAAAGTGTCGATATTTCTGTAGGGAATATATCATTGCCAACCCTTCCCGTTCCGTGGTAGAATAAATACGCTCCTCGCTGCAGAGCTTTCTACTTGCGAAGGCCACCGAGTGATATATATCCCCTTCCCCGGGCTGTGCTAGGACAACCCCCAAGGCAATCCCTGAAGCACCACATGGACATGGAAGGCCTTTACCCAATCAGGGAATATCAAGATAGGTGCATTCACCATTTTTTCTTTAGCAGCTCAAAAATTTTCTGACATTCGTTGTCCCATAAGAACGACACATAATTCTTTAGTAGCTTTTCCATCGGAGTAGTGATCAAAGCGTACCGCTATATGAAATTTCTATAATAACCTGTGTGACCTAGGATGGAGCGTAGCAGTTTCTCTGTGGTCAGAACTGCCAAATTCATGATAATCACAATCTTGATTGGGTCCATCATCATCCCTTGCTGACAAACCACATATCCTAATAGAATTCTGAATGGGACACAGAAGATGCACTTCTTGATGTTTTGTGAGATCTGGTGTTTTCTGCAGACATCCAGCATCATGTGCAGGTTTGATACATGGTTTTTTTTTTACCCGAACACCGTCCAATCATTAAAATAAACTTCCAAGAACTTGTACATGAATTCCTTGAACATTGCCACAACAAGTCAAGAAAATATGGCAGGCGCATTCTTTAACCCAAAGGGCATGACAGTATACTGATAGGAGCCCCACTCTGTCGTGAAAGTTGTCTTGTTGCGATCTTCAGGTGCGATATGTATCTGATGGTACCCTAAAAAACCATCAGTAAATGAATAAGCCTCCTGACCACCTACATTATCTAGGATTTCATTAGAGAACGGCGTGGGGAACGGATCATGGACGCAGGCGTCATTTATCTTACATAGGTCGATGCATATCCTTATTTCTCCTTTATTTTTCTTCTATTGGACTACCATGGGGCTTACCCATTCGGACTATTCAATTAGTTTGATGATACCTACGGCCACCATTTTCTCGAGTTCCTCCTTAACCTTTTTCTTGTATTTCGAGTTTAGGCAATAGGGTCGTTCTTTGATTGGCTGCACATCTAGCTTCAATGTTATCCTCATAACTCCCATATCGCCCAAGATTCCCTTAAGTTCCGAGAACTTGGCTGGAAATAGGTCTTGATATTTAGTTAGTAGCTCCGTGACTTTTCACACCATTCTGTCATCCTAGTAGTCCCTGATCTTGGCCATCTTGGGTTGTTCCTCCGAGCCAATATTAATCTCTTTTAGTTTCAGAGGTTTGGTGACATTAATATTTTGCAGCAATGGACCTGCAACAGCCCGTTCCCCTTCTGAATCTTCAATGCTAATGTTCTGGGGATCTTCATTACATGCTTCTATTGATAAATGTCTAAAATTTATGACATCCTGTAGCTGCACATCCCAAGCTGTCACAACACATTCTAGCTCAGGGTGGGTTCCACCAAATACCATATCATCAATGTCATGCAAGGCTTCATCGAGTTGATTGGTACCTCCTGTTAGTCCAAACATTCATACAAAGTCCTCGACCATCGTACTCCAATGCTTGGTATGCTGATGTAGTTCTACATCCAAGTACTAGGAGGTTGGGATTGGCCCCAATGAGTGAACAAACCTATGGACCCATTCATTCGTTGTTTCAAACGATTCGCATGCCTACGTGGATCCCCTTGCCCCAAAAATAGTTCTATCGGTGGGTTAGTTCGTCTACGAAATCTCAAAATCAGCATCCTACGACATTCTTCCCTGTCCCTGAAGTTTATTTTATGGGTTTCCCACCAGCGTGCAGGGGTTGCATGCATGGCCAGTCTAGGGCCCAAACTCATCATTCCTTAGGAACACTTGCCTCAATCGCTGCCAGGAAATCTTCAACATTACTAGATTCATGAAAATGGGGTAGTTCTCTTACCTCTAAAGAAATACATTAGAAGCTCTTCGTGATTTTAAGACATTTTAGCACAGATACATCATGTAGTTGGTTTTCCCAGTTTTCAATTTCTTCGTCTGATTCGGATAATCACTCACTATATTTTTCCCACCGTAGCATATTGTTAGCCGTGGGGTTGATCCAATCGTCATGTCGGGTAGTTAGTTTGTATATATGATCTGCATCTTCCTCTTCTTTAATTGATTCTGTATATTGTTCTCCTTTCGCTCGGTCCAGCGGAACAATTACCCTTGTGCCCTCGTTTTCGAAGATCATACTTCTCCTCTTTAAATTAATGATACCTCCCATGTCAATAGCCCAATCCAGACCCAGGAGCGAATGGTAATGGTTTGTGTCTTCTACTATCTGGATTACCTCAAAATCTGTGTGGAATTTGACGCTAGCAATATCTACTACTACCTTCGTCAGTCTTCCTAATGGGATAATCTTCTACTGATTAGCCATCCATAGCTGAATAGTCGACCATTCAAGCCGAGGTTCTCCCATTCGCTGCTAGGTTTTCTTAGGTAAGACATTAGCATCTGAACCTAATTCAAGGATAACATAGCCCATTTCTTATTCCCCAATATGTGCAGTCATGCACATCTCTCGACCCGTCCTATTTTTCTTTTTTTATATCTTATTCAATGTATTTACCTTGGGCTGCAGATCAATTATTTCTGCGCACTTGTCTATTAGGGCTTGGAGATTTTCTATAGCCTTCTGGTTGCACAACAGCTTCATACAAGTCTGGAGGAATGGTTTGAATGCCTCTTCCTCCCTTGGATCTACTACCCCTTTGGTTGGTTTTCATATTTAGTTACCTCCTTTTGTGTTTCTATGAAGGTTTCTTTTCTCTTTTTAGGTTTAAACCTTCTACTTTGTCCGCAACCTTTCGTATTAATGGCTCAGCTTCCACCTTTTCCTCAGTCCCTCCAATGGAGATGCCACTGCACATGATTACATATATACTTAGCCCATCATCCCGTGGTTTCGCATTAACTCTTTGCATGTTCTGCGTAGGTGTTTGTTGTTTTTCTTGCATTTTTGCTATTAGCATCAAGTAGTCTTCAATGACATGGTCGAACTGCCGGCAATATTTGCAAGACTAGCATGCCGGGTTCAAGCAGTCTCATGCGAAATTTCCCACATCTCCACAATTATAATAGATCATTTGTCCGCATCCTCGACCAAAACTTCCCCCTCTTCCTCCTCCCCTTCCTCCCATGGGGGATCCACCCCATCCTGAAGGAGACAGTGGTGATGAGGGATAAAATTGAACTCTGTATAAGTTGCCCCTATCTACCATAAGGTCAAGGGTTCCACAAATTTTTTCATCATGGCCTAGCGACGAGCAAAATCTTCACCACTACTATTTTAATTCTGGTACATAAGCACCCAATCACGGATAATGAATCATGTTGTGTCTTCTTTCCACCCAAAATTTTGCACATAATAGCATCGGATTGTTGGGGCCAACCATTTTTGTGGGTCGCAGTGGGCTCAGACCCCTAGCTTGCATGTATTTTGATAGCAGGGGACATTGATCCTTAGAGTGAACTGGTCCCTTGCAGCATATACACCAAATTTCTAGGCTGGCTTCCTTACAACGGTCATTTCGCAAACTTTGAATGTCTAAGTGCATTGCCTCTAATTGGTTATGGATTTGAAGAGCTGTGAACTGCATATTGTCCTTGGGTGCAACTTCTAACTTCATGGCTATTTCCAATGCTTCCTCTTGAGATCCGATCTTTTGCTGTCCCATGGGCCCATGCAAGTGTGGTAATAACATAGCGATGAACCACTCTTTATGTTGCTTATCTTCGTAAACAAATCCCCCGTCACTAATAACATTTTTTAACCATTGGTCAACTTCCCAAACAGATTCTGTAGGTCCTTGCTTAAATTATTTTAGTTCAACCACACATTGAGCGTATGACTTAGGCTTCCAGAATTGTTGCTTTAGGGAATCCTTAATATTCTGTATGGATGCATTCGTGTTTTGACCAGTGTATCCCATGAACGAGTCCAGTGCCCTTCACTCAAATGATATGGATATTTGTGCTCGTTGGATAGCATCATTATTCACGTTTTTCACAGTCCATATAGATTCAGCTACAAACATAAATCGATCCATGTCCTCATCCCCTGCACCCTTGAAGGTATGTAGCTTCATGTGCGTGGCCATGTCGTCTTCTAAGGACGGTTGGGGAGGTGTAGGAGAGTTATTATCCCTGTGAATATTGATGCTTGTGTGGCCGGGGGTGTAGTTCCCATTTGTGTAGCCTCTTCGTGGTTATGCTTCGACCACTCCCTTACTGGGTTGTATATCGATCTATCTCCTTCCTGATTAATCCGGTAGTATTTACCACTTTGCATTGTACTCCCACTCTGATCGGAGGTCATTCACTCGGTGTGGCCACACAAGATACCTTTTTCGCTCAATATCATTTTAATCAATAGCGGCAAGGTTTTTAGGAACTTACCTCTAAATACTTTGAAACATATTCGTTCGACTTCTGAATATGACACAAACTGGTCAACAGCTAATTTTGTCATGAATCCGCCCAATATATTGTCAACCTAATGATCCATGGTCCTGGTAATCTTATTGTCAATATTCTCCGATTGTCGGACTAACTCGGGGGTCCACTGCGTGACCTGATCATCTTTCCAGCAAGTCTGAAACTCCACCAATGGAGCTAGCCGCTCTTGTAACTCATGTGCAAAGGACACAAAGAAGATTTTGTGCACTTCCATGAAGATATACTTATTTTTCCAATCCTCTGTGGACAATCTTTCACTTCGATTCTCTTTTAGGGAAAATTCCTAAATCTATTTTTCAAACCAATCTTATAACTCAAGTTTTAGTGGCTGCCAATGTCCATGTGGCATTACCTAATCTCTCTCTCAAAATGCTCTTGCTCCCGGCAACAGAACCATTTGATGACTCAAGGGGTCCTGACCTAGGTTCAGCGTTAAGGTTTACCAAAAAACCCCTATACTACTGGGCCTTTCGGCAACGACCTGTAGAATAGATCAAGGTCTCACCTGAAGTAGTATGGGAGGGTGTTGGAACTAGGTTTTCACACCCAAAGAGAGAGAAGGTTATTAAAAGGGGGCACCTTCAAATCCATCCTACGCTGAATAAGCCCTAATCTGGAACCCGTAATAATATATTTAACATAATACTTTGTGCAAAGTAGATAAAAATTAACCAAGGCAATTACTTAAACCAGATCTATGCATTCAGAACATCGCATCTACATGTGTATCATTAACAATTGTAACAGCAAATATACCTTTAAGCAACAGGTGCAGCATAGAGATGCTTACAAAACAATCTTCTCATGCAATTATAACCAGATTCCACTTACATACTACTTATCGTCCCGCACACACAGCTAGTGGGGTCCACACACAGCAGGAATCAGGGTCTCCATGCACATAGCTTGCAGGAGCCCTTACCCAGACAATCTATGCAACAGATTCGCAGTTTGTAATTCAATTCTATCTCTATTCCTCTTCTTACCTCTAGACTCAATTTACTCATCTATTTATATCATGCTAGCCTGCGTTATCCTATGGTCCGCAAACCGTGGTATGCAGACCCTTGGTCTACCATTTTGACACATTACAATGATTGGGGGATCTAACCCATCCCAAGCCCCTTGCGCAAGACTAAATATTGGAAAATATTACAAAATTGAACAAAAATGAGGCTAGGAGACCCTGTTCCAACAATACCATAGGTATTCCCCCCCGTAGTCACCTATGTGATACCTAGGAATGGAAACCAAGGTCACCAATTCGTATCAGTAGCCGGGCGGAAGAGTCTTTGGTTGGGATCCAATAAGTAGGAGAGGCGATATCTCTCTTCCCTACTTTCACTCGCCCTCGTGCTTGACTCCCTTTTTAGGAGATATTTCCTGGACAACTTAACAACATTGGGTTTCAATCTTTTAATCAACTTATAAGTTTAAATTTAGAGTTGTCTTGGAGATTAAAATCTCCACACACCTATTCCAAGGCCTTAATGACCTAGACTAGTTGATGTATTAAATGACGAATCAAAAAATTCTACTTTATTTCAATTTTTATCACTTGATTTCAACACTTTTTCTTTAAGTCAGGGGTGAGATGGAGGTGTAACTTCTGGTATTATGGACACAAGAAGAAATCAACAGAAACCTGGATACATGCAAAATGAAACTTTTTCTTCAATGAAAAGAGACTTCTACCAAGAGAACTACGAACAAACTAATGAAAGAAAAAGTTTTTCCTCCTTTTGTTTTCAAAATACATGCTCACACACTCAAAATATACACAAACGACTAAAAATTCTTACAGTGCAACTACTCTAATGCAAACTACAAATTCTTAATGCAATATTCTAGGACTAATCTAAAAAAACAAGAAAATGTCTTTCCCAATAAAGAGGGAAAAAATATGGCACAAAGAAGGAAAGATTCAAACAAGAACTTCTCCCAACAAAGATTCAAAAAACTTGATACAAAAAGGGGCATATTCAAACTATAACGTCTCCCAAAACCAAGCAAGTTCGTCAAAATGAAAAAAAATTCACTTGCTCAAAAATGACAAAGAAGCCTTAAAACAAAACCAAAAGGGAAAGAAGAGGCAAACAAAGATGTTTTTAATGTCTTTTTTTGTTTTAAGGAAGCAAGGAATTCTTTGAGAAAGCAACAATCTACTCAAAAACTCAAGATCACCAAATTGAGCAAAAAAAGGCCTCAAATTCCTTAAGCCACAAACATCATTTGCATAAAAAGACTTAATAAGAAGAAAAAGGTTAGACACTCAAATAAATGACCTCGTCAGCAGCACAGAACTTTAGAAAACAAGAAAATTTCAAGAAAATTGTTCAAGATTTCCACAATTACCTTTCTAAAAAAACCAAGAAACACCAATAAAGCCAACGAAAGAAAAGAAAAGGCGAAGCAATAAGAAAGTTGGGCATGAGCCAATCAAAACTAAATCACTATCCCGAATACTCTGAATAACCGAGAACTTTAGCAAGAAGCCCTAGTGCCAAACACAAACACTGAAACTTCACAAAAAGGAAAAACCCTAGGTTGATAGGTTTTTCACCAATATAAAGAGGAAATTAACAAATTGCAAAAAGAAACACTTTCCAAGAACATCAATGATTAAACAGAAGCAATTAAAAGCAGGAAAAAAATCTTTATTGGGCTCAAAATATAAAAATTTCATTTAAAACTGGCAATACGTGGCTTAACAGTGATCAAACTACGTGTATACACAATTTTGCACAAGGAAACACGCATATGCATGTGTTTATTTGGACAAAAATGCTTGTGTATGCTACTGTGTAAACTGGAGAGCATGTATAAAAAAGGCAGTAAATAAAAAAATTAAAAATCCAAGCCTAATCCAAAAGACCAGAACTTTTCCGAGGTTGATAATGAATCAAAGAAGCTTGAAAAGTCATCGAACTAAAAAGTAAACCTAGATCCGGAGAGAAACAACCAAAAATAAGAATTACATGGATTTAATCCACAGGGGAATCGCCAATTTTTTTATGAGATGAAGCACCCTAGGGTCTGGGTTGGGAACCCCAATAGAGCAAGGAGCATACAACAACAAGAAGCATACCAATTTACAGTCCTAATTCTTAAAATAGTAAAATGGGCAGAAGGGGTAGTACCTGTAAGTCCTACATTTGGAAGCGATCTTGTAGGGTTCAAATCCTTTGCTTCTCCTAGTGCTGTGAAACCTGAAACTCACTCAATAAAATCACATATACTAGTAAAAACTGAAATCATTTTCCAGATTTTAGTGTTAGATCATGTAAGCTTATAAGCATAATAACATGAAATCATTCATAATAGGATCATAAAATGTATAGAGCATTAGGATCATAAACATCAAGAATGAGACAAAGCTTCTTTATTAATGAATGCAAAGATGCATGGAGGAATGTGGAGGAATACCACCTAATTCAACCACGACTCTAAGAAAAACCATCCTCCAGATATGTCCAGCCCAAGCCTCACCAACCACTCAAACGTATACACATGGATTTCATATTAGAGGAATGAACATCTCTGTGAGGGAAACAAGGGTTTCCACAATTTGGGAAGCGCGGGAGGCACAGGGATAAATCAGACTTGATCAGGGACTAAATGGATATAATATCAATACTTAGATCTCTCTCCCCTTAAGGCCTTCCCATGAGGTGTATTTATACCACCCCAAAACAGTTGTTCCAGTTGGGATAGAGTTAGGTCACAGGATTATGTAGGTAGGCTTACGATGTAACCCATAAACCACGACCAGAAAATAGGGAATTTTATATCTTTTCATATTTACAATTATATACACATGTTGGATATAACTGGACACGTGTGCAAGCGCTTTTGGGAGGGCAGATTTGGGTATGGAATTCAAAATAATGTTTTTTAGGTAAAGGCCCAAGTCTGAAGGGAAAGGGCTGCCCAAGGCCATAACTGAGAGCATCTAGTATATAGAGGTGGAAAATGATGCTATAACAAGTTGTTGAAAATGTTGTCATTGATGGCAAAGGAGATGGCAAAGGAGACAGCATAGAAGGAGAGAGATAGCAAAAGAGGCAGAAAAGATGTAGAGAGGTAGCAGAGAGGCAGTAGAGACCTGCATAGAGCTAGAGAGATCTGAAGAGGATGTAGAGGGTTGAGCAGCTGTGAAGAGGGCCATTTGAAGAAGTAGCTCAGCAGAGAAAGGGTCATTTGAAGGCTGCAGAATGTAGAGAATACAAAGAATACAGAGAATACAGAGAAACAGAGAAATAGTCCTGCATTGACATGCACTGCCTGTGCATTGTCAGAGAAACAGAGAATACAGATAAACGTAGAAACGGTCCCCAGATATGAGCAATTGGAGAAGGCTCGTTAAAGCTTGTCAGAAGACGATAACACCAGAAATAGAGCAGAGATGGCTTGACAGTAATGGCACAGTGATGGCTTGTGCAACGTTGTGAAGAGATCCTAGAATGTCGAGGCACGTTGGAGCATGAGGATTACAGTGGCACCACAAATGAAGAGTGAGAGCGAACTGTTGATCGAAACAGTGTAGTAGACAGGATTAAAGAGAAAGCACAGCAGAATTATATGAAGCAGAAACATAAGGTATTTGGAACCACAAAGATAGGATGGTTTTATATGTCATAGGTTTAAAATAAAAGAAATGTTGATATCCCATACGAAAGACCTTTTACATATACGAAAGATAAGAAAGCGGAACCTTGATCAACCAGTTAATTGGAACCGTGAAAAGGAGAATAGTGAAGGAGGTTTCGGTGGTGGAAACAAGCATTATCATGCGACCACAAGAGTGGTAAGCGAGTTTGTGAAAAACAACCTGATATGCCTTTGGGCGACATGTGGCGATAAGTGCTTTGGAAAAACCATTTATATCGCGTGACTTTGGAAAATTAACCATCGTGCAGTTAATTTGCACGATATTACACGATTACCGTCAAATCTGTGTTTGGAGTGCAATAAGTTATTCACCGTTAGATGAGAAGGGTGGTTTAAGCACTGGGGCCCAGTCCATCGTGCAACTTTTGACTTTAAGCCTCGTGCAAGTTAACCGGACGATTTCCGTAGGATTGTTTGTTTGGAGTGCAAGAGCAGGGTGTTCGTTGGATTATATGTCAAGTTGCATAAACGTTAAAGCGAAATATTTAATTGAAATAACCATTGAATATGTGGGGCCCAAGGATATAAGTTATCTCTTGGGGCTTGAGTCCGAGTTATGGTTTAAACCAAGGTCGAAGACCTTATGATATCTGAGGCTAAATGTTGAAATGTGGAAAGTTAAATATAGCGAAGACTTCAATTGGTAAATAAAATTAAAATGTCGTGGGCCCACAAGTCCCTATTGATATGTGCATTTTTGCATTGATTTAACAAAGTCGTGGGCATATATTTGATGTTTGTTTGATAGACAAATGTTAATATGTTGCATGGCTTAGTTTATGTCGTGAGCGGAAGTGCTAAATGAGCTGTGGGGCCCAAATATTTCACATATATTAACGCTTGGTTTTAAATCCAAAGGCGTGGGTTTGTTATAATGTTCTATCATTGGGTTGGAGCATAATATAATTTGATATATATTATGGTTGGATATATAATAAGCTGGATTCATCATTATATTGTGTTGTATTAAAATCGAACCTACAGGAAAGGAACTGCATGTTGGGCACACATTAAACTTAAAACTTGGGTCTTCGAATATTAGAGTCATATTAAGCGTTCGAGCTCTTGTTAAGGGCGAATTATAAAGGTTGTGTGTCTCTATTAAGTTGAAGTTCTAATCCAGCATTGAATTAGAGTAAAATCGAATATTATTCGATTTCAATATAGTGGTTTTGAACATATAATATATTGGGTTATGAAGCAGAGTATTGAAGTCCACATATGTATTCATGAAGAGGGTTTAGACCATGGTTTAAACAGATACACAATTGTAGTTGATAGGAGTACATACACAGGTGCACGAAGTTGCAGTAAATAGAGAATGTGCCTAACAGTTACACTTCAGCAGTAGAAAAGACAAAATCATAGAGACCCAAAAGCTGAATAAATTGAATTGAAATCATTATTGTAACTGAAAATGTAAATGTTTTAATTGTTTTAATATTGTTTTTGATGCAAAGGCAAGTCTCTGGAGGAAAAGAAATATCCCACTGTAATACTGAAATTTGTACATATTGTTATAAAAAAAAATTTGAAAGAAATGAGAAGGCAGAAAGCAAAGACTCAGGGCTATTCACTTCGAACTCTCTATGGAATACAAACAGTCATGAGGGAAACTCTATAAAGGATATCACATTGATATGCAAAGAGGGGTTAGAGAATGCAGAATTGAGGCAGAGAAGATAAGAAGAAGGAGGAGCTGAAAGAGAAAATGTGAAGAGTCAGAGATGATATAAGACAGCTAAGAAAGCTGGAGGACAGCAGTGAAGATGGTATAGAACAAAGATGATATCCAGGTAAATCAACAAGTGTTTTTTTATGAAAGAGTAAGGAAGTTGGAGCTTCCCTATCAAGTTGTAGCTTGATAGATGTCAGTTGTAGCTGACTGAGGTAGGAGCCTCCTGTAGGTTGTAGCCTGCAGAAAATAGATGGGAGTTGGTGCTTACACATCAAGTTGTAGCTTGATAAATGTTAGTTGTAGCTGACTGAGGTTGGAGCCTCCTGTAGGTTGGTGCCTGCAGAAAATTGATAGGATTTGGAGCTTCCTTGCAAGTTCTAGCTTGCAGAATTGAGGTATGAGCCTCCTGTGGGTCGGAGCCTACATAAAATCAGTGGTGAGAGGGAGTTGGAGCTTTCCTTTGCATCACAACAATAATAAGATGTGGTTTTCTCCCTTTATGGGTTTCCACTTATATCTGTTGTCTCTCTGTGTGATGTTTATGTATTGATATGGTTTATCCAATCTGCTTAATACTTGTTGCTCTCACATTAAGTATGTTGTCACATTAACTTAATACTTGCTTCTCACACATTAAGATTGCTCACATATAAAGTTAATCATGAAATTAAGTTGTAAATAATTTTAAATGTCAGTGTAAAAGACCATGAATGTGTTAAACTGATTCACCCCCCCCCCCCCTCTCAGTTTAACTAAGGGTTCAAAAATTGGTATCAGAGCAGGTTCCTTCTGTATCAGTCTAACAACTGAAAGGAGATCCTAGGTCCCCAGGATGGCTAGTCAAGAAGGATGCTCAACAAAGAAAGCCCCCTTTTTCACGAGTGCAAATTATGCCTTCTGGAAAATCAGAATGAGGACATACATAATGTCTCTAGGAATAGAAGTTTGGGCTGCTGTGGAATTTGGATATGCCCCAAAGGGGACTAACTCAAAGAAAGAAGCCAAAAAAGATTTTGTAGCTAATTCAAAGGCCATGAATGCAATATTAAATGGACTGTGTGAGGTAGAATTTATCAAAGTAATGCACAGAAAGACTACCAAAGAAATGTGGGATACACTAGAAAACATCCATGAGGGAGACGAAAAGGTGAAGACAGCCAAACTTCAAGTCTATAGAGACCAATTTGAAAATATAAAAATGAATGATGATGAAGACATTTCCAGCTTCTTTTTAAGGGTTGCATAAATTGTGAATAACATGAAAGCTCTAGGAGAAACCATACAAGAAGTTGTAATTTTTCAAAAGATTCCGAGATCTCTTCCATCCAGCTTTGACCCCAAGGTTTCTGCCATAGAAGAAATAGCTGATTGGGAAACCTTGACTATGAACCAATTACTTGGAAATATAATAGCCTATGAGATGAGACTGCCACAGAGGAAGTCAAATGTGAGGGAGGCAGCCTTTAAGACAAAGAAGAAGAAAGAAGAAAAGGAATATATATGCTCTTGCTCTGATGATGAAGAGACCAAATTTGTCAGGAAATTGGATAGAGGCTCAGGTAAATATAAAGGTAAAATTCCATTTAAATGCTTTAACTGTGGAAGAGTTGGACACTATGCTTCTAAGTTTCCTCATAAGAAAACAAAAAATCAGACTCAAGAATCAGAGAAAACCATATCAAAGAACTGGTAGAAAGGGAAGAGATTCAATAAAAATTCTTTCTATGCTCAACAAGACAGCAGTGCATCTGAAGACTCAGATGAACCCTCAAGTGAAGAAGGAACCTCTAAATTTATATTAATGGCTATAGAAGAGCTTGAAGGATTCCTTCTAGAAGATGAGGAAGAAGGTGAAGCTAATCTTGAGGGGGAGCTAAGAAGTGCCCTGGAGGAAATTGATAGACTCAAACTGAAGTGCATAAAATAGAAAGACATTCTCCTCAAATATGTAAGAGAAGAACAAAATTCAGAAGTCCTCATTCAGTTGAAAGTAGAGCTTGAAGAAGCCAAGAAGGTAGAAGACATTTTACTTAAGCAAATTAAGGATAAAATTCAGGAACAAGAGAAATTGGAAGAAGAAGTAGTATGCTTGACGAAGAAATTAGAAAATTCCCAAAGGAAAGTGTTAATAAATACCTCTCACATGACAAGCTCTGATAAGTTGAATGAAATTCTAGATGCTCAAAGATCTCCTCTGATAAAAACTGGGATAGGCTATGAAGGAGAATCAAACAAAGGAAAAGAAAAGGAAAACAAAAATATCATTTTTGTAAAAGCAGATAAGGATAATAAAGCAGCTCAAAAGGTTCTTACAAAAGAAGAAACCTGCAATTAAGTAAAAAAAAACTAGAAAGAACCTCAAATGACAAAGAATGAAATAAATAAACAGTCAACTTGAAAAGGATCATATACTCCTGAATATGTCAAATTTGGAAGCCACCAAAGGAGATTCTTCCCCCCTATGAAAAATGCCACCTGTTATGCCTGCCACAAACTGGTACATATTGATGCATACTGTCATACAAGGAGAATCGATTCAAACCAGCAAAGGATGCAAACAGTGAAAATACTTCCTCAAGCAAACAAATGGAGAAGACAACCCTTCATCAGGTATGCAAAAAAATTTTATGGATACTGTTTTTACTGTAAGGAATTTGGCCATAAAATCATAGAATGCAGAACATATGGAAAAAGACTGATGTAAAAAACCTCAAGGAGGTTTATGAATCATGGAGAATTTACTTGTACTCATAATTTTGCTAAAAATATGATCAAATACTGTGTATGCCATAAAATTGGACATATGTCTTCCAAATGTCCTCTCAGAGAATGTGGCCCATCATCTCAGAAAATGTACCAAACAAAAGGATGCATGCAATGGAAAAAGAAGGTGAATAAATGTGACCTGGCTCTAATAGCTCAAGACCTGAAAATCCAATGGTATTTGGACAGTGGTTGCTCAAAGCATATGACTAGAGATAGAAGCAAGTTTATAACCTTTGATGAAAAGAAATCTGGAAATGTTACTTTTGGCAATGATAAAGCAGGGTAAATCAAAGGAAAAGGCTCAGTCAGTCTGGATAATGGCAGAGGAAAGGCCCAAGATGTACTATTTTTGGATGGGCTGAAAGCAAATTTGCTGTGTCAGTCAAATGTGTGATAAAGGCTGTGAAGTTATTTTTAGAGCACAAGACTGTGAATTAATATCAAGCACCACAGGAAAGACCCTGATCAAAGGCGTTCGAATAGAAAGTAATGTCTACATAGTGAAAGAAGAGAATTAAGCATGCCACCTTAGCAAACTTGAGGAGTCATGGTTATGGCATAGAAGATTGGGACACCTTAACTTAGACCATATCATCAGTCTGAGCAAGAAGAAAGTAGTCATAGATATGCTAGTCATAAAGAAGCCTTCAAATACCATATGTAAACCCTGTCAACTAGGAAAACAAACTCGCACATCCTTTAAGACCAAAGATGAGCTATCAACCAGTAGGCCACTTCAGCTTGTACAATTGGACCCATGTGGACCTTCAAGAACTAAAACACCAAGTGGAGTATCCTATTTCATGCTAATAATAGATGATTTTTCCAGAATGACATGGGTTGCATTTCTCAAATATAAATCGGAAGCACTTGAGAAATTCAAGATATTCAAGGCATTGGCAGAAAATCAAACAGGATGCAAGCTAAAGTGCATCATATTAGACAGAGGAGGTGAATTCACAGACTATGATTTTGCAGACCTATGCAATGAGCATGGGATAAAAAAACAGTTTACAATAGTACCTCAACAGAATGGAGTGGCAGAAAGACAAAACAGGTCTGTACAACAGATTTCCAAAGCCATGATGCAAGAAAGTAACATTCCCCAAGCCTTCTAGGAAGAATTAGTACACACAGCTGTGCATATTCTTAACAAAGCTCATTTAACAATGACAAGACCCCTTATGAACTATGGCATTGTAAACCAACATCAATCAAACACTTTAGAGTTTTTGGAAGCAAGTGTTTCATAAAAAATAATGATGAAAATCTGGGAATGTTTGATACAAGAGTAGATGAAGGAATATTTTTAGGATATGCATCCAAGATTAAGGGTTACAGGTGCTACAACAAAACACTTTGAAAAATTGTGGAAAGCATTGATGTAATATTTGATGAAGAACTACCAAACAAGAAAAGAAGTACAGGTTGCAGCAATCTTCTAGAAGATCATGAAGAATAGAACCATGATGATGATGAAATAAGCAAGACAACAGAAGATACTAAACTGAACTCAAAAGCTCCCTCAAGACACACTCAAAAGAATCATCCAGAAGATCAAATCATTGGGGACAAGAGTGTGGGAGTCCAGACAAGAAGACAGCTAGTTGAACAAACAGAAGAAGTATACCTGGCTATGTTATCTCAAATAGAACCAAAGAAGTTTGAAGAAGCCAGCAAAGACAAATATTGGGTGAATGTTATGAATGAGGAATTGGACCAAATTGAGAAGAACAATACCTAGGAATTAGTTCCAAGACCCAGTGAGAAAAATGTCATTGGCACAAAATGGATATTCAAGAACAAGATGAATGAACAAGGGCAGGTAATCATAAATAAATCCAGACTTGTATGCAAGGGATATTCACAAATTGAAGGTTTTGATTATGATGAAACCTTTGCCCCTATAGCCAGAATGGAAGCAATTAGAATGTTTCTGGCCTTTGCATGTTATCATGACTTCAAGGTTTATCAAATGGATGTGAAGTCTGCCTTCCTAAATGGAGATCTAGAGGAAGAAGTCTACATGGAACACCCTGGAGGATTCTCTTTAACAGATAAACATGACTATGTGTGCAGATTAAAGAAAGCCTTGTATGGTCTGAAACAAGCCTCTAGAGCATGGTATTCAAGGCTGGACAAATACTTACAAAAACAAGGATTCAAGAAAGGTGGAGTAGACAGCAATCTGTACATAAAAGCTAATTAAAATGATCTCCTTATTGTAGTTGTGTATGTAGATGACATCATGTTTGGAAGCAACAAAGATGAGTTAGAAAAAGGATTTGCTGAAGAAATGAAATCAGAATTTGAGATGTCTATGATTGGAGAGCTCACCTTCTATTTAGGACTTCAAATTCAACAAAAGAACACATGCACATTCATCTCACAAGATAAATACTTAAGAGAGATGTTGAAAAGGTTCAAAATAGAAGATTGAAAACTTATGTCAACTCCCATGCCCACTAGATGCAAACTTTGTGTAGATGATGGATCAACAGATCTAGATCAAAAAATTTACAGATCCATGGTTGGAAGTCTGCTATACCTAACAGCTTCTAGACCAGACATTGTGATGGTTGTAGGACTTGTTGCAAGATATCAAGCAGCACCAAAACAAAATCACTTACTAGCAATCAAGAGAATATTCAGATATCTACAAGGAACTGCACATCATGGGCTATGGTATCCAAAAGGCAAAAACTTCACTTTGACAGCATATACAGATGCAGATTGGGCTAGCTGTGTGGATGACAGAAAAATCACAAGTGGAGGAACATTCTATTTGGGAAAAAGTCTGGTGGCATGGCTAAGCAAGAAGCAAACTTCCATCTATATATCTACAACAAAAGTAGAATATATAGCAGCTACAGCCTGTTGCACACAAGTAATGTGGATGAAATAAACTCTCCAAGACATGAAGGTAAGCATTGATGAACCTATTTCTATCAAATGTGACAATACAAGTGCAATAAGTATATCAAAAAATCATGTACTTCATTCAAGATCAAAATATTATGGACAAGATTTGGAAAGCACACTAGGAAATGTGCAACCCTTTGCCATTGATGTCAAAGGGGGAGGAAAAGCAGGTAACAGAAGAAAGGGTCTTCTAAATGCAAGCAGAGGAAGTGTGTTGCCATCAATGCCAAAGGGGGAGACTGTTGGAAATGATGTCATTGATGGAAAAGGAGACAACATAGAAGGAGAGAGATAGCAAAAGAGGAAACAAATATGTAGAGAGGTAGTAGAGAGGCAGCAGAGACCTGCATAGAGCTAGAGAGATCTGAAGAGGATGTAGAGGGTTGAGCAGCTGTGAAGAAGGCCATTTGAATAAGCATCTCAGCAGAGAAAGGGTCATTTGAAGGCTGCAGAATGCAGAGAATACAAAGAATACAGAGAAACAGAGAAACGGAGAAACGATCCTGCACTGACATGCACTGCCTATGCACTGTCAGAGAAACAGAGAATACAGAGAAAAAGAGAAATGGTCCCCAGATATGAGCAATTGGGGAAGGCTTGTTAAATCCTGTCAGAAGACGGTAGCACCAGAAATAGAGCAGATATGGCTTGACAGTAGTGGCGTAGTGAGGGCTTGTGCAACGTTGTGAAGAGATCCTGGAATGTCGATGCACGTTGGAGAATAAGGATTACAGTGGCGCCACAAATGAAGAGTGAGAGAGAACTGTTGATCGAAACAGTGTAGTAGAAAGGATTAAAGAGAAAGCACAGTGGAATTATATGAGGCGGAATTATAAGGTATTTGGAACCACAGAGACAGGATGGTTTTATATGCCGTATGTTTAAAATAAAATAAATGTTGATATCCCATATGAAATACCTTTTACATATACGAAATAAAATAAAGTGGAACATTGATCAAGCGGTTAATTGGAACCGTGAAAAGGAGAATAGTGAAGGCGGTTTCCGTGGTGGAAACAAGTAGTATCGCGCGACCACAAGAGTGGTAAGCAGGTTTGTGAAAAACAACGCGATATATGCCTTTGAGCAACACGTGGCGTTAAGTGGTTTGGAAAAACCATTTATATCGCGTGACTTTGGAAAATTAACCATTGTGCAATTAATTTGCGTGATATTACACGATTACCATCAGATCTGTGTTTGGAGCGCGATAAGTTTTTCACCGTTAGATGAGAAGGGTGGTTTAAGCGCTAGGGCCCGGTCCATCACGTAACTTTTGATTTTTAAGCCTCGTGCAAGTTAACCACGTGATTTCCGTAGGATTGTTTGATTGGAGTGCGATAGCAGGGTGTTCGTTGGATTATATGTCAAGTTGCATAAATGTTAAAGTGAAAGATTTAATTGAAATAAACATTGAATATGTGGGGCCCGAGGATATAAGTTATCTCTTGGGGCTTGAGCCCGAGTTATGGTTTAAACCAAGGTCGAAGACCTCATGATATCTAAGGCTAAATGTTGAAACGTGGAAAGTTAAATATAGTGAAGACTTCAATTGGTAAATAAAATTAAAATGTCGTGGGCCCACAAGTCCCTATTGATACGTGCATTTGTGCGTTGATTTAACAAAATTGTGGGCATATATTTGATGGTTGTTTGATAGCCAAATGTTAATATGTTGCATGGCTTAGTTTATGCTGTGAGCGGAAGTGTTAAATGAGTTGTGGGGGCCGAAGATTGCACATATATTAACGCTTGGTTTTAAATCCAAAGGGGTGGGTTTGTTATAATGTTCTATCATTGGGTTGGAGCATAATATAATTTGATATATATTATGGTTGGACATATAATAAGTTGGGTTCGTCATTATATTGTGCTGTGATAAAATCAAACCTACAGGAAAGGAACTGCGTGTTGGGCACACATTAAACTTAAAACTTGGGTCTTCGAATATTAGAGTCATATTAAGGGTTCGAGCTCTTGTTAAGTGAAAATTATAAAGGTTGTGTGTCTCTATTAAGTTGAAGCTCTAATCTAGCATTGAATTAGAGTAAAATCAAATATTATTCGATTTCAATATAGTGGGTTTGAACATATAATATATTGGGTTATGAAGCAGAGTATTGAAGTCTGCATACGAATTCGTGAAGAGGGTTTAGACAATGGCTTAAATAGATACACAATTGCAGTTGACAGGAGTACATACACAGGTGCATGGAGTTGTAGTAAAAAGAGGTATGTAGAACAGTTACATGACAGCAGCAGAAAAGACAAAACCAACAAAGCCAAACGCCAGGAAAACGACTGAGTGAAATTGATGTTATTGTAACTGAAAATGTAAATGTTTTAATTGATTTTATATTGTTTGTGATGCAATGGCAAGTCTCCAGTAGGAAAATGGAACTCCACTGTAAAACAAAAATTTGTATAAATTTCTATATTTTTCTGAATGAGCTAGACAAAGAAATGAGAAGGCAGAGGGAAAAGAGTCAAGGCTATTCACTTTGAATTCCTTTTGGGATACAAACAGTCATGTGATGAACTCTATAAATGATATCACATTGATATGCATATAGAGGTTAGAGAATGCAGAATTGAGGCAGAGAAGATAAGAAGAAGGAGGAGCTGAAAGAGAAACAACGAAGAGTTAGAGATGATATAAGACAGATAAGAAAGCTGGAGGATAGCAGTGAAGAAGGTAAAAAACAGAGCTGATATCCAAGGTAAATCAGCAAGTGTGTTTCTTATGAAAGAGTGAGGAAGTTGGAGCTTCCCTATCAAGTTGTAGCTTGATAGATGTCAGTTGTAGTTGACTGAGGTAGGAGCCTCCTGTAGGTTGGTGCCTGCAGAAAATAGATGGGAGTTGGTGCTTCCACATCAAGTTGTAGCTTGATAAATGTCAGTTGTAGCTAACTGAGGTTGGAGCCTCCTGTAGGTTGGTGCATGCAGAAAATTGATGGGAGTTGGAGCTTCCTTGCAAGTTGTAGCTTGCAGAATTGAGATAGGAGCCTCATGTGGGTTGGAGCCTACAGAAAATCAGTGATGAGGGGGAGTTGGAGCTTGCCTTTGCATCACAACAATAATAAGATGTGGTTTTCTCCCTTTATGGGTTTCCACTTATATCTTCTATATTTGTGTGTGATGTTTATGTATTGATATGGTTTATCCAATCTGCTTAATACTTTTATCTCTCACATTAAGTCTGTTGTCACATTAACTTAATACTTGCTGCTCACACATTAAGATTGCTCACATATGAAGTTGATCATGAAATTAAGTTGTAAATAAGTTTAAATGTTAGTGTAAAATACCATGAAAGTGTTAAACTGATTCACCCCCCCCCCCCCCTCTCAGTTTAACTAAGGGTTCAACACAAGCATGGTTCCGTAAGAGGTTCTAGCTATGGATATTTACATGCTTCGATTAGTTAATGAATCATTATTCAATGCACGAGCTAAAAAATTGTTATTACAACTACTATGAGATGGAATTAGACCTTCTTGATGATTCCCAAATAAGTTTCAGACCCCTATGTTCATATATACATTCATGACCTGTAGATTTCATTTTCTCAATATGTTTGACGAAAATATAGTCATGGTTAGGTCTGGTTAGGTCATGTTTTTTATTCAAATCTGAATGATTAGCCTTGTCATTGAGTTACTTATTATTCTCAAAAGTCTCAGTAAGTTTTGGGAAGTGGTCTAGAGGTTGACCTGGAATTTAGGCTCAGTATCGAGGATCACACCCTCTGACCTAAGGAATTTGGGTCAGAACTACACCCTAATAGGCTTATGCATGCAATTTGAGGGCTTCGACCACATGGAGGACTTCTCATGCATGCAATTGGGAGCCCATGTCACTGAAAAAATATTTTAGCTCAGGTTTTGGGCACTAGGAGTGGTTGGTTGGCTCCTGGGTATCATGTAGCTCCCTAAGCTCATTTTTACCCTAGCAGGCCAATGAAAGTGGGTAAAAGTGGGAGGTTCGGTTATAGGTTGGTATTAGAGCATGGTTCAAAAAAAATTACTGAATGGGTATAATGTATTTTTGGTACATGCATGTCAGTGTTTATATGGTTGTTATGTATGCATTTTCACGGTTACAGTTATCGTGCATGAGGTCATGGCATGCAGTTGGTATTATCATGCATGACATCAATATATTGATATGAATATGTATATACATGTATCATGTTAATATAGACTGATTTTGCAGATGAAATGTCCTCCTAGGAACTTCAATGAGGTATGTCTATTATTTTTATATTTGGTTTATCTGACATGGTATGGTTATAGGAAGAAGTGGATCAAAGATGACTAGAAAATGGTGGATTACAGTTCACGAGACTCTCCTTACAGATCATATGAGGAGCCAAGAGAGGGGTACTATCCGAACATAGCAGACACCTTTAGAATTTTAAATGCATAAATTTGAAGTTGAAAAGAATATAATGACATAAACATTCAGTCACACGAAATATGTGCCAGGGCACAAGAAAAACAAGAAGAGTTCAATGCAGTTATCCTTTATATTTTATCCGAATTGTAGAGACATGGAAAGCCACATATTAGTTATGAAAAAGAGGACAGGACTAATGGGAAATATGGTAGTAGGTCTCATTGTGGGCACAGGTCGGATAGAGATGACACAATCAGAGATGGTAGATTTTTAGATACACCTGATAGGAGAGGAAGTGGATATGGGTTCTACTCCAGTTCTTATTAAGATGGGTATATGGTCTTCATATTTATCATCCTTACAGAAGGATTTATAGGGGATATTTTCCAGATGAGTTTAATAAATCTAAGTCGCCTACATTTGATGGAGAGTTCAAGAAACTGAAAGATGCAAAGGCATGGTTAGTTGGAATGAATAAGTTCTTTGAGTTGCATGATTACACAGAGAACATGAATTCCATGATAGTTATTTTCAAACTCAAAGGGAAAGCAAAAATTTGGTGGGAAGATGTGAAGTGTGTCAGAGACATCAAGATAGATGATTTGAGTTGGAATGAAATCAAGATACTTTTCAAGAAGAAGTATTTGTTAGAGAGGTTCTATTATGGTAAGGCCAAGGATTTTTACAAACTGAATATGGGATCGATGACAGATGAGGAGTACAGGACTAAGTTCTTATATTGGTTGAGGAGTTTGTCGTATCTTAAGGATAATAAGACCAAAGTTTCAAGATTTATCAATGGACTATCATTATAATTTAAGGATCAAATTGAGTAGTATGAGCCGCGGTTATTGGAAGAAGTCATTGGGAAGTTGAAGCACTGTTCTGAGAAATCGAAGTGTAAGACCGAATCTAAGCAGGTTTGGAGAGGGAATGACAAGACTAAAGGTAAATGGACATTGAAGCGAACAATACCTCGGGATACAGGTGAGAAAGATAATTTTTATCCTTACAAGATGTTAAATACAGTATAGAAGGGACATCAACTGTAGCTAGAGAGCAACAGAATAGCGGTGATGGTAGGAGGTAGTTGTAGTGTTAGATATGTGGCAATGATCATCTCAAGAAGGATTGTGTTAAGTCCCTATATTACTAGTGTAGTCCCTTATTGTTGTTAGTGTAGCCCCCTTATTGTTATTTTTGTACCCCCATAACCACCATATTTTTATTATTGTGACCCCATGTACTCCTATATATAGAAGGAGGTTTTTTCATTTGCATCATCCAATAATTGTTCATTTATATAATGTAAAGGAGGTCTCCCCCTCGAAATGGCTTATTTCTAAGGCGTTTATCTCTCTTTTCTTCTATTTTTGGAGTTGGTTTCATAACATTTGGTATCAAAGCTTTGGATTTTAGGGTTTCAATGCTCCAAATAGTTCATCCTGTCATTTGCACTATAAGGGTTTTTCTACGAAGTTTTAGAAGCTGAAATTTTTACCATGTGAAGCTAAAATCCTGGGGGAATACTTGTAAAAATTTCAGATCTTGGTTCACAATATTTTCGGAGATATGATTTGTGCAAGTTAGGGTTTTTGCAGGCTCCCAAATTTCATATAAAAGAGGTGACCTTGGGAAAATTGTCATAACTCTCTCTCTAAGCATCGGATTGGAATTATGTAAAAGGTGGCTCAATCGCATGGACTTTAGTTTCACGTGTATCAATTTCAGAGCCGAAGGAGGAATGAGTGGCATGTGGCACGTCGTACAATTTCGCTCTACTGAACAACTCCATAATTAGGTTTTTGTGGGAGATTGGGCATAACTTTGTCTTGAAGTATCCAAATCAGGTCAGACCTGTGGCATTAAAAATAAGATTCATTGGGACATTATCGGATTGAATTTCATATATTAAAGATATGAAATCACAAAGATAATTCAATTTCAATATTGAGCTCCTCAAAAGCAAGAAAAAAGTGTATATTTTGTTTTTCAAATTGCATAAGTCTTGTTTGAAAAAACAATTTAAAGTGATTCCAAGGGCATATTGAAGCATAGATATTAGTATTGGGTTCTAAAATTCCCCCTAAAAAGAATTCAACAGCCTTTAATCCCTCATAATACTCTATTATGACTCATGAATATGAAGAAGTACAAGATGATATATCAAAATTACAAGAGGAAGTGCACCAAATTTCTCTCTCGCAAAGAGCAACAAAAAATGAAATGGAAGTTTTGACGAAATGTGTGGAAGCTGAGATGGATGGTTTGAGGAAAGTTATGGAAGCTAATATGGATTTTTTGAAGAAATTCGTGGAAGCTAATATGGATGGTTTGAAGAATGGTATGGAAGAAAAAAGGGAAGGTTTGAAGGAAGACATGGAAGGTTTGACAAAGTTGATACAATAAATGATTCCTAATGGTGAAAAGATAGCAAAGGAAACTCATGATTAGAGAAAAATAAATGTTAATCATGATTTCATAAACTTGAATGTTGGATGGAAGACCCAGCATATTCGAAAGATCAACATGAGGAATTTTGATGACAAGGATCTCATAACATGGATACTACAGATGGACCATTGCAACTTTATATTTAGAACAAAATACATTTGTATGGTATCTATGGCTTTGCTCTCGTAAAAAAATTGTCACTTGGTCAATTTTTATGGAGGAAATGATAGCACATTATGAGGATACAAATAGCAACACCTTATTTATCCAATTGATAAATCTCAAACAAAAGAGTTCAGTGGTGGAGCACATTGAGGACTTCCAAATATTGAATATAAGGGTAAATGATATTCCAAAGGAACATAGGATTGATGTCTTAATAGGTAATTCAAAGGATAACATCCAACATGAGGTTCACCTTTGGGAACCTGATTCATTGGAGAAGGCATTCAAGTTGGCAAGAAAAATTGAATGTAAAATTATGGCGACAAGGAAGCCTACCACTCACATATATAAAGATGGAAGTGCTGCTACTCCTAGACTTACATAACCTACAAGGTTGAAACCACAACAATGGAAGAAAAAAGAGAAAAATATATTTGCTACAACTGTAATAGAAAATACACTAATGGTCATAAGTGTGCTAAGAAGAAATTATTTTACATAGAATGTGAAGAGGAGGAAGAAAATGAACAAGAAACTTCAAAAGAAGAGGATATACACTAGGAACCAACCCTATAGATATAATAAATGAGTCTAACCATATCGTGTAATGCATTTTCAGGAATTAACACTCCTCAAACTCTCAAGATAGAAGGAAATATCAACAAGAAAAATTTAATAGTGTTGATTGATTCAGGTAGTACACATAATTTTATTCATTGTAAGGTAGCCAATGAATTGAATTGCTTCCTATACCCAGCACCAGAATGTGAAGTGATGGTTGCAAATTGAGGAACTATAAATTGCTCTAGAAAATGCCATAATATCAAGCTAACCATGGGGGAATATGTATTGAATATTCCAATGCTTTCCATTCCAATGGGAGGTGTCGATGTTGTACTAGGAGTACAATGGTTACAATATTTAGGGATGGTAGCTTTTAATTTTCAAGAAATTTTATTGAATTTTTTTCAGAAGGAAAGGAACTCGAATTACGGGGTATCACAGGGGAGTCGGGAAAGATAATAAGCTCTAATGTCATGACAAATATTCTTAAGAAATAACAATGAGGCATAATTGCACAATTATTCTCATTAGAATTTCCAACATAAAAATCATCTATTTCTCCATATCTCCAAAAAGTATTGGACAATCATTCCAAGGTGTTTGAAACTCCCAAAGGACTCCCACCTATTCGTGATCATGAACATGCTATTCATTTAATTCTAGGAAGTGTTCCTCCAAACATCAGGCTTTACAGATATCCTATGTCCAAAAGAGTGAAATTGAACGTATGATTGCAGAACTGTTAGAGGATGGTATAATTCAACCTAGTCAAAGTTCTTTCTCTGCTCCATTAGTATTGGTGCACAAGAAGGATGGATCATGGTGCATGTGTCAA
The DNA here is from genome assembly GCA_034641835.2 of Pinus albicaulis. Classification (NCBI taxonomy): domain Eukaryota; kingdom Viridiplantae; phylum Streptophyta; class Pinopsida; order Pinales; family Pinaceae; genus Pinus; species Pinus albicaulis. Next base: position 323,886,902 of record CM076572.1, read on the forward strand.
GATTATAGGGAGCTCAATAAGCTCACTATTAAAGATAAATTTCCCATTCCTGTGATTGATGAATTACATGGAGCAATATATTTTACCAATTTGGATCTTCATTTAGGATATCATCAAATTAGAATGAAGACTGAAGGTATTATGAAAACAACATTTCAAACTCATCAGGGTCATTATAAATTTTTGGCCATGCCTTTTGGCCTTACCAGTGCACCTTCTACATTTCAAGGATTGATGAATTTTATTTTCAAACCCTTCCTTAGAAACTTTGTGTTAGTATTTTTTGATGATATACTAATCTACATCAGGTCTTGGAAGGATCATGTTCAACATGTTGATAGGGTGCTAAAACTATTGGAGGAGAAACAATTATATGCAAAAACCTCCAAATGTTTCTTTGGAGTACAAGAGGTGGAATAACTGGGTCATATTGTATCTCACGAGGGTGTTAAGGTAGACCCTAAAAAAATTAAATCCATTAAGGAATGGAAATTCCCCACAACCATAAAGCATTTGCGAGGATTTCTTGGGTTGACATGGTATTATCGCAAGTTTTTTAAGAATTATGGAGAATAGCAGCACCTCTAACAACATTATTGAAGAAATATGCATTTTCATTGACTCTTGAAGAAACTAAGGCCTTGGAACATCTTAAAGAGGAAACGGTCCTATCACCGCTCTTAGCTACGCAGAATTCACAAAAACCTTTATTGTGGAATTCGATGCCTCAAGAAACGGAATTGGTGTTGTTTTAATGCAAGAAGACAGACCCATTGCTTTTGAAAGTCATCCAATCAAAGGAAAGTATTTATTGAAAGCTATTTATGAGAAGGAAATGTTGGCAATACTACATGCACTCAAGAAATGGTGACCTTACCAAATGGGAAGACACTTCAACGTAAAAACTAATCATGATAGTCTTAAACACTTTTTGGAACAAATACTATCATCAGAAGAGTAGAAAAAATGGGTCACAAAGATGTTGGGTTATGACTTTGAAATCATCTAACAAAAAGGGAAGCTAAATGTTAATGCAGATGCACTCTCAAGAAAATATGAAGAGGTGGAGGCATTTCTTTGTGCCATTTCTATTATCCAACCAGATTGGATAACCGAAGCAAGGGATGAACGGAAGAAGGATGAATAAGTGTGGACACTCATTCAAAATTTGCAAGATCCTAGTACATCTGATACATTTAGTTGGAAAAATTATTCCTTATAGTACAAAGATTTCTTATATCTTTGTAAGAATTCCCAACTAAAATAAAATATTCTTTTGGCATTGCACACTTCTCCTTTAGGAGGACACTCAGGATTTTTAAAAACTTGCCACGGGGTGAAGAAAGAATTTTTTGGGATGGCCTTAAATCTTATATTCAAAATTTTGTGGTAGAATTTTTGGTTTTCCAGCAAAATAAAGTTGAGACAATTAAGACCCCGGGTATTCTACAACCTTTATCCATTCCAAGTCAACGTTGGGAGGAGATTTCAATGGATTTTATCATAGTTTTACCTAAGTCTGAAGTAAAGAGTGTCATCATGGTAGTAGTTGATAGACTTACCAAGTATGCACACCTTTGTGCATTATCTCATCCATTTAAATCAAGTACATTTGCTACTGCATTTATGGAAACAATTCAAAGGCTACATGGGAACCCAAAGATTATTGTAAGCGATAAAGATCCAATTTTTACTAGAAATTTTTGGACGGAATTATTTTCTTGTTTGGGTACTTAACTAGCTCATAGGTCATCTTATCATCCTCAATCCGATGGTAAAATTGAGATAGTGAAAAAATGTTTGGAAGGATATCTTCATTTTTTTGTATCTGATAAACAAACACAATGGGTTAAGTGGTTACCTCTGGTTGAATGTGGTATAACACTTCCTTCCATACTACAACAAAAATGACCCCATTTATAGCACTTTATGGATATCATCCACCACCCATCACATCATATTTAAGAGAGAATTATAAGGTTAAAGAAGTGTAATATCACATCGAGCATCAACAACAAGTTCTCGAAAACTTAAATGATAACCTAAATCTGGCACAAAATCGAGTGAAACAATAGGTATATCAACATCGCAACGAGAGAAGTTTTGATGTAGGAGACTGGGTATTTTTATTGCTACAACCATACAAACAAATTTCCCTCAAGCAAGCTAAGAATTATAATAAATTATCGCCAAAGTACTATGGTCCTTACAAGGTGTTTCAAAATATTGGTACTATGGCATACAAATTGGAGCTTCCTGCTGCTTCGTGAGTGCATCCAGTTTCCATGTTTCATGCTTAAAGAAGGTTATAGGTGACAAACTTCCAGTTCAAAAAATATTTCCAGAAATTTATGAGGAGGGAAAAATCATATTGGAACCTAAAGCAGTCATGGAAACAAGAACTCGACAACTACGAAATCGATCAATTTCAAAGTATCTCATCAAGTGGAAGAACTTACCAACTAAAGATTCTACATGGGAGGATCATAATTTTATACAGAAGCATCCAAATCTACTCAAGCATTGAGGAAAACACTTTTTTGAAGAGAGGGGCATGTTGGGTCCCTATATTACTAGTGTAATCCCTTATTGTTATTAGTGTAGCCCCCTTATTGTTATTGTTGTGCCCTGTAACCCCCATATTGTTATTATTGTGCCCTTAAATTATTATTGTTAGGTTGGCTAGGATTATATTGTGACCCTGTGGACTCCTATATATAGAAGGAGGTTTTGTCATTTTTATCATCCAAGAATTTTTCATTTATGTAATGTAAATGAGGTTTCCCCCTTGAAGTAGCTTATTTCTAAGGCATTTATCTCTCTTTTCTTCTTTTTTTGGAGCTGGTTTCATAACATATTGTCTATCGTATCAAGGTGGTAGGGCTCAGATCTATGGTTCTCAAGAGGCACAAACAATTGGGAATGTTGGAGAGAGCATTCCTTTGATCTATGCATCATTTGATAACAAGTGGAAGGATAACCATGAATATATTATTGAGATGGAAGGTAAGCTCTGTGATCAATTTTTTTCTATTTCGATTGACCATGGATCTAATTATAGTTATGTTAACCTTGACCTGGTGGATAATCATGGTTTAAGAAGATAAGTGCATGCAGAGTCTTGGTTGGTGCAATTGGCTATAAGTACTAAGAAAATAGTTAATAATTTGGTAATATATTGTGCATTTGAGGTGAATGGTATGCCTACATTAGCACATTTGAATGTTATTCCATTGGAATCATACAATATGATTCTAGGTATGGATTGGTTGTACCTTCACATGACTAAGGTGAATTGTTATTAGAATTCTATTGAATGCTTCAATTATGATGGAGAGAAGAGTATCTTGCAGGGTAAGCAGAAGCCTACATCAGTGAGAATTTTTATAACTATGCAAGCTGGGCTAAGTTTCAGGAAATGGTTTGTATTGTTTATAGTGCATGTTTCTAGTGATAATTTAGGTAAGTATGTTGATGATGTAGAAGTCTTGAAGAGGTACATGATTTTGTAGAAATTTAAAGATGTATTTCCAGCATATATTTTAGAGTTTCTGCCACATAGGAAATTGGAATTTTCTACTGAATTGGTACCAAGAGTAGCACCAGAATGGAAGGCACCATACAGTATAAGCACTACAAAGCTAATGAAATTGAAGTTGGAATTGAAGGAAATTCTTGAAAAGGGATACATTAGGCCTAGTGTATCGCATTAGGGTGAACAAGTTTTGTTTGTGAAAAATAAGGATCATACTCTATGGTTATGCATCAATTACAAGCATTTAAACAAGGTGGAAATCGATAAAAAGACATTGTTTCCAAGGATAGATGACTTTTTTACTCAGTTCAAGGTAGTATTAGTGCTCTCAGAGATTGATTTGATATCAAGATATTATCAGGTATGCATCAAATAAGAGGACATCTACAATACTTCTTTTCAGACCAGTTATGGGCATTATGAGGTTTTTTTGGTTCCTTTTGGTTTTTCTAATGCTCCAACTAATTTTATGTGTTTGATGAATAGTGTGTTGCCTCCTTATCTGAACAAGTTTTTTATTGTATTCATTGATGATATATTGATATATTCTATGAATGAGGAAGAGCGTGTAAAGAACTTAGAAACAATATTGATATTTCTAAGAGAGCATCAATTGTATGTCAAGTTTAATAAATGTAGTTTCTTTCATATGGAGGTACATTACTTGGTACATGTTGTTTCCAAGGAAATCATAGCAGTGGATACAACAACGATCATAGCTATCATGGAGTGGGAATCTCCTAGGAATGTGGATGATTTGATATCATTCATGGGGTTAGTAGGTTATTACATGAGTTTCATCAAGAAATTCTCATAGATTGTCTATATTATTACATCTTTGCATAGGAAAGGGAAGAAATTTGAATTCACAAATGAAATTGCAGTTAATTTTTGAGTAGTTGAAGCACTTGCTTACCAACACTCCAGTTATAAATATTGAAGGTCCAGATAAAGGGTTTTTGGTGTGTACAGATTCTTATAAGAGGAGCCTTGGCCAAGTCCTGATGCAGGAGGGACAGGTGGTATGCTACGAGTCAAGGACATTAAATGAGTAGGAGCATAATTATGTGATGCATGATCTTGGGTTGGCAGCAATCATTCATGCATTGAATATGTGGAGGCACTATATTCTTGGAAGGAGATTTGTATTGGTGAATGGTCATGGTTGGTTGAGATACTTGTTTGACCAACCTAATCTAAATTCCACGAGATCTAGGTTGTTGGATGTCATTCTCAGTGAGTTTGAATTCCAGATTAGGTATATTAAGGGTAAAGAGAATGAGGTTGCAGATGCTCTTAGCAGAAGAGTGCAGCAAAATCCTATAGGAAATATGAGTTCATATGGGATATATTTACAGGATTTTATATTATAAGTAGGACAACAGGATGATAGGTACAGGGAACTTAGGCACAAATTACACCAGTGGGGCACAAGTGAACATGATGTGGATTATCATCTCACGAAAAATGGTTTGGTGATATTTAGGGACAAGATATATGTGTCGAACAATAGCGAGATCAAGAATATTGTCTTCAGGGAATTAACTGTCAAGTCATATTTAGGTCATCCAGGATATCATAAGACTCTAACAACTATGAATAAGTTTTACTACAGGTTAAATCTGAAGAAAGAGGTAACTGAGTTCGTTTCAAGGTATTTGAATTTTCAACAAGTAAAAGTGGAGTTTAAGAATACAAGTGGTATATTGCAGCCTATTCCAATTCCATAATGGAAATGGGAGGTCATTTCCATATACTTCATCATAGGTTTTTTGAGGACATATAGGCATCATGATTCCATCACATAGCTCAAGTCTTCATTAGAGAGATAGTGAGATTGCATGGTGTTCCTAGGGAGATTATATCTGACAGAGATGCCATGTTCACTTCCAAGTTTTGGAAGAAGTTATTTTCAAGTTGGGGTAGAGATTTGGCCTTTAGTAAAAATTATTATCCATAGATAGATGGATAGAGAGATAGGGTCAACAAGATTTTGGAATACATGTTGAGAATGTATGTTATGCATCAACAGTGGAAGTGAGAAGAGTATCTTCCATTAGTTGAGTTTGATTACAAAACTGGGTATCAGGAAATAGTAAGGATGAGTTTGTTTGAGGCACTTTTATGGGTGGATTTGTAATACCCTCATCATCTAGAGTGATCCAGTGAACATAGTATTGATAGGATAAGGCATGTTGGTTGAGATGGAACAACAAAATGCAGGTTATCAAGAAGAATCTAAAGGATACGCAGGATAGACAAAAGAGTTATACATCTCAGCACAATGTGTTTAAGGCATTTTAGGTTAGGGAGCATGTGTACTTGTGCATCAATCCCAAGAAGATCTCCTTGAGGAATGAATCATGTGCCAAGTTGGCACCTTAGTATTGCGTGCCTTTCAAGATCCTTGAGAGGATTGGACCAGTGGCCTACAAACTTGCATTTCTACCAAAAGTGAAATTCCATGATGTTTTCCATGTTTCATTACTTAAAATATATGTGAAGAATGTTGGTCATGTGATTTATTGGTCTGTATTGCAGGTGCAACCAAAAGGATAATTATAGTTGGAACCTCAATGCATACTACAGCGGAAACAGGTCATGCTCCAAAATCGAGAAAGTTAAAGTGCAGTGGAAGCACTTTGGGCCCGATGAAGCTACATGGGAGATCGCTAATCAGATGCAGGCTATGTATCCTTCATTATTTTCCAGTTGAGGAAAAGTGGTTTTGGTATATGTACATAGTTATGTATGGTTTTTATTGTAAATACCACAATGGGTTGTGTTATAAAGCTCCAATAAGCGGTATGGTTTTCATGGTGTCATGTTTTCATGTTGGTTTTGTTTTTAGCAGGTTGTTCATTGTAAATATTTCATCGGGCTAATTTATAAAGATCCATGGGCAATATGGTTTCATTTTCAACGGTTTTGTTGGTCGTAGGTGTCATAGAACACCAAGGACAATGTTCCCCTAAGGGGGGCGTCGGAATAAAATTTCATGTAATAAAGTTAATAAAGGAAAAATTAAGACCAAGGTCATGAGACACGTATTCCAAACTAACTTTTAGCAAAAACACATCCTAGTGGGTGTTCATTTCGGTTTATTATGGCTAAGGAAATTGGAAAAGGTATTGGCAAAGGCATTAAAAAGGCAACGAGGCATTAATTGATATTTTATTTATAAAAATAAAGGAAAATAGGAGAAAGGGGAGAAGAAAGGTCACAAAATTACATGAGGAAAGTTGAAGTAAAAATAGAAGAAATTGAAGAAAATAGAGGCTTCAATGATAAAAAAAAATTGAGGATCAGTTCACACCTTTTGTCAGTTTTAGCTTGGATCTCTCTCTATTCTATCATACTATTGAACACTTGAGCATTCTTCGTGCAGTCTAGCATTGGAGAAAGAAAGAAAAGGAAGGACATGGAAAGAAAGGGACAAGAAAGGAAAATTTGGATCATGCGGCTTCAGCAGGAATACTTGCTAAGTAACAGGTTGCACGTGTTATTTCCTAGCTAGTTTGTGAATACATAGTAAATGCATGTATGTGTTTGGTTCTCTTACTATTATGGGAATGGATTTTTCCATGTGTGATAGTACTTTCAACCTTGCCTTGTTATTTCTGGATAGCCATGGTGTGATGGGTTTCTTTCATTCGATTGAGATTTGGATTTCCAGATGGTTTCGAACTGATTTAGGTGGTCTCAGGAAAATTCCCAAGGGCCTAGGAATACCTTGATAATTTTTGGATGGATTGCAGTACATACTGAGGGTGCAGACGGGAAATTTCTTTAAGGTATTGGTGAAGAAATTTTGAGGCATCCAAGCTTGTTTTGGGCCTAGTAATACCTTGATTAGTTTTAGTGGGATTGTGACAAAGCCTGAGGGTTTGGGAAAATATGTAAATAAATAGTAATTAAATCATAATTTTAAGGGTGTTATGAATTAATTACTATTTATTTACATATTTTATTAGCTAAATTAATCTAAGATTATTCTATGAATCTCTTCATAATGGGTTATGATACTTATCCCGAAACGTCAATTTAGAAATTTTCATGCATGAATAAAAAATCTCTTCAAATGGTATGTTGGTAGTGCTTGATCAATACATATGACAAGTGATGGGAGTAAATTCATCAATCTTAAGGAATAGGATGGAGGAAAATCAATTCTTCGAAAAATTCATTGGCAAGAATTGCTGGAAAAGGGATAGTCAACATTGATAATTGAAGAACCAAGGATCAATATGTTTTGTATGTGGAAGGATTGAACTAGAATCTCTTGAGTGTTAGTTAAAAGTATGATCAAGGATACAATCTTACATTTAATTCCAAGAGGTGTGAAATCAGAAATGTTGATGCGGGAAAATTAGTGGCAAATGGCTACAAAACTACAAGTAATGTATACATTATTGATGGAAAAGAAATTGAGAAATGTTTCTTAGGAAAGGTAGAAGAAATGTTTCGGGACATATTAGCTTTGATAATTTGGTAAAAGTTACAAAATCACAAGGAAATAAAGACATACCTAAAATATCAAAGCCTCATAATGTTATATGTAAAGTGTGCCAATTTGGAAAACAAACCAAAGTATTCTTTAAAAAAAAAGAATATTTTTTGTAGAAGCCTTTGGAAATAATCCATGTTAGCCTTTCAAGACCAGTCAGAACTTAGAATCTAAAAGGTGAAAGGTACTTTAAGGTGTTCCTTGAAAATTTTACAAGAATGGCTTGGCTTACATTTCTTACAGAAAAATCAAAAGCTTTTGAAAAATTCAAGGCCTTCAAAGCTATGGTAGAAAATGAAATAGATCTAAAGATCAAATTCCTAAGAACTGATAGAGGATATTTCACTTAAATTAATTCAATTATTTTTGTGAACGTCATGGAATCAAAATAAAATTCACTATAGCAATAACTAAGTAGAAATTTGGTGCGGATAAAAGAAAAAATTTAACAATACAAAGAATGGCTAGATCCATGATTTTCGAAGTAATATATAGAAGATAAGGCACAAAGTTTATAACACATTCTATTTATATATCTTTTATCTATTATGGATTCAAGGGAAAATTTTATCTACTATCATTCAAGCCAAAGTTATTTTCTTGAAGAATTTGAAACTATTGAACATAGTCGAGTTTGAGCTCATTCAATTTGTTGTGAAGACCAAGTAGTTATAGTGAGTTTTATTTGAAGAATGAATTGAAGGTTATGGATCCAATTTGAAATATTGTGAAAAATGAGGTCCACTATGATATTCAGAGGTTGGTTCATCAATCAAGTTGTTTCTTACAATAATTCAGTGCCTACATATTTAAGAGGTCGTTGCTTGCATATTTGAAAGGTAGGTTCGTCAAGAAGGTGGTAGACTAAAGAAAGTTGGTGTTTGCATATTTTTTAGATTGGTGCCTCAATTAGGTTGGAGCCTAGATCAAGTTGGTGTCTTTAGTGTCTGTCAGTCACTAGTGATCAAATTATGCTATTTCATATGGTTGAAAGGGTCCTAGGGCAATTTTTTATAGTTTCAGTAGGTTTTTAAATAAAAATTTGATCATTGGTTAGTCTACCTAGGTTAGTAATACTCCTTTCATCATCATGGTCAAGTCATTAATTTTTGCAAGAGTTTATTGGTCATATTTGTCACCATTAATCTTATCTTGCCATGTAATGTCATTATTAGGTCATATTGTCAAAATCATGAAAATAGGTCATGTCATCATCAAAATCACCATTGAAAGGAGTAGTGATAGGGAAAAATTTTCAATAATGATTTATAAAGTTCATTTGGATATTTATCATTATGTAATATATGTAATAAGGTTTTTAAGCTGCAGTACATAACCAATTAAATCAATTAGTGAAAAGATAAGGTGTGGCCACATCACCACCATGGAGAAAAATCGATTTCCAGCCTTTTAAAAGACCAACCAAGCATGTCATTTTCTCATTTCAACTTTGTGAGGCATTTTGTCACCAAGGAGGTTTCCACCCTCTGAAAACCAATTTCTTCCCTTGGAAAGCTAAGACTTCTTGTTGTGTTGCGCTTTTCTCAAGATTGTTGTGTTTTTCTTCAGGAAAGAATATTTCTTCTTTCCAGTGGTTTCGTCATCAAGGTTAGGTTCCATCACATCAAATCAATTAAGTAGGTCACAATCCACTTCTCTTTCATTTCATTTCATGCTTAAAAGCTCATAAATCCCCTCTCCTAGGGTTTGTTGCGTTTTTGGTCAAGTGAGTCTCTTTGGTCCATTTTGCTGAGAAAAATCCTCAAATTCATGCTCACTCATCCTCCCCCACCTTTCATATACCATAATTGACATTTTCCCACGTTCCTTTCCCTCATTTTCATCATTTTCCTACAAACCCTAGCCTACACTACACTTTCGTAGGCTAGGACTATTTTTTTCCATTTTGCACCCCTTCCCCTCACTCATTTCCTAAAATTACACCTCCCTACACTCCCTAACATCTATCCCTATCCCCATAAATTTTCCTAAGAATTCAGACACAATCAAACCCCTCCATTCCTAAAACTGCCTAAAATCCCATGTTTTCCTACACTAAAACCCTAATTTCCCTTCCTTGTGAGCTAGGGTTTCCCATGGATTCAGAGACTATAGAGAAAAGGAGGAATAAGGGAGGTTAAATCATCATATATGAACCCACTACAATGCATGTCATCATGGCTTCACCAGTTCTTAAGAAATCATTCCAGGATGCACGTTGCCTAGCCTTTTGACAAAAGATTGAAGAGCTTGGTTTTAGTGATAAAATTACAAGCACCTTTGCCACTAGTATGAGAAGAGATAAGGTAACCATTGCAGGGGTGGTTTTTACTCTTTCAGCAGAGGCCATTGGAGATCTGTGGTTCAAAAGAAGAGACGTAGATATTGAAAATTACAAGATGTTCTTGAAGCCTTTATACAAAGTTGCTCCAAAACACATTTTCCCTTTTAAACACTTTCTTGACAAGTGTTCCCCTCTCATGAATATGATCGCGAAATATTTCACATGTGAGGGTCGGTTCTCAATTTTATATCAGTACCATCTGAGATTACTGATGCATTTCACCGGTGTTAAGGCTCTTAACCTACCTCACTATCTCTACAGAAGCTTGGTCAAAACGACAAAGAAGGTACATAGCAAAGGGAAATATCATAATGCTATCATGTTCCATAATGGCTTGGTGAAAATCATTGTTTTCCATCAACTCACACATATCAATTTTTCTTGGGATGGTTTCATGCATTCAACTTCATTTTTGTCTGCCCCAACTCAATCAAGCAGTCATTCTACACCATTGACTTCACCAAGGCAATAAGAAGTGGGTTCCACAAGAAAAATTGTCACAAGAACACCTACGGCTGAGGTGACTAAAACATATACTAGAGGGAAGAGACTGATGTTTTCTCATTCTATTGTGGAAATGGCTCAACCTACATTAGTGGAAAAAGAGACACCATCACATGAAGCAAGATTGCAAGAGGAATAATCGGTACATATTGACACTCACATGGCAGACATAGAGATGCATGAGGATAAGTCATTAGAGAGGATCATCAAAGAGAAATAAGTTGATATTAGATAGCTAAAGGACAATTTTTCAAAGACAAACTTCATCATCACATTCCTTTAGTAGGAGAACAAGCAGCTCAAAGTCAAACAACTTTTACTTAGCAAGCCCAAAGCAAATTTGGAGAAGGATGGTGGAAAAGGTAAATCATTGGTTGATGTTGATGAGCTTGAGGATCAATAATATCAAGTCAAAACAAGGAGGTCAAGAACACGAGGTCTCAAGAGGCAGCTAGAGCAACAAACTGAACCATCTCCACCACTAGATCAAGAAGACATTAATGACCTAATTGCAGCAGAAATTGAGAAAGATAAGGATTTTTGGCTTAACAAGCTCAATTTCCACTTATATAAGCTTCTTGAGAAGGCTAACAGGAAAAATAATCTTCAGATTCACATGGCGATGCACTATTTCATGAGGAATAGGATCTCTCAAATCATAATCAAGCATTTGAAGAAGAAGTTGAGGCAAACCATAATGAGGCAAAAGGAGAAGGAAAAACTTGATTTTTTGGTTGAGGCATCCCTAATTGCCTAACATATCACCATTTAATTTCATGGGGCAATTTGAGACCAATTTTGATAAAATTTTGTAAAATTTTGAAATTTTGATGGTTTTAGGCTTAAACATGAAATTACAGATAGCCAAAAGCCCAGCGCCTTGGCGCTGCGCTATTCCCTTAGAGGTAAACATGACCTAAACTATACATAAATGGATAGATATTGACCTGAACATCTCAAGTATCCAATTTTTGTGTCATGTTAGCATCCAGGTTGGGAGAAATTGCAAAAAACATGCCCAAAACTCACTTTCTACCACCTTTTTGACCCAGGCATTGTGCCTTTGGAGCGACCTTGGGAGAATGCATTATTCTCAACCTTGGAGAGGCCATTTTGCTTTATTAATGATTCTATTGAAAAATATACATCCTAATATTTCCAATGGTACCTTTAGAGTAGCATTTGGAGCTCAGAAAGGTAGTCAAAAGTTCCCTGCAAGATGGTGTTGTTTTTTTCCCCGTTCACGCTATGCTTTTCCTTGGAGGTCAATTTTTCGAGTTTCTTCAATAAAATTTGGTTTTTCATGATGTGTTTCCTCTTGTTTTGAGTTGACCTGATGTATATGAATGTAATTAGGCTTATGAATATCATTTTTATGTAATTTTCAAGATCATTAATGATGGGTAGGTCAGTCAAAGGCTAAAAGGAGAGTTTGTTTTAACCTCCCTAGTCTTAAGTTTCGTTGGAAAAAATTGTGTAAACTGGTCCTAGCTTGAGGTATTTGACCCCTGAGAGAGGGGAATATGGTTTTGGTCTATATGTATCTATTTTTCATTCAGAAACAAGGTTGGACATCAGTTAGCAGCAGGCTTGGAGCTTTGTGTACAATTGATATTTGCATAAATACAAGTTCAGTTATAGCTATTATATAGGGATTCACGTGGTATGATTTTGTGGTAGTGTTTTTATACTTTAATTCACTTTTATGATTGATTTATTCATATTCTTTCCATATCTATGCTTTTTAGTGATCTTCCTATAATATGTTAAACCTAATTCTTTAAACTTATGCTCTGTTTTGGTAGGAATTTCATGCTTATGTTGTTCATGTTCTAATAAATGAAATCATTCTTGTCATTCTCAATTTTATCCTTGTCTTTTCCACCCTACACTACAATTCAAAACCTTAAAGTTTCATAGAAACATATCTGACATTCCCCTTTGTATCCCTACAACTATAATCTTTTGGATCTGACCTAGTTTCCTTGACCTCTCTACTTGATCCAAAAAAAACCATAAATTTTCAAAACCCTAGAGCTCAGACCTAGCATAATATATTTACCCTTCTTCTGTCATCTTTTGGTTGTAATATCAGAGAGCCCTCACTGATTCGGTAGGGCTAGCTACCAAATCCAAAGTGGTTTGAGGTTACCTCCGTTGGTTTTCATTCTCAGCTTTGGAACACTGTGGAGGATAACATTTTTGGTTCCGTTGTTGGGGAACACAAGATTACATATACCCTAGGATTTGATGACAAATTCATTGAGATCTAGGCCTGTGGGTGACAGGACCTAGTTTTCAAGAAGGTTGATTCGAATTTACAGGTCAAAAGTGTAGTTTTCAGAACTAGATCCTAAGAAGAAGTTCACAAGATCAAATCCTAATCCTAATCCACCATATTTGGTTGAAGACCTAGAGAGGATTTTGAAGAAGAAAATATGACAACTCCAACACGATGACTCAATTTCACCATCACTGGTAAGATCTATTTCACTTCCTACTGATTTGACTACTCTACAAGATTTATCTTTCGACATCAAGTTTGAGCTTTCATTGTTTAGAGATAAATTTGAAAATTCACTTTCGGAAATAGTATATGATCCTGTAAAACTTGAATTGAGTCCACCATATTTATATTCTGAATCGGAAATAGATAGGAAGGCTTGGTCACAAGTCCACAAGCTTCAAAAATTAGCTAATAACTTGTTGCACGCCTCCGAGAAAGCCTATATCCAGTATCAACAAGAAAGCTTGTTTTCTTCCTCATCATTACCTTCATCATCTCATTCGGCTACTTAAACATCTTCCACACCTTATTCATCACTTCCTCTAAAAACACCTCCTCAAACAACACCTCCTATTGTTGCTTCTGCAGCTATTAGGTGTGTGTTATATTCTTTCCACGAATATTCGCACACGTGGGTGGGGGGGGGGGAGGGGGGAGGGGTTCACAGGGGGGAAGATAGCCCTTCCTTGTTCATTGTACCGAGTGCAGCGGGGGGATCATAGGGTGGGAGGCAACCCCCCCTGTCTAGGGGTTCAGAGGGGGCTAGTAGCCCCCTATTGACTGATGAGGGCAGCGCCACAAAGAAAAATTTCCCTATTTGGGTGGGTAGACTTTGCCTATGGTATTGTGCGTAGGTTTGCGCATGGTTTTGGGGTATGATGGTTTTTGGCCCCACAGTATTTGTAGATCCGATCAATGGGAACTACGGTTATATTCTAATTACGGTTAATGGATTGGGGTTTATAGATATCGGCATGTATATATATATATATATATATATATATATATATATATATATATGTGTGTGTGTGTGTGTGTGTGTGTGTGTGTGTGTGTGTTGTAACACTAAAAGGAATATAATGAAAAATCAAGAGGGTAGTCCCGATTTGTGATCCAGGGGAAAAATCTCTTTGTATATCTATTTTATGTTTTATGCTCTCGATATTGTTAATTTTCTATTTTTAAGAATTTGTTGGCAGATAATTTTAATACAGGTTTAAAACCTACATTTGGTATCAGAGATGTTTTGGCTTCAATGGGACGTCTTTGCTACTGAGGGGTTTTTTTCTCGGGCCTGTGGTAGATCTTGTTTAGTGGGATATTTGCAGGATCGATTCTTGCAGTGAAATAATATGGTGAGCAATGGAAAGATAGAAATCGATAAATTTAATGGTAAGAGTTTTGAGTTGTGGAAGATAAATATTGAGGATCTACTGGTGGATAATGACAAGTGGCTTGTGATAGATCCAGGTACTAAACCAACGACAATGTCAAATGAAGACTAGGTGAATTTGGATTGGAAGGAAAAGAGCACAATACGATTGTGTATCTTAGATTCGATATTGTTGAATGTATCTCAAGAAGCTATGGCAAAGACTTTGTGGGTCAAGCTAGGGAATTTGTACTAATCTAAGTCTCTGGTGAATAAATTTCTCATGTGGAAAAATGTGTATAAATTGAGGATGGAGGATGGAGACTCAATGACAGAGCATCTGAATGCCTTCTATACTGTGGTAAGTCAGTTGTCATCTATTGATATTAAAATCTCAGATGAAGATAATTGCATCAGTTTTTCATGTTCTCTACCATATTCGTGGGACAATATTGTTATTGCAATAGGTAGCAATACAACTACCTTGACTTTTGATGATATTGTCTCAGCCTTGCTGTCGCAGGAAATGAGACGAAGAAATTTGGAGGGCCAGAATGGTTATGCCTTATCTGTACGAGGAAGGTCCTAGAACAAAAACACAAATAATTTTTCGAGTGGGATTTCTAAATCTAAAGGGAAATCTAAATCTCGAGGAAAGCCTGTAAAGGTGTGCTGGAAATGTGGAAAGAAAGGGCACTTAAAAAAGGACTGCGGATCTAAAGCTCCTAAGAAAGGAAAAGGATCTAATGATGCTCTTTCTGCAGAGGTAAAAATCACCTCAGATGAAGGTGGGGATGTGTATTTGGCTTCTTCTTCAAATACACATGTAGGTCATGAGGCATGGTTGATTGACTCAGGTGCATCCTTTCACTTCACTCCCCATAGGGAGTGGTTCTATGAGTATGAGAAGTATGATGTTGGTGATGTCTTCTTAGGGTATGATAGGAAGGCCAAAATCATCGGACATGGAAAATTCAAGTTGAATATGCAAGGTAGAAGGATTAGAACACTTCATGGTGTTCTGCATTTTCTTGCATTGGCCAGAAATCTGATT
The DNA here is from genome assembly GCA_034641835.2 of Pinus albicaulis. Taxonomy (NCBI): domain Eukaryota; kingdom Viridiplantae; phylum Streptophyta; class Pinopsida; order Pinales; family Pinaceae; genus Pinus; species Pinus albicaulis. The sequence continues at coordinate 323,902,505 of CM076572.1, forward strand.
TCTGTAAGCAAGATGGATTGCAGGTGTAAAAACAGTGTTCGAGAAAGGTACCTGCAAAATGGTTCAAGGAGCACTGGTATTAATGCAGGGATTTCAGATTGTAACTCTATACAAGCTTCAAGGTAGCACTGTTATTTATGGGTGCAACAGTTCTATGATTCGTGAAAGTGGAGTGGAAATCCTAGCAGTCTCTGGATAAAAGACCATATTATGGCATCAAAGGCTTGGATATATTGGAGAGAAGGGCCTTCGGATACTGCATGGTAATGGTATGGTAGAAGGTATGCCTAATTTCTCTCTGTATTTCGATTTTTGTGAACATTGTGTATATGGGAAGAAAAATCAGGTGAGTTTTCCTTCTGGTGCTAAGAGGGTGAACAGGATATTAGAGCTTGTGCATAGTGATGTGTTTGTACCTGTGTTGATTCCATCTATGGGAAAGTTTGTGTATTGTGTTTCATTCATAGATTAATTCTCAAGGAATACATGGATATATTTCTTGAGGAAAAAATCTAAAGTATTTGACAGATTTAAATAATTTAAGGCTCTTGTGGAAAACGAGACATAGAAGAAGATAAAGGTGTCGAGGATAGATAATGGTGGAGAGTTATGCAAGAAGGAATTTGAAGAGTTATGTAAGAAGTGTGGTATAGCACAAAAGAAGACTACTCCATACACACCTCAGAAAAATGGAGTTGCAGAAAGAATGAATAGGACGCTGATGGAAAAGGCAAGAAGTATTTTCAGTGGTACCAGGTTAGGACAGGAATTCTGGGCAGAGGCAGTGGAGACTGCATATTACCTGGTTAACATATCACCTTCATCAATGTTGGAGGATAATACTCCACATGAGGTATGGACTGGTAAGAAACCCTCTCTCTCACATCTGAGGGTATTTAGATGTGATGCATATGTACATGTTCCAAAGGATAAAAGAACCAAGTTGGATAATAAATCTAAAAGGTGCATATTTATTGGGTATAAGGATGGGTGCAGCATACTCCACATGAGGTATGGACTGGTAAGAAACCCTCTCTCTCACATCTGAGGGTATTTAGCTGTGATGCATATGTACATGTTCCAAAGGATAAAAGAACCAAGTTGGATAATAAATCTGAAAGGTGCATATTTATTGGGTATAAGGATGGGTGCAGCTTTATTGGGTATAAGGATGGTTTAAAAGGTTACAAGCTTTGGAACCCAAAAACAAGGAAGGTTGTGTATAGCTGAGATGTGGTGTTTAGAGAGGTGAAAGATGTTGTTAAACAAGAATTCCTACCAAAGGAACTTGAGAAGATAGAGTTTGACCTAAAGGAGGATGAATTAGACTCTACAATAGAACAAGATTCAAAGAGGAAGAACCACAAACTCCAGCCGTGAGAAGATTAGTTTGGGAAAGAAGGCATCCATAAAGGTATAGTCCATCTACTTTTTTTTCATATTTTTCTTTAACTATCACTGATAATGATACCAGAACTTTCCAGGAGGAAGTGGATTCAGAGGATGGAAAACTCTGGAAGGAGGCCATGGTTGATGAAATGGCATCCTTGCACAAAAATGAGGCATGGGATCTGGTGGATTTTTCGAATGGAAGGAATCCCATCGAGAGAAAATGGGTGTTTAAGAAGAATATGATTGTAGAAGGCAAGGTGGAGGAATACAAAGCTAGGTTGGTAGTGTGGTGGTGGATTTGATGCACGGGTGTACAAAATTGCACCAGTTTAAGGAGTGTGGTCTACCCCTATAAACTATTGGTCATAGGAAGAAAGTGGTGGAGCTCAAAATCATATAATATAGAGGAAAAAATATGTGAATGTATGCTCAAAGTAAACAAAAAAACTAAAACACAAATATACAGAAGCTATTGAAGATAGTTAAAACGATAATAATGCAAACGATGGCTCAGGACTCTTCTTATTAAACATTTGAAATGGAGAATAAATTTTACCCACTTGCCAAAGGGCCCCTAGGCAATGGCTCTAGGTCCCGATGCAAGGATGTTGGTTTCCAAGCTCTACTTCTAATGCAGTCTCCCTCTCTCTCTATTGTGATGGATTAGGATTGTTGGGTGGCCAACAATCAAGTCCCCTCTATCTCCAGCTCCGGGTCACACACTGCTGGTATTGCTTAGGCAATTCTGGCCAGCATAACAATGTGATCACCATTCTTCATCTCTTGGTGGCTTTATATAGGGGATTTCAAATCCTCCTTCCCTCCCTTGGTACATGATGGATGGTGACCCAAGGGAGAGGTATGATTCCATTGTGTGCTCCAAACATTCCTTTGTGTGCTCACATAGCATCTAAGGAGGCGCTGGTGGCTGTCCTTAGGTGGCTTCATATAAGGAGTAACTATTCTTTGCTCTGTGTGGTCTCAGAAAGTGACATTTTTCCATTTCCAGGAATGTGCGCTTATCAGGCAAAAAGGCGCGCAGAAGGTGCTCTTCTCAAAGGATTAAGCGCGCAATTTAGCATTTAAGATTAGTTCAAATTTGATTTTCTCAAAACCTTAGAGATTTTAAATACTTCTTGATTCCATAATGTGTTCCTGCCCTGTAAATCCTTAGGCTTGACATTAATTAATGTCATCTTCTGCTGTACATTTCTCCAGTGTTAACTATTGCCCCCTAATATGTGAGGTCTAGGAAGGATTGTATAGCTGAAATACATTATAGTTTCTTTTTTTGTATCGTGCGCAGAGAGAGAGAAAGGCCTGCGTGAATCTTGGAATTGACAACACCTTGCACCGTTTTCTAGATGACCATGGCCTAAGGGACCCCTACAAGAAAAAAAAATATAAAAAATATATACAAAATTTCAATGAGGCAGGCATGTCCCATGCTCGTGATGCTATAGCTAGTTAAACAAAATTGACAGATACATGTGTTGTCTGCGTCACTACTATGGTAGTGATGTTGGCAGTTGTTGACGACGACTGCTGACACCCTCAGGGGTGTTTTTTATTTGATGATAGGTGGAATGTAGTACCCATATGCGTAAACTTGGTATGGCATCTAGTTGCGCAATGTACGCATATGTATTGGCTGGGACCTTCCCGTGTAAGCATTGTTGACAGAGACACTTATGGAGGCATGGGTCTTCGACAGATCTTAATCAAAGTGTAATGGTTATAAGGTATGATACCATCTTGACATGAAAGATTTTGTCGTATTTTAATGTTAGGAGGATCAATGACATTTGTGAACAATGATGTCTCCCACAATGCGACCCGAGGATACCCATTTTCATGGGGAGGGGTGATCCAAGGTACCGCTTCCTTTTTGGAAAAGAGGTGTCGAGGTTGAAAAAAAGGAAGCCTTAACCGAACCATGGGTCACCGACCTGAGGGATCAGCGACCTAGATGTGATGAGTTTAACATAGGCATGTGGTGAGAGGTAACTAAAAATGGATGATGGGGATTTAGTGGCCCGAGGTCAAAGTATACTTTAGAAGCTTGGCAACAGTCATAGTTATTTCTGAAGGGAAAATCCTTGGAGTTGGTAGGACTTCTAGGCCGGGTGTGAACCGGCTATGAATTTTGTGATGGTGCGTGCGTGGGGGTGAAAGACTCCGACCAAGGGGAATGATGGATTGCTTCCATGGGGGGAAATATGAAATATGAGGGCGAAGCTGTGAAGTGCATCATTTGCGGTCTTTGTACACCTACTAAAAGAAAAAAATAATGAGGTTTGGTTTGTACAAAACACAGAGACGGGAACCCCAAAACATGAAAGGGTTCACTCACTGTAGATTTGAGGACAGTGTTTTGCTGGGGGTGGGGGTCCCATTGGTTGGTCTCATGTGCGGGGTTGATGAAGCAAATGAAAAGGTGTTGCAGATGGGATTATGCTGATGGAGGCATGGTGGGCCAAATGCGATGCGCGGAGGTGCGCTTTCAATCTACTTGTACAACCTGGTCGTCTGGTAAGGGGGGTTTGAATTTGAATGGTAAACTTGACCTTATGCATGATGAATGGATGGGCACGAGGTGCTTCCCAGACTGAAATGGTATGCCCATGGCGTCACTTGTGCTGTGATATATGGTCTACTTTGGGTGACGAGCACCATGGAGGGGAGGCTCTACCAACAAACACAGACGTTTATCATGTGCAAGGTGAGGTCATGATAAAATTGGTTAGGTATCAGGACCCTATGGTTTATTTCTGAAGGAGAAATGATGTCAGGATATGTAAACTTTTCTGGGACTCTATCATGCTGGGGGTAGGATGATACTTGCTCCAGAACCTTTAGTGGATGGTGTTGTAAGTAGTTTGCAGGTTCTTCCTACAATAACAACTACCTCAAGTGAAAGCATCTTCTTTTCATCAAACACTATTGAAAGGCATGAGCTTTAAAAAAGAAGATGAGAGAGGGCATACCTGCCGGCGCTGAAAATTTTATTTTTTCGGGAGTGCGAATGTGTGGCATCACCTCTGTTCCCTTGGGAGTTGTTACTTGGCTCCTAGTTTTTATTTCAATTGTGGTTTCCCCCAGACTGAGATCATGGGGGGGGCATTTTCAGTTACTGCCCCCCATCTAGGATCTCCCCGAATACAGATTACTGTTGCCTAGGTGACCTCAGGTCAAAGACCTGACCAAGCCGTCTACAGTAATCGATGTGCTTGATAACTCAAGACGATGAGGCAACCAGGTTCCCTTTTCCCTAGTTGGTGTACGGTGGCTTGGGGGGAGGAGAGACAAATGGTTGTCTTTCTGGTGAGTTTCGTTCCTCCTGCATGTACAGGACGACACAAGGTTCATCGTTGATAGACTAGATGGAGGGATCCTCTTGATAGGATCACTCGACCGCATGTAAGACATCCCTATATCGTGGTATCTCTAGAAAATGGTGGGTATAGTGCCCATAGGTGCCATAGAGAGCATGCATGATTGGTACGCGACAGTTTTCGTTTACCTTTGGTGGTATGTTCCTTTTGACGGGAATGTGGCGTCGAGATGTCTACTTCAGAGCCGAGGAGTCGTTTTAACTCGTCCAACTCTAGACATATGTGGGTACGGTGGCCTACAACATCACATATGGAACATACCAGTGATTCCCTTTGAATGGCGAGGGTCACCATCTTCTTTCCTCTGTTTGCGGTTTTCTTGGCCGTGATAACCGGTTTCGCAATGGGAACTTCCTTTGCGGGGGCGGTCTTGACTGTTTCTTGGGTAGTTTGGGGCTCCTTGGGATTGAGGGGCTTTAACCCTATGCCACTTGGTGGCTTCTATTTTGGAAGAGGGAACAAGGTACCAAACTGAGAACGCCAATGATATGTTGGGTAACACCAGTGTTGACAAAACCTGCTTGGAGACGAAGCCAGCTGAGGGATAGAGGAAAGGGGTTTGGGAGGCGGCGTAGGTTAGAGAGGTTGTCGTGGCTTATGCCTCAGTGTAGTTACTACTTGGGTCCGTGTCCTGACTAACCTCGGTGCTTGATGTGGACAACATGCACACCGAGGCCCCTGTGGCATCGGGCAATGCCTTAGGGATAATGGGAGGATCTCCTAGGAATGACCCTAGGACAGACGACAGTTTGAATTAGCCAGGGCCATATTCTTGGTACCGTGAAAGACCATCTGCGGCTATATCTACATAGGGTAGAATTACATCCGTGTTGTTTAGGGGACGCTTTTTGTTGTGTGTCAACTGGTCTACGGTAATGATGCGATCCTCGTGGGGGAACATCATAATGTGGAAGACAGAGGAGGCTATGGTAGACATGGCATACATATAACTCCGCCCGAGGAGTATATTGTAATCCAAGTGAGCGTCCAAGACTTCAATGTCTATGTGGACCATCTTTCCGGCTAAACAGGCCAGGAAATTTTGGTAGAGGTCGATGGGGATCGAGGGATGACCATCGTAGGCTCGAAGCGTTATGACCGAGGGTTTTAGTTCGCGAGAACCCAACTTCTGCCAAACATTTTTTCGACATAATGCATGTCGATGTACCCTCATCAATGACACATCAGTGAATAGTAATATTCTTGAACAATACGGGTATCTGGAAGGTGACCATAGAAGGAAACATAGGGGTGGCTTTGTCTAATTCAAAAGCCATCATGCACATATCGGCAGTGTCAATAGCGCGTAACGCGGAAAGTAGGGCTTTTCGTTGCTTTGGGCACAACTGAAGTACTTCCAACGCGGACATAGAAGCGGGTGATTGAGCTAAATCGTCCATGATGCTATAATTATGGGCCGCTTAGGAGTAGTTATCTGCTCACCTATTAGGTCCCTTTGCCATCTTTGGCAATGGTTCTATAGGCATCTTTGAAATGGTCAAAGGTGCAGTCAGCGCACTAGTACTAGCCCCTGATGTAGTGGATTTTGGTGGGGTGTCATAACTGTGATTCCATGTTTGGAAAAAAATCTCTTCCCAGTCATGTAGATTTCATGGATGCTTTTGCCATAATCGTCTGGGTTTTGTTGTTGAGTGTTGACCGTCCCTTGGCGGGGGAAAGGTTCTTGCATAACAGTGGGTTGCTCGGAAGATCCTCCTTGTCCTTGGTTACTCTGAAGCTTTTTTAGCTCAGGGAGATCGGGACAGTGGTGAGTATAGTGCCCGTACTCACCACATATTGAACAAGAATGGTTTGTTTGTAGAGGTGGCCTTTTGCCTTGCCGTTGGGCATTACTTGGCTCCTGGTTTTGATTCCTGCTAGATTTTCCTCTAGCCTGGGATCGCGGTGGGTGTTGTTGGTTGTTGTCCCCATATCTAGGGTTCCCTTTTGGCTTGTTTTTTGATTTTTTTCTTAACCACGTTAGGAGAGTAGTTCTCCTAGTTATACTAGTGTGGTTGATTTTGGGACGAGTGCACAAATTTCACCTGTGCATTGGTTTGCGTAGGTGTGTTGTGTGCTTGGGACCGGGCATAACATTGTCTCATGCTTGCACCTGGCCATTGGGGGGGAGCTCTTATGTCAGTGTTTCTTTCTGCGTACTGGGTCCCCTTAGCCAGAGGATAGGTTCCTCCTTGGTGATATGCTTGCGCCCTACTAGTCAAATCTTGTTGAGGCATATGATGACTTTGAAATCTAGGTTGAGACATGTTCTAGGTAGAATTATATGCGTAACCAAGATTTCGACTATTGTTGCCTAGGTAACCTTGGCTCATTGACCCAATTAATCCATCTGCAGAGTTTGACGTGCCTGGAAATTCTTGGTAAGTTTGCAGGCATGGGGCATTAGGCAGGATATTGTAAATGTATCCTGACTGCGTATAAATCAGTTCAAGCTTTTGGGCTTTACTGATTGCGTCCTCTTCAGATGTGGGGGATTGTTGCACCGCATCCTTTCAAATCTCCACCGTTAGATTTTTCAAGAATAAATCTAAGAGGACTCGATCGTCTATTTTAGCTTTGCATAAACTGTGATGCCGCCTCCATTCATGAATATGTTCAGAGATATGAACAACGGGGGTTTTTCTAAAATTAGTCAGTAACTCCATTCCTGAATCATAGTGAATGGGTAACTGAAAATAAGTAAGGAACGTGGTAGCGAGGGCACTAAAGGTTCCATGTGAAGCAGGAGGTTTCTCAACATACCACTTCGCAGCTACTCCTGTAAGAGTGCATTGAAATAGCCTCAATCGAATAGTGACATCAATGATACTATTCAATGAGCACCATAGGTGAAAGGTCATTAAATGTTTACCTGGGTCTTTCGCTTGCTCGCCTTCGAACTTTGGTATATCCAAAGGGGGCTTCGTGGGCATGTGAGGCTATGAAGGATCATGTGCGATGGGCTCATTTGTGAGCTTGGTTAAATCGGGTACGTTCAACGCAGCTAAGAAGGGTGACTAGGAGGTTTATGCCATAGCAACGTGTGAAGACACAAAGTTCTGGTTAGAATGAGGGTTAGTCTGTGACGTACCCTGATGTGTGTTCAGCTAGCTTCCCGAATGGGATGTGCTCCTCTACCCCCTAGGGGTCGAGGGGGGAGTGGTGTGAAAAGTGGTGTTTGGAGACAGGTTAGGGTTCCCAACTATGGTTTCTCCAATGAAGGATGAAACAATGATGGTGGTAGTGTTTCGTCTTTGACGCCTGAATGGCGAAAGACCTGAAACCCCTCCTTGTAATGGGGGGAGGTCCAAAAGACACCTGGATCGACGAGGACCGTTCAAGTGTCGAACAAGTTAGGTTTTAGAAAAATTTGAGAGGATAGAGTCTATGATCACGACAAATTTATGGCCACATACATAAAACAAAGCGAAAATGAAATGAATTTTTCCTTTACCTTAATCTATGTGCTCAATCAAGCAAAAAAGACGGTTTTTGGTTGTTTGCGCGTGATACTCAAAATCCTATAAGACCTATGCATCCTCACATAGTCAAAAGTAGCTGGGCCTTGAGAATATTTCTTGCGAGTGCTGGCACAGCGTCCCGTAAGAGCTGGTGACGCCCCTAGTCAGCCGAAGAGAATTCACCAAGGTAAGGGTAGAGGGTGTTAGATTCGGTCCTTACAGCCCTCCGTCAGAGATCATTTCGCTTTTTGCATATCATTTTTAGGTGTCTCGCTCTCTTCACTTCGTTGCATTTCACTAGGGGCATCCCATTGACTAACGAGAGGGTCTGGTCGTCTTGTATTTCCTCATGCTTGTACCTGCAGGGCTAATTAAAATTCCTCAAAAATCACTGAAGTTCAGGTCACGTCATTCATGGTCATAAATGATTATTTTTTTCAACAAGAGTCTTTAGTCCTAGAGTCTAGGGTTTTAAGTTTTTTGATACATGTAATAAAATCCCGCAGGCCATGAGGTTGGTTTTGAAAAAGGTTCCTATTTCATATTTTTATTCTCAAAAACATTTGAAGACATTTCTAGTCCAAAACTCTGTTTTGAACTAGAAACTATCAAATTTATTTTTTGTAATAATTATGTATTTTTTCTACCATAGAAAGTTCAAAGCAGCCTCTGGTCTTTTCCGAAGCCAAAATGCCAAAATCCCTGCAAAAACAACCAAGTTTCATCAGTCCAAGACTCAGAAAAAGCAGTGAAAAACCAAAGACATAATTGCATTAAATGACAAAGTGCTAAGATTGCCAAACATTACAAAGTGGGTTATGGAGAAAATTAAAATCAAATCTGATTCTTGTGAGATATTTTCCAACTTATATAAAGCATTGAAGACAAATCATTTTCACAAATTTCCAAATCAAAATCGATTTTGGAGGGTTGGAGAGAAAAAAACTCGTTTTCAGAGCCGTGGAGTTGAAGTGGAAGTGCGCGTGGCGCATACAAGTGGCGCGCGACGCACATACCGCGCGCGACGCACTGGGCAGCACAGGCCTGTGCAATTTTGCATGTGTGCGACGCATACACAGCGCGCGGCGCACTGGGCATGCACGCGACGCGTAGAGTTTCAGGGCCAAAAATTTTACTCCTTCGCCCAGATTCATGCCGAATTTCCTCATTTTACTTGCAAGTAATTCATTTATGCCTGCTTAGTCACTCATGAACATGCTGTGGTGTTTTAAAAGTGGAGAAAAAAATGTTTTATGGGGTGAAATGTAAACCCTATATTCATTGCAAATTCACTTCTTAGGGTTTTGAAACAAATGTTAGTGATATTGTGGGGGTTTCCAAACTTGTGTTATTGATATATATGTTCATACCATCTGCTGTCAGTGGTGTCCCTGCTTATTACCTTAGCCTCACGCTCTCTCTCTTATTCAAATCACTGCTGTTATTACCACTGTCATTGTCACACTGTTTATCATTTATATTGTAACACAGTCCCATATTCACTATTCCCATTCTCCATTGACAAACATAGTCCCATATTCACTATTCCCATTCTCCATTGACAAAGCCTAACTATCATTGCAAGGGCTGTACGCTACACTATATTTCTTCCTACTCACTTGTCAAAATCCTCATGTAGTCAAAGCAGTGACTATTTTCCATTCAAACTCATTTGACAGAACCTTTATCATTGTCGCTTTCCTATAACACTTTGATACACATGTGACACATTTGGGATTAAAGCATACACTAAAACTCTTGTTTTTTACCATACTTATATCAGCATATATTTTGCAAACATCTTGATTTCAGCGCAATGTCAGAGACGGATTCATTTTATGAGCAGGAGTATGACAGTGATTCCACAGCAAAGGTTAATGTGCCACGAAGGTCTCACAAAAGTGGAAAAAGTGGTAGGCATGTCAGGGAGGAGCCTACTTCTTTGGTTCAATTGCAGGCTTGCCCGCTTGCAATGGATTGTTTTCAGCATCAGTCATGTTTCCAGTACTGTGAGATGATTTCACAAATCCAGCATCATCATGAGCTAGCTCGTCTATTTTTTCTACATTTACATGATGGCCGGGTAAACCTTGCCGGAGTTAACTTCATTCTGTCACCAGAGACTATTGCTCAGGCCACCAGGATACCAAATATAGGAGAGGAATGGAACAAATGACAGCAGCTATAGAAATCCTACTATGAGCCATACATCAAACCTGGGTATATGAGGCAGCTGAGCAGGGTATTTCCATTCAGATTTCCGAAGGATGAGTTTGCACCATTGATGAAACTCGTCATTCGATATTTCAGTTGCGAGGGAAAATTCTCGCGCCTCTATGCGTACCATATTCGTTTGTTGATGCATTTCACGAGGGTACGTATGATGACCATTCCATAATTCATGTATCGCAACATAGAGTAGATGAAATTTCTTGTACAGAAGAAGACCCCAGCACAGCAGCATAGCAGTATATATCATTATGCGCTGATCAAAATCATGGTGGTACATCAGCTGACACAGTAGGGCATTGCTTGGGAGGATTTCATCTCCCGTGACTTCTTCGCAGCGCCACAGCCGCCTCTCGAGGTAGTTCATGATGAGGGAGAGCCTTCACACCAGCTTGACATTCCTGATACCGAGCATATCAGTGCTCCAGTGTATGTGACATATCAGCGAGGCCACAGAGCCTTATTTGCAGCTACACGACGAGTATTATCTCCACCCGGGGTGGAAGGGGTCTCATTGACTTCATCAGCAGCGTGAGTATTATCTCCACCCGAGGTGGAAGGGGTCTCGCCTTCGACTTCAGCACAGGTACAGATTCAGGACAGAGGCAAGAGGCCTATGCATGATGAGGGCCCCTCAGGAGGCCAAGATACTGAATTCACATTGATTGATGTTGATGCGAGCTCTCCTAGCTCGAAACTGAAAGAGATCGTCCAGGAGCAGAAGGCCAAGATTGACACGCTGAATGTTATGTTGCAGAGAGCTTAGTGGGTGATAAACTACCTGGAGCAGTGTAACAAACAGCTAGAGGATCAGCACACACTTGTAGAGCTGCGGCGAATCCGTGAAGATCGACAATTGGCCCGGAAGAGACCTGGTGACATGACACCAGTTGAGCGAGAGACAGAACTCATGCATGTTAACATTCATCTGGAAAAGTTTTTTTCAAAGGCCAATAGAGACAAAGACATGCTCCGTCACATGAAAGGTCATTATTGGGCCCGCATGCACGTCTGCAAAGCAAAAATGAAGATTCTGAAAAGGAGGTTGAGCAGAGCACTTAAACGGCGAAAGAGGCTTGATCCACTCTGGATTTTGGTCGAGGCTTCATTGGCTGAGCATGATACATGATGGAGGGTCTTTGCTCCAAATTTCAGCAAATTTGGAGGAGTTTTTGTCATTTTGGAAAATTTTGGTCTCAAAACAGGTTTTTCAGCCCAACGCGTAGCGCGTCACGACGCGCGCTTATGATTGGGACACTTGCTGGAGGAAAAATTTATATTTTTAGATTTTTCATGGTAAGTTATGCATGCTCAGAAATGGCCGAAGCATTTCACCAAGTTCTGGATGATCAAAAGGGCCAAAAACACCATGAAAATCGCCTTTCTGCCACCTTTTGCACCAGCAGGAAGTACTTGTGGGAGAATGAAGTTTGGAGGGGCAAATGAGCTCCAAATTGAGAAATTCCACTTGAGTTGGATAGCGGACATCCAGGGATTTCCAAAAAGCTATCATGAGCTTGATTTTGATGCTAGGAAGTGCCCCAAAAGCAGGATGAAAGGCGCACGATGCATAGAGCTCAGGCGCGCGACGCATAGAGAAAATTGGTCAATTTTTCATTTTCCAGCTCAGGATTTCGGCCAGTTGGACCAGTTTTGATTGTGGATGTAATTTTTGAGTTATCTTGATGTAATTTTTTGGTTGTAATGTAATTTTGATTCACTTTTACCTATTCTAGATTATTCACTCCCAAAAAAGTGAAAATCATGTGAAAGAATCAGTTTCCTTCCTTTTAGAGGCAAGTTGTTTGGCTGCCTAGATTCTAGCTCCTTGTTTAGAATTAGTTGAAACTACTCCTAGAAGGAGGAATTAGACCCCTAGAGGCATGGGAAGGGGCTAGGATGGTCTATATGATGTAATTTCTGAGACACTATCAGGGTTGGACTCTTGGGAAAAGTTTGGCACACTATTGTACATATTTTCCACATTTTGGCTAAGGAAAGATCAGAGGTTTTGCAGCACCTGTTGGGATTCTTGTGGCTTTCAGTTTTGATGGTGTGTTCTCTCAGTTATTTGTAAGTTCTTTAATGTTTAATGTATGTCATTCCCTTCTTATGCTTCTGAAACTAAATGAATGAGTAAATGAGGTAGAATCCATTGATTTCAGTGCTCTGCCTTTAAATTTGTTTAGTTTTACATGTTTTCGCCTGTTTGGAGAGGATTCCTGTTCTCCCTTGCCCTCTTCAGCTCCTTTTCATTCTGGTCCATCCATACACATAATCAAAAAGCATCAAGACTACTGCCTACCTTGCCCCAACTCGAATTCTGCAAAGATCTGGCCTCATCCCCGAGCCTAAAATTGTTTTTCCCATTTTTTCAACAAAAACCCAAAAAATTTAAATCAAACTTTTCATATCTATTTACTAGCCTAAAATCAATATCAGTGTTTCATTTAGGTCATCTCAGCCCCTTTGAAGATCTTTTGCCAAGATAGACCCGGAGAGAACCCTCTCCTGTCCTCGTAGGGCTAGCTATGAGGCTGAGCGTGGTTTGATGTTGCCTTGAGTTTTACCTTATTTCAGCCTAAGGTAGATTTGAGCGCTAACATAGTGGCGAACATACTGGGGAATAATCTCAATGGTTTTCTTGTTGGTGTGTTCATTTCATGAGTTATAGACGAAGTCTGAAGTCACGTCAGGTAGCTTTCGAAATGCTTTTTCCATGCATAAGCGGAAGTAGATAAACGCTGCTTCAGTCGATCTCCGGTTAGCTTGTGAATGCAGCACTTAATTTGAAAATTACCCCAGTATACTTATTCATTCTAGACTTTTGGATGATTGAGTCTAGAAGTCGATAGGTTGAAAATAATCTATTGTGTCCTTTGAATTTCTCTTGAATAGATCAATACACTGGCTTCAAAAAGGCATACCAGATCAAATCCTGATCCAAATCCGCCTCTAGTATATGAAAACCCCAACCTAATCCCAAGAATTTTCTGTCGAGAAGCTCCCATTATTCCTTTGGTCAAATCTCACTCATACCCCACTGTTTTTGAATACATTGAAGATATTGAGTTTGACGATCAGTTCGAGTTATCATTGTTTGAAACCAAATCCGAAAGTGCCACTGGTTCCACCGTCATCAATCCTGAGTTCATCAAGTATCTAGAAGTTGAACAAACAAATAGATCTATCGATAATTATATTCTAAATCTTCAAAACTCCATTGTAGCAACCAACATTCCTGAATTCATTGAATCTGCTTCACAAACTCTTGGGCCATCTGAAATTGCATCCGGTTCACGAATTCCCACTGAACCTCCCTTTATCCCTACCATTCCCGTACAGCCTGAGATCTCTGATCAGCAATCAGCAGTAGTTCCTCCTACATCTCCACCGCATACACCTCGTTCATCCACTTCTCCCATTCCACCTGTTTCTCCAAGACAGCAGATTATAAATCCGCCAAGAGCCATGGCTGCTAGATTCGCACCTCTTGTTTTACCTGCAAATTTGGATCCTACGCCCGCCAATTATCAGAGTAAGATTCCAATATTTGATGGCACTCCACAGAGTGTGTCCGCTCAGTAGCATATTGTTAGAATGACAGATTTCTTGGACCTGCATGAAATAGATGAAGAAAATGTGTCCATGAGGTTGTTCGCCCAAACTTTTGGAGGTGAGGTTCATAAATGGTTCAAAGCTCTACAGCCCGCAAGTATCAATACATTACAAGAGCTTCAGACACAATTCTTAGATCGATGGGAGATGAAAAAAGATCCGCTGCAAATTACTTCTGAGTATACCAGCATCAAACGTAATCCTGGTGAGTTCGTTCAGGATTATATTATCAGATTCAATACAGTGTATAATGCAATTCCAGATGACTTAAGACCGTCTAGAAAATTAGCTCTCCTTAAATTCCCGGATGGTTTCGATCCGGAGATGGCTTATTCATTATGAGACAGAGATCCACCTACCTTGGAAGATATGCAGAAGATTGATGTTAGTGTTGAGGCGAATCTGAATGATAAGAGAGCCCGGTTGAAAGCAGAAAAGAGAGTGACCATAAAAGAAGAAGCTTCCACATCTGCATCAGAACAGCACTTGCTTCGTGAGATAGAAAAAATGTTCAAAATAATGACGCTTGATAAGCCATAAATGCAGATTCGTAATCCCAACTACCATGGCCAGCAGCAGCCACAGTTCAGAATTAAGCAGCGTGAACAGAGAGCACAAGAGCCGGCAACCCAGCAGCAAGTTAAAACACCTCTTTTGCAGAATTTTGTGAGTCAAGATTCAGATGATGACGATGATGTAATAGGGGAGAAAAACCACTTCTTTACTCCCAACGATCTGCCCATTTACATCACTGAGGATGAAGAATATGGAGAAAGTTCAGTTGCACAGAAAGATGAGGATTTCATTTTAGAAAATGATCCATCTCTAGAGGAATAATCAGATCAATACCAAAGAGGGTATATGAATTCTTTGTCCACTCAGCAGAAGCAATACTCATTGAGAAACAGAGATGTGCCCATAGACCCAATTTAGAAGAGAAAAGAGGCTTCAACACCTAAGATGGATTCACCTATACCACAGAAGAAAGGAAAAGAGACAATTGATCCCGCAGCTAGTAAATCATCATCAGCAGAAAAGGCCAATCAGTCAAATATAATGAAAGATAAGGCTGAAAAGAAAGAAGTTCCGGTCAAAGAGGTTGAAAGAGTTTCAGCTTTTAGTTTGGAGAATGAAATTTCCAAATTGAAGGTATCTATTCCTTTGACAGAAATTATGAAGAACAGCAGCTATCGAGGTCAAGTTTCTAAAATTCTGAATTTTGATCCAATGTTTGACACAGTAAATATTGAAGATGATCAGCCTAAATTGATATTTGGGCCTGCTTTAGATGGTGAGTCCCCTGACAGTGATGTTCCTACCTTTTATATCAGTTTGAGGTTGCATGAATATGTATTGCACAATGCTATGTTCGATTCTAGTGCTTCGCACAATCTTATGCCGAAGGCGATCATGGAAAAGTTGGGTTTAGATATTACAAGGAAATCCCATGATTTGTATTCATTCGATTCCAGTCGCGTGAGATGTATCAGACTCATCAAATATTTGGTTGTAAGTTTAGATCAAATTCCTGCGAAGAATGTCTTGATGGACGTGGTTGTGGCGGACATTCCTCCTCGATTTGGGATGCTCCTTTCTAGATCTTGGGGGGAAAAGTTGAAAGGTACACTATAGTTAGATTTCTCCTATGCGACAATTCCAGTCTTTGGTCAAATGAGAAAGTTATATTGAGAGAAGAAGATGAAATACATGATAACAAGCAAGGAGAAACCGATCAATCATCCTGTAAATTATGTACATACCAACTTAGAGTCTTTTGTTTTGTTTTCTGATAGTTTTAATGATATAGATAGTCTGTTAGTTCAGGCAGAAGATATACCAGAGATCACTAAAAATTTTAGAGAATTTCTGCAGAAAGAAAGACGTGAAAAGCAAGCTACTGTTGAGCAATCAGCTAAAGACAATGGGCAGCAAACAGGAAAAATAGAGCTGGCGCAATTTCAGCACCTAGAGGAGGATGAAGATGGTCTTTGGACCATGGATTTTGATGGCGCAGTGGGTAGTGATGGTGCTGGAATTGGTGTTTGGATACGCAGTCCATTTTCCACTCCGGATAAGGTTCCAAGCAATGTGAGAGTATGTTCCTACAAACCAGCATTTGACTGTTCTAACAATGAGGCAGAGTATGAGGCTCTGATTGCTGGTCTTAAGATTCTAAGAAAGCTGAAAGCAAAAAGAATTTCAGTCTATGGTGATTCAGAGTTGGTGATAAAGCAGGTAAAGGGTGAGTTTCAAGCCAAGCATCCTCGCATGAGGGCTTACCGTAATGCAGTTTTAGACATTTTGAAGTTATTTTCATATTATACCTTGACGTGTGTGCCTCACATACAAAATGGTGTTGCTGATGGACTTGCTAAGGAAGCAAGTAATTTAAAAATCCCAATGAATTCCAGCAACAAGTTCGAGATCCATGTGAAGGACCGCCCCACCGTTCCGGACAATCAGAGATGTTGGCAAGTTTTTCAGGACGACGAGGAGATTAGTAATTTTCTGCAAAATAAGGGTAAGTTTAAAGACACCTCCATAGATACAAAACATGATGATGGTAATGATGATATACAAATAAATCAAATGGAAGTGCTGAAACTTAAAGATAACATCATTCCTAAAGGATTGATTCCTTTAGAGGAACTCTTTGATCAAGACGATGTAGCCCGTAAACCGACATTGAGGCCGACTGAAAAAGGTGTTGAAGAAGTAAATATTGGGACAGCTGAAAATCCCAAGATGGTAAAGTTATCCAAGTCATTGTCACCAGAGGTAAGAGCGGAGTATGTGAGATTGTTGTCTTCATTTGCTGATGCTTTTGCATGGGATTACTCAGATTTAAAAACGTATGACACTAATATCATTCAACATACTATCCCTATTAAACCAAATCAGAAGCCTTTCCGTCAGAAGTTGAGGAGAATCAATCCAAAGCTGCTACCGTTGATTGAAAAAGAGGTAAACAGGTTGTATAAGTCAGGAATCATTGTGCCTATCAGATTTTCCGATTGGATATCAAATTTGGTGCCCGTAAGAAAAAAGACAGGTGAGATCCGTTTGTGTATCGATTTCAGAAATTTGAATAAGGTATCATTAAAAGACAATTATCCGCTGCCAAAAATGGACCATATATTGCAGCGAGTAGTTGGAGCATCAAGGATGTCACTACTCGATGGCTATTCAGGATATAATCAAATTTTAGTGCATGAGGATGATCATGACAAAACTGCGTTCACCACTCCATGGGGAACATTTCATTATTCCAAGATGCCGTTTGGTTTGAAGAATGCAGGTGCCACTTTTCAGCGTGCAATGGACATGGCTTTCGCCAATGAGAAAGATGTATTTTTGGTTGTTTACCTTGATGATTTGACTGTGTTTTCAAATTCTGATGAAGAACATTTATATCACTTGAAAGTTGTTTTCCAGAAGTGCAAAAAATATGGCATTTCGTTGAATCCGAAAAAGACCCTGTTTGCCATGGATGAAGGCAAACTCCTTGGCCACATCATATCGAAAGACGGCATTCATGTTGACCCTGCACGTGTTGAAGCAATCTAGCAAATTGAACAGCCCCGGAACAAGAAAGAAATACAGTCATTTAATGGTAAAATGAATTTTCTGCGTCGTTTCATTCCAAATCTTGTTGAGCATCTTAGAGAAATCACGAACATGCTGAAAAAGGACAGTCAGGCAAAGTGGACAAAAGAGGCGGTGAAATCATTCAATTTGGTAGAGTTAGCTCTTTCTTCAGCCCCTATTTTAATCAGCCCGAGCAATACATAGGACTTCATTTTGTTTTCGTTTGCTTTTGAGCACACTTCGGCAGTTGTTTTAATGCAGAAAAGGGATGGAGTTGAGAAGCCTATTGCTTTTTTCAGTCGGATTATAAGGGACGGAGTGTTGAAATACAACATTATTGAGAAACAAGCACTTGCTCTTGTAAAGGCCTTGAAATATTTCCGTGTGTATATGCTTCATTCCCACATTATAGCCTACGTTCCTAACGCAGCGGTTAAAGATGTTTTGGTACAGGCAGATCCAGAGGGAAGACGGGGTAAGTGGATCGCTGCGTTGTTAGAATATGATGTGGAGATTAAACCGACCAAGCTGATCAAAGGACAAGGACTAGCCAAGCTCATGGCTGAAACAAATCTGCATGCTCTAGATATAAATTTGATCGCTGCCATGTCTGATGAAGATGAGGAGAGTACATCATTTCAGGTATCTGATATTTTTGTTTCTTCCCCTTGGTATGCTGACATTTTATACGTACTTCAGAATTTGTCTCCACCACCTAGGATGCCAAGAAATAAGAGTATAGCCTTGAAGTTGAGGGCTGCAAAGTTTTGCATATTGAATTCTACATTATATTGGAAAGACCCTAGTGGAATGTTATTGAATTGTTTGGTAGAGGAGGAAGCCAAAAGAGTTTCGGAGGACTTTCATAGAGGAGATTGCGGGGGCCATCTATTTTGGAAAACCACAGCGAATAAGATTCTAAGGGCAGGTTACTATTGGCCTTCATTATTTTCTGATGTATATAAGGCTGTTAAGAATTGTCACGAATGTCAAATTTTCGAAGGGAAGCAGAAATTACAGCCTTTGCCTCTTAAACCAATTGAAGTTAGTGCACCATTCCAGCAGTGGGGATTGGATTTCATTGGGGAAATCCATTCGGCATCGTCAGGACAACATAGATGGATATTGACAGTAACGGATTACTTCACGAAGTGGATCGAGGCGATTCCCACTCGACAAGCCACGGATGCAGTAATCATCTCTTTTCTTGAAAATAATATTCTGTCACGTTTTGGGTGTCCTAGTAAGATAATCACAGATAATGCGGCGGCCTTCAAGTCAAAGAGGATGGTTGAATTTTGCTATAAGTACAACATCAGCTTGGGACATTCGACTGCCTACCATCCGCAAGGAAATGGCTTGGTGGAATATTCAAATAAGTCCTTGGTGAATATCATTAAGAAATTGCTGGAAATAAATAAAAAAGGCTGGCACAAGAAATTAGTGAATGCACTTTTGGCTGATAGGGTAAGTCAGAAAAAATCTATTGGCATGTCTCCTTTCGAGTTGGTGTATGGGGTAGACACAGTTTTTCCCACTTCTCTTGCTGTCCTGGTAGTCAAATTGCTTCAGGAAGCCGGTAGTGAGGAAGATCCTATGCAGCGAAGGATAAATCAGATGATTCATTTACAGCAGACACGGGAGGAGGTCTTTCAAAATACATTCAAGTTGTAGGAGCGCATTAAGAATATTTATGATAGGAAGGCGAAAGTAGATAAGTTTCAGCTGGATGAGGTGGTTTTGAAGTGGGATGCTCAAAATGATGATAAGGGAAAGCATGGAAAATTTGAAAACCTTTGGAAGGGTCCTTTTAAGATTGCAGCGTATCGTGGTCAGAACGCCTTTCTTCTCAAGGAAATGAACGGGGATGATTGTCCTGGAGGGTCGATCAATGGTCGGCTGCTCAAGCGATACCACTTCTAAGTATTTTCTGTTGATTTCATCATCATTGTATATATCGTTTTACTTTTGTTTCATCGCAAGTGTGGACTAATCTCTTTTCTTCAGTCTGGGGCCCAAAGCGAAGGCTATAATTCTAGAGAAGGAGGTTAGTTGGTTTGAAGTTTGTCAAGTCAGTTTTATCAGTCTTTTCAGTTTTAAAGTTGAGTCAGTTTTTCTCAGTTTTCAGTCAAAGTTTTCAGTCAATAAATGTGTCAAAGGTTTTGTGTTATTTGTTGAAATAATGACTCCATCGCCCAATGGATGAAGGCACTGCCTAGCTCTTCCAGAGATCTGTCATTCTTGGCATCTCCTTGGAGCCACCATCCCCATTGGAGCCAATGTTAGAGTCGGTCCTTACAGCCCTCCGTCAGAGATCATTTCGTTTTTTGCATATCTTTTTAGGTGTCTCGCTCTCTTCACTTCCTTGCATTTCGCTAGGGGCATCCCATTGACTGACGAGAGGGTCTGGTCGTCTTGTATTTCCTCATGCTTGTGCCTGCAGGGCTAATTAAAATTCCTCAAAAATCACTGAAGTTCAGGTCACGTCATTCATGGTCATAAATGATTATTTTTGTCAACAAGAGTCTTTAGTCCTAGATTCTAGGGTTTTAAGTTTTTTGATACATGTAATAAAAGCCCGTAGGCCATGAAGTTGGTTTTGAAAAAGGTTCCTATTTCATATTTTTATTCTCAAAAACATTTGAAGACATTTCTAGTCCAAAACTCTGTTTTGAACTAGAAACTGTCAAATTTATTTTTTGTAATAATTATGTATTTGTTCCACCATAGAAAGTTCAAAGCAGCCTCTAGTCTTTGCTGAAGCCAAAATGCCAAAATCCCTGCAAAAACAACCAAGTTTCATCAGTCCAAGACTCAGAAAAAGCAGTGAAAAACCAAAGACAGAATTGCATTAAATGACAAAGTGCCAAGATTGCCAAACATTACAAAGTGGGTTATGGAGAAAATTAAAATCAAATCTGATTCTTGTGAGATATTTTCCAACTTATATAAAGCATTGAAGACAAATCAATTTCACAAATTTCCAAAGCAAAATCAAGTTTTGAGGGTTGGAGAGCAAAAAACTCATTTTCAGAGCCGTGGAGTTGAAGTGGAAGTGCGCGCGGCGCATACAAGTGGCGGGCGACACACTGGGCAGCACAGGCCTGTGCAATTCTGCACGCGCACGACGCATACACAGCGCGCAGCACATTGGGTATGCGCGTGACACGTAGAGTTTCAGGACCAAAAATTGTACTCCTTCGCCCAGATTCATGCTGAATTTCCTCATTTTACTTGCAAGTAAGTCATTCATGCCTGCTTAGTCACTCATGAACATGCTGTGGTGTTTTGAAAGTGGACAAACAAATGTTTGATGGGGTGAAATGTAAACCCTATATTCATTGCAAATTCACTTCTTAGGGTTTTGAAACAAATGTTAGTGATATTGTGGGGGTTTCCAAACTTGTGTTATTGATATATATGTTCATACCATCTGCTGTCAGTGGTGTCCTTGCTTATTACCTTAGCCTCACGCTCTCTCTCCTATTCAAATCACTGTTGTTATTACCACTGTCATTGTCACACTGTTTATCATTTATATTGTAACACAGTCCCATATTCACTATTCCCATTCTCCATTGACAAACACAGTACCATATTCACTATTCCCATTCTCCATTGACAAAGCCTAACTATCATTGCAAGGGTTGTACGCTACACTATATTTCTTCCTACTCACTTGTCAAAATCCCCATGTAGTCAAAGCAGTGACTATTTTCCATTCAAACTCATTTGAAAGAACCTTTATCATTGTGGCTTTCCTATAACACTTTGATACACATGTGACACATTTGGGATTAAAGCATACACTGAAACTCTTGTTTTTTACCATACCTATATCAGCATATATTTTGCAAACATCTTGATTTCAGCGCCATGTCAGAGACGGATTCAGTTTATGAGCAGGAGTATGACAGTGATTCCACAACAGAGGTTAATGTGCCACGGAGGTCTCACAAAAGTGGCAAAAGTGATAGGCATGTCAGGGAGGAGACTACTTCTTTGGTTCAATTGCAGGCTTGCCCACTTGCAATGGATTGTTTTCAGCATCAGTCATGTTTCCAGTACTGTGAGATGATTTCACAAACCCAGCATCATCATGAGCTAGCTCGTCTATTTGTTCTACATTTACATGATGGTCGGGTAAACCTTGCCGGAGTTAACTTCATTCTGTCACCATAGACTATTGCTCAGGCCACCGGGATACCAAATATAGGAGAGGAATGGAACAAACGACAACAGCTAGAGAAATCCTACTATGAGCCATACATCAAACCTGGGTATATGAGGCAGCTGAGCAGGGTATTTCCATTCAGATTTCTGAAGGATGAGTTTGCACCATTGATGAAACTCATCATTCGATATTTCAGTTGCGAGGGCAGATTCTCGCGCCTCTATGCGTACCATATCCGTTTGTTGATGCATTTCACGAGGGTACGTATGATGACCATTCCATACTTCATGTATCGCAACATAGAGAAGATGACATTTCTTGTACAGAAGAAGACCCCAGCACAGCAACATAGCAGTATATATCATTACGCGCTGATCAAAATCATGGTGGTACATCAGCTGACACAGCAGGGCATTGCTTGGGAGGATTTCATCTCCCGTGACTTCTTCGCAGCGCCACAGCCGCCTCCCGAGGTAGTTCATGATGAGGGAGAGCCTTCACACCAGCTTGACATTCCTGAGACCGAGCATATCAGTGCTCCAATGTATGTGACATATCAGCGAGGCCACAGAGCCTTATTTGCAGCTACACGACGAGTATTATCTCCACCCGGGGTGGAAGGGGTCTCGTTGACTTCATCAGCAGCGTGAGTATTATCTCCACCCGAGGTGGAAGGGGTCTCACCTTCAACTTCAGCACAGGTACAGATTCAGGATAGAGGCAAGAGGCCTATGCACGATGAGGGCCCCTCAGGAGGCCAAGATACTGAATTCACATTGATTGATGTTGATGCGAGCTCTCCTAGCTCGAAACTGAAAGAGATCGTCCAGGAGTAGAAGGCTGAGATTGACACGCTGAATGTTAAGTTTCAGAGAGCTCAGTGGGTGATAAACTACCTGGAGCAGCGTAACAAACAGCTAGAGGATCAGCACACACTTGTAGAGCTGCGGTGAATCCGTGAAGATCGACAATTGGCCCGGAAGAGACCTGGTGACATGACACCAGTTGAGCGAGAGACCGAAATCATGCATGTTAACATTCATCTGGAAAACTTGTTGTCTAAGGCCAATAGAGACAAAGACATGCTCCGTCACATGAAAGGTCATTATTGGGCCCGCATGCACGTCTGCAAAGCAAAAATGAAGATTCTGAAAAGGAGGTTGAGCAGAGCACTTAAACGGCGAAAGAGGCCTGACCCACTCCGGATTTTGGCCGAGGCTTCGTTGGCTGAGCATGATACATGATGGAGGGTCTTCGCTCCGAATTTCAGTAAATTTGGAGGAGTTTTTGTCATTTTGGAAAATTTTGGTCTCAAAACAGGTTCTTCAGCCCAACGCGTAGCGCGTCACGATGCGCGCTTATGATTGGGACACTTGCTGGAGGAAAAATTTATATTTTTGGATTTTTCATGGTAATTTATGCATGCTCAGAAATGGCCGAAGCATTTCACCAAGTTCTGGATGATCAAAAGGGCCAAAAACACCATGAAAATCACCTTTCTGCCACCTTTTGCACCAGCAGGAAGTACTTGTGGGAGAATGAAGTTTTGGAGGGGAAAATGAGCTCCAAATTTAGAAATTCCACTTGGGTTGGATAGCAGACATCCAGGGCTTTCCAAAAAGCTATCATGAGCTTGATTCTGATGCCAGGAAGTGCCCAAAAATCAAGCTGAAAGGCGCACGACGCATAGAGCTCAGGCGCGCGGCGCATAGAGAAAATTGGTCAATTTTTCATTTTCCAGCTCAGGATTTCGGCCAGTTGGACCAGTTTTGATTGTGGATGTAATTTTTGAGTTATATTGATATAATTTTGTGGTTTTAATGTAATTTTGATTCACTTTTACCTGTTCTAGATGATTCACTCCCAAAAAAGTGAAATTCAAGTGAAAGAATTAGTTTCCTTCCTTTTAGAGGCAAGTTGTTTGGCTGCCTAGATTCTAGCTCCTTGTTTAGAATTAGTTGAAACTGCTCCTAGAAGGAGGAATTAGACCCCTATAGGCATGGGAAGGGGTTAGGATGGTCTATATGATGTAATTTCTGAGACACTATTAGGGTTGGACTCTTGGGAAAAGTTTGGCACACTATTGTACATATTTTCCACATTTTGGCTAAGGAAAGATCAGAGGTTTTGTAGCACCTGTTGGGATTCTTGTGGCTTTCAGTTTTGATGGTGTGTTCTCTCAGTTATTTGTAAGTTCTTTAATTTTTAATGTATGCCATTCCCTTCTTATGCTTCTGAAACTAAATGAATGAGTAAATGAGGTAGAATCCATTGATTTCAGTGCTCTGCCTTTAAATTTGTTTAGTTTTACATGTTTTCGCCTGTTTGGAGAGGATTCCTATTCTCCCTTGCCCTCTTCAGCTCCTTTTCATTCTGATCCATCCATACACATAATAAAAAAGCATCAAGACTACTGCCTACCTTGCCCCAACTCGAATTCTGCAAAGATCTGGCCTCTTCCTCGAGCCCAAAATTGTTTTTCCCATTTTTTCAACAAAAACCCAAAAAATTTAAATCAAACTTTTCATATCTATTTACTAGCCTAAAATCAGTTCCCATTTTAAAGTCATCTCAGCCCCTTTGAAGACCTTTTGCCGAGATAGACCCGGAGAGAGCCCTCTCCTGTCCTCGTAGGGCTAGCTACGAGGTTGAGCGTGGTTTGATGTTGCCTTGAGTTTTACCTTATTTCAGCCTAAGGTAGATTTGAGCGCTAACAAAGGGTCTAGCACTTGCCTGCACCGTCACCTATAAGGTAAAGGATGCCATATATTTTGGCCACTAAGAACCACTGTCCCACATGAGTTTTCGAGTCTTGGGCTTCTTGGTAGTCAGCTAATAGTACCAAGTATCAACCGGGTTAGGTAGCCCCAACTGATACCGCACACACTGCACCTAAGCCTAACACCCTCTAAATCGAGTCTCTGTCACACTCGGGTTTTCTTTTCCATGGGCTGATAGGTGGATTTGAAGCTCCCTAAATACACAACTTCTATGTTTTAATATGAAGTATGATCAAGGCAGATTATTGGATGCCTACCCCCTTGATCCTAACTTAAACTATAAATTCTTTTATGGCCCCTGTGGGGAGAATTTAGTGAGTTTGTTTAAGTTAGTTTTAGGTGTCTTCCTTTGCTTAGTGGGTGAGTGTGTGTGAGCATATGGTGAAAAATATCATAGTTTGAACATATGGATATCGGTGATCCTTTACAAAATTCCCCTAGTTAAACTATGTGATGTTGTTCCTGGCTCAAATGGAAAACATTTGTGGATAAAGGGACGCTTTCAAATTTTCCTAGTTAATTTATGTGACTAACTAAAGGGAGATGGCAAATTGTAAATATAGAGTGTTAATATGCTTACCTAGGATCACCGAATGGTGCAAAGGTAGAAGATATTACTTTCTCTAATCAACAAATCGATCCTAGTCCCGTAATCCCTAATGCACAAATTGAACTAAACTAAACAATTTCTACACTAGAAAATAAAACTAGCTTACTTGGACTAGTTTATCTAAGTGTGCATACCAGAATTTTCAAAACATAAATCATTCAGAATGCAATGGTTAATTTTCCCCCTACTTAAACTATGTGAAGATTTTTTGTAAAAAACCAACTTAAATGAAAATTAACTCTAAGCCTACAAAAGGCAGCTAAAAGTAAATTCTCAGAAGTTGTGGGGTATCAACACAAGTGTTGGTAGATACATTAGGGGATGCCCAACACAGTTACAAGAAAAAAAATGCAGAATATAGAGAAAAAAATCTCATTCTGTAATTTTCGCGGAAAAGGTTCTAATAGGTGCGCTTTCCTGCGTGCAGGTCAGTCCTAAACGTGCACACTGCGCGTCTATGAGAAGAAACTGGGCGTAAAAATCCTGCAAGTACAAAGAATAGGAGCTACCTTCTCCAGTCTGTCACTCCAATTGAATCTAGGGACGGTAAGATGGATCAGAGGACTATCAGCTCCACTCTCCAGCGTAGACAAAGGTCTACTGCAAGAGCTGGCACAACCACATAAAATTGTAAACCGTTAGTGGAGTCGCCAATCCTGTGGTGGTGGATTTGGTGCACGGCTGTACGAAATCGCACCAGTTTAAAGGGTGTGGTATACCCTTATAAACTATTGGTCATAGGTAGAAAGTGGTGGAGCTCAAAATCTTATAATATAGAGGAAAAAATATGCGAATGTATGCTCAAAGTAAACTAAAAACTAAAACACAAATATACTGAAGCTATTGAAGAGATTCAAAATGATAATAATGCAAACGATGGCTCAAAGGCCTCTTCTTATTAAACGTTTGAAATGGAGAAGAAATTTTACCCACTTGCCAAAGGGCCCCTAGGAAATGGCTCTAGGTCCTGATGCAAGGATGTTGGCTTCCAAACTCTGCCTCTGATCCAGTCTCCCTCTCTCTCCATTGTGATGGACTAGGATTGTTGGGTGGCCAACAATCGAGTCCCCAGTATCTCCAACTCCGGGTCACACACTGCTGGTATTGCTTGGGAAATTATGGCCAGCATAACAATGTGATCACCATTTCTTCGTCTCTTGATGGATTTATATAGGGGATTTCAAATCCTCCTTCCCTCCCTTGGTACATGATGGATGGTGACCCAAGGGAGAGGTATGATTCCATTGTGTGCTCCAAATATTCCTTTGTGTGCTCACATAGTGTCTAAGGAGGCGCTAGTGGTTGTCCTTAGGCAGCTTCATATAAGGAGTAATTGTCGTTTTCTTTGTGTGGTCCCAGAAAGTGGAATTTTTCCATTTCCAGGAATGTGCACTTATCGGGAAAAAAGGCACGCAAAAGGCACTCTTCTTGAAGGATTAAGTGTGTAATTTAGCATTTAAGACTAGTTCAAATCTGTTTCTCAAAACCTTAGAGATTTTAAATACTTCTTGATTCCATAATGTGTTCCTGCCCTGTAAATCCTTAGGCTTGACATTAATTAATGTCATCTTCTGTTGTATGATTTTCCAGTGTTAACAGGTAGAAAAAGGTTATTCCCAAGTGTTGGGAATTGATTTTGGTGATATTTTTCCTCCTGTTGCCAAGGTTACTTCTATTAGATTACTTTTATCTTTACTGTTGCATTTGATTTTGGTGTAGAACATATGGATGTGAAGACAAAATTTCTTCATGGGGATCTCGAAGAGGATATCTACATGAAGCAACCTGAAGGCTTTGAGGTGAAGGGTAAGAAAGAACTGGTATGCATGTTAAAAAATTCTATGTATGGGTTAAAACAGTCACCAAGTATGCCATATCAGAAATTTGATACCTATATATGGGGACTTATCTTCACTAGAAGCAAAGAGGGTCACTATGTGTATTTTAAATTAATTGGTGACCATGTTATTTATTTGGTTTTGTATGTGGATGATATGTTGTTGGTGGGAAATGAAAAATAAATTATCCAGGATTTGAAGACCCAATTGTTCTCTAAATTCAACATGAAGGATCTTGGTGCTGCAAACTATATTTTGGGCATGGAAATTAAGATAGATTGGGAAAAGAGGAAACTCTTGTTAAACCATAGGAAGTATGTCGAGACAATATTGCATAGGTTCAATATGCAGGATATTAAACCGGTGAAGGTTCTTATTCCTGTATGTGTAAAGCTATATGTTCAATAGTGTCCCAAGACACAAGAAGAAGAGGAGGATATGTCCCATGTTCCATATGCAAGTGCAGTGGGTAGCATGATGTATACAATGGTTTGTACTAAACCATACATTGCACATGCAGTGGGAGCATTGAGCAAGTTTATGTCAAAACCAAGGAAGGATCATTGTACAATAGTGAAGCGATTTTTCAGATATTTGCGTGGCACTATTGATTATGGTTTGTGCTACGAGGGAAGACTGAGATTGGACAGAGTTTTGGACATCCATTGTTTTGTTGATGTAGACTAGGCTAGAAATATGGACCAAAGAAGATCTACAAGTGGGTATGTGTTTAGCCTATTTGTAGGCGTAATCAGTTGGATGAGTAAAAGACAGTCTGTAGTGGCTCTTTCAACTATAAAAGAAGAATACATGGAAACCACTCATGCAAGCAAGGAAGCAGTTTGGTTGCAGATAATGTGTTCAAGTATGGCATTGGTGCAGTGATCTATAAGGATAGATTGTGATAGAAAAAGTGAAATTTTCTTGGCTAAGAACCGTGCTTATCATTCAAAGACAATGCACATTGATGTTCAATATCACTTTGTGAGAGATATGGTTGAGGATAAAAAGGTGTTGCTGGTAAAGGTGGACACTTTGAAGAATGTTGCAGATGCATTGAAGAATTCTTTAAGCACTCAAAATTTCTCTTGGTGTAGAGAAACAATGGGTGTTGCAGGGCTGAAATAATGATTATGCTCTCTTATGACCCCCTACAGAAAGAAAACAACAAATGGGAGAATTTTGGCTGTGTGTTATATTATTTCCACGAATAGTTGAATGCATGGGGGGGTCACAAGGGGGGCGATAGCCCCTCCTTGTTCGTTGTGCTGGGCACAGCGAGGGGCACCAGCCCCCCCCCCCTGTCCAAGGGTTCACAGGGGGTGGGTAACCCCCTGCATGAGGGTTTGGGGCAGTGCCTCAGAAATATTTGTTTTTGGACCCTCTTTTAGGTGGACAGACCCATCTATGGTTTTGTGCATGGGTTTGCACATGGTTTTGGGGCATGATGGTTTTCGACCCATGATATTTTGTAGATCCGGTCAAGGGAACTATGGTTATGTTCTAATCCAGGGTTCGTGGATTTGGGTTTATGAATTCTTCAACATGTATGTATATGTGTTGTAACACTAAAAGGAATATAATAAAAAATCAAGCTGGTAGTCCCAATTTGGGATCCAGGGGAAAAATATTTGTGTATATCTATTTTATGTTTTATGCTCTTGCTATTGTTTATTTTATATTTTTAAGAATCCATTTGCAAATCATTTCTTTACAGGGTTAAAACCTACAACATCACCATATACAACATTCATGGTGAAATTTGGCGCTCTAATCCTACCTGCTCAACTCACTCGTTTACCTCAAGGGTATGGTCAAAGGCTCCCTTTGTTTGATGGAACAATAGAGGTTACAGCCCTGCAACATATGGTGAAGGTCATTGATTTCATCAATCTTGAAGAGATCGACAACGATGATACAAAGATAAGGGTAACTGCCCAAAATTTTTCAAGAGATGTGAAGACATGGTTTCGTAATGTAACTCCAAATTAAATTGCAAATCCACAACAGTCGACTGATTTTTTTTAGCCAAATGGGAAGAAACTAAGAATCCACTTTATATTCTTGCTAAATATGATGCTTTAAGAAGACATCCCAATGATGATGTCCAAGATTTCACTACTCGCTTCAATAAGATCTATAATTCAATTCGAAATGACATCAAGCCTTCTCCTGGCTTGGCTTTGCTACACTATCTGGATGCCTTCGATCCTGACATGGCTTATCGGTTGAGGGAAACAAGTACTACAACTCTGGAAGAGATGCAGAGAAATGCAGTGAGTGTGGAGGCGAATTTGATGATTAAGAAGTAAAAAATGAAGACATAAATAAGGGTGACGATTAAGGAAGAGCCATCTACCTCTTCAGATGGTAAGTTGGACCCTTTGATTAGAAATATGGAGAAAATTATGGATAGGATGACAGTGTTGGATAGGAAAGCAGAAAATCAGATCTAGAATCCTAATTTCTGAGGACAACAATAGTAACAACCTCAGCTCAGAATCAACAAAAGAGAGCAGATAGGTCAGGATCAGTAAGAAAAATAGCAAATTAGAACACCAATTTAGAAAAATTATACTCAGGAAATTGAGGAAGAAGATGAGATTATTGAAGAGAATCATATTTTCGATAATGATGGGCAACCTATTTTCTTAACTGAAGATGAAGAATACACTCAAGAACTTGAGGTTGATCAATTTTATGATAAAAAATTTGTCCCTTCAAATGATGATATGATAGTAGTAGAGACAAAATATTATTAGAGAGGTTTCCAAAATGCCCTTAGCTCTATGCAAAGGCAATATACCTTGAGGAGCATAAATGTGCCTATCACTTCAAATCAGAAGAGGGAAACTTCTACAAAGGATACTCAACCCCAAAAATTGAAATCAACAAAAATACAAGGAGATTGTAGCTACTAACCAGAAGAAGAACAACGAGGCATCAACCAACAATATAAATAAATATAAGGAAACACAAACTATAGGTCAAAGAAAGGAGATTCCCGCCAAAGAACAGTCCGAAAGGAAGGATGCCACTTGCAAAGAGGTAGAGAAATTTCCCAATATGTTTAGTTTAGAGAATGAAATTTCCAAGTTTAAAATTTCCATTCCTTTAACTGAACTTGTAAATAATGATCAGTATAAGTTTCACGTAGTTAAGATTCTCAAAGTAGACCAGACATTTGATATGGTTAATGTTAGCGATAATCACCCTGAGTTGTTGTTTGGCCCATTCATAGATGGAAACTTACCTGATAGTGAAGTCCCACCATTCTACCTCAATCTCAGAGTTCATGATTTCATCCTTCATAATTCCATGTTAGATTCCGGAGCATCTCACAATCTCATGTCAAAAGCCATAATGGAAAATTTGGGATTAGACATTACTTGCCCATATCATGACCTCTATTCCTTTGATTCGGGTAGAGTGAGGTGTCTCAGTATTATTAAAGACTTGGTAGTGTCTCTTGATCAGATTCCCCAAAAGAATGTCTTGATGGATGTGGTTGTGGCTGATATTCCTCCAAGGTATGGGGTTTTTCTCTAGCGATCATGGGAGAAAAGTTGAAAGGTACTTTGCAGCTTGATTTCTCTTATGCTACTATACTAGTGTTTGGTCAACTTAGAAAATTGTACCGGGAAACAAAGATGAAGTATATGATTAGTAGTAAAGAGAAAACTAATAATCACCCTATACACTCTGTACATACCGAATGTGAGTCCTTTCTTTTGTTTAATGACGATAGTCTGATTGATGTAGATAGTCGGCTAGTAGAAGATGAGGAAATTTCAGAAATTTCATGTAGTGTCGGATAGGTTTTCAATGCAGAAAAGACAGAACAGAAAGAGACTGATTTGGAGACAAATTAATCAGTTGAGAAGCCAATAGAATCACTGAAATAAATAGAGCCTATTGAGACAACGGATCCAAAAACAGAAAACAAATATCAGCCATCCGAATTTGAGCTTCCGGATGAGGAAAAGAGTCTTTGGACTATGGATTTTTTTGGGATAGTGGGAAAAGAAGGAGTTGGAATAGGAATTTTGATTCATATCCCAATGAATCAGTCGGGTAAGGTTCCTCCTAATGTCAAGTTTTTTTCATACAAGCTTTCTTTCAATTGCTCAAATAATAAAGCTGAATACGAAGCTTTTATTATCGGGCTTAATATTCTTAAGAAGTTATGGGCTCAAAATATTTTAGTTTATGGTGACTCCGATTTGATTATAAAACAGGTAAAATGGGAATACCATGCCAAACATTCAAGGATGCGAGAATATCGCAATGTTGTCTTAGATATTCTCAAAACATTTTCTGAATATACTTTATCTGTGATTCCTAAAAAATCAGAATTGTATTGTTGATTCTCTTACTACTGCAGCAAGCATGTTTAGAATTCTTATGCATCCCATCAAGAATTATGAAATTAATGTTAAGTATAGCACCATTGTTCCAGATAACCTTTAGCATTGGGAAGTGTTTCAAGATGTTAAGAAAATTAATAATTTTCTGCAAATGGAGGAAGAGTTCATCGCTTGTCATATTGATGATGTTTTTGATGATCAGGGAATTAATGCCACATAATTATAAGTGTTACATTTGAAATGAAATTATGTTCCAAGAGATCTTGTAGCTTTGGAAGAGCTCTTCAATCAAGATGATGTCGCAAAGAAACCAACAATGTTCCCTAATGAAGTGGGAGTTGAAGATATCAACATTGGAATAGATGAGAAGCCCAAGATGGTGAAGTTGTCTAAATCCTTAACTTCGGAAATGAAAGGTAAATACATGACATGTTTGGCTGTGTTTTAAGATTTTTTTGCAAGGGATTATTCTGATTTTAAGGTTTATGATAAAATTATAATTCAACACACGATTCCTATCAAGCCTTATCAGAAGCCTTTCTTCCAAAAGCTCAAGAGGATTAATCCGAGATTGATTCCATCAATTAAGAAAGAGGTAAATAGGTTGTATAAGGTTGGTATCACTATCCCTCTTCGCTTTTCTAATTGGATATCAAATATTGTTCTAGTTAGAAAAAATACAGGTGAAATTCGTTTGTGCATTGATTTCCAGAATTTGAGCAAAGTGTCCTTGAAGGAAAATTATCCTCTGCCTAAGATGGACCACATCTTAGAGAGGGTATTTGGTGCCTCTAGAATGTCATTGCTTGATGGGTACTCAAGGTATAATAAGATTTTAATGCATCCAGATGACCATGAGAAGACGACTTTTATGACACTGTGGGGTACATTTGTGTACGCCAAGATGTCTTTTGGGATGAAAAATGCAGGAGCCACATTTTCAATGAGTGATGGATATTAATTTTGAAAATGAAAAGGATGTATTTTTGGTTATTTATGTTGGTGATTTGATAGATTTCTCTCAAACAGATGAAGATCACTTGCATCATTTGAGGATTGTTTTCCAAAGGTGCAGGAAATTCAGTATTTTACGGAATCCAAAGAAGAGTTTGTTTGTTATGGAGGAAGGTAAGTTACGTGGGTATATCATATCAAAGGATTTCATCCGCATAGATCCTTCCAGAATTGAAGCAATCCAGTAGTTAGTTTTTCCGAGAAACAAGAGAGAAATACAATCCTTCAATGGTAAGATTAACTTTTTGAGGAGGTTCATTCCTAACCTCATTGAGCATTTATGGGAGATAACTAATATGTTAAAGAAGGACAATGAGGTAAAGTGGTCTAAATATGCGAAGAAATATTTTAATTCAGTCAAGTTTTCTTTGTCATGTGGACCAATTTTGATCAACCCAAATTATACTATGGATTTCATTATATTTTCATTTTCTTCTGAGCACACATTGGTTGTCCTAATGCAGAAGAAGGATCTTAAAATAGAACAAAAAATTTCATTTTTTAGTAGAACCATAAGGGATGTTAAACTAAGGTATAACATCATTGAGAAATAAGCCCTGGCACTTGTGAAAGCTTTTAAGGCTTTCTGGGTGTACATACTTCACTCGCATATAGTTTCCTATGTCCCAAATGCAATAGTCAAATATGTTTTGATGTAGCTTGATCCTGAAGGTAGGCGAGGAAAGTGGATTGTTGCAATGTTGGAGTATGATCTCGAAATTAAGCCAATGAAGTTGATCAAGGGACAAGGTTTGGCTAAGCTTATGGAAGAATCCAATTTGCATGATCTCGACATCAATCTCATCGTTGCAGTTTCCTATGAACAAGTGGTTGATTCCACACCTCATGTATCACAGTTTTTCACTCCATTTCCTTTGTATTCAAACATTTTTTATGTACTTCAGCATTTGAATCCTCCGCCGGAAGTATAAAAGAGTAAGATTATGACATTAAAGTTGAAATCTTTGAAGTAATGTATTCTTAATGATGCATTATTTTGGAAATATCCGAGAGGAATCTTGTTGAATATTTTAGTTGAAAGAGAGGGAAAGGAGGTAATGAATGATTTTCATAAGGGAGATTCTGGCAGTCATCTATTTTGTAAGACCACAACAAATAAGATATTGAGGGCTGAATTTTATTAGCCGATTTTAATTTCATATGTTCACAAAACGGTTATGAGTTTCCATGAATGTCAAAATTTTCATGGAAAAAGGAAGTTGTTACCGCTGCCCTTACAACCCATTTCAATTCAAGCACCATTTCAACAGTGGGGTCTCGATTTTATCGGTGAGATTCACCTTTCATCTTCAGCTCATAATAAGTGGATCTTGAAAGAAACCAATTATTTCAAAAAAAGGATCAAGGCTATTCTCACCAGGCAGACCATTGATGCAGTAATCATTCAGTTTATTGAGTCTAATATTTTTTCACGGTTTGGTTTTCCATAAAAAATAATCACATGTAGATGCTTTTAAATCCAAGAGGATGATTGAAATTTGTGACAAGTATCATATCATGCTTGGGAAGTCAACAACATATTACTGGCAAGGTAATGGACTGGTTGAATTTTCCAATAAATCATTGGTAAACATCATCAAAAATTTGCTGGAAAAAAATAAGAAGAATTGGCACAAGAAGTTGATCAACTCTCTATTGGCGGACAGAGTAAGCACTAATAATTCCATAGGTATGTCACATTTTCAGTTGGTATATGGTGTGGATATTATATTTCTAACTTCTCTTGTTGTCCTGGTCATGAAAATATTGCAGGAAGTAGACAGTGAACCCAATAACATTCAGCAGAGAATCAATCAGATGATTCATTTGCAGAAACCTTGAGAGGAAGTATTTCATAACACTACAAAGATTCAAGTTAAGATAAAAATTATCTATGACAGAAAAACAAAGACGAATGATTTTAGTGTGGGAGATATAGTTCTTCGATGGGATGCGTGGAACGAGGAAAAAGGAAAGCACGACAAGTTTGAAATTTTATGGAAAGGACCATACAAAATTTTATCTTATAGAGGGAAGAATTCCTTTGTGTTGGAGGAACTTGATGGAAAATATTTTTCGGGAGGACCAGCCAATGGTAGGCTCCTCAAGCACTACCGCTCCTGATTTTTCATAAATTTCTCATTTTTCATTGTACATACTAGTTTATTTTTCTGCCAAAGTGTAAAGGAGTTGTCATGGAAGCTTGAAGCCCGATGTGAAGGCCATAAGGTTTCTTTGATTAGTTGTTGTTTCAAAGAGTTTGTAATTCATATCATTTTTTCGAGTCATTTCAGTTTGTCGAGTCATTTCTATTTTGATTCTTGCTTCTTTTTTACTCCATTGCCCAATGGATAAGGATACTTGATCTACGGTGTTCTTGACACCTCATAAGGAGCTTTCATCCCCAGATGGAGCCAATGTTAGTGTCTATCAGTCCTGTCAATCACCAGTGATCAAATTATGCTTTTTCATATGGTTGATAGGGTCCTAGGGAAAATTTTATAGTTTCAATAGGTTTTCAAATACAAATTTGATCATTGATTAGTCTACCTAATTCAATACTACTCCTTTCATCATCATGGTTAGGTCATTAATTTTTGCAAGACTATCTTGTTCATCTTGGTCATAATTCAGCTTGTCTTGCCATGTAGTGTCATTATTAGGTCATATCGTCAAAATACTGAAAATAGGTCATGTCATCATCAAAATCACCATTGAAAGGAGTAGTGACAGGGAAAAATGTTCAATAATGATTTCTAAAGTTCATTTGGATCTTTATCATGATGTAATATATGTAATAAGGTTTTTAAGATGAAGTACACAAGAAATTAAATCAATTAGTGAAAATATAAGGTGGGGTCACATCACCACCAAGGAGAAAAATCGATTTCCAACCTTTTCAAAGAGCAACCAAGCATGTCCTTTGATCATTTCAACTTCATGAGACATAATTTTGTCACAAAGTAGCCTTTCACCATGTGAAAACCAATTTATTTCCTTGGAAATCTAATTTTTCTTGATGCACTACGCTTTTCATTGGTTGTGTTGCGCTTTTCTCAAGACTGTTGTGTTTTTCTTCAAGAAAGAAATTTTCTTCTTTCCAGTGGTTTCTTAGTCAAGGGCAGGTTCCATCACATAAAAGAAAGTAAGTGGGTCACCATCCACCTCTATTTCATTTCATTTCATGCTTAAAAGCTCCTAAATCCCCTCCTAGGGTTTGTTGTGTTTTTGTTCAAGTGAGTCTCTTTGGTCCATTTTTCTTAGAAAAGCCCTCAAATTCATGCTCACTCACCCTGTGAGAATATTAGATCTACTAAAATAGCTATCTATATAAGAAAGCAACAACATATAAACACATAAGTAAGAACATAAAGAGAACAAGGTAAAAGAATATAACAGATATACGTGGTTCATCCAATTGGGCTACATCCATGGGAAGGTTGTCTTCTATTATCTCTATAAATATCCTGCAATATTACAAAGAGAGAAACTACAAATAACTTGATACAAATAATAGTATGAGCACAAGATGAGATGTTATAGTGATAAAAAAGGCTCCCTTGACCCTATTATATACCCAGAGATGTGGAGGAATTACTTTCGCATATTGAATGTGGGATAATATAATTCTCCAAAATAACACCTATTTATATAATAAATGGGTACAAGAGTATACTATTCCATAATGAATATGGGATATAATGTGTTACTCTTTTACATAAGATTGTATTCAACTTCCGACATAATAAAAAGACATTATTACCTTCCAAGGAATATAATATATTCCAACACTCTCCCTTAACAATGGCTGGGAGAAGGGCCCATACTAACACTACCTAACACTAGGGAAGGAAGGATTCATTACTACTCCCCTTTGATGAAAACTTCCCTCATCCTAATCAAAGAATGAAGATACACACACTTTTCTTCTGTCAAGGATTTGGTGAAGATATTGGCTTCCTACTGCTCGATAGGACAATACTCCAGAGAAATAATACCATTGGCGACAAGACCTCGAATATAATGAGCATAAAGGTCAAGATGCTTCATTTTGTAGTGATATACTAGATTGTAAGCAAGCTTAATTGCACCTGATTGTCACATTTAAAAATGGTGGATGATTTCGGAACCAAACCAAGCTCGGTAAGAACATACCATAAATAAACAACTTCTTTAGCTACTTCTTTGGCTGTTCTATACTTTGCTTCACATGAAGATAAAGAAAGAGTCTTCAACTTCTTGTTGGACCAAGAGATCAGACCTAAACCAAGTTGAAATATGTAACCAATATTTGACCGTCGATCAGAACAGTCACCCACCCAATCAGAATCTATATAACCAGAGAGTAAAATTGTAGCACTGCTCGAATAAAATACACCATAATGCAATGTCCCCTGTAAATATGGAAGAATTCTCTTGGCTACCTGCCAATAAATTTCATGAGGTTGCTACATGAACCAAGAAATCATACTGACGGCAAAATATATATCTCGTCTACTGTGAGTTAAATATATTAAACTTTCAATGAGCTGACAATAAAGAGTAGCATTAACTAGTGGATTGGTACACTCAATAATTAACTTTACACCAGATTGAAATGGTGTAAGATCAAGTTTACAATTACTCATATGGAAACGAGCCAATAGATCTGTCGCATACTTAGGCTGAGAGAGAAAAATACCATCAGCCATATGTCAGATCTGAAGACCCAAGAAATAGTGCAATGTACCGAGATTTGTCATCTCAAACTACTTCTGAAGAGCAATTTTCATATCTTGAATTAATACAAGTTGGATGCCAGTGATAATTAGATCATACACATATAAAACAATAATGAGGACATTATCACTAAACTTATTAACATACAGGTTTGGATCAGATATACAACGCTTAAAACCATTATTCAAGAAATATGCATCAATTTTATCATATCAAGCCCTAGAGGCTTGTTTGAGACCATATAAGGATTTGTGTAATTTCCATACTAAACTTGAGGAATCAGTAGAAATAAAACCAGGAGGTTGTTGCATATAAATTTCTTCAGTAAGATCACCATTTAAAAATGCAATTTTAACATTCATTTGATGAATTTCCCACTTAAAAGATGCACCAAGTGATAAAATGGTTCTTATTGTGTTCATTTTAGCAACAGGAGAAAAAGCTTCATGATAATCAATACCTTCAAGTTGATTAAAGCCTTTGGAAACTAATCTAACTTTATACTTTTCGATTTGTCCTTCTGCATTGATTAAAGGGTATTCTGATCCCAAACTGGAAGAATAGAAGGAACATGAGTCACTTCAAGAGCTTCATGAGTTTTAGGTGGAATACTTGAGGGAGAGGAAGAATCACGATCAATAAGAGGCACAAAACTAGGAGTAACAAGAATAGGAGTAAGAGGTGGTATTGGTAAATTCTGGGTAACATGAGTTTCTACAGATTCAAGCAGGGAAGAGACTTCATGAAATTGAACATCCCTTCTAATTATGACACTTTGATTAGAAGGATCAAACAACCTGTAAGCCGTGGAATTATCATCATAACCAATGAAGATACACTTGTGATATTTGGGTTCTAACTTTTTCTACTTTTCACTAGGAATATGAGCCCAACATTCACAACCAAACACCTTAAAATTACTAATATCTAGTTTATGCCCATTCTATTTTTCCTCAGGGGTAACATGATTAACAGCTTTAGTATGAACTCTATTTAAAATAAAATTAGCACAACAGATGGCTTCAGCCCAAAATTTCTTATGCAATCCTTTAGAATAAAGCATACATCTAGCCATTTCAACTAAAGTTATGTTTTTCCTTTCAGCAATACCGTTTTTTTGAGGTGTAAGGAACAACCTTTTGATGTTGAATACCATGTTTAGATAAATATGCATCAAATTTGTTCTTAACAAATTCCCCCCCATTATCAAATCGCAGATTTTTAATGCTCTTACCAGAGGCATTTTCAACCATGGATTTGAATTCTTGAAATTTTACAAATGTTTCACTTTTATTTTTCAAAAAATAAACCCAATATTTTATACTAAAGTCATCAATAAAGGTAATAAAATAATATGCATGGGATATTGAAGGAACTTCAAGAGGACCACATATATCACTATGAATTAATTGCAAAGGTTCTTTAGCATGCCAGGATTTACCTTTGTCAAACATTTCTCTATGATGTTTACTAAGAACACATCCTTCACAAACACCAATAGTAGAAGAAATATTAGGAAAACCATGAACCATTTTAGTTAGTATTTTCATTTTACCACAATTCAAGGGACTCAATCATTCAAGCCATAATTTACTTAGTTCATCAACATGAGCGACATAGGAATAAAAATGGTTGTCTCTTAGTTGAATTAAAACTTGCAAATTTATATAAACCAGTTGTATGATCAACAAGGCCAGAAGAAACTACTTTGTAATTTTAGTTGATATCTTTAAGAACATATTTATCGGGCCAAGCTTCAAATTTAAAACTTTTCTAACATGTACGATAAATCGAAATTAATTTGATGGACATGTTTTGAACATGAAAAACATCTTCCAATTGACCATTAGCAACATTAATATTACCAAAACCAATTATGGAAAGTTGTTTACCATCACCAATAGAAACTTTCTTAGATGAGTATTTATTAGTGTCATAAGATGTAAATAAAGAAGCATTACCAATCATATGTTTAGAAGAACTAGAATCCATTATCCATTTCACATTAGAAGAAGAATTATTAGATGAAACAATAGATGCACATAAAGCTACTTGAGATTCATTAGAATTTTTCTTGTTTTCTTTTGTCATTAAACATTTCGTTTTAAAGAAATTCTTTTCAGGATGGTTAGTTTTACCACAATGATTACAAGGATTATACACTTTTTTCTTCTTACTAGTTTCATGATGTGCATGAGAAGCATGACCATTATTATTAGTATGATTAGAAGTGTGTGAACAAGAACCTTTGTCATTATTAAAACTTTTCTTAGGATTTTTATTGTGTGTCATAACAGCTTTATTAGCTGAGACTTTTCTTGAAGTAATCAACCTTTCTTGCTCATTTATCAACCCTTTACAGAAATCATCATAAGTAGGTTTCATGGTACTTTGAGACAATTTAAGAACCCTATTCCTAGTTTGGATGAACATGTCAAAACAAAATGGCAATTTTTGTTCTACAAGAATGATAAGAGAAGTGTCTGTCTTCTTGTAATATTTACCACAATTATTTAACTTTTCATTTAAGGTTTTCAATTCAGAAATGTATAATTCTACTCTATCAAAATTAGTAGGATCTAGCTCATGAATCTTTTTTTCAAGGTAATAAGCAGAAACATAATCATATTTATCAAATAAAGAATCAAGAATTTCCCATATCTCAACCGAGTTTTCTTTTGCCTCAATACTTACCTAAATACTATCTAAAATAATTTTCCCAATGAGCCATCTTTCTTGATAAAAAAATTTTGCCCATTTAATGGAGGCTTGAGCATCTGTAGGTTTCTTGTGTTCACCATTAACCAACCTCCATAGATTCTTACTCCTGAGAACATCAATCATTTTCCTTTTCCGTGCAAGATAGTTAGAGTCGATAAGTTCAGGAACAAAAGCTACTTATGAATTAATAATGATATAAATTTTGACAATAAATATAAACCCAAATGAAAATAAGAGAAAAAGTGGATAGAAAACTATAAATTC
Organism: Pinus albicaulis; assembly: GCA_034641835.2. Classification (NCBI taxonomy): domain Eukaryota; kingdom Viridiplantae; phylum Streptophyta; class Pinopsida; order Pinales; family Pinaceae; genus Pinus; species Pinus albicaulis. Next base: position 323,942,675 of record CM076572.1, read on the forward strand.
TTGTAGTTCATTTTCCATCGCCAAAAAACTACCAATCTTAAATCAGCGATAACTTTTCTTCTGGGACTCCATTTGAGCTTATTTGTTTTTCAAAATTGGGTAGATCGGTGAGAGGAACCTAAATATATACTCTTTTCTAGGAAATTCTGCACAAAAGGTAATGGATATGACAAAAACGTCAGGTGGCAAAACAACAAACACTAAATAATGCTCCAAATTCTTATTATAACCAGTTTTCGGAAATGGCACGGCCACTCTACATCCACCTAGGTGATCGAAATTCTGATCTAAACCCTCAGTCTTCCAATCTTCCGCCTTGTAAGAAAAATAAAATAAATAAATAAATAAATTGTCGTAACTGAATATTACAACGGGAAGATATATCTCCTTGAGGAGGATGCAAAAAACATATAGATATTACAAAAAAACAATCAAGAACCCCTTGAAAATCCAAAAAAATATAGATATTATAGAAAACAATCAAGATCCCTTTGAAAAAAAATCTGCAAAAAAATTGCACAACAAAGTTAGGGTTATGAGAAAAAAAATCTCAAATATGTAGAATCATGCCCAGATCTGAAGAGAAGCCTAATGGCTACTTGATAGAAAGAAAATCTACAAAAAAAATGAGTGCTCAAATAATAAAAATTGAAGACACACGTTAATGGTTAAATTCAAAGAAGATGTTAGATCATAGTAACCATGGCTCTGATACCATGTGAGAATATTAGATATACTAAACTACCTATCTATCTAAGAAACCAACAACATATCAACATATAAATAAGAACAGAAAGAGAACAAGGAAAATGAATACAACATATATACGTGGTTCACCCAATTGGGTGGTTCACCCAATTGGGTTACGTCCAGGGGAAGGTTGTCTTCTATTATCTCTAGAAATCTCCTGCAATATTACAAAGAGAGAACAAATAATCCGATACAAATAACAATATGAGCAAAATATGGGATGTGATAGTAATCAAAAAGGCTCCCTTGACCCTATTATATACCCATAGATGTGGAGGAATACTCTCACATATTGAATGTGGGATAATATAATTCTCCAAAATAACACCTCTTTATATAATAAATGGGTACAAGAGTATACTATGCCATAATGAATATGGGATATAATGTGTTACTCTTTTACATAAGATTGTATTCAACTTCCGACATAATACAAAGACATTATTACCTTCCAAGGAATATAATATATTCCAACACACCCTCAGCCACCTTTCATATACCATCATTGACATTTTCCCTCATTTCTTTCCCTCATTTTCATCATTTCCCAACAAACCCTAACATACACTACACTTTCCTAGGCTAGGAATGTGTTTTTCCCTTTTGCACCCCTTCCCCTCACTCATTTCCTAAATTTCCACCTCCCTGCACTCCCTAACATATATCCCTACCCCCATAAATTTTCCCAATATTTAGACACCCTCAAACCCCTTCATCCCCCTCCATTCCTAAAACTTCCTAAAATCCCTTGTTTTCCTACATTAAAACCTTAATTTCCCCTCCTAATGAGCTAGGGTTTCCCATGGATTCAGAGACTACAGAGCAAAGGAGGCATAAGGGAGGTAAAATCATAATATATCAACCCACTATAGTGTAGGATATCATGGCTTCACCATTTCTTAAGAAAGCATTCCAAGATGCAGGTTGCCTAGCCTTTTGCCAAAAGATTGAAGAGCTTGGTATTAGTGATAAAATTACAAGCACTTTTTACACTATTCTAAGAAGAGACAAGGTAAGCATTGCAGGGGTGGTGTTTACTGTATCAACAGAGGCCATTTCCATAGCCACTGGAATCCCAAATCATGGAGAGCTTTGGTTCAAAAGAAGAGACCTAGAAATTGAAATTACAAGATGTTTTTGAAGCCTCCATACAAAGTTTCTCCAAAGAAAATTTTCCCTTTTAGACACTTTCTTGATAATTATGCCCCTCTCATGAAGATTATCATGAAATATTTCACATGTGAGGGTAGGTTCTCAAGGTTATATCAGTACCATGTGAGATTACTGATGCAATTCACCGGTGTTAAGGCTCTTAACCTACCTCGCTATCTCTACAGAAAATTGGTCAAAATGGAAGAGAAGGTACATAGCAAAGGGAAATATCATCATGCTAGCTTCTTCGATCATGGCCTAGTGAAAATCATTGTTTTCCATTAGCTCTCATAAATCAATTTTCCTTGGGATGGTTTCATCTATTCAACTTCACTTTTGCCTACCCCAACTCAATCAAGTAGTCATTCTACACCATTGACTTCACCAAGCCAACAAGAAGTGGGTTCCACAAGAAAAATTGTCACAAGAACACCTAGGGCTGAGGTGACTAAAACATATACTAGAGGGAAGAGGCTAATGTTTTCACCTGCCAGTCTTTAAAGGGCTTAGCCTACATCAGTGGAAAAAGAGACATCGGCACATGAAGCACCATTGCAAGAGGAAGAACAGGTAAATATTGACACTCACATGGAAAAAATAGAGATGCATGAGGAGGATTCATCGAAGCAGATCATTAAGATAAATAAGTTGAGATTATAGAGCTAAAGTACAAGTTGTCAACAGAAAACTTCATGATCACATTCCTTCAGCAGGAGAACAAGCAGCTCCAAGTCAAACAACTTTTTCGTAGCAAGCCCAAAGAAGATTTGGAGAAGGATGGTGGAAAATATAAATCATTTGTTGATGTTGATGAGCTTGAGGATCAATAAGAGAAATTCAAACCAAGAAGGCCAACAACAAGAGGTCTCAAGAGGTAGATAGAGAACCCAACTGAACCATCTCCACCACTAGATCAAGAATACTTTGATGACCTAATTGCAACAAAAATTGAGCAAGATAAGGAGTTTTGTCTTGACAAGGTAAATTTCCACTTAGAGAATCTTCTTGAGAAGGATAATAAGAAAAATAATCTTTACGGGCACATGTCCATGCACTATTGCACAAGGAACAGGATCTCTCAAATCATAATCAAGCATTTGAAGAAGAAGTTGAGGAAAACCCTAATGAGGCAAAAGGAGAAGGAAAAACTTGATTTGTCAACTGAGGCATCCCTCATTTCCTAACATATCACCATTTAACTTTGTATGGCAAGTTGAGACCAATTTTGAGAAAATTTAATGGTTTTTGGCTTAAACATGAAACTGTAGATAGTCAAAAGCGCAGTGCCTTGGCGTTGCACTTTTCCTTCAAAGGTCCAAATGACCTAAAATCTACATCAATGGATATATATTGACCTACATATCTTAGCTATGCACTTTTTGTGCCATTTCAGCATCCACTTTGGCAGAAAACTACAAAAAACATCCCAAAAACTCACTTTCTGCCACCTTTTTTTACCCAAGCACTCTGTTTTTGGAGTAACCTTGAGTGAATGAATTTTTCTCAGCCTTGGAGAGGCCAATTTGCTTGCTTAAGGCATCTATTTATAACTAGACATCCTAATATTTCCAATGGTACATTCGGATCAACATTTGGAGCTCAGGAAGGCAGTCAAAAGTGCCCTGCAATATGGCATTGCGGTTTTCCCTAGAGGTCAATTTTTCGAGTTTCTTCAATCAAATTTATTTTTTCAGTATGTATTCCCTCTTGTTTTGAGACTTGATGTAGATGAATGTAATTATTCTTTTAAATTTCATTTTTATGTAATATTGAGGATAATTAATGATGGTTAGGCGAGTCAAAGGCTAAAAGTAGAGTTTGTTTTAACCTCCCTAGTCTTAGGTTTAGTTGTAGAAATTTGTGTAAAATTGTCCTATATTGAGGGCTTTGACCCCTAAGATAGGGGAAGATGGTTTTAGTATATATGTATATAGTTTTCATTCATAATCAAGGTGGACATCAGTGAGAAGAAGGCTTGGAGCTTTGTGTAAAATTGATATTTGCATAAATACAAGTTCAGTTGAAGCTATTATATAGATATTCATGTGGTATGATTTTTTGGCAGTTTTTTTCCATTGTAATTCACTTTTATGAATGATTTATACATCTTCTTTCCATATATATTCTTTTTAGTGATCTTCCTATAATATGTTAAACATAATTATTTAAACTTATGCTCTGTTTTGGTAGGAATTTCATGTTTATGTTGTTCATCTTCTGATAAATGAACTCAAGCTTGTCATGCTCATTTTGATCCTTTGCTTTTCCACCCTACACTACAATTGACAACCTTAAAGTGCCACTGAAACATATCTGCCATGCCCCTTTGTATCCCTACAACTTTGATCTTTTATATCTGACCTGGTTTCCTTGACCTCTCCTCCTGATCCAACAAAAGCCATAAATTTTCAAAACCCTAGAGCTCGGACCTAGCCTAATATATTTATCCTTCTTTAGTCATATTTTGGTTGTAATATCACAGAGAGAGCCCTCTTTTATTTGGTATGTCTAGCTACCAAATCCCAATTGGTTTGAGGTTACCACTGTCATTTTTCATTCTCAACCTTGGAACAATGTGGAGGATAATAGGTGCTAGTGAATTATTGTAATCAAATATTGAAGAAAAAGATAATAATATTTGTGGTTTTCTCCCTCAAGGGTTTCCGAATATATATTTGGGTTTCTCATGTGATTGATATGATTACTGTTCTTATTGATTCACTATTATGTTTTCAGATACGATAACTTGTGAAATTGTTTAATTTGGTTAAATTGACCATTACATTGATTCACCCCCCTCAATTTAATCATAATTCCAACAAAAATAATATTTATTCAAGCAAGGCTAGTATTTCCCCCCTCCCCCCCCCCCACCGCCCTTGCATATTTTCCTCCCTAGTCATGTTTTCCCCCTACCCAAGGCATCATAATATATTGGTTGTATATTTTCTTTATCTCTAGAATTTTTATTAATAAAAATAATCATTGCATCATATAATAGATTTTGACATCATAGAATCAATGCTAACACCCCATTATTATATGTTCTTAATTCAATTACAAATTTTGGGGTAATTAAAGGGGTTTCATACTAATAACACAATAAGTTATGGCTAATCTAAACCTACTCTGAGTGAAAAGGTATACCTTCACTAAATATACAGTGCTTTGGAACTTCTCCTTTTCCTTGTTCTTGAGAAAAAAATCACTAAGAACTTCTTCCTGGAATTCTAACTTAGGTTAAAGAATTATTCATTGACTTCCTATTTAATTTCAGAGAAAATTGTGTAGAAAATATACCAATGGGATGAAATATAATCTTATGATGTACTAAAACAACATACTGAATCCCTCTAGAAATTTGCAAAAACAAAACACGATCGCACAATCGCATATAAGCAAGAGAAATAAAAAATCAATCACACAACACAAGATGTATCTGGGGAAAGTAACTAATCAAAAACCCTCTATTTCTATATTTCATATGATCAATATCATGAAACAATATAATGATATTCCTCGCATTGGGAAACCTCTGCACTCTGTTAACTGTCTCACTCTGGTCCTACTCGAAACTGGATTTCAATTTAAGAAAAATCCTTCAAGTATTTAACATTTTGCTTGCCTCTGCCTGGCCTGCCTTGATTAGGCATTCTTGGGATAATTGAGCCCCTATTAATTAGGAAAATTCCAATTAATGATTGTACAATCATTCAAGGCCTTCCTGATGACCTCATGCATGACCTGTACAATTTTCCAATAGTAAAACTGATATATCTCTTCCCTTCAACCTCAATCTCAATTGGGCCTTCGTTAGAACTAACATGCAACATTTTTTATAGTGAATTATCATTTAACTTATTTATTACTACTTGTGAATTAAATCAGATTTAATTCATTGGACCTCTCATTATCTCATCTCTCAGTTAGAACTACTTAAACTAATTCTAACTCAATTAATTGAGTTAACTAATTACAACTCCCAAATAACTATATCTCGACCCCCTAAAAATAGAAAATCCCTTTGCATGAATCCTCTTAGACCTATAACTCAGATTTCCTAAGCTAACTAAGTCATCCTAACTCAGTGAACTAATACAAGTTGTCATGAGATGAAATTACATTTTTTCTTTCAATTTAATTAAGGGAAAATTAAATCAAGAGCCTCATATGGTAGCCATGTCTAGGTGCCATTTTCTGGTTGCGAATTTCAACAAATTGTATTTCAATTCCCACACTCATTTTCTATTATTTAGAGGGTTCTCTTTGTTCTGGTTCCTTCTATTCAAAGTCACATTGGTTTTGGTACCATTGGTTTCTATGATATCTTCTCTCCAATCTCTTCATCTTGCTACTCACTTATGTTATGTTTCCTTCCTCTTCTTTTTTATCCCATATCCCCCTCCACTCATACACTCATTAGCATGAGAATACTCAGGTTATTCTTTGGTGACGTGGACAAAAAATAATTCTCCAGTGGTACATGGCCCATACACCTAGAGGAAATTCAAAAATTATGTTTCCATATAATATATCTTGTTAACTAACTTAGTTATATAGGAGGATATCTTGGATTTCCCCTTAAATATTTACCCTCACACATTGATATCTATATTGGCTATCCTTTTCTTTAGCTTTAGGATATATTAAAATTAAGAGGAATAATTACATCACATAAGGTCTATCAAAGTATCTATGTTATTTATACAACAAAAAAGGCTTATTTACATACTACAAAATGTGGGGGATAAAATGGGTTGCTTTATTCCTTGTCTTTAAATAATTTTCAAATTATACAATATTGTCACTATTGTCCTCTTCTTCACTTGAAAAAATGATAGGGATACATCTTCCTTCCACTACACTTGCACATCCATAAAGATTAAATTTGTTAATTAAATCCACTTCCCTCATGGGCATGTATTCTAGGGACTTTCTATCTTCAAATGCATAAACAATGATTTTTTCACTCTGCTAAGCATTTCAAAACATTTTTCTTATCATTTTTTCTCATCTCCATTACTTAGAGATTTTACTTCACCTTCTTTGAATATAAAATTTCAACTTCATACTTGACTTCAAATTTGGTACCTTCCTTACTATGACTTTCTTTAGATCTTATTACCACTACCACCTTGATATATGACTCATCTTTAGCATTTTCCTCATGGATTGCATTCACTCACTATTTCTAACTTAATAGTTTCACCCTTGATATGGGCCCATTCCACTTGGGATTCTTCCTTTTTTTTCTCGGAATAGATGCATTCTTCATATGTTAATGTTAACAACTTAACGATGTGCTCTTCACTTGAAAACATAGTTGGGTGCTACTTTATTTTCCTGCACATTCATCCACAATAAAATTATTAGATAAAATCATAGTTCCTCAAGAAACATATTCCAATATTTCACCCTATTCGCAAACACAAATTATGCTCTCAACACCATCACCATCTCCTTTGTCAGCCTCCTTATTTGTTGGGAAATCCTCACCTATTCTCTTCTTTATTTTAATTTTTCCAAATCAACAATCTGTTATTCACTTGCAACCCCTAGTTGGGTGTGATCTTATTTTCATGCACATTCATCCACAAGAAAATCATTAAATAAAATTTTCATTCTACAACAAACATATTATAATATTTCACCTTATTCACATGCACTGATTATGCTCTCAACAACATCACCATCTCCTTTTCCACCTTTAGTTGTTGGGAGGTATTCACCTATTTTCTTATCTATTTCAACATGAAAATATACTTGGTCTATGTTGAAAGCTTCCTCAATTTTTTGCTTTTCAATTCATAGTGGCTTCAGCATTTTTTTCTCTCAATATTGTGCCTTAATTTTAGGGTACTTCCTTTACTATTTTTTTTGGGCATTATCCAAGGTTGTAATTCATATTAGCAACCATTGAAATTTTTCTTGCAATGCCTTCTCAACTTTGAATTTAATTATTATGGCCTTTCCTTTAAGCTTTCCATTTGTTGTTTTAAATCGTAGGGCATCATCAATGACCCCTAGTTTCCTATGTAGCTTCCTTCTCTCCTCTTTTGTGATGCCCGTATCCATTCCTAAGAAATGGTTTAGCTATTGGCTTCCTCCTCACTCAATTTTCTTCACAATAACCCCTTCAATTTTTCTCCCCAATCAATACATTATTATAACTACTATCTTCTTGGTATTTTCTTGACAACTCTACTCAAGAACTTCATAAACATTGAAGCTTCCTTTAGCCACCTATAAAATCAACTTTTCCTATAAATCTTCAAAATAAAAAAGATTTATTGTATCCCTAAATAAATCCAATGATAACAAGCCCTTAGCAACTATGAGAAGATTGTAGATATGCCCCTCACTTCTCCACTTAATGGTATAAATTTCCCATTTATTGTGTCCACCTTCAACTCCTTAACAACACATACCAAACTACTAGTTGGAATTATTCATTCCTTCCCCTACAACTCTACTCTTCAATCATTGGAGTTGACATAAAAAATAACATCTACCTAGCCTACCTTCTCTTTGTTGGAGTTGCAATCTACAATGGGAATCCTCCTTGCTTAATACCAATTGATATATCTCGAACTATAATGAAAACAATAACCACAATATGCTACCAATCTACACTCATTGATTATAACAAATATAGGAAGTGCACACATATTTTTCAAAACAAAAACAAGCATATAAATGAAGAATTCATTCCACACAAATATATATATATATATATATATATATATATATATATATATAAATGCCAATTTTATAAATGTTATACCTCAATGGGATTTCATGCACTATTCACAACATACATTAAGTATTCTTTACTTCAAGTACTAAATATGGGAACATATTGGTTTTAGCCTCAACCAAGCCTACATGTGGTTTAGAAACAAAAATAAACAAAAAGCACAACCTATTTATTTTGGTTATTTATTCTTAAACTATGGTTGCATAGCTCTCCTCCCTTCTCTAATTAGTTTCCTCTTCCTTATTTCTTTCTTTTCATTTTCTATCTAATATTTCCTTATTCTCTTCTCAATCTATATTTGAATAGTCATGCTCTTCTACTGAGTAGTCTCTAAAATAATAGTTCTATTGAATTTCTTGTTGGAACCATCTCCTCAAATTTTCCCCTTTTGTTATTCTCTATTCTCCTCTATTTCCTCTTCAAGTGTAGTTATTTTTTATCAAAGAGATTCTTTCTCTCTCCTTAAATTTTAATCTACCAAAATATGCACTAGAATTTCCTCTAATATTTGTAGTCCCTTTTTCTCTTCTCTTTTTAACACTCCTCTACTAATCTTCTTTTTTGTTTCATTCTTCCTCCTCTTTGTCCTATTTCTCTTTTTTTATTCTCATCACAATGTCTTCTATTTTCTTGAAAACAAAGTGTAACTTATTTTTATTCACAAGTAGAAAATTTTCTTCTCTCTAAAAATTGTGTATAATGGTATGAGTTATCCTTATAATACCCAATAACTTCCCATAAAGAAATGAAGGCTCAATAGATGAGAAAAGGCCAAATGGTGTATTTTCAAACCTTCTATCAAACAAATTAAATGCTACAAGTATCAACCCAACCACTTTCATTTGGGCTCAAACCCCAAGCCCCATCAACAATTAAATACATTGAATAAATTCTTGAGAAGTGCATGCATCATAGAATGATAGATAAAGGATCAAACATCCCAAAATACCTCATGAAAATCTTGGATCAAGAGATCCAAAGAGTTTCCAAAAGTGTGCAAAGGGGTAACAACCATCAAATGGGAATTATATTGAACACCTTAAATTTCATTGATGACTCTACCCTAATTATACCCCCTACCACCACACTTTCACGTAATGATAGTTAACATGAGGACAATAATTCAATTCCCCTACATCAAATACACACCACAACATTGAACCTAAAAAACCAAGAAAACATTAGAATGTAAAGTTAAATAGTTAGTTGAGAGTTATAGGATCAATATAATATAGTATCCTCATTAAGATAAGGATGTGGAAACATAATTTTTAAAGTTAACATGCTTAACCTTCCTTAAATTTTATGTTATTTGAAAAAAAATTATGATACTTAAATTAGTTTTCACTTTGATGCGCAACACCTTCACATTCCAAAGTCTTCACCTTAGAAAATGCATATCATGAAATATGTATTTTTAAACGGGTAAAAAATGTGTATATACAATACATCAGAGGAAAGCTAATTTTATTTTATTCTTAATATTATATTACACCTTCAATATTTATAATCTCATTTATTTTTAAGTGTTGCACATTTATTTTTGTATTTCATCTTTTTGTTTCACAAACTATAGTGTAAGTCTAATCTAATTCATCTCTTAATGTGTAAAAAAAATCCAGAATAAATTATTAAAACTAAAAATCAAAATTTTAAGCTAAAATATAATGCATTAATTAAAGTATACTAAAAACTTAGAATATATTAAATTTTTATGGAATTAATAACAAATGCAAACATACTTTAGATCTACAACATCTTAGTTGGGAAGAAGGGAATAACTAAACAACGATGTGATAATTAAATACACAAAAACACATTCTAAGGATCCAATATCTTAGCTATGAAGAGGCCAATAACTGAAAAACGATATGATAATCGAATAATAAAACACACTCAAGGGGGGGCAATTGAACTATATGCTCACATGAAATACCTCAATTTTGAGGAGGTTACCAGAGTGCTACTAAGATTGAATACACCATGTCTTGATCAAGACCGAACACCACATAGACCACTAGGCCTACCTCTTGTGTTTTTTGCTTCGTCCTTTTGTAAACCTATATGTGGATGAATGATAAGGGAAGCCATAAATGTCATGATGGGTGTGTACACATTGTATAAAACTCGAAGGGGGTGACTTTGTATTGGAGCCATAGTAGAACCTTCTGAAGGCTTAATGGGTGTTTAATTCTTTTTAGGGGGCATTTTAGAAACCAATACTGATATCTATTCTACAATATGCCCAAGAATCAATTCAAATTGATTCTTCAAACAAGACTTATGCAATTCGGAAAAAAAAAATACACACCTTTTTCTTGCTTTTGAGGAGCTTGATATTGAAATTGAATTATCTCTGTGATTTCGGATCTTCAATATCTGAAATTTGGCCCTGTAGTAGTGCTATTAATATTCTTTCGAATGCCATAGGTTTGACCTGATTTGGATTCTTCAAGGAAAATTTATGCCCAATATCCCACAATGACCTAATTATGGACTTGTTCAGTAGAGCAAAATTGTACGACGTGCCACATGTCGATGTTTCCTCCTTCGGCTTTGAAATTGATATACTGGAAACTACAGTCCGTGTACTTGTGGCCACTTTTTACATAATTCCAATCTAACACTCAGAGAGAGAGTTATGAGGATTTTCCCAAGGTCACCTCTTTGAGATGAAATTTGGGAGCCTGAAACAAACCTAACTTCCACAGATCATATCTCTGAAACTGTTGCGAACCAAGATCTAACATTTGTACAGGAAGTTCCACAGGATTTTGGTTTCGCTTTGTAAAAAATTTAGCATCTGAACCTTCGTAGAAAAATTTTTATAGCGCAAATTACACGATGACCTGTTTAGATCAGCGAAACCCTAGAATCCAAAGCTCTGATACCAAATGTTATGAAACCAGCTGCAAAAATAGAAGAAAAGAGAGATCAACGCCTTAGAAATAAGCCACTTCGAGGGGGAAACCTCCAATACATTACATAAATGAGAAATTATTGGATGATACAAATGAAAAAACATCATTTCTATATATAGGAGTCCATGGGGCCATAATGTAATCCTAGCCGACCTAACAATAATAATGTAAGGGCACAATAATAACAATATGGGGGTTACAGGGGTACATCAATAAAAAAAGGGGGTTTCACTAACAACAATGAGGGACTATACTAGTAATATAGGGACCTAACAGGGAGGGGATGTTCTGGATTTTGTAGGAACGCAACAGAATACACATATAGCCATAGATACAGAGATGCAACGGAAATAATGCTTCACTTTATTATAATCAAATGATTGAAATAAACTAGCTAGGGCATTGGTAGCTTATCTCTGAGAATATTTGTGGCAGCTATAGGCCTCTGAACTGTGTTACAGAACTAAAAGTTGTTTACAGACAGAATGTAAATAAACAGCTAGGGCACTGGTAGGCTTATCTTTGAGAAGAGATGTGGCAGCTACAAGCCTTTGAACTATGTTACAAAACAAATGACTGAAACATGCTTGTAGAAATAATGGAAAGAAATGAGCTAGGACACTGGTAGTGTATCTCTGAGAAGATATGTGTAGGCTTCCAACCCCTAAACTGTGTTACAGTGAGGCTCGAAGGACTATTTATTGTTGAGAAACAATGTAAAACCTAAAACGTGGACCTGTTGGTGGACGTGCTAGATGTAGATGTGCCACAAGTGGGCAGCCATTGAAGGATCTGGGAAAATTTATCCATCATCGCGTTCCTCTGTTTCTTGAGGGCCTCCTCAAGCAAGATTTTGATAGGATCTCCTCCTCCCTCGTCTTTCTTTCCTTCTGCCATGGGGGGTCGTCGGGTTTTGCAAGGTTGAACTCCTTATACCCTGGCCGCGTTGGGGACATGAAAAGAAAAACAGAGAAAGAGCAGACCGCTCTAATACCACTGAACTGGATTTTTGTAGGAATGCAACAGAATACACATATAGCCATAGATATAGAGATGCAGCAGAAATAATGCTTCATTTTATTATAATAAAATGATTGAAATAAACTAGCTAGGCCGTTGGTAGCTTATCTGTGAGAAGAGATGTGGTGGCTACAGGCCTCTGAACTATGTTACAGAACTAAAATTTGTTTACAGATGGAATGTAAATGAACAGCTAGGGAATTGGTAGGCTTATCTCTAAGAAGAGATGTGGCGGCTACAGGCCTTTGAACTGTGTTACAAAACAAATGACTAAAACATGCTTATAGAAATAATGGAAACAAATGAGCTAGGACACTGGTAGCATATCTCTGAGATGAGATGTGTAGGCTACCAGCCCCTGAATTGTGTTACAATGAGACTCGAAGGCCTATTTATTGTTGAGAAATAATTTAAAACCTAACCCTAAGAGATGAAGCACCAAAATTATGGGTCTCGTTTGGGTAGATTGGTGTTTCAACTTCCCGAGGACGTAACTTTAGCATATGATCACTGTTTGACACGCTCAATAGCTCGTTAGAAATATCTATTTGAGGACTACAAATTTTAAGTGAGCTATGTTAGTCCCTATTTTCCCAAAAAACATCGTTTAGGGCATCAAAACGGCTCTGGAAGTTTAGGACCCGAAAAACTGCTAAAAATAGTAAGTTTTGCTGAAACTTACAAATTGAAAGAACTGATGGTGGGGGTTCAAATAGAACCGGTGGGTGGCCACCAATATCCACCTGGATCATTAAGTCCCCAAAACGGCTCCGAGAGTGCAGGACTCAAAAACCTACTAAACATAGTAAGTTGTGCTAACAGTGAAGACTAAAAGAATTGATGGTGCAGGTCCAAATGGAATAGGTGGGTGGCCACCGATATCCACCTGGATCAGGGGTGGGGTTTGACCACCTAACCTCCTCCCCACAATTTTTGGATCTTTACCAACGTGCCACAACGAATCTCGTTCTGAAATATGCCCAAGATTTTTTATTTAAACTCATATTTTGCTCAGTGCGTTAGGCCAGACCGGGGGACGTAGTTTGAGGCAAATGAGTAATCATGGAATGCATTTCGAGATGAAGAATATTCATTTGATGCTTAGAGATTCCCTTGGGGGGATAAATTTTATTTTTATCAGAATATGCTCAATTGAGTTTACAGTCCTTTTTCTTAGATTTTCACAGGGAACGTAATGGTGATATCAGGTTTGCCTTTTCAGTAGTGGATTTACAAATTCCCTGTGGAGGAGAATCTTTAAGAATCTTGAGGGAATATGTCAGATTCCTTGGAGGCCTAAATTCACCGGTGTCAGAATGAGGTCAACTTTATACTCATTCTTCTCAGAATTTCGTAAGGATCTCAATGGTGAGATTAGATTCCTATCTTGAGTTGCAGATTTCAAGATTCCCTATGGAGCATCATCTTTGAGGAATTTAAGGGGAATCTAAAATATTCCTTACAGCCCAGATTTCGATAGTGTTAGAATTCAGCAAATTGACAGTCGATTCTACACCTCTCGGTGACAAGAATCTGAGGCTGCAATCATATTTTCCATCTGAGCCTTATATTTTTTGGCCATTTTCCAGCATGGGATAATGGTGTCGGATTTCAACATGTGGACAGTTGATTTCACACCATTCAAAGCCACATTTGCGATGGTGCATTCAGATCCAACGATTGAGCAGCCTATTCTTCAGCCAGCATTAGAGTTGAGGTATATGAAGTGTTGTTTCCATATACTTCATTGATTATTGTTGTAGGATGCTTTATGTCATGTGGATTCCTACTTGATGTATGATGCGGATTATTCATGTTTATTTGTTGTTGTTGATTCCTATTGATGTATGATGAAAAATATTTATGTGTATTGATGTGGTATGTATTTATCATGGATGGTGATTTATGTTGTGAGATCCCTTTGTTGCCTTGATGGTGGGATACTCTTTGTCACCATGTGTAAAGTTGTCATGTTGATAGAAATTTGTGATGACTGAGAGTTCCTAGTAACAGAACGTCTCGTGCAGAGACTTTTCCACTCATGTTGAAGGATTTTCCTTGTATGAAAATTCAACCGAATCCATGTACATCATCACCAGTTACAACACTGAATGAAGTGGCCAACACCATTAAGACACCGAGGCTTGAAGATGTAGTCCACACTGGAAAAACTCCATTATTAAACCTATTGCGTTTTCTTGTCATATGATTATTGACATGTTTCCCTATTAATTATATTTGCATGTGTGCTCATTAATGCTTTGATAAAATCCAATTCTAACACATCAGCTGAAGCAAAAATTCTTAGTTAAAAGGATATCATAAATTTACACGGATCAAGTGGTATCAGAATGGTCTTCTTGCTGATGTGGACTGCAAGCATGAACCATTGAATGTGAAACAATGGAGGATTTCAAAGACATGTATGAGACCATGCTCAAGGTGTCTGAGAAAGCAGATATGTTGTATGAAGCTTACGAGAAACAAGCAGCAGATAATGCTGAGTTTAAAATGCTTCTACAAGAGGATAAGGAGGACAAACATCGATTGCAGCTTCAGTTGGTAGCCAAGACAGAGGCATTGGAAGAATTGAAGTGCAACGACAAAATTCTTCAAGTATATCATGAGGCATTGAAGGCACTCCTGCAGGAAGAAAAGGAGGAGAAGCAGTGATTACAGCTTTAGCTACAAGCCGCAACAAACACCTTGGAGGAAGTGAAGCACAAAGAAGGCTTAGGGAATCCTTCTTCACTTGTTTTAAGATTGACATCTGAGGTAAAAAATTGTGATCATTCTTCAGTTCCATCTTCACATGCTATTATTTCTGTTGGAAACGTGGAGATCCCCATTACAGGAACCGACATGAGACTCCTTACCAAGATGGGGTACAAAGGAGGAGGACTTGGCATTCATGGCCAAGGCATAACTCAGCCATTAGAGGTTGTGCAAAGACCTCGCTACAAAATTTTGGGATACAATGAAGGATAATGCTCAAAGGTGTCTGGAGCTTCCATAACATTGATGAAACCATCAAGGAAAAAGGATGATGGGGATACTTCACTGTCATCATATGAAAGTTCTTATTGCAAAGAGAGAGCTGAGGCAAGCTCTCATTGTCATAATGAAATAAAAGGAAAACATACATTTTTGAACTCGTTAGGGGGAAATAGTTATGGGAACATTTCACCATCATCCCATGGAAGTGAATATCCCAATAGAAGAGCTGAGACAAGCTCTCATCGCCATGATCACACCATAGATCACCAGGAAAGGTATAATAAGTCTCGATCTTCGTAAGTTAATTTTGATTATAAGCATGTTGCTAATCATGAACGTAAATCATGTCATAATAAAAACTTGTCATTTCTGTGGTTTACATAACCATGTCATTGCTGAGTGTTGGAAAAGAATGGCAACACAAAGGAGGATGAGGCATGAAAAGCCTTCTCCACAGCAGGGAAATAAATTGGTTAAGCAGGTCTGGAGGAAGAATACATTTTGCACCCATTTCAACCAAAATGGTCACAAAAGAGCAATGTGTTCAAGGCTCCATCTAGAGCGGCACCTTAAGGAAAAAGTGTTGGTTCATGAACTCGTTGAAACGATTTTTTGACAAGCAAGTGCGTCATAGGGAGATGACTCGTTCACTTTTATATGTGGCAGATGGTTTTTTTAGATGTGGTAGTGTTTCATGGTCATGTTTGAAAATCATATGTTTCATTTTTAACTCTAAAAGTGATGATGTGTTTTTCCATCGCTTGTTAAGCAAAAATTATGTCTTTGGCCTTGTAACAATAGCTGGAGTATTATTGATTCCATTTTGATGTAAGCTTGATCACTGAGCATGTGTTATAAGCTCGTGGAAAGTATGGAAATGTTTGGGTCATAGTTGGTCATAATTTGAGAATGTAATTTGCAAGAGACTGTACTACAAGTTTCCAAGGGTTGCAGGTGTCAGTTCATCGCTTATGGTTCCGAAGGACAAAGGTGAAGGAGAAATAAGGGTGACCTTTGAGGACAATTGTGGTGTAGACAGAGTCCATAGTAGTTGCATATTATCATTGATGCTTTTGGAGGAAAAAATCTCCTCGGTGGAGAGGAACGATCCTGGTGGCTCTAGAGACACACACAAGACAAAGAGGGCTTATGAAAGCTCAAAAATAAAAGTGACAGAAACATGGAAAACTCAATTTTAGGTTGAAGATCTCGTTGTCCTGATCACAACGGTGCGAATGATTTGTCAAACCGAGTTCATATATGAACATTATAGCTTATCAAAGTTCTAAGGTTGACTAGATGACTTGACAGGTTACGGAGGACACAATTTCGCAGGAATATAGCCACCATATTCCAGTCAGCTCGAGCTGGATTCTAGGAGAATTTGTGGGATCGATAAAAAGACTCCTTCAGTCAAAAATCAAGAAATTTTAAATTATGTGGTTGGTTAAAATAAATAAAAAAACAATATATATTTTTAGGGTGGCAGGCCACCAACCCTGCCACCCCCGGTCAATGTTCCCACCACATATGTATTAAATGTTTAAAATGGTGGGGTCGACGGCCATGACCCCCCCCCCCCCACCCCAACCACCCAACATATCCCATATAACAAACAGGGGCGGGCCACCGGCGGTGGACCTGGCCCCCACACCAAATATATTATTGCGCTGATGGATGACAACAAACGGGTCACCTGATGTGGGTACGGCCCCCCAAAATACATATGCATTGGGTTTATAAAACGTTTTTGCACCAATTTGGGAGGGGGCGGGGTTTGACCGCCCGATCTCCTCCCCACAATTTGTGGATCTTTATGAGCGCGCCACAACGAATCTCATGTAAAAGCTGCCCGAGATTTTTTATTTAAACTCGTCTTTTGCTCAGTGCATCAGGCCAGACCGGGCGCACGCAGTTCGAGGCAGAGGCAGAATGGTGGCATGAATTTCGAGACGAATAATATTCCTTTGATGCCTAAAGATTCCATGGGGGAGGTATCAAAAAAATTTATTAGAATATGCTCAAGTTTACAGCCATTTTTCTCAGATTTTTCGCAGGGAACTTAATGGCGATATCAGATTCGCCTTTTCAGTAGCGATTTTTCATATTACCTATGGAGGAGAATCTTCAGGGAATCTATCAAATTCCCTGGAGGCCGAAATTCGTCAGTGTCAGAATGAGGTCAACTTTATACACATTCTTCTCAGAATTTCGCAAGGATCTAAATGTTGAGGTCAGATTCCTATCTTGAGTTGTAGATTTCAAGATTCCCTATCGAGCATCATCTTTGAGGAAACTAAGAGGAATCTAAAATATTCCTTACGGCCCAGATATCAACAGTGTCATAATTCAGCAAATTGACAATCGATTCCACACCTATCGGTGACAAGAATCCGAGGGTGAAGTCAAATTTTCCATCTAAGCCTTATATTTTTTGGCCATTTTCCAGCATGGGATAACGGTGTTGGATTTCAGCATGTGGACAGCGATTTCACGCCACGTTTGTGATGGTGCATTCAGATCTAGTGATTCAGCATCGTATTCTTCAACCAACATTAAATTTTAGGTATATGAAGTTTTGTTTCCATGTACTTCATTGATTATTGTTGTATGATGCTTTATTTCATGTCGATTCCTATTTGATTTATGATGCATATTCTTCATGTTTATTTGATTTTTTTTATTGTTACTAATGTCCGATGTAGAATATTTATGTGTATTGATGTGGTATGTAATTATCATGGATGGTGATTTATGTTGTGAGATCCCTTTGTTGCCTTGATGGTGGGGTACTCTTTGTCACCATGTGTAAAGTTATCATGCTGATAAGAGGTTTGTGATGAGTGAGAGTTCCTTGTAACAGGACTTCTCATGGAGAGACTTTGACACTCATGTTGAGGGCTTTTCCTTGTATTGTTGGCAGGATAAATCGATCTCCCTAGTGTCAAAAGACAATCTAGCAACAAACGAACAACTAAGTTTGTCTTTCTCTTATAAATATATTCGTTTTACAAATAAATGCTATAAAGGTGTCGATCCTACCTTAGATCCAAATGCTTATTTGCGATCGTAGTATTTCCGTCGCATCAGTAGTTCTTTCGTCGCAACAATAATCCTTCCGTCGCAATAAGAGTTCTTTCATCGCAAGAAAGTGTAGTCTTTTGTCAACCTGGAATCACAAACAAGCAAATATTAAATAGCACCTGTACAACAAATAATTGTAAAACATACCTATCATAGTGATCAAGGAATCTATGAAATAAATGATCAAATGACAGCTTATTGAAATAAACAATCAAACGAAAATTTATTGAGAAAAACAAAACTTGATTGTATTAATCTTAAAATAACAAAAGAACCTTACAACCTTAGCCTTGATGTTTGAAAGGCCTTCCCGAGGTCCGAAGCAGGAGTCTCCTCTACTTTGATAAGTCTTGCACTCTTCCTCCAGGAGCACAAAGAGGTATGTGATCTTTCCTCTCAAAAGCTCAGCAAAAAGAAGTCTAAATATCAACAACACTTCAACTCAATCACACATAAAGCTTGAACTCCAATTCTCAATCTCCAAAATCTAACCATTTGAGGCTACCCAATGCTTCCTTTTATAGAGCAGATGAGGAGGTTAGGATTCCACCTTTGTAGGGATAGAATCCTCCTTCAAAGGTATAGACTCCTCACATCAAGGGATTAGTTCCTTAAGGTGAGGGATACATGCACCTTATCAAAGAGTACTCATCCCCAAAAATTCTCATCCAGAACCTTATAGAATTGACCTCAAACCAACTTTTTAACTTTACTTTCTCGCCTTTTTGAGTTTGGAGGGGGTACGCAGGAATTCTTAAGGAAAACTATGTTTTGGAACGCAAGTAAGCCATGCATTACCTGCGTACCCAAGCCAGGAACGCAGGCAGGCTTCATGTTACCTGCGTACCCATTCTTTCAGAGGTTTTTAGGGTTTTTCTTCTTGTTTCAGGGCTTGACATGAGGAGTAAAGGTTGTAAGACTTGAAAAGGAGGTATGTATGAGTGTTAATGAGCTCATACAGTCAACAGAATTTCGAGGTGACAGTTTTTAGTGTAACAGATTTCCCCCTAAAGTACGAAGTCTGGAATAGATGAAGATGAAGTCTGTCATATATGAAGAGTGAAGTACTTTATCATTTCAAGGATCATCCTGTGGACACCCCAGTCAGAACCTGTAAAAACATTCAATGAAAAATATATATATGTAAACATATCATCGCTGAGGTAGGCATTCCCATACTCAGATCAAAACTAACTAGAAACTGATTCAAACTGTTCTGATACAGGAATGATTTTGAATACATCATAGTATAGACATGTGTAGACACAGTATGGACGCAACCATATATTTATGAATAGTCCACTATATAAATGATAACAAAATTCCTCGCAGCCTGGATGGTAGAAACTAGATCCAGGGTCTTGATTTCTGCATCTCGAACTAGTACGATTCTATCCATGTGAATGAATGTATTGAAGTCGAACATGGTAGAAACCACTTGATTACCAGTCATTGATGTAAACTGTTAAAAAGTGTGAGAGTAACCACCAGTAATGTCAATGGCTCTCAAAGTACTCAGTATAATCCATGAAATGTGAATGAATGAGCTGAAGTCAAACATGTCACGGAATCATTCAATCGAAGGTCAATGATGCAACCTATCGTCAAAGGTGAGAAACCTGCCATTGAGGCATGCAGATTTCAAGGTACCGACGATTTCTAGATCAACTTCCTAGATAATGAGTTGTCGTCGATAGAAAGTGATCTGTTGTAGGCAAGACCACAACACGAAATCATAGATCAAGTTTTGAAAATGTATATTGGCAAGGACTGACTCAGGGATGGTCAAAATGAATGACAGATATTTTGTAGATGAATGGTTTATTTGAACTGTCCTCTTGAACACATAACAACACTGCAGATGGTTTGGTGACAAATGACCTAAAGCTAATACCCAGAAACTGGCTGAAGACTTTCAATTTGGTTTGATTAACTGTTAGGCAAAGGATTTCCCAACCCAGGTGAACAAAAGTGTCATGTTCAAGAGTGGTTAACGGTTTTCCGAAAATCAAAATACAACAAATAAGTCCATTTTTCTCTCTTTTCCCCCACCATTTCTGGCAAGTACCTCTTTATTTTTGACAAGCTTGAGGAGGATAACATTTGCTTGTTTATAAGCTCATCCTTCGGATGAGTCCAACTTAGTTTAAGATTCAAACCCTAAGAAGGAGTGGTTCGTTCCTGTTTAAAATTGAACAGGTCCTTTACTGTTAAATTTTAACAAGTCCAGTATAGGAGAAACTCGGTGTTTTTCAATTTTAGGGAGTCAGAAGAAAAACTTAAGAAAACTCCGTGGGTGTAATTTTTCATAAATTTAGTCTCTCGAGCCCGAAAAAGGATAAAATAATGCGGGAGAGAACTCTATTAACCATATTTAGTCAACGAATACCTTTTTCGTAAATAGTCCATTTCAAACCGTAAAAGGGGTAAACTTATACTGAAGGGACGATCATTCATTTACTTTCACGAGTTCGAATAACCAAGTGCTCGGCAATATTTTCATTTTTAGAGAGTCTGAAAAGGGCTTAAAAGAGGACTCCAAGGTTTCACTTTTTCGGTAAGTTTTAATGAGTTCGAAAAAGGGATAAAAATGTACTCATGGTTTTCACTTTTTCGTAAGTTTTAATGAGTTCGAAAAAGGGATAAAAATATACTCTTGTGGTTGACTTTCAATTTAATTTACGAGCAGGAAAAGACGGAAAGAACTCGGCATTTTCATGTATTTTACGAGAATGAAAGATAGAAAAATAATCTCGGGATTTTCATGAGTTTAACGAGTCTTGAAAATAACCGAAATTGACTCAAGAGAGGTTTCATTTTTACAAAAGCTTGAAACAGAGAAAAACTATGCTTCAGAGTGGTTTCATTTTTACACAAGCTTGAAACAGAGAGAAAATTGTGCTTGATGCCCCCTAAGTGTAACTGCTAGAGCGCATGCCCCCCAGCTTCATTTCATTCAACTAAGTACATTGTTGGTAATTAATAGCTGGATGGAATGAAGGTTCATTTACGAGATCATATGAAAGACTCGACCTAAAACTGTAAGAAAATTATGCAAAAACTGAAATAACTAACCTAAATATATGACTTAACATTTACGAGATCTAGTCAAAGACTCGACTCAATTAGGGGAGGATTTGTTTCCATTTTTAACGAGCTTGACACAGGAAAAGAACTATGCTCATGGCAATGTGTTTCATTTTTTAACAAGGTTGACATAGTAAAAGGAACTTTCCTCTTGATCCGCTGATTCATTTTTAACAAGGTTGACACAGTAAAAGGAACTTTCCTCATACCTGATTCATTTTTTTTTACGAGGTTGATTCAGTAACAGGAACCATCCTCAGAAACTACTTATTTCTAATTTATTAATCTACTCTCTACAATCTATCTACTGATTCATTTTTTAATGAGGTTGACACAGGAAAAGAACTGTCCTCATTGCCAACTGATTCATTTTTTTAATGAGGTTGACTCAATAACACGAACTATCCTCACCAACTGATTCATTTTTTAACGAGGTTGACACAGTAAAAGGAACTATCCTCGGACTAACTGATTCATTTTTTAATGAGGTTGACTCAGTAACAGGAACCATCCTTATACTCACTGATTCATTTTTTAACGAGGTTGACACAGTAAAAGGAACTTTCCTCTGGCCCACTGATTCATTTTTTAATGAGGTTGACATAGTAAAAGGAACTATCCTCGGACTAACTGATTCATTTTTTAACGAGGATGACACAGTAAAAGGAACTATCCTCGGACTCATTGATTCATTTTTTAACGAGGTTGACACAGTAAAAGGAACTATCCTCGGACTCACTGATTCATTTTTTAATGAGGTTGACACAGTAAAAGGAACTATCCTCTGACTCACTGATTCATTTTTTAACGAGGTTGACACAATAAAAGGAACTATCCTTGGACTCACTGATTCATTTTTTAACGAGGTTGACACAGTAAAAGGAACTATCCTCGGACTCACTGATTCATTTTTTAACGAGGTTGACACAATAAAAGGAACTATCCTCGGACTCACTAATTCATTTTTTAACGAGGTTGACACACTGACTTGATCATGGCTTCCAACTGGAAGAAACACATGTCAATGGACACACCTTGATCATGGCTTCCAAGAGGTCTTCATCAAAAGGAAGAATAGTTCTTTGGAAGGAACACATGTCAAGGGACTCAAAAGGGATAAGAACATCATGTTCGAATAATCCCATAGATTTTTCCATGTCAATTACCAGATGTAAGTCAAAGGAAGGCGAGCAAACAGTGAGAGGCTCACTTACATTGGTAATTGAAAACATGGGACTAGTTGCCATATAATTAACCCATGGCAAGGTAGATACCACTTGCGTATCAGAAACATTTAGGGGTGTCATATTATTGGTAGTCGAAACAAGACTAGGGAATGAAAGCTGGTCTACAGTCACAATATTCCCATTGTGAGGGAAATACATCACGCGAAAGAGTGTCGATACGACAGCTTTCATTGCATAAACATAGTCTTGCCCAAGGAGTAAATTGAAATCCAAGAGACGTCAAACAATAATAAGATCAATACAGACAATTTTACCTTCCAAAGTAATAGAAAACTTAGGAAGGATCCCTAAAGGTTCACTAATGGTTTTTTTAAAAGCTTTCAGATTCTGCATAATAGGCACAAGCTGAGGGGAACCCAAAGCTTTCCAAACAGTTGAGGATAAAATACTAACAGAAGCACCTTCATCTACCAGTGTGCAGTGTATATCCCTACCACCAAACTTCACAATGATTTGGAAAGGGATGGAGGAAGGAAGATGAGGTTCTGTCAGTCTATTCCAATCAAAGGAAAAGACCTCAGTACTTGGAGGGGGTTCTGTAGAAACAGGTAAAATGCACCCCGGCGTAGAAGAATCTGATGTAACAAAAAGAACCTGAGCAGTATGAAGTTCACTCTCTACAGGGAGAATGGGATCGACCGAATGTGAAATAAAATCTACCACTTGATCAACTAATGAATCATCAACCTGAGTGCTATGAGTTTCACTCTCCAATGGAAGAGTGGGATCGACTGTACTTGAAATTAGATCAATCACTCCGTCAGTTAACGGTAGTTTGGTAGAAATTTTATGGTAACCAGTTGGAAATTCTTGCTGTGGAACAGTAAGGTTTTCCAACAATTTTGAGGCTTCATCCATGTGAGGGAAAATGTGAGTTTGATGACTCCCTTTGCATAAATTACAAGGAAACCTAACTTTACCCTTTTTCCCAGGAACCTGACTATCACTGGTTGATGGATCAACAGAAAGTTGATGAGATTTTTCTGACCATACTTCCAAGACCTTTGGAATACCAGGACAAGTGATAAGGAAGTGGTCACCCTTACAAAGCCTGCAAGGGTATTTGGGTTTACGATGCATGTTGGAGGTTTCCTCAACACAACTAACACTTACAGCCATGGTTGGTTGGTTGACTTCTTTCTTATCTTGCCTCTTCTTCTTCTTCTTTCTCTTTCTTCTTCTTGCCAATTCAAGAAAATTGGGTGAGAGTTCCAAAGATCAAAAATAAAAATACTCAAAGGCGATTAACACTCATACACAATTTAGCCCCCCTCGGCGAATGAGGGGGAAATTTTTTTGCAAAAACAAAATCAAAAAGATGCAAAATTGTGAAAAAACTGAGACAAACCTCCAAGTAATGACCAAAGGAAATCAAATTAAGAATTTCTCAAAAAAGAGACTCAAAACACCCAATTAAATTAATGGAGATTGATGAGATGAAAATTTTTCTAAAAGAGACTCATAAACAAGGATTTTTGACAGAAAAATACAGATCTGGGTAGATGCTAAGAATCTTAAATCAAATCTAAACTAAACTGAAAAAAGAAATCTTAAGTTTTTCAAAATTTTAACAGGGTTCGTAGGCTCCAGAGCAAACAGGTGCGGTCCCGCACTGTTTACTCAAGGAAAGTGCGAAATTGCCCGCACTGTGCAAAAGAAAAAAGTGTGGTCCCCAAAAAAGTTCAAGAAAAACGTAAAAGATTTCAAAATTTTCAAAAACAGAGAAAACCTAAGCTACCCAGGCAGATATCCATCAATCAAAAACCAGGAAAAACTTTTCCTCAAATCAAAATAAAAGAGAACCAAAAACAACAAGTTCTTTCCCCAGTATGTTCGCCAATTTGTTGGCTAGATAAATCGATCTTGCGGACAAGATCAATCTCCCTAGTTTCAGAAGACAATCTAGCACCAAACGAACAACTAAGTTTGTCTTTCTCTAAATATATTCGTTTTATAAATAAATGCTATAAAGGTGTCGATCCTACCTTAGATCCAAATGCTTATTTGCGGTCGTAGTCTTTCTGTTGCATCAGTTGTTCTTCCATCGCAACAATAATCCTTTCGTCGCAACAAGAGTTCTTTCGTCGCAAGAAAGTGTCGTCTTTTGTCGACCTGGAATCACAAACAAGAAAATATTAAATAGCACCTGTATAAAAAATAATTATAAAACATACCTATCATAGTGATCAAGGAATCTATGAAATAAACGATCAAACGACAGCTTATTGAAATAAACAATCGAACGACAATTTATTGAGAAAAAAAAAACTTGATTGTATTAATCTTAAAATAACAGAAGAACCTTACAACCTTAGCCTTGATGTTCGAAAGGCCTTCCCGGGGTCCGAAGCAGGAGTCTCCTCTACTTTGATAAGTCGCACTCTTCCTCCAGGAGCACAAAGAGGTACGTGATCTTTCCTCTCAAAAGCTCAGCAAAAAGAAGTCTAAATCTCAATAGCACTTCAACTCAATCACACATAAAGCTTGAACTCCAATTCTCAATCTCCAAAATCTAACCATTTTAGGCTACCCAATGCCTCCTTTTATAGAGCAGATGAGGAGGTTAGGATTCCACCTTTGTAGGGATAGAATCCTCCTTCAAAGGTATAGACTCCTCACATCAAGAGATTAGTTCCTTAAGGTGAGGGATACATGCACCTTATAAAAGCGTACTCATCCCCAAAAATTCTCATCTAGAACCTTCTAGAATTGAACTCAAACCAACTTTTTATCTTTACTTTCTCACCTTTTTTAGTTTGGAGGGGGTACACAGGCATTCTTAAGGAAAACTGCGTTCTGGAACGCAGGTAAGCCATGCATTACCTGCGTACCCAAGCCAGGAACGCAGGCAAGCTTCATGTTACCTGCGTACCCATTCTTTCAGAGGTTTTTAGGGCTTTTCTTCTTGTTTCAGGGCTTGACATGAGGAGTAAAGGTTGTAAGACTTGCAAAGGAGGTATGTATGAGTGTTAATGATCTCATACAGTCAGCAGAATGTCAAGGTGACAGTTTTTAGTGTAACATGTATGACAAGTCAACCGCATCCATGTACATCATCACCAGTTACAACACTGAATGATTTGGCCAACACCATTGAGATACTCAGGCCTGGAGACGTAGTCCACACTGGATAAACTTCATTATTAAACCTCTTGCATTTTTTTTCATATGATTGTTGACATGTATTCCTATTAATTATATCTGCATGTGTGTTCATTAATGTTTGATAAAATGAATTATAACACATCAGTCGAAGCAAAAGGTCTTGGTTAAAATGGTATAAAAAATTTACCCGGATCATGTGGTATCAAAGAGGTCTTCTTGTATATGTGGACTACAAGATTGAACCATTTAACGTGCAACAATGGATGATGTCAAAGACATATACGAGACCATGCTCAGGGTCTCCGAGAAAGCGGACATGTTGCATGAAGCTTATGAGAAACAAGCAGCAGATAACGTTGAGTTGAAAACACTTCTACAAGAGGAGAAGGAGTACAAACATCGATTGCAACTTCAGTTGCAAGCCACGACAGAGGAATTGAAAGAATTGAAGCACAACGATGAATCGTCAAGAAAATCATGAGGCATTGAAGGCACTCCTACAGGAAGAGAAGGAGGAGAAGCAACTATTGCAGCTTCAGCTACAAACCGCGACAGAGGCCTTGGAGGAAGTGAATCTCAACGAAGGCTTAAAGAAGCCCTCTTCACCTGTTTCAAGATCGACAGTTGAGGTAAACAGTTGTGATCATTATTTAGTTTCATCTTCACATGGTATTATTTCTGTTGGAAATGTGGAGATCCCCATTACAGGAACTGGCATGAGACTCCTTACCAAGATGGGGTACAAAGGAGGAGGACTTGGCATTCATGGCGAAGGCATAACTCAGCCATTGGAGGTTTTGCAGAGACCTCGCTACATAGGTTTGGGATACACTAAAGGAAAATTCTCAAAGGTTTCTGAATCTTCCACAACATTGATGAAACCGTCAAGGAAAAAGGATGATGGGGATACTTCACCATCATCATATGACAATGCATATTTCAAAGAAAGAGTTGAGGAAATCTCTCATCGCCATAATGACATCAAAGTCAAACATACATTGTTGAACTCATAAGGGGAAAATAATTATGGGAACATTTCATCATCATCCCATGGAAGTGCATGTCGCAATAGAAGAGCTAAGACAAGCTCTCATCACCATGATCGCACCAAAGATCACCAGGAAATGTATAATAAGTCTCGATATTCGCAAGTTCATTTTGATTATAATCATGTTTCTAATCATGAACGTAAATCATGGCATAATATAACTTTTCATTTTTGTGGTTTACATAGTCATGTCATTGTTGAGTGTTGGAAAAAAATGGCAACGCAAAGGGGGATGAAGCGTGAAAAGCCTTCTCCACAGTAGGGAAAGAAATTAGTTAAGAGGGTCTGGAGGAAGAAGAAATTTTGCACCCATTGCAACCAAAATGGTCATCAAAGAGCCACGTGTTCTAGGCTCCATCCATTGTGGCACCATAAGGATGAAGTGTCGGTGCATGAACCAGTTGAAACGATTGTTCGACAAACAAGTGCACCACAGGGAGATGACCCATTCACTTTGATAAGTGAGAGATGGTTTTTCTACATGTGGTGGTGTGTCATGGCCGTGTTTGTAAATCATATATTTCATTTTTAACTCTAAAAGTGACGATGTGTTTTTCCATCACTTGTTAAGAAACAATGATGCCTTTGGCCTTGTAATGATAGCTGGAGTATTATTGATTACATTTTGATGTAAGCTTGACCACCGAGTATGTGTTATAAGCTCGAGGAAAGTATGGAAATGTTCGGGTCATAGTTGGTCATAATTTGAGCATGTAATTTGCAGGATATTGTACTACAGGTTTGCAGGGGATGTAGGTGTCAGCTCATCGCTTTGGCTCCGAAGGACAAAGGTGAAGGAGAGGGAAGGGTGAACTTTCAGGACACTCGTAGTGCAGACAGAGTACATAGCATTTGCATATTATCATTGATGCTTTTGGAGGGACAAAAGCTCCTCAGTGGGGAGGAGTGATCCAGGTGGCTCCAGAGACACACAGGACAAAGAGGGCTTATGAAAGACCAAAAATTAAATCGATGGAAATGTGGAAAACTCACTCTTAGGTTGAATATCTCGTCGTCCTGATCGCAATGGTGTGAACGCTTCGTCAAACCAAGTTCGTATGCGAAAGTTATAGCTGGTAAAATTTCTCAGATTCACTGGATGACTTGACTGGTTAAGGAGGATGCAATTTCACAGAAATCTGGTCGGATTCTGGGCAAATTTATGGGACCAATAAAAAGACTCCTTCAGTAAAAAATTGAGAAATTTAAAATTATGTGGTTTGTTAAAATAAAATAAAAATATATATATTTTTGGGGTAGAAAGCCACCAACCCCGCCAACCCTGGTGGATGTTCCCACCGCATATATATTAAATTTTAAAAATGGTAGGGCTGGTGGCC
The DNA here is from genome assembly GCA_034641835.2 of Pinus albicaulis. NCBI lineage: Eukaryota > Viridiplantae > Streptophyta > Pinopsida > Pinales > Pinaceae > Pinus > Pinus albicaulis. The sequence continues at coordinate 323,971,183 of CM076572.1, forward strand.
ATGACCCCGCCGCCCCAACCACCTAACGTATCCCATATAACAAACGGGGGCGGGCCACCAGCGGTGGACCCGGCCCCCACACTATATATACTATTGCGCCAACGGATGAGAACGGGCGGGCCACCCGATACGGGTTTGGCCCCCAAAAATACATATGCTTTGGGTTGATAAAAAAATTTCGTACCAATTCGGGAGGGAGTGGGGCTTGACCGCCTAACCTCCTCCCCACAATTTTTGCATCTTTACCAACGCGCCACAACAGATCTCATTGTGAAATCTGCCCAAGATTTTTTATTTAAACTCATGTTTTTCTCAGTGCATCAAGCCAGACCGGGGCACATAGTTCAAGGCAGATGAGGTATATTGGTGGCACAAATTTCGAGACAAATAATATTCCTTTGATGCCTAGAGATTCCCTAGGGGAGGTAAATTTTCTTTTTATCAAAATATGCTCAAGTTTACAGTCATTTTTATCAGATTTTTGCAGGGAACATAATGGCGATATCAGATTCGCCTTTTCAAGAGCATTTTTGCAGATTCCCTATGGAGGAGAATCTTCAGGAATCTTGTGGGAATTTGTCAGATTCCTTGGATGCCAAAATTCGCCGTTATCAGAATGAGGTTAATTTTATACTCATTCTTCTCAAAATTTCGTAAGGATCTAAATCATGAGATCAGATTCCTATCTTGAGTTGCAGATTTCAAGATTCCTTGTGGAGCAGCATCTTTGAGGAATCTAAGGGGAATCTAAAAGATTCCTTACGACCCACATTTCGATAGTGTCAAAATTGAGTAAATTGACAGTTGATTCTACACCTCTCGGTGACACAAATATGAGGGTGATGTCATATTTTCCATATGAGCCTTATATTTTTCGTTCATTTTCCAACATGGGATAACATTGTCAGACTTCATCATGTGGACATTCGATTTCACGCCATTCGATGCCACGTTTGTGATGGTGCATTCATATCAAGCGATTGAGCAGCTTATTCTTCACCCAACATTAGAGTTGAGGTATATGAAATTTTGTTTCCATGTACTTCATTGATTATTGTTATAGGATTCTTTATGTCATGTCAATTCCTGCTTGATGTAAGATGCAGATTCTTCATGTTTATTTGTTGTTGTTGATTCCTGCTGATGTATGATGTGGAATATTTATGTGTATTGATGTGGTATGCATTTATCATGGATGGTGACTTATGTTGTGAGATCCCTTTGTTGCCTTGATGGCGAGATACTCTTTGTCACCATGTGTAAAGTTGTCATGCTGATAGGAGGTTTGTGATGAGTTAGAGTTCCATGTAACGGAACGTCTCATGGAGAGACTTTGCCACCCATGTTGAGGGATTTTCCTTGTATGACATGTCAACCACATCCATGTACGTCATCACCAGTTACAACGTTGAATGAAGCAGCCAACACCATCGAGACACCGAGGCCCAGAGACATAGTCCACACTGGACGAACTCTGTTATTAAACCTCTTGCATTTTTTGTCGTATTATTGTTGAAATATTTTCATATTAATTATATTTTCATTTTTTTTCATTAATGCTTTGATAAAATGAAATTCTAACACATCAGCCAAAGCAAAAGATCTTTGTTAAAAGGGTATCAGAAATTTACTCGGATCACTACTCTTCAATCATTGGAGCTGTACTAAAAAACAACATCTACCTAGCCTACCTTCTCTTTGTTGGAGTTGCAATTTATAATGGGAATCTTCCTTGCTTAATACCAGTTAATATATGTTGAAATATCATGAAAACAATAACCACAATTTGCTACCAATCTACACTCATGGATTTTAACAAATATATGAAGTGCACACATATTTTTCAAAACAAAAACAAGCATATAAATGAAGAATTCATTCCACGCTATTAATTATATATATTTTAAAATGCCAATTTCATAAATTTTATGCCTAAGTGCCTCAATGGGATTTCATGCACTATTCACAACATACATTAAGTATTATTTACTTCAAGTACTAAATATGGGAACATATTGGTTTTAGCCTCAACCAAGCCTACAGGTTGTTTAGAAATGGAAATAAACAAAAAGCACAACCTATTTATTTTGGTTCTTTATTCTTAAACTATGGTTGCATAGCTCTCCTCCCTTCTCTAATTAGTTTCCTCTTCTTCATTTCTTTCTTTTCATTTTCTATCTACTATTTCATTATTCTCTTCTCAATCTATATTTGAATAGTCATGCTCTTCTACAGAGTAGTCTCCAAAATAATAGTTTTGTTGAATTGCTTGTTGGAACCATCTCCTCCACTTTTCCCCTTTTATTATTCTCTATTCTCCTCTATTTCCTCTTCAAGTGCAGTTCTTTTTTTATCAAAGATATTCCTTCTCTCTCCTTAACTTTTACTTCTACCAAAATATGCACTAGAATTTCTTCTAATATTTGTAGTCCCTTTCTCTCTTCTTTTTTTAACACTCCTCTACTCTTCTTATTTTTTGTTCTATTCTTCTTCCTCTTTATCCCCTTGCCCCACTTTTCTTCTCATCACATTGTCTTCTATTTTCTTGAAAACAAAGTGTAACTTACTTTTATTCACAAGAAGAAAACTTTCTTCTCTCCAACAATTTTGTATAGTGTTAAGAGTTATCCTAATAATACGCAATAACTTCCCATAAATAAATGAAGGCTCAATAGATGAGAAAAGGCCAAATGGTGTACTTTCAAACCTTCTATCAAACAAATTAAAGGCTACAAGTATCAGCCCAACCACTTTCATTTGGGCTCAAACCCCAAGCCCCATCAACAATTAACTACATGGAATAAATTCCTGAGAAGTGCACGTATCATCGAATGAGAGATCAAGGATCAAACATCCCAAAATACCTTATGAAAAGCATGGAGCAAGAGATCCAAAAAGTTTCCAAAAGTGTGCAAAGGGGTAGCAACCATCAAATGGGAATGAGAATGAACACCTTAAACTTCATTGATGACTCTACCCTAATTCTATCCCTACCACCACAGTTTTAACGCAACGATAATTAACACGAGAACAATATTTCAATGCCCCTACATCAAATACACACCACAACATTATACCTAAACAACCAAGAAAACATTAGAATGTAAAGTCAACATTATACCTAAAAACCAAGAAAACATTAGAATGTAAAGTTCAATAATTAGTTGAGAGTTATATAATAAACATAATATAGTATCCTTATTAAGATAAAGATGTAGAAACATAATTTTTAAAGTTAAATTTATGTTATTTTAAAAAAAAATTATGATACTTCAATTCTTTTTCACTTTGATGTGCAACACCTTCACATTCCAAAGTTATCACCGTAGAAAATTAAATATCATGAAATATACATTTTTAAACCAGTAAAAAAGTGTAAATACAATACATCATAGGGAAACTAATTTTATTTTATTCTTAATATTATATGACACTTTCAATCTTTGTAATCTCATTTTTTAAAGTGTTGCACATCTATTTTTTATTTCATCTTTTTGATTCACAAACTATCGCATAAATCTAATCTAATTCATTTCTTAAATCTAATCTAATTCATTTCTTAATGTCTAAAAAAATCCAAAATAAAACTATTAAAACTAAAAGTAAAAAATTTAAGCTAAAATATAATCTATTAATTAAATTATACTAAAAACTTAGAATATATTAATTTTGTCTGGAATTAATAACAAACACAAACGTACTTTAGATCTACGACATCTGAGTTGTGAAGAAGGGAATAACTAAACAACGATGTGATGATTAAATACACAAAAACACATTCTAAGGATCCAATATCTTAGCTATGAAGAGGCCAATAACTCAACAACGATATGATAATCGAATAAACAATCACACTCAATTTTGAAGAGGTTATAACAGTCCTACTAAGATTGAGTACACCATGTCTTGATCGAGACCGAACACCACTTGGCCTACCTCTTCCGTTTGTTGCTCCGTCATTGGGTAAACCTATATGTGGATGAATCATAAGGGAAGCCATAAATGTCATGATGTGTGTACACATTGTTCAAAACTCGAAGGGGTTGACTTTGTATTCATAAAAACGGTTTCGAATTATGACACTAAAGTGAAATTATGAAAATGATATGGTTTGGTTTTGACTCTACTCAACTTGTAAGATCATTATAATGGTTTTCATTGTACTCTTCATCTATTCATAAATTCATTATGTTAATTTTTTTAAAATTAGTTTAAGATTTTCTATTAATGATAACAAAATTATGCAGGGATAGCAAAGTGTCATTAAGAATTCAAGATAATTGATAAGCTAAAATCTTATGTGAGATGATAATACTAAACGTATTTAGAAAAAACTAGAAACAATATTTTAAAAAAATAGAAATCAGATAAATATACTATTAAGTCCATTGCTCATAAAAAAACATCTGAGAAATATCAATATACAGAAGACTATCTATACATAAACATCACCTTTACACAATTACTGAGACCATTTTCACCTATCATGGATATCAATAAAAAACATCCATTTGAAACAATAACCCCAATTGTTGTATTGAGACCGTAGGTGTATTAGTCAACATAGTAAAAACCATGGCCTCAAAAAGGCCATCCATGCAGAAACATCATCCTTACATAATAACTGAAACTATTTTCTCATCATAGATATCAATAAAAAAAACATCCATTTGAGTATTGAGACCCTAGGTGTACCAGGCTCTCATAGGAAGGGCCATACGGTTAAGACCAAACACACCTAAAGTCAAGCAAACAACTCACAACTCTATTGAATCACCAAGTTCACTATACTCTCAATAAGATCCATTCTGTTTTTAGAGGGGCCAACACAAAATATGCAAAAACAAATCTATGTCAATCCAAATATAGTCTAGAAATGGTTCAGAAAACCTTATTTTGGAAATTCCTTCAATAACCATATGCATCTCAATCTGATATAATAACAAGTGACAAGGTAAAGTATGAGAAAGTGGAAATTGAAAAATTGGTGAGTCATTAATAACCAGATAAATATTGTCTCACATAACTTATTTTTCCATCCTACCAGAAACAATATCATCCCAACATAAACACTCATTTTGAAAAAGTCTCTTGATATTTTCTTGCCCTGTAAAAGCTTTATAATTATATAATACAAGGTTTGTTATATAAAAAATTAAAAAAATTTATGGATTTGAAATTCAGAATGATAATATTTAGTGTTAAAAAGAAATATTTTTAAAATATTTCAAATTATATATAAAATTTAGGTTATTATAAAATTCAATTTTTAATCTTATCAAATTTATAATTCATTTTATAATAAAAAAAATATAAAAAAATATTTAAGTTGATTTATATTTAAATATAAATGATACTAATTTAAATTTAATTTATCAAATAACTTTTATTATATATATATATATATATATATATATATATATATATATATAAATTGTTTTTCTTAATACTTTATTTAAGTATTGTCACTGTCCAAATATAACATTTTTCTAGCTAAATTTTTGGAACAAATCTACCCATAATAATGTAAATGGCAAACTCAAGCGGCGGGACATGTTGAACCTTATAACATAATTAATTACTCTCGTGGTCTTTTATGAAATAATTATAATTATCCAACATCATGCCATTTAATTGAAATAATTCAATTGAAAAATTTTGTTTGCAACCTCCTTTCAAGCTTTTTACGTGCAGAGATCCTGCATTGCCAACCAAACATGATTTTTTTTTGGTAACATGCCGTTTAGGTATTTTGATGCTTCCCATTTAAATGAAATATTATATTGGTTTGCATTCCTTTTAAAGCTTTTGCGTGCAGATTTTGCATTGCAGTTTCAGTGGAAGTTTATGATTTTTGGTTGTTTGATCTTTGGTAGTTGAGTAAAAGTTTTTTTTTGGATTAATTAAATAAGTTTTATATAGTAGTTAGTTTTTGGCGTAATGTGTTTAATATAATGGAAAAAATTTATTACAATTTTGATTTAATAATGTTTTTAAGATATTTATAATTTTATATAATAGTAAATAGAAAATTTTAAATATTTACATATAATTTTTTGGTGTGAATTTAATAATGTTTTAAAGATTGATTAGTTTTCTGATCTATTGAAATGTCACATACATATATTTCAGAATATATTGGTTGAAACTTATTTTCTCAAAGCCTATTTTGATCATATTTCATCTCGGCACATTTCCAGGGAGAGGAACACAATTTCCGACCTCTTTTCCAAGGAGGCCACGCACCTATTGACTGCACATCTAGGGATGACCCCCGATAGATTAGGCAGTGGAACATTATACACACTTTTTTATTTTTTATTATATCTATCTGATTCCATATGGAGAAGTCTTTTGTATTACAACAGGATACATTAGAAACATATAGCGGATGTATTTTTTTCCTCTTACTGCACTATCTATTTGGCAGCTACAAGCTGATCTGCATATGCTCATGCATCTACAACACGTAACCCTTATTTACTTTAATAAAAGTTACGATTTTTCCTTGGGAGAATAATGTTTTAAAGATATTTATAATTTTAGCTAATAGTAAATAGAAAATAAACTTATATGTATTTTTAATTTTTACATTCATATTTTTGGGTTGTTGTAACCCAGAGGAACCTTGCCTAGGTCAGTCTTTCGAGTTACAACAATATCACATTTCTCCCAAAACCAATTGAGCTGCCCTTGAACTAATTAAATTTATCTTTTATTAATAAATATATTATCATATAAAATAAACTTTACATATATATTATTTAAACTTATTGATTTTATGAATAAGTATGTTATTATTCATGTTTATTTTCACAAATATGTTATTATATAATAATAGAGTAGAAGTTTATATGTACATTATTCATATTTAAATTTGGTTATATAGATATAATAAAATTTTGAAAGTAATAATGAGAATATATAATATTTGGATTATAAAGGAAAATATTGTGTTATACTTTAAAAACTTATATTTATCTTATATAATAATGTAAAAATTTAAATTTAATTATAAAAAAAAAACGACTTATTTATATAATTGATATGAGAATTTAATTTAATGAAAGTGTTATTTTGGTAATTTTTTTTCAAAATAGTATTAGTATTATTATACCATGTTTTTCATAAAATTAAAATAAAGTAAAATTAATTATATAATTAGTGTAACATATGGAAACATTACAATTTTTCTTTTTCCAAGAAAAATATTACAAAAAAAGATATGAAAACATTACTCTAATTATCATTACAAAATACGAGCCCAATCAATCAAAATAAAGATAAATAAATTAAATTATTGTTAAAAAATAATAAATTTCAATTTACAATGTTAAACTATAAAAGACAATTTTTTTAATCAAATCTAAATTAATAGAAATTAAATAAAAATTTTAATTTTAATTTAATTAAAAATTTTATTTTTTTAATTTTTTACTCAAATAAATAAATAAATAAATAAATATATATATATATATATATATATATATATATATATATTTCAACCATTAAAATTTTTTTTCCTCCATTTACTGATCAAATTTTAAATAAAAGTGACCTACCTGACTTTAAAATCTCTACGGAAAAGAGCCAGCTAAGTCTCCACATCTCATAATTGTTAGTGTTCCGTTGTCAGAAAGATCCATTATTTCTACGCTGTCATTTTCATGAAACTAATAATTCATTCGTTTTTAGATAGTGCGTGCATTTAGGTTTTAGATGGTTGCTATTAGTGCATTTAGGTTTTAGATGGTTGCTTTAGAAAAAGTTTGCAAGACTACAAGCTAATAGAGCAATGTTTGAGAGATTTTTTTTTTAAGTGTTTATTTTATTTGTATGTGTAATAGTGTTTATTTGTTATTAAAGTTGAAATTTTGTTATGTTTATTAAAATAAAAGAAAAAAAAATTATATAAAATATTTAAATAATTTGAGTTTAAAAAAAAATCATAATTATATAAATAAACAATGAAATTTTTTTGGTTTTATAATTCCTTTTGAAAGTAAGATTTGGGAAAATTTTAAAATAGAATTGGAGTGAAATAAATCTAGTAATTAAGACAAAGACAAAGTCGCATGAAAACACTATAACAGGAAGACAGTGTAACACATCAGATCACTAGCAAAAATTTGAGCAACGTATAGCCCACTGATTTCAATCAAAATAATCCCAATTAACTAACAAACGAAAACATATCACATTTAAAATTCGGTGCCGTCAGGGAACTCTTTTACATTTTTATAGAAAACGGGACCAATAAAAAGTAACCAACTGATTTTCATACGGATTTTTATTCCAAGGGCTGAGTTACATTCATTCAATCTGTTTTATATTCCTGCATAGGATCAGAATCTGTATAATAATATATAATTATATGTCTAGCACGTATTCAATTAGGGATGGCTGGTCTTGGAGGTTGATCCACTGGTGAATCTGGTAGTGAGAGAAGGTCTCATTTTTACAGTCTCATGGTCATCAGCTCCAAGCCTTTTAGCCAATCGGCTTGCCTCAAAGAAACGTTTCACAGAATCCTCCATGTATTTGTTACCCTCTCTCACATTCATTTTCTTTCCAATCTCCTCTGGATAACTCTTGAGAGTATAATCTCCGTTCAATTGAGCAGCTAGCTGCAACAGTTCCTCCTGAAACTCGCTTAACTTCGCTTCCTCGTTCGCTTCGCTCTGCCTTATCTTTGGAGGGTCCGTCAGTGTCTCTGCAACGGTATCCAAAACCAGATCGGAGGTGTAACGAAGTTTGAACATAAGCCCTAATTCGATCAAAAATTAGTTAGGGTGAGAACAAGATTTGTTAATAATGTGCTAGAGTACCTGGGCAGTCTGTTCTTGGGCTGCTGCGCTTCTGTACGATACCTTCAAAAGTTGCAGCCCACGCGTCTCTTCTGGTCAGGAAATCGGATTCGAGATTGAACAACTTCTTGACCGTGGCAGATATAGATGAATGCTCAAACTGAGACGATGGATATGGTCCGTTCGGTTCATGTACCACTGCAGTAACAATTTTTTTCATATAATATTCAATTTTATGGAAAAGAATCGAATTATGGATAAAGATTTTGATCAAGATCAAGAACAAATGCAGAAAGGGTGGATGAAATCTGAGAGAGAGTCGAAACCTGTTCCTCTGTCAATCCATGGCGAAATCATGATAGTGGGGACTCGAACCCCTAACCTGTCGAATTTGAAAAAGAAGGGGTCAGGGCCGATCATGTCGTCGGGGCTGGGCACGTCTTTCACAGGCGTGGGAACGTGATCGAAGAACCCGCCGTGCTCGTCATAAGTTATGAGGAATAAGGTCTGATTCCATTGAGGGCTGGATCTGAGCGTCTCGTACACCTCCTTCACGAATTTCTGACCCTCTGCTACATCGTGCGAAGGATGGTCGTCGTTGGCTGGGAAGAGCTTGCTGTCCATGTAGCGCTGCTCCACAACCACATAATTGGGCAGTTTCCCTTTCCTGGCATGGGCCTTGAATTGAGCCGAGTAGGAGTGGAAATTTCCAATATACTTGAGTTTTCTGAGATTTCTGTAGAACAGAGTGGCCGGAATGTTCTGGTAATAAATCCCGAACGATAAACCCGACTCGTCTACTGATTCAAAGATGGTTTTCTGCGGGTACCCGTTCGCCAACAGCTTGGGGATATTGCTGGTGGCTCCATGGGAAGTCGCAGAATGAACGTAGAGTCTGTTGGGTTGAGTCGAAGCTGGTACCGAAGCAAACCACCGATCGAATACTGCGAACTCAGTTACCAGAGTGTTATATACAGGAACAACCTCGGGTCTGAAGCCATTCATGACAGTCTGAGACATGTTGGGACCCCCCAAGGAAGTCGCCTGTTGTGCAAATCCGTTCATAGGTGCAGGATCCGCGGAGGTGTTCTCGGAGCCAAAAATCTGCTCTCGTATGGCCTGAAATGAGTGCCCCGGGTCCGGATCCACATACTCTGCCTCTTCTTTGAAGAAAAGACTCGCAGAATTGGGATCGGTGGTGGATATGGGATTCGACTCTTGGCCTGTGACTCCATCGATTTGTGGATTCAGCCGCTTCATCCAACCCAACATGTGGTCGAAAGATCGATTCTCCATGACAAGAATGACTATTGTCTTTATGGGGCCGTTAATGCTAGAAGTCCCTGCCCCAACTATACCCAACACGCAGCACAGAATTAAAGCCGATGTCGCCCATCTCGCCATCTCCTTGCAGCTCTTGCCTTTCATCTCTTTGTTCAGCTAGAACTAATTCGGAGTCAGGCGCATTGCTTTTTGTGAGAGTAGTGTGAAAGGATCGAACTATTTAATGGAGGTCTGTATTGACAAAGGGTAAGCAGGTAATTGAGACGTGAGCAGGAAAGATGCGTGACACTAATATGAACGGGACTCGAACTTGGGACCTGTCAGTTGCAAATGCTGGCCAGGCATGCCTTTGGCACTCTTGATCGAATAGTGGGCAAAACCGTGGGCGACTCATGTGCAGAAATGTCGTTATTTTTTTATTTCAGTGAAGTGGCAAAGGCTGCACTCACGATTCTATTTTTTATTTTTGAAATAAAGGTATGTTTAGACTTTGGAGGGTGGAGTACGCTTTGCAAATCACGGGGAAATGAATAAATGCTTAATGTGACAGGCCGGACCATTTACATTAACACATTTTGCATAAACATCAACTTCGTATTCTCGTGAATAGCTTGCATGCGGCAAGTTTATCTATAACTTTAATTTATCGTAAATGTCTAACTTTAAAAATAACTAGGGGACAAACGAAACATATTTGTTGTGTATCATAATCGATCGGGAACTACTCATCTTGCAAAAACTTAACGTACAGCGGCTTCCTCCTCACCATGTGTTTTCGATGCAAGGATTTGATAGAGAATGATGTCGACAATTGGCCTACATATAACATATGCTATTTTCACGAAGCATTAATTTAGCGTCATCATTTGAATAATTATCTCCCTGGGATAATTTTAATTATATGGGATAGATTACAACTTAGTATTAAATAATAAGTAATATTAACGTGATCTTTTGTGATGAAATTTTACTTTTAGGTGTGTTATTTTTTACTATATATATTTTATGTTACCCTTCGAATGTTCGTTTATTTAAAAGACGTTATAAGTTGAAATTTAAAAGGACGGAGAATTTATATTTTATAAATGTTTTTTTTAATTATTTTTAAATACGGTGAAATGTACATTTCTATAATTTCAATATTTAAATAAATAGGTTGAGGTGGGTTATTAATTTTAAGAATTTTATACACCAATTTAATATCTAGTTTGGTATTGATTAAAAAAAATGTTATTATCATTTTTTTACTCCAAGTGAATTTATTTAAATGAAAATTCACTTCATTTTAAAAATATAAATTTATTAAAGAAATTAAGTTAATTCAATTTTTAATTCATTCTAATACAATATGTGTTTTAGATAATATGGAGTAATTCATTTGGCTAACCATTGATATGAAGTGTTACATAAACTAAGAGATATAAGGTTCAAATCCCTCTAATTAATGTGTGAACGATGTGTGGGCCATGTATGGTTTCACCTAGAGTTTATTATAGTAGTGTCGATTGCAATCGACCCCATGTCATGATAGTATGAGCCCTCGAGCCTTGTGCCATGAGAGTACAAGGTGTTGAAATTTCACTTACACCCTAGGTCTAGTAACTAGCACACAAACACATTAGAAGTGTTCAACCAAAAGCACTTTGCACAACGGAAATATAACAACAATGAAATCAACTAAGTACACAAATTTAGTTGGCCCAAAACTTGTTATATCAGTCCTTCAATAAACAATCATTGGGCTCCCATACCAGGGATCACGACCCTTCATAATACCCTAATACACCTAGTATACATAGTATACAATTGGGGCGTGAGATCTATTCCATCATATCTACAATATTCCCAACAAAATACAGAGACAAGTCCTGACTTGCTTGTTAAAGACAGACATCCATCCTCAGTCCTTTTAGTCCTCTTGTTAACTACGTATGGTTGTCCTTTGCCTCCAAGATCACATAGAGAACAACTCATTTTATCCTATATATATATGTTTCTCACAAAAGGGTTTGCCCTTCAACCCTTTGTATTTAACCAACCTTCAAGCTTGTTGTTCACAACTCCTTTAGTGAATAGACTTCATCTAAAACATGGTTTGTTCCTTTACACCACTATTCACATACCCTATTTGTTGTTCACTAATGAACTATTTTTTAGCCTACCAATCCATTAGATCAATTGTAGAAATTATACAAAGAATATGTATTCCAATGGATTCAATCTGATCATGCAATATACTAAATCAAAATATTGAATCCTTCTACAAATAATTCTGCGGAAATTAAACACGATTGCACAATCACAACCAAGTAAAAGAAAGAATCAAATCAATCCACAACACATGTTTTTCCTGGGAAAAGATTGTTGCTTAAAACCCCTTTATCTATATTGTATAATGAACCAAGAATCATGAAACAATACAATGCATTCTTGCTCACAAGAATCTGTTGCACTCTCTTGATTGTCTCACACTGATCCAGACAAAATCGGGCCAACACTTATCCAATTCTCAACCTGTCTTCAGCCTACCTTGCTCAAGCAATCCCTATGGAATGAAATCCCTATTCTTTAGGAATTTTAGCCTTCCTTGACTGCGTAAGTATCATGGGAAATCCTATGGTGTTTTAACTGCATCTAGGCAGTTTGTTAAAAATACAATTGATAGTTAACATCCCTTTAACCTCTGTCTCAACTGGGTCTTCATCAGAATTGACATGCATGCAATTATTAATAGTAAATCATCAGTCACTTGACAGATCACTACATGTGAATTAAATATGATTTAATTCACTTGACCTCTCACTAGTGCAACAATCAGTTACAACTAGTTAAATTGATTTAACACACTTAACTGAGTTAACTAATTTCTCATGCATTAAACTAATGCACTAATTGCAACTTGAACTCTAAAACACATAGAATCACTCTACATGCCTCACCAACCATACTCAACTCGAAATTCATGAGCTAACTAAGTCTATCACACTCAGTTAACTATTACAAGTGTTTATGAGATAAGATTACAATTTATTGTCCAATTTAATTAAGGAAAAATTAAATTAGACACATTTCCAATTCATTAAATAAATTGTCTTGCACACTAATGTATCACTAGGACCCATCACTACATGACTCGTGGTCCCATGCTAGTGTGTGCGCTTTCATGTTGTTTCTCGATGCCAATTTCATTGTTTCTTGTTGAAAATTTCAACATTAGTCAACCTTATCCCGACACCCCTTAGTTTCTTAAGTCAACCCTAAACTTGTTGCAGGTGTCCTCCTATAACAACAACTTGCTTCAAGAAACCTCCTTGTGCCCTTAGTCAACCTTCTTTTTGGCTATAGACCTAGCTACATCAACCCTAGATTTAGCTCAACTTATTCCTTTAGGCTTGTGGTAACTACTTATGTTCATCCCCTTCTCAGCCACATTCCAACCTTCTTTCTTCATTGTGGATTCCCTTCTAGATGGCTCAACCAATCCTCTACCCTCCACAAGTGTCCTTTTGACCCTTATGTTCACAAGCTTTAAGGCCCTTTTTCTCTGCGGTCACATTGTTGTCATCTTGCCTAAGGTTCTAACAAAAAATCCTACCCTCGGTCCTTACCCTCTCATGCTGCTGATTTATTCCTAAGGAAAAGAGAGCATTGCGACTAACATTTATTGCATTGTGGTTGCCCCTAACCACTCAAACAAACCTGCAGATGACTCTGGATCACACAAATATTCCTGCAAACTTATATTTTCCCTTAGAGAGACCAAACTTCACCTAAAACAATCCTGGTTCTCATCTAGCTTAATAAAACCCTATTTTGACTACTTAAGAATAGATGGTCTTCTAATCTTAGTCTCTCATAAGGTCAAAATATTTATTTCTTCTTAAGCTGCAACCCTCCTATTAACAACTACTTTTGGGCAAATGATCTCCACAAGTGAAGTCCATCTAACTTGATGTACAATGAGCCTCTCCTTTGGCTCTTATTTATAATTTTCCTTTTAGGTTTTATTAGGCCAAAATCCTAGATCTTTAGTGTTTTCACTCACTTAACCACTTAGAATAAATAATTATTTTCTTAGGTCCCAAACGAACGAATTTGGGTCCAAAAACCAACTTGAGCTCAATTTCCAAACCAACTAAATTTTGGTGGGTTTCCTTTTCTCATAAATACCTTCCGAGCTACCCAAAATTTCAACACAAGGCTAGCCCACTGTCCAATTTTTCTAATCACAAAAAAAACGAAAGAAAAAAATACAATATGCGTTTTTGTTTTTATGTCTATGTAAAAATATATATTAATTTGATTGAACTTAGTTTATAATTTTTCCCCTTATTATAGGTTTGGTCAAAATTATTTTATTTTATTTAAATCATTTTTATTGAAAATTATTTATCCCTCGCCTACTTCTTTTAGTGCTACAGACAAAATTCTTGGGTTCTGAGCCTAGTGTGTGGAGGAAAGTGAAGATTAACAATCTATGCATCATAGTCATTCTTCACATTGAACTTTTGCAAATCTAGCGGGTTATTGGAGGCCATATGGTGGAGGACAACACATATTTGGTTAAATGGTTTGTTATGGGTATTGTTCATTGCTCTCTTTAAATGCAAGTTTTGTTCCCTACAATCATAATTTACTTAATGATTTGGTGCAGTGATAAGAATGGGAATTCCATAACATATTCCAATCATTTTTTTATTTATTTTCATTAGGGCTTGTTGGTCTATGGAAAATGTAATCAATTATTAGCTCAAACTCTGGAATGAAGTGCATGCAACTTTTTATGGTGGAAGCAACGTCTCAAGAACCATCAGTTTGTGAGATTATTTACAAGTCTAAATACCCATTTCAATCTATGGTATTGTATTTATATCTAATTGATTTTTTTTTTTTCCATGGCAAGGTTTGCTTGTGGTTTAACTAAGGATCCACATATTTCTTAATTCATTAATTTCCCCAAATACAAATTCAAAGACTTCGAATAGTTTGTGAGGACCATGTAAGGTAGTGATGACCCAGGTGGATACCGATGGCCACCCACCTATTCAACCTAGACCTCCTGTCAGTTTCATCAGTTTCCTTTTTTATACCAACATTTACTATTTTTAGCAGTTTTTTGGGTCCTGAACTTCCTAAGTAGTTTTGACCCCCTAAACGGTGCTTTTTTGAGGTCTGCAATAGGCCCATTGCCATAGGGAAGGGCCTGTGACAAAACCTGTAGTACTCAGAGAGATCTTTCCAATGATATATCATACGCGCCAAACGGAGATAATATGACCAAGTTACGACCCCGAGAAGTTGGTTGCCCAACTAACCTCGATGGGGCCCACAAACGCTTGGCATTTCATATCCTCGGGTTAGGGTTTTGGTTTTGTAGTGTTTTCCTATGTTGTTCAATAATCAAGGACCCTTGAGCCTCATTGTAACACAGTTCAGAGGCTTGTAGCCACCACATCTCTTCTCAGAGATAAGCTACCAATGTCGTAACTAGTTTATTTCCATTCTCTTTGTAGGCATATTTAAATTATTTGATATTAATGAAATGAAGTTGTATTTCTGTTGCATATCTATGGTTATGTGTATTTCTATATTTTATTGTGTTCTTGCATAAGTCCGGATCAAGTTACCCTTTCTAAAGCTAGTTGAATTGGTTAATATGTTACGAGAAAATTCTCTCTTATCATGTACATATTTAGTTAATTTCATTTATCATATATGCAATGTGGATTTTATTTTTAGTATTGAACATAGGGAAAACAATCTCTTAGTAGAATAGTTGGTTACCTAGTGTCAACTAAACACTTCACTTAATAATGAGGTGATCTAAGTTTAGGTCGAGCAATCACTCATTAGCATGTAGTGTCAAAATTAGCTCATGACAAACCTTATCCATGGATGATATTCAAATATCAATCAGTAAGACCAAAACCAAATTTCGATTCCTTCAAGTAAAATAACTTATAAATAGTAAATGTTAATGGTGAATTAGAAAATTGATTTCATAATCGTTTGAAAGAAAAATTGAAAATATTAGTAATGCTCACTTCCTCATTAGAGCTAAATTCTAAAAGTAAATTATTATATATAATACAATCATGGTACAATCAAAATGTTACAATATTTTGGTTTAAATGTTCACATGTTTGTAATATATAGAACATGATTTTTTATCCCAAAAAAAGACACATTACAAGTGATTGTTACCTTAATCTTGGATGTAAAATCTTAAAAACAACAAAGTAATGAAACCAGAGTATTGCGGCAAAAAAAACTGTTCTCACGAATTTTCCTCCTTGTGATGCTAGAGAATTATTCAATCGTTTTGTCAATATGAAACGTTATCTATGTTACCTATGATGCAAGGAATAATTGACTTGTATAATAAAGTCATTAAGAGAGAGAGAGAGAGAGAGAGTTGGTTTAGTCTTATTGGCATGGATGTTGGTTTGGGTTTCATGAAATTTTAAGTAGAGAATATATAAGGGATGTTGTCTTGCCCAAGGAGGATGAACTAGGGCCTTAAAACAACTCAAAACTAGTGTTTATAGTCATTTGATTATCATTTTATATGTATTATGTTCTTATATTTACACAAGTAAACCACAAAAATACTAAGGATCTTTAAAAGTCTATATTGATTTTAAGGGGTTTCATTGTATCAACAAAAGTTTTATTGAAGAATTATGTAGTTGGTAATGGATCTTTTTATAAATTACCTTCTAAGAGGATAAACAAATTCATTGTAAGATTTGTTTTTTCATTTAGAACTTTAATAATTCTTACAACAAATTCATTCGAAGAATGTTGTTATTTTTCTATTTAGAACCTTAATAATTCTTATAAAGAGAATCTTAGATATTATGGGTTAGAATATTATGTATAAGTGGTAACATGCCTTATACACGTATTCTACATTTTTTTTTGTTAAAATAAATGCATGAATTAACATTTCAAAATCTGTTTAGCAAATGTTAAAAAGCTAGGGATTTGGCTAATTTGGAACTAAGTACTATCAATCAATATAAATTTATACACCATTTTGTGATGTTTTTGGAATTCAAGGACATAAAACATGGGGCATCATGTATATTTCATTATCTATTTAATTAGTGATTTTCTTTCTTGTTTATTACTGAATCAAAATTACATGTTTTGTATTAGAATATATTTTTTTTCTTTATTTCTTTCCATTGATGGAAATTCTTACAAAGATATGTTTGGAAATCTATCTCTATGTACTATATATAGGTGACTCTACGTCTTATTTATCGATGTTCAAGTTAAGGAATCTTCCTAGCCCATAATGATATTTTTTCCCTCAATGTTGAAACAAAATACACAATATGTTGGAGGAAATTCCATGGAATAATAAAATTGTCTAACAACACTAGTTATGGTAGAAGAATTTGTTATAGTTGTTAGTTTTTATCATTCTTCTATTATCCTAGTCACAAAATAAATACATAATTGCAAAATACACATTCATAAAATTATTCATTATTGGCCAAATATAAGTTCTAAAACTATACTCCATCATTTACACAAATATATTTTATTTACTCACAAAATATGAACCTTAAACCTCGCAATAGACTCTTCTTAAGTAAGAAATAGGGGGCTTAATTACTCATGGATGTCGACTAACTACATTTCCCATTAATATTCATTGAACAAAAAATATATGTGGCATTAGGGTCTTCTTAAGTAAGAAATAGGGGGCTTAATTACTCATGGATGTCCACTAACTACATTTCCCATTAATATTCATTGAACAAAAAAAATATGTGGCATTAGGGCTAAGGATAGAATTTGATACGAAAATTGCTTGTCACATGGTGGTTTGCTCATCAAATACAGTAAAAGAATTTCCTTCATCATCATTAATCTTCTTCAAAAATTTCAAACAGTATTACAATGGTCAAAACCAACAAATTTAATAGGGAATCTAGTTTTCAAATTCCAACCCTAATTGAGATTAAGATATTTATGTTATGGTAGGCTTAAAAGCCTTACAAATATAATGCATTGAAATATATACATAAAATAATTTAATCAACTTCAAATACAAAAAAGCACTTTATGTTAATTTTAAAAGCATTTTGTCTAACCAAACAACTTATAGATTTAATTGTTCACTTATTTGAATTTCTATAATATATATTACCAAATTTGCTTTCCCAAAATTTATACTAAAAAATATAGTTTTAAATATTTTGACATATGGTTTAGATTTCTTTTAAAATATACATACAAGTTTTACATAATATTATTATTTTAATATTAATATTATTAAATTTATTATATTACATAAATACTAGTTAAATTCACTTATATCAACACTTTCTATATAGTAAAGTAAGTACTAAAATTTGGGTCGTAAAATCTAGTTTAGTTTTGACATCTTATTGAAATTAGATTAGGTTTATTGGAGTTTAAAAACATCGACATATCTCAATGACCAAAAAAAAATCTTATTCTACATAAATTGAAATATACACTTTTTTTCAAAAAATATTCTTATTCTCCATAAATTGAAATATACAGTTTTTGAACATTCCAACTTAAAGGTTTATATATCTTTGGAGTTCAAGTCATTTTCAGTTTTAAAAAGTTTAATGTGCTCTTTATTGATATGGCAAAATTTTCAAAAAAGCTCAACTTATTTTCACACTATGCGCATATAGCGTTCATAATGTCGTGGAATAAAATGTGCTTCCTATCCTTATGCTTTCTTTTCTTTTTCCAAAATGCGGCAAGGCGTGTCTTGATGTTCTTGAATGTTGATGTATCTCTTTGATGTTTACATTATTGCTTTTCCATATAAGAAACTACATTATTTCTTATTCACATTATTTCTTATTCTCAGAATTTGCTGATAATGTAAAATTTGATGTTGATGTATCTCTTTGATGTCTACATTATTGCTTTTGCATAGAACAAACTACATTATTTCTTGTCCTCAGAATTTGTTGATAATGTAAAATTTATTGTCGTGTCACTATGCAATGGAGATAGTGATGCAGAGTGGTCCAATGACAACAACTCAATATTCTGCTTTATAGTTTCACATAGCAATTTATAATCAAATTGGCCTGGTCTATCAAAAGTAGTACAATTTTATTTTGAAGACTAAGGATTTTTTTTGAAATACTGTGAAACTATTTTTAAAAAATTTAATTTTAAAAATATTTTTTTTAATAATAAAAATAGAAATAAACTCAATACCATCAAAAATATTTAACTATAGAAAATCCTAAAATTTAACAACTATAACTTAAATTACCATGCCAAATTTTTGTTAAAAATCCTACTAAAATTTCCTTCCATTATTTCCATTTCCGGCGGTAAGTGAATGGAATATCACATAAATTATTTTGCACGTATTCAGATAAAGTATGATGAAGCGCATTAGGAAAAGTTGTTCACGTGTGTGTATTTGAGTTGTTCACGTGTGCGCATGCTGATGAGGCTTTAAAAAGAAAACGTTATCTTTAAGATTAATGTTTCCGTGCTTTTTCACTATTGGAGAATCCGTTGACACTTATATAATCATAGGAATAAGGCATGAAATACCACTTCAGGAACCCTAAAAAGCCTTCATACTCTTCAAAGCATTCTTCGAATGAAAACCTAAGGCAACCTCCAAAACATTCTTTTATAAATAGTAGCTCTCAATGGGCCTCTTTTTGGATCTGTTTTGTAATTAAGGGAGTCTTAGTTGAAGTATTTTAAAAATTGCGATAATTTTTCCCATTTATTTGATTCATTAGTGTTATGTAATTTCTCTTAAAAATTGATATATATATAGAAATTATAATTTTATATTTTAAATTAAAAAATAAATTAAAATGTTAATCACTCTATTATCGCAAGAAAGAATTTGATAAAAGAGAGAATTTAATATGTCCATTATCATGAGAGATTTTAAGTGTTAATTGGTGTATCTTGAATAATTAAGATGAAAATTATTATTCTTTTTCATTAAAATCAGTATTTTTTTTTAAATTATTCTAATTATAGCTTATTTATTTTTTTATTTAAATTTTAATATTAAAATAATATTAAAAAAATTAAAATTATTAATTTATATATTATATATAAGAATCTTATAGATATCATTAATATAAAAATTGTATATTTTTCTAAATAATCATTTAAGATATATAAAAAATATATAATTGAATTATAGAAAAATTATACTTGATGTAGGATGGAATTTGAGGGACATTTTTCTTGTCATATGGTATTTTGTTGGTATTTCTAAAAAATATATATAATTGAATTATAGAAAAAATTATACTTGATGTAGGGATGGAATTTGAGGGACATTTTTCATGTTATAAGGTATTTTGCTAGTATTGCTAAAAAAAATTATGGTCGCGTTTCCAAATGTGTTTGAAATTGAGAAAACATTCTTTTGACCAATAATTATTATTTTTAAATGTTATTAATTCTTATTTATTTCTACTTTATTTTTTACCTGCCACTGAATATTACCCGATGAAGCTCGAGAGTGGCCACTCTCCAACGTTGCTACACTTACTGAGCAGAGCTGATTTGAGGTATATATTCACTCGCTTTAAATTCTAGATAATGAGCCTGTAGTGCCATTAAATGTGTAGAGGGTGCTCCTTTAATGACATTATGGAATAATTCTCATCACTCAACGAGGTGCCATCCAAGGACAATGGGTTACAATATGTAAATTCGAAATCTTATATATACATTATATATTGTCGTGTACAGAAAAATAAATAAATAACAAATAATCTGAAATGAAGCTTGTAGGCTAGAGTAGTTGAGTTGAAGGCGCACATATAGAACTACAAAGAGGATGATTGGGCTTTGGAATCCACCTACAAGATGCAAATCTGCGATGAATATGGGATTTTAGGGCCCTCTGGATAGTAGAGACTTAGAGAGTTAAGATTGATTGGGGAAAGGTTAATTTATTATGAGAACATCACTTTTGAAGAGGAATTTTTTAAACATAATGTTTCTTGATGGGAAGCATAAGGACCCAAAACGTCAAAAAACAATTGTATAATGGGTAAAGAGAAATACAAATTCCAACCCTAGTCTGATGCATCGTAAGAGTAACTGCATTAACAAATTGTCTGTTATGTATTTGGAATTTGTATCACATTTAATACAAATATTTTATACAATGGAATAGTCACTACATTGGCAAAGAGTCCCAAGATCTGTTACGAATTTAGTTTTGGATTTTAATTAATCTTTTCAACACGCCCTCCACGTCTAAGGGTTTCACTTTCCTACGTTGTTCGTCACTATCTCTAAGCTCTAACATCAATTTGTTATATAAATCGGATGGGAAATCAATAAGTAGGTAGATTTTGATATGCTCGAGACAAGGTCGAACTTTTTAAGTTATTATTATAATTGTTAATTTTTTATATAAAAGTTTTTCTATACATTGGTGTTAGTTAAAATTTGAATTGAGATGGGAAACATTAATATATTAAGTTTTAATTACTCAATATAACTTTGATAAGAAGTTGAAGCACATGGGTAAAAAAATTTAATCCACTTATATGTGCATGAGTCACAACATCATTTTATTATAATTTTTTTGGTGCAACAATACTACTTCAAGGTGATTCCATGAATCCAAGTTAAGTCCTCTCAAAAATTTAACCTTGGCCAATAGTGAAAAACTCCCAACTTTCCACATCAGTAGACAATTTGGAGGCAGTTAACTGAGGTGACATGGCTCTTGTCACTCAATTAGCTCAGTAAATTTGAGTCAAAGGGCTTAGAGTTCAGTTAAGCATGTGTGACTACTAAATTTTAGTAATCCGGGTCAATTATTTCTAGTTGTGTTCAGTTAAACTAGTTTTAACTATTTATAGAACTAGTGGAAGGTCAGATGTGTAGTAGGACAATAGTCTAGCTCATAGATCATCCAGTTAACTGATAAATCAACCCAAAATAGATCATGCATGCAAGGAATTCGAATTGACCATGTTGTGGTGGAGATTCCAAGTAGTGTACAATTAATTATATACTAGATTAAGTGTACAGTTTATTGTATTGGTCAGGTGATCAATCCTCAGGAATTGCGCAAGAAAATAAGGGGTAATAGGGGCATATTTCCTCAGGAATTGTGAAAGGAAAAAGGAGAGAGTGTAGGAAGCGTGAGTGCGGAAACACAAGTGCAGGAAGAGTGAGAACAAGTTTACTTTTGTAGTTTGTCCTCAGAGTGATAGATCACAATTATAATTATTTCTCAATTCACTTGATTAATGAAAACAGACTTAAGGAGTTTTTAGAAATATCTTTTCCCTAGAAACATCTATGTATCTATGTATTTGATGATGCATGTTTGTGAATGTTTTTCTAAATTGTGAATTAATTTCTGTAGAGCAGTAGAGTAGAATTGTGTCTCTTGATTTAGATTAAATTTCTTGAGTTGTTGCAATTCTATAAGCATAATTCTACATTGTATTAGAGTAAGATTCACATTAGAACAACTATTCAGCCTATGTATTGTGTGTTGGATAAATGTTAGCGGTTTTCTAGTTGCCCTAAGTGTTGTGGACAAGTGGCAGACTTGTCACAACAAAGGGGTTGTATTTTGATACCTTAAGGATTAACTTTTGGAGCAACTAAGAGCAGTCAAGTGGGTTGGTTTTGCTTCTCTATTTCATTGGTTTGGTGTTTAAAAAATCAAAGATAGGAGACCTTGTTACAGAATCTAGAGATTAGTCAAGGAGTGATTATATGTGGGAAGATCTTAAAGCCCTAAGAAGATCCATAGTAGTAGTTGATATGTCACAGAGATAGGGAAGATCTAGAAGGTTGAGCACAATTCACAAATGTAGTTGTGAACAGTAAATTTTGTATGCACTTGATCTGAGCTTATGCAGGATCGAAAAAGATACATAAATAAAAATAAACAAAGAGATGCAGCAGGAATAAAACTTCATTTCATTAATATCAAGTAACAACTGAAATATGCTTACAGACTAAAATGGGAATAAACTAGCTCAGGCAATGGTAGCTTATTTCTAAGAATAGATGTGGAAGCTACATGCCTTTGAACTGTTTTAAAATGAGGCTAAAGGGCCTCTTTATTATTGAACACATGGGACAACCCTAAACATCCAAAAACCTAACCCTGGGAGATGAAGCGCCAAAAATATGGGCCCTGTTTGGGTAAATTGGTACATCAATTTCCCGAGGACGTAACTTTGGCATACGATCTCTCTTTTACGTGCACAATACCTCATTAGAAAGATATATCCGAGGAATAAACCTTTAGAGTGAACAACATTAGTATAAGACCCATGTTAGCCCCAAATTTCCCAAAAAACATCGTTTAGTTCCTCAAAATAGCTTCGGAAGTTCAGGACCCAAAAAACTGCCAAAAATAGTAAATTGTGCTACAATTAAGGAAACTGAAAAACTGAAAGAAATAATGGTGGGGGTCCTAGTGGAATATGTGGGTGTCCACCAATATCCACCTAGATCAATTCTCCCCCCTTAAGAAGTAATGGTCCCCATTACGTTAAGTTCCTCCATGAGATGAGGAAATTTCTGTTGAATCTAGTCCCTGGTGAACCACTTTCCCTGATGAAGGAGTTAGCCTGCTTTGACAACTCGATATAGTTGTATCCTTTGTTGGTGGGTTTCCTTGATCAGTGTGTCCATGACCTGATCAGTTGTGGCTTGTTCCATGCAGTCTGGGTTTAACTCTATTGGTGTGAATTGTTCTGCAATGTTGGTTGTGTCCAGCAATGGTGGAAAGTAGGGTTGAAGGTGGTACACATTGAACACTGGCTGCAGACCAAGGAATGGTGGAATACTGAGCTCGAAATCATTGTCTCTCAAAACCTTTGTGATTTTTTAATTCCCATATCGAAGTGGCCTAAGCTTGTGATGGGCTCCAGTAAGGTGCTCTTTATGCAAATGCAACAAAACTTTGTCGCCCACCTGAAACTTATGTGGCACCCGTTGTTGATCATATTGTTGCTTGTACTTATCAATGGACTTCTCCAGGATGTCGTGCACCTACTGGCAGTCATCCTAGATGTGTTCAGTAAATTTGGTTTCTTTATCAGCCTCAGACAGTACATATGTGGATTTTGTCTGCGTAGTCGCATGAGGTATGTCAACATCAATTAGACACAATGTTTGGAATCCTAGACCCACTTGAAAGGGATTGCAACCAATAGAGATATGAAGAGCTCTATTGGATAGAGGTGCTATGGGAGTCAGATCAATTGGATGCTTGACCTGAGAGTGCAAGGGTACCCCTGTAGGTGAGGAGAAGATATCCCTGTATTCTTCCACGACCTTATCCACCTACTTCTGATGTGTGGAGGAACCCTTCCAGGGGGCCATGGATGGGGTCACAATCTTCCCCTTACTTTGAGAGTGAATTAGAAAGAAAGAAAATTTCTCGGTATGGTAGATTATCTTATTGCATTTCTTTGTAGTGATCAAAGAGATGGTGGTAGGCGGTGCTACCTTTGGTATCCTGTACAACTTACTTCCCAAAGTAACAATAACAACGTGAGGCCTATAATTATACACAAATTTTCGCTTCAACAAGTATGGTTGGCCTAATAATACATAACAAACATTAAGAGGAGCAATATCACATAATAGCTCATCCGTGAAGGGCTTGATGTTGTAGGGAAGGCCACACGGTTGGTTGATTCAGAGATCTCGTCCTTGGTGAAGCCACCCGATGGTGTACAGTTGTGGGTGTGTTGACCTAGTCGCTTCACGACCTCTGCTAAAATGAGGTTCTTTTGGCTCCCACTGTCGATAATAAATTGCAGTGGTGAACCCTTCACTCACATCTTTGAGTGAAAGAGGTGCTCCCCCTCCTCTGGATCTTCGGGTTCTACCTTTTGGAGCTTGATGATGGCTACCAACGCAATGGCTTCTTCATTAATAACCTACTTACCCTTGTTCATTCCCTTATTCGGTTCTGAATCAAAACTAGAGCATGCATCCGTCTCTGAGTCTTCAGCTCGGCCACCAGTATCTGCTTCATGCGACATTCATTCTTGTTTTCAGTGGGACTTTTATGGAACTCAGACCACTTTCTAGTTTTTTTCTTTTCCTTCCCGTCACCCTTGGCTTGCGCATTCGAGGAGTTTCCCTAGGGGGTCCCGATCTGGCTCTGTCCTTTGCTCTTATTTGGGTTTGCATATCCAAAGTCTCTCTTCTTCTATTTCAATTTATGCTCGATCTTGGCAGCATATCTGTATGTTACACCAAGCAAGGAGATGTTGAGGAACTCTATTTCCCCCTAAATGTATTTGTGTAAAAAATTGCAATACTTAAGCACCAAATACTTCTTTGAATCTTTGATACCTAACTTTGTGCGCAGGGTATAGAAGAGATTCATCTTTTCATGCAAATCTTGATCCCTTTGCTACCGTAGCGTAATTCATTGTATGTACTTGTCCTCATAGCTCCCCATGGGTTAATATTGCTCCTTGATGACATCTCAGAAAGTATTCCAAGTGGTTGCGGCGAGAGCGAGCATTCCCTCTCGTCCATTTTCTCACAGTAGGTTTCCCATAATTCCTTGACATGGAAGGCGGCTTTGAGGAGTGCAAAAGTAATATTTTCTTGATTGGAAAAGTCATGAACCAAAAAATATCCTTCTAATAAATTCAACCATCTATCTATGGCATTGCATATATTTGGCCCTCAAATATGGGAATGTTGAAGTTAAATTGTACATTAAAAGGAGTGGTGCCTACAAAGTGGCTGTTGGATAAAGATGCAACGCCGGTGGGTAGCCGTTGAAGGATCTGGGCAAAGGTATCCATCATCACGTTCCTTTGTTTCTCGAGGGCCTCCTCGAGCAATATTTTGATAGGACCTCCTACTCCCTCATCTTTCTTTTCTTCTGCCATGGGAGGTCATCGGGGTTTGCGAGGTTGATCTTGCAAAGGTTCAACCATATCGAGCCCTAACTCCTTATACCTTGACCTTGTTTGGGACATGCAAAGAAAAACAGAGAAAGAGAAAACTGCTTTGATACCACTGATCTGAACTTATGCAGGAACACAATAAGATACAAAAATAAACATAAACATAGAGATGCAATAGGAATAAAACTTCATTTCATTAATATCAGGTAACTGAAATATGCTTACAGATAGAAATGGGAATAAACTAGCTCGGGTGATGGTAGCTTATCTCTGAGAAGAGATGTGGTGGCTACATGCCTCTAAACTATGTTATAATGAGGCTCAAGGAGATTTTTATTATTTAAAAACATGGGAAAACCCTAAACATCCAAAAACCTAACCCTAGGAGATGAAGCACCAAAACTATGGGCCCCGTTTGGTATATTTGATACATCAACTTCTCGGGGACGTAATTTTGGCATATGATCTTCGTTTGACACACACATTACCTCATTAGAAATATATATTTGAGGACTAAAAATTTTGAGTGAAAAAAATAGATTAAAGCTACATATTGGTCCCATATTTCCCAAAAAAATTTGTTTAGGGCCTCAAAATGGCTTTGGAAGTTCAGGACCCGAAAAACTACCAAAAATAGTAATTTGTGCTACAATTAGGGAAGCTGAAAAAATGAAAGAAACAATGGTGGGGATCCTAGTGGAATAAGAGCGTGGCCGCCAATATCGCCTTAGATAAGAAACATGCAAAAAATTGAACACATGAAGTACATTATGCATGAAAGGAGCCATGGACTGTTAGGATGTAGATTTATGGAGCCCTAGTTCAAAGAAGATCCAAAAAACCCTATGTGTATACTTCTTAATGAATATAGAAGGATGCTAGTGGGAAGGTCAGTGAGCCGATATTTAGTGACACAAAAGGAGTTTTGATCATTGATATTTGTAGATTGAGGAGCAATGAGATTTCCCACCGGGAGATCAAGACTAAGAGGGAGTCTAGTTTCAAAGGGAGCAACCCTATGGAAGCTAGTACTTCAGGATCTGGGGAGATCAAACTCATTATTGCAGTAGTTGTAATAGAAGTGTGGAAGAAGAAACTAAGTAATAACAATAATATGAGCAGATCATAGTTTTCCATGCATGCAGCTATACCCCCAAGAGTGAGGTAGGGTGATGTAGATCTGTAGCCTTAGAATTGCATAAATTTGGGTAGGGCCCATTGAGGTGTCCTTCTCATGAATCATTACCTTGTTATAGGAGCAAACAATATTAACTAGTAGGAGGATAAATTTCAATCATATATTGATGAGTGCATAGGAGTGTTGACAATAGCGTAGGAGGAGTCAACAACAACACAATTTTCCCAGTAGACAGTTGCAAAGACACAATTGATTCAATGTTTTTGTTGGATGTTTCTCAGTTGTAGTTGTTGCACTAGCAAGAACAACAGTGAGAGGTAGTGCTACAATACATTCCACAGGTTCAGAATAGGGTTTATTGATAATCCATTTCTTGCTAAGAGGGAGAGTTGAGAAGTGTAGCAAGAAAGTCTCAATTTGACTTTGCCTTAGTTGAATTTAGAAAAATTGAATTTCCACATCGGAAGACAACTTGGAGGAATTTAACTAATGTCACATGATTCTTTGCACTCAGTTAACTCATTAAATTCGAGTTAAAGGGCTTGGAGTTTAGTAAAGCATGTGTGATTGCTAAATTTTAGTAATCTGGGTCAGTTATTTCCAGTTGTGTTTAGTTAAACTAGTTCTAATTGTTGATAGAATTGGTGGACATTCAATTGTGCAGTGGGACAACAGTATAAATCAGATATCATCCAGTTAACTGATCAATCAACCCAAAATAGTTCATGCATGCATGGGATTCCAATTTCTCAAGATGTGGTGTAGATTCTAAGGCAGTGTACAATTAATTATATACTATATTGAGTGTACAATTTATTTTGTTGGTCAGGTGATCAATCCTCAGGAATTTCACAAGAAAATAGGGGGGTAATAGGGGCCTATTTCCTCAATAATTGCACAAGGAAATATGAACGAGTGCAGGTAGTGCGAGTGCGGGAAAATCGAGTGCAGGAAAAGTGATAACAAGTTTACTCTTGTAGTTTGTGCTCAGATAGAGATATTGCAGTTGTAATTATTTCTCAATTCACTTGGTTAATGAAAATGAGCTTAAGAGTTTTTTAGCAATTTCTTTCCCCTGGAAAAAATTGTGTACTTGTGTATTCGATGATGCATGTTTGTGAATGTTGTTCTAAATTGTGAATTAATTTCTGGAATGTAGTAGAGTAGAATTGTGTCTCTTGATTTAGATTAAATTTCTTGAGCAGTTGCAATTATATCACCATAATTATACATGGTATTAGAGAAATATTCACATTAGAACAAGTATTCAACCTATGTAATTTGTGTTGGATGCATGTTAGTGGCTGTTTATTTTCCCTAAGTGTTGTGGGCAAGTGGTAGACTTGTCACAACAAGTGGGTTGTATTTTGATATCCTAAGGATTGAATTTTGTAGCACCAAAGAGTAGTCAAGTGGGTTGGTTTTTCTACCCTATTTCACTGATTTGGTGTTTGAAAAATCATAAATAAATGGGTTCATTGCAGAATTTGTATAATAGTCAAGGTGTGTCTCTATGTGGGCAGATATGAAAGCCCTAATAAGAGTCACAATAACAACTGATATGTCACAGAGATATGGAAGATCTAGAAGGTTGAGCACTATTCACAAACATAGTTGTGAACAGTGACTTTTAGATATAGTATGCAATAAATTGAATACCATGAAAGGATCCATGGACTTTTAGGAGTAAGATTAATGGAGTCCTAGTTCAGGGAAAATCTAGAAGACCCTATGTGCATACATCTTGATGGAGCTAAAAGGATGCTAGTGGGAAGATCAGTGACCTAATGCTTAGTGACACAAAAAGGAGTTGTGATGATTGATCTTGGTAGATTGAGGAGCAATGAGTTTTCCTAGAGGGAGATCGAGACTCAGAGTGAGTCTAGTTCAAAGGGAGCAACCCTATGGAATCTAGTACTTCAGGATCTAGCACTACAAGGAAAATATCCTCTAGCAAAGGTTATAAAGGAGGTTTTTAGTGCTATAAAATTGGTCAAAATTGTCAAAATCACATTTGATACAACTTCCGTTTACGGTTATGGAGGTTTTGGCAGAGATTTTAATGGAATTTCAATGCAACTAAAAAAACTGGGCGACTGGAGGTTATTACGGATGTTTTCTTCATCCGTGCACTACTAAGGTTTCAACTCATCGGTGCTTCTCATCTAGAAGGTGGCCCGGGGACGTCAAGGTATAAAACCGCATCGGTGCACAGTGTTAGTGATACAACGCACGAGGTCATTCTAATTGGTCTTTGGATTTGTATGGTGCCCATAGGTCGTCTAAACGCACCGGTACGTTGAGTTATAGAAATGCACCGGTGTGCAGTATCTGATAAACACACCGTTTGCTCTAATTCGTATTGGTATTTGTGCGGTGCTCATAGGTCGTACAAATGCCCCGGTGCATAGACTCACATAAACACACTGGTGCACAGTGTCGCACAAATGCACCAAGATTTATAATTGGTATTTGTATTTGTGCGGTACCTATAGGTCGTAGAAACACACCGGTGCGCTGTATCATACAAACGCACCGGTGTACAGTAACTGACACACACCGGTGTTCATTTTGTATTTTTTAGAAACATCAACTTGTGACAGTGAAATTATTGTGATTTTTAAAATTCATTATTCATAAAAAGTCGACACATCTTATAAAATTATTCAAGTATTAAATAAATTTTTATTAATGCATTTGAATGTGATGTTTGTATTAATTTGTTATATCATATCATAGTTATTGTGATTTTTTAAAATTCATTATTCATCAAAATATGACAAATATCTTATAACAATATTCATATGAATTAAATTTTTATTAGTGCATTTAAATGTGATGTTTGGATTAATTTTTTATATCATATCATCAAATTTCACATCTCTTCATTATAATATTTAATCATCCATAAATTTAATGAGTGGTGTTACATTTCACTGCGACAATGGAGAATGCAATAGAATAAATAAAAACATATTGTATACTATATATATATGAGAACACTCTTTGTGTACCATACAAAAATGAGACAGTTATTGGTATCCCTTTGTCTTTCAATTGGGACACTATGTCCATTACATTGAACAAAATGTCTGATTTCACAAACAAATATTTCAAAAAATACAACGCCTTGCTTTGATATCCAAACACAGTGATCATCATTCTTCGCTTGAACTGTTGTCACTACTACAACTACTTCCATGACTTGGTTATTTTCAGGAATGTTTTTTTCATGGTGTTGATTGTTTTCTTCTTCGTCACCTTCCATCTACGAACATAAAAATAAATTGTAATGAGTGTATATACGTTGGTGAGAATAATGAAAATTGCAATATTAAATAATATACATCAATGTAAATTGAAAATAAATGACTTACCATAGCAAAAATTGACTCATGAACTATACACATTCTTTCAAAACCATGTAGTATGCCATCTTTCAAGATTTCATCTGTTGGCACAGTTCCATACTTTGTTTCTTGCAAGTTTTAAACCCCATAAAAAATCATATATTTAATATAAAAGATTTTTTTATTCTATTAATTATAGACGCAGCTAAGTAAAACAAGATCGATAGATGATTAGAAATTTCACAATTAATTTTTGATATGCCAACATATACTCACAACCCATATTTAACCCAATGTTAATCAATTTGTCTGATGGTTCTTCTTTGTATGTTAGAAAATATTTGAAGACATTCAATGATGATTTTTGTAAAACAACTTAAAAAATACAAAAATGAAATCTAGTTAAGTTGTTATACGGAAGTAACAATTACTAACAAACTTAGATATCAACCCTTTTCTTCCTTGTCGTCATATTTTATGTGCTGAATGGGTTCCATTTTCTTTTTTTTTTCTGCAAGAAAATACTTGAAAATTAATATTTAATGCTAAATTGTTTATTTATTGTACCTAATGATCGAAAAATTTAATGATTACATATTACATTTGAAGCACGTTATTGTTGAGATGGCTTCTCCTGCGATGCAATTTTGTCCATTTCTTTGACCATCTCCTTCTACACCTTTTTGGACATTCCTACTAGCATATTTCTAATATCAGCTCGTTCATCTTCTGAGATTTCATAATCTTCCTGAAAATGTAACATGACAATGAACTATTTAATTTTTATATTAATATATGAAAAGTAAATATAACAAAAGTGATATTTATAAATAATTCTAGACAAACATTTAAAGGAATATTACTTTTTCATTCCTTTTTTTTTTTTTTTGGTATGATTTTGCTATTAAAATTCTGACATGTCTCATTGACCAATTCTCTGGAAACTCTTCCTATAGTTTAGATAAAATTTGGTTCTTGGAATCATTGGATTTATTTTTGTATTGTAAGTGGAAAGAATGTCTATACATTCTTTCCACTAGATCCCTCAAAATTTTGTAAAAGTTTTTCCCCCTTTCATTAACCCCCAACTCCATTCCAGATGAGCTAAGGAGCAATTCGTTTTCATTTGCATGTTCTATTTTTTTTCTTTTCTTAGAACAACATTCCTTTTCTGAGTTGTTGGTCCCTGTAGAACATTAAACAGATGTGAATTAATGTATTTTTTGACACATGTTATCTAATAATTTTAATTATATTATTAATGAAAAATAAAAAAAATAAACTCATATTGGATCAATAGTATTTTTTCATTCACCTGATTCATCCTTTTGCAATTTTTCCATCAAGATTTTACGCTCCTTTGGTCCTAGATCAGAAATAATATTATTGAGCTTCATTATTTTGTGGCTCTGCATGATACATAGTAAACAATACATATTAGTTAAACTTACATATAGTTCAAAAATAATATTTTTTGTAAATAATTTACAAAGAACTTCCTTTTTTACTTTTCTTGATGTGTTATTAGTATTTTTGTTACTTGATCTCTTGTTAGTCATTTATTTATCAATATGAAACCTATACCATATCATTCATTAATATATTTTATAAATAAATTGTCAACTTTTCAGATAAAAAAAAATCTCAAGGAACCGGTGCGCCATTCATGGTGTACGCACCGATGTCGATGCGTAGTGGTCTTATAAACACACTGCCAAAACAATATAACACACCGTATGGTGCTCTGTTTCAATAAGGAGCATCGGTGCGTTCCATGTTAACCACCGCACCGATTTACATAGACAAAATATTAAAAATCATCCAGTGTTAGTTTTTGTAGCAAAAATGCCACGCGCAAACAAGGGACCACCATACGGTGCTCTTTGTGAACTAGGAGACCTAGTGTAGTGCGTTATATGTTACATGGTATATCGATTAACACAATAAAAAAATTTTTGCGAAACATCATGAGCGCGGTGCGCTGTAATGAAATAGCGCACCGGTGCCCTATTTTACATATGGCGCACTGATTAAAAAAAATGATTTTAAATTTTTTATCACACAGGACTTCCATGATGCGTTGGGATAATCCAGTGCACTAGTGCGCTAGGTTATGTCTGGCGCACCGATAAAAAAAATTCTGTTTTTTTTTAAATTCATGCAAGGGCCGACATGGATTGGGATTCGACTATGAAAGTCATCTCATGGGTTGGATGTCTTAGGCCTATAGATAGCAATACAAAACCTATAAATCTAAAATGAAAAGCCCTAATTATGAAATCACAGAAACAATGAGAATAAAGGGCATAAATAAAAAGAATGTAGGGTTTAGGTTAAAAATGGATTTTTTATTTGTTTTGTTTCTGAAAGTGAAAAAGAAATTGAAATTTTTTTCTTAATACGTAAAAAAAACTACAGAAAAATAAAAAAAACAATAAACTTTAATCACGAGATCATTTGAGATTCTATGTTATAGGGTTTGAATCACTAGAGGTTTGGAATTCCGATTGTCTGAATACTTTTGTTCGAACGTATTTCGCTCCTGCACAGTTCTCTCGTGCTCTGTTGCTCCAAGTACGTCTCCTGCAAATCTCTGGCTGAATTTTTTTGCAAAAATAGTGAAATAATGAAAAGCGTTTAGTATTTAAAGAATTTTTTATGAGATTAGATTTTCGAAAATATTTTGCAGCCCATTTTTCAATTTACTGTTTTTTTTTCACTTAAAGAAAATAGAGTTGCGATTTTTTTTATTTGCAATTATTCGTCGTTGGTGTGTCACTTAATATCACCGCACCGGTGCGCAGTAACGAAAATGCACCGGTGCGGTGATCTGTACATTAACACCGATAACAAGAAGTCCATTTTTAAGGCACTGAAATTACTTTTAGGTGTGTGCACCAAAATTTATTGTTGGTTTTACTCAAATGTAGGGAGAAAATATCATGATTATATCGAATGGACAATTCTTCAAAATCTAGCTCGTTCCATAATATTTCTCAAAGTCCATCACGGAGTTCTCCCCATCCATTTCGAGACGTAATATTTACTTCAGATTTTATTTATATTTTTATTATTAATTGAATTTATGTTTTTTTATCCATGTCAATCATGCATAGCTTAATTAAATTTATAATGTATACAAATTTGCAGGTTCATGCAGATTCAGAATTGAGTTCAGATGCACAAAATCTTCAAACAACTCCAAAATGTCGGAAGCTCTTATCAGGAGCAACATACCACAAGGCACATTTGGTAGATGAAAATGGACAACTGCTTCACCTGGCCAATTGTAACAATATTGCATATTCTAGCAACAATCTTGGGATAATGATGGTAATAATTATAATTGTTTGGTATATTGATTAATGTAATTATTTCAACGTCAAACCAATTATTCATTTAATATCGTCAACATGGTTACTAATTGATATCATATATTTTGTATTAATCATGTTCAAATATTTTTTTTTTTAATTATTAGGATTCTAGTGATGATGAGCGACCTACCTACCATCTTCCGTTGCACCCCATGACAATGTCAAATCGAAATAAGATTGAATTAAGAGAAAAAATCGGAGAGGAACGATACCAAGAATGGTTGAATCAACCATCGATTCAATTCCCACTACGTCCAGATTCACCAATTAGGAATGACTACAGCAATAGTAGTTCTTCACAAGCTGGTAATGGAGGAAATCAGATAGTGGTTGGTATGGATGATTACTTATGGGATACGACTGCCATGGAGACAATGTTGTTAGATGCATTCCAAAATGATGATCAACTAGGGGATGATGCTCATATCGTTGACACCTTTTTCGAAATCCATAAATTTTCTTCCACCACCCCTCTCTTTGGACTTGGCATTCAGTCAAAGTCTACCCAGTTGGGGACAATGATGTTATTGTACAACGTGAAAGCAAATTTTGGCTTGTCGAATTCATGTTTCTTGGAAATTTTGAGGTAAGTTACCATAAATTCCTCCCTTATATAAATTTGGGAATTATAATCAGTACACAATCAACATTACAAATAGTAAATTTTATGAACGTTAATAATTATATTGACATTAATGTACATTTATTAATATATTTTTCCATGATCACCAACTACAAGTTATTCAAAGATAAGGTTCTTCCGAGTGATAATGTCTTGCCCGGTAGTTAAAAGAGGCAAAGAAATTGTTGAAAATGTTGGGCTCTGAGTACATATCATATCATGCATGTCCAAATAATTGTATTCTATATATAGAAGAATATGCAGACAAAGAGATCTGTCTAAAATGTGGGCATGAAAAGTATGACCAATAAAAAATAAGGGTAAATCATGTATTGGTCCTCCTTTTAAGATATTGAGGCACATGCCTATAATCTGAAGGATTCAAAGGCTCTTTTGTTGCAAAGAATTAGCTATGTTGCAGGGATGGCATGCCTCACACATAAGTGAGTTGGGAGTTATGCGAATCACACAGAAGTGAGTTGGGAGTTATGTGAATCCCAACTGATTCAATAGATATGAAGTATATAGAGGATACATGGCCCGAAAAATTCAAGGATGAGGTACAAAGTATACGACTCAGCATAGCCATGGATGCTGTCAACCCATATTCCATCCAGAACACCAAATATTATATTTGGCCTGTAGTAGTGATCAATAACAATATCCCCCCATGGTTGTTCATGAAGAATGAACATCTTACGTTGGCTCTCATAGTCCATGGTAGAATACAAGTGAAGAATATGGATGTCTACTTACAACCACTGGTAGATGAATTGAAGGAATTATGGGATGGGATAAATGTATACGATGTATCAAGACCCATCACAGCAGAGAGGATTTTTACGTTGTATGGCATATGTGCTTACACAATACATGATTATCCAGGCTTAGGAGTTTTCTCTGGTAAATTACATGTTTAATTTATTTATTTGTTTATATAAGTAACAATATTCTTTCACATATTAGTTATTTAATTCATTGTAATTGTTCTGATCTTCATGATATTCTTTAATGTGCCATGCATATTAATTGTATACAATAATCTCATAGGTCTTGTAACCAAAGGGTATTTTGGATGTAAATGTTCTAGACCTTCTCTGAAAGATAGATGGTCCAAGGACCTACAAAAGCCAGTGTATGATTGCTCCAGGGTATTCCTCCCAGAAGAACACCCTTACAAAAGAGCAGCATCCGATTTCAATGATAAACGAGAGAGCCCCCAAAGGCCTCCAATAATGACACCAGTTGAATGGCTTAGAGAATATGAGAGAGAGAAGGAGAAGGAGTTCATAGAAATGTTCGATTCAAATGGGGAGCCTATGTTTGATGATCCAGAATTCTTCGACACCTATGTTGAGAAATTTCCCATTGGGATGAAAAGGAAGTATATCTTTTATAACCTACCATATTGGGGGCATCTTAAGATTACCCACTTATTATATCCCATGCATATATTTAAAAATGTTTCATATTCTTTATGGAGGAACATATCTTCAAAACAAAGTGACACATTGGTTGTTAGGAAAGATCTTATTACTTCAAAAACTAAAAAAAAAACATTAGCCAAGATCATGATTAGAAAGTACAGGAACAAAGGCAGGCGCTAGTCCCTCTAAGTCATGGTATTTCAAAGAAGGTGATGTCTCATGGATTTTAAAAATAAATGATCTTTCTTTGGCAAAGGAAGTTATAATGGGTGTGAGGGTGCCATCTTCATACAGTTCTTCACTATGGCGCTGCTTCACCGTGCATGACCATTTGTCGGGGTTGAAATCGCATGACCATTTGAATCTTCTAAGAGTATGTATAATTTCAAAAGCATGATTTTATTATTTGTTATATTAATAAAATTTATCCCATGCAGGGATCATTAAACATAACTAATTTTGTACATTATTGCACATGTTTATAACTTTGTAGTGTTATTATACTTTTTTCGTGTGTGGGTGTGTGAAACATGAATTCCCTCAAGACCTAAGATGTGCCATATATAAATTATCTGCATTTGTATGTTGGATCGCGTCAAAGGAGATTCATGTGGCTAGCATTCCATGGTGGCGTCAAGAGATAGTTGAGATTGTTTGTATGTTTGAGAAGGAATTGTTGACGAGTTTCATGGACTTGCAGGTTCATCTTCTAATCCACTTAGTAGATGAGGTTGAATTAGTTGGCGTGGTTTCTTGTCGTTGGATGTTCTTCTTAGAGAGGTACATGAAGAAATTGAAAGGTTTTGTTTAAAAAAGGGAAAAACACGAGGGGTCTATGGAAGAGGGGTACATATCGTATGAGCCTTTCTATTATGCCAGTGAGTACATCAAGAATATCGAAAACAAACCAGGTGCGGTGATTTGGGACGATGAAAGGGATGAAGACAAAAGAGAAGGGGAGTTGCTCCAAACGAATGGAAAAAAGCGCTTGATAAAGAGTAAGCGACTTATCATTTTTAAAATTTACACAAAGTA
Source organism: Pinus albicaulis (assembly GCA_034641835.2). Taxonomy (NCBI): domain Eukaryota; kingdom Viridiplantae; phylum Streptophyta; class Pinopsida; order Pinales; family Pinaceae; genus Pinus; species Pinus albicaulis. The sequence continues at coordinate 324,008,143 of CM076572.1, forward strand.
AATATTCATGTTGAATTTCGATATAATGTATATTTTGATCTCTATGTACTATATAATTTCAGTTTGATTTCATTAGCGAATGAATAAATTGAAGCAATCAATAAATTCGTTCTTTACAATTCTGAAGCGACACAACTATGGGTCGCATTGTACGAACAAAAGAGGATGAAATGGGATAGTGACAAGAAAGAATTCATATGGTTGAATGGTAGAAGTGTGCCTTATCTCGATCATTTAAAATAAATATGCCAAAAATATGCCCCAACAGTTGGGTTGCTGACCAAGTCAGAGAGAAATACGGTGCAACTGGTCGTTACTCGTGTGCTGAAGAGGATGTGATAAACGTAGGGATTGGGTGCAGCAACTCGGTAATAATCTATTTAATTTATATGTACATTTGAAACTTATAATACATCTATATATCATATTTTAACTATTGGGTTATTATAAGACACATGACACTATAATTTTTTTAACTTTTTTATAATAGCTGCATTTGTTCCCATCTATGTGGGCATATGGACACCATTTTTGCACAGAAAATGTCGATGCTAGAAACATCACACAAGACTGTGGAGTGGAAGTCGAGTTCAATCAATCTAGTCAATCTAGCCACCCTAATCAAAAACTAGTATGAGGGACGTTAGGTTACGTCAGAAAGATACAAGAGATCATTGAAGTGGATTTCTCTTCTTTCCAATGTATTATTTTTAGGTGCAAGTGGTGGGACACCTTTGATCGGAATAATGTAAAGGAAGATTGTGATAGTAGGCTGATATGTATCAACTCTAGAAAGATGTGGGATGATGCTAAGGAGCCCTATGTTTTCCCCAAACACTACAACCAGTTTTTTTTTTACCTAGATGTTTTAGATAGGGGTTGGTGGTTCGTATTGAGACATGACCCTAGATCAAAACATATTTTTGAGAACAATAGTGTTATCATGCCATTGTTACACAACATTTTGTCACTGTCCCTGCAATCCTCAACTCGCACATTGGAGGGTCGTTTCTGTGACCAATACGCAGTGTCATGCTTTGCAAATACCATCCTTGCATCCATTTTGATGAAAGCAACATTCTTCTTGTTGACATTTCCTAAAGCAGAGCTGTGAAAATCCCTATTTTTGCCTTGGCGCGAGTAGCCCGTTACATCCTCGCGCCGACCTGGAAATTTAGCATTGAGCTCATGCCACTTGGCGCTCTGTGCTAGTTAGACACCCACGCCAAGATGTTTATGGAATGTTTTTTAAAAATAGAGGCGGAGGTTCCATTCCAACCACCTCGGGGATGAGTCATTGGGAGTGGTTGAACTAAAACAACCACGGAATCCTTCCTTTAGTTAGTAGTTTCCACCTCCCTTGGAACTCTCCTAAAGCATAGGGCTCCCTCCCACCTTTGTAGGGATCCCAACCTCCTCTTTTCCCTCTATATAAGAAAATATATCCTTTAGTAGAAGCTAGTTGAACACATTATAGAAAAATTGTTGAATAGCTGAACTAGAGAATTATACTATAGCTAAGCTGTTAGAGGGGATAGAGTAAGAAAGATAGTTTTAAGAGAGCTCGAGTTGATGTATTCTAAGACAACTTGAGTCCGAATTCCCTGACCAACAGTTGAGACGCGTTTCGTCTGAACCCCGCTAGAGGAGATCATGACGTCAAAGCATCAGTTGTACTCTTCCTTCTACTCATTAATATACATGACTACTATTTGGTTCCACTATTGTGTTATGATTTTTATTTGATATGATATGTTTAGCCCTCTTTGACTGGCTAATAGTTGGGAATGAAACTACGCTGCTATATTTTTTTCTTGTTCTTTGTCCTATGTGCAGGTATCTGGGCGTGACAGCGAACAGATCGTGACTTGTCAAGGCAGGAGTGAGAGACCACTAATCTTTCTACAACATCAAGAGCGTTGGATTCAAGGTAGGTCAATATACCATGTCTTTTGTTCATTCATTAACTAAGAAACAAAACTTTAGGGTGTCCTTTTGTTACTAGACCCACCCTAGGGCTAGAGGGATTGTCTCTGTCCGCAGAGAGGATTTACCTTCATAACAAATTGGTGACTCCACTGGGGAATTAGTGCGAGTTTGTCGTGTCATCCTGTTGGGTCGATTTCCATTCTTGGTTTAGTTATCTATCTTTTTTCTAGTTTGTTTGCTGAGTTTCCATTCTCTGTTCAGCTCCAGCGAGTCAAGGTTGACTTCTACTCATTAGGTTAGGGTTTTTTCCTCTTTGTCCATAGGTTTCCATATTGGCGCATTTTTTGTCTGGACATTCGTGCTAATTGGCGCATGTTTCTCTTTTAGCACTCGCGCCAACCTCTGCATGGTGCAGATTACAGCCTTACAGTCGCGCCCATCCCTGTAGGTTTTTGATTGACCCCCCTAATGCATTTTTTGATCATTTGTTCTTGCCTCTGGGTTATTTTTTAGTGTGTTTAAGCCTTTGGAGACCGTGTTGACTACTGTAGATTTGTTTCCCTCAGTCATTTGTCCTTTTTCCTATCGGTGTTAGTTAAGACCTTAGGGTTTCTAGGTGTTCTTGCACACCGAGCCTTCTGTTCGAGAACGAGTCTCTTTGATTGTTGTCAGTCTCATTTTGGGTTTTTAGACTAAGTTTTCTTGATCCTTTTGTTTTGTTGATTGAATGGTCTTTTCATTTTTTCAATTAGTCTTTCTTCTTCAACACTTTGAGCATTGATTGTTTTGCTTGTTTGGATCATTTTGAGAACTCTCTTTCTCGTTTGAAAGTTTGCTCCATTAGCTTGCATGTTTTTGTGTCTGTTTCGCTTTGGTTGAGTCATTCAATTTCACAAATTTACATTCACAAAACCCAAACTAGTGTTTATTTTGTTTTCCATTAAATTAGTACAATGTGTGCTTAATTTCATTGAAAAAAAAAAAAAAAAAAATCTTTGCACTCCATTGTTGCATTGAAAATGAAACGTTCCTTTACATAACTAGCATTTGTCAATCTAGGAAGGAAATTCATTTTCGATTGATTGCATTAAGGGCATTAGAAGTTTCTTTGCATATTTTCTTTGTTTTCTTGTTTGAAATATTTCTGCCCTTCTTCTAGCTTGCATTCATTGAATTGAAATCATGTTCATTTGCATATAGTTTGCATCTAGGAATTTGAGCTATACATTCGATAGGGTCTGGAAATTGAAACATAATTCAATATTAACTTTAAAATTTACTTAATGAACCTAAGGCAACATTGGAACCTAATGAAACATTTCTAGTGGTCTAGGCTAGAGACGTGTTCCGGCGTCTTAAAACCTAGTAGTTGTCGCTCGCCTCTTGGCTTCAGAAAGCGCTAGTACGGACTTGTGCTCCCCGTACCATCGCGTATATAAAGGGATACCCCTCTAGGTTGCAATCATTTATCCATAATAAGCCGAGTCTGCCGCCTTGTAACCATGATACACCGAACACAACATCTGGGGAGACTACCTGCACGTACGTCAAGTCCTTGGTAATTTCTATTTCATTTGATCACCAAGGTGTATATGGCAGTTCACGGAAAGCTGGTATACCCTCTTGCTTAGAATACCTGAGTAGTCATTTTGATCTTTTCGTGACTCTTTAAATAAGTAAAATATCATGGAGCACTTGTCCTTTCATGCTCGTTTCAAATTGAAAGTGACTAGAGTCATTTTTTTCCTATTTCTCGACTCTTAAAACATGAAACAATGAATTTTGGTTTCAGTGTTATAAAATTAATCACCTACGATTCAACACCCATTAAAGTTTGTTACTTGGTCTGATTGATTTCCTTGGTTCTTGATTTTGGCACTTTTGATTGGTTATCTCTTTTCCTTCCTGTTTTGATTCACAATCAAAGTGGTGGAACATCCAGTTTCATTATCTTCACTGCCTCCTAGTGGTAGTTCTTTTTCGGACGCTTCTTTCGAAACCCCTCAATCCACTAGTTCTGCTGATTTCTCACAGCCTATTCTTCCGTCTATCCAACCCCTTGCTACTTGGTCTCCACTTGACGAGCCAGTTGAGTTCAATTAGCCTCCTTCAAGTTCTTGGTTTGGTTTTGGGGACGAAGGGGAATTGACTCCTCTTACGTATGGATCACCTTTTGTTGCTGCTGCGGTACCTCCTAGTCCCCGTAGTCTTTTTGAAGATCTTACAGAAGACTCAGATATGGATTCTTCCAGTCCTATTGGCAGTGATGGAATGCCTATATCCACTGGATAATATCAACTATTTCTTGAAGATCTTTCTCATGCCTTTGTCCAATATTCTTCGCCTTCAATGTCACTTCCAGCTGGCTATAGGTCTCTGAGTTAGATTATGTCTGGTGTTGCGTCCATTGCACAGTCCAACACAGTAACTCCGCCTCGGAGTTCAGTCGAATCTTCATAAGTACCGTTACCCTCGGTATCAAATCAGTCGGTTACTGTTACATCTGTTCCAGTCCAACCTACAGTCTGTGTGGCTTCTAGTTCAGTTTCCACTACTCCTGTGATTCCTAGTGGTCTCACTTTTGAAGAATATCTTTTGGCTGTTCAGGAGCATAATTATCAGGGTTCTCAACGGCCTCCACCTCCTAGAAATCCTCATTTTCATCACTATGATGCTATTGGTACTCCCATATATGAATATCTACATCATTATGATGACCATGGGAATCCAGTTTACATGCCTCCTATAGATCCTTATCAGGCTGGTTATGATCCTTATCAGTCTGTTACTCATTTGGGACCTACTTTGCCTGTGCAACCCTCTGGCTTACAAGGAAAACCCTCTCAGGGACAACCTTCAGCTCAGCAGGGCCTTGCTTTTGGTCCACAAGGACAACCATATGGTGCACAAGGACAAACTTTGGTCCAACATGGACAACCCTCTGGTCTCTCAGGTCAACCTTTGGTTCAACTGAGATCATCTTTTGGTCCTGGGGGGCAAGTTTATCTATCACAAGGACAATCCTATGGTCCTTCTCCGGGTCAACCTAGTCATTAGGGACATCCTAGACCGTTTCAACCATCAGGCCAACCTTTACCACAAGGTCAACCTAGTGGCCCTCAAAAACCATTTCAACAACTGTTTCAACCAGCTCAATAGTCCTTGCAACCTGCCCACCAGCAGATTCCTTCGTTTCCGCAGCCAGTTTTACCTGTTTACCCTGCCCAACAGCCTGCTCAAACTGTTCTGCAAGGTCAACCTGCACAATTTCAGGGTGCTTATTACCCTCAAGCTTCACATCAACTGGTATACAGCGCACCCCATATTCCGTACCCTCAAAATCAACCATTGTACCAGCAACCTCAATATCAACCGATATACCAGCAACCCCAATATCAACCTATGTATCAGCAACCTCAAAGTCATGCTTACATTCTGCAGCAAAATCCTTTTGATACTCAGTAAGGACCTCAGTGGTCTGCTTTTGACTCAATATCCTAGTCCTCAATCCCAATATCAACTGAATTATCTTGTTTCTAATCCCTATGATCCAAATTCTTCAAGACAGAATGTATGGGGACAAAATCCTATTCAGACTGGGTGGAATGTGCATACAAGTCCTATTCAAAGACCTTCGATGAATTTTAAAACTCAGTTATCATTTCTTGCTATGTTGGAATTAACCGATGTGTTGAAGTTGACAAATGATTCTATTCTTCATAATCCATATTGGCCTCTGGTTCTGACCAAGATTTTTGGTGATTGTCCTAAATTTGAGGGTAAACCTGGTGAATATCCCCAAACGAATGTGATGACTTACCATTTGTGGTGTTCTTCTAATTCTTGGGTTGATGATTCTATTCGTCTTCGTCTTTTCCAGTGAACTCTTACTGGTGCCGCTATAAAGTGGTACATTGAGCTGTCTCGTGGAGTTTTCCAAGATTTCAGTTCTTTGGCCATGGCATTCCTTACACATTTTCAGTTACCGATCCATTATGAGACCTGGATGCACCTCCTCACTTTGTTGAAAGAAGACCGAGCTACTCATATCTCGGATCATATTCATGAGTGGCGGCGTCATCGTCGCATGATCAAATTTGAGATACCTAATCAGCTTCTAACTCATTTTTTCACTACCTCCTTTGTCAATCAGATTGCTAAAGACATTGCTATGGGGGCATGTGTAACCAAGGAACAAGCCATTTCTTATGCCCAGTACCTTGATCTTGTATATTCTCAGTTTGGCGCATTGTACGATATCTTGCATGATGATCCTCGACCTGGAACTTATAAACCGCCAACGACTCCATCTGTTGATGGTATTATTGGTTCCGTATCGCAGAATTCTCAGAAGTCTCCTTCATCCAACTCTGGGAAGCAGAAGTCTACTTCTTCCAATAATGTAGCTTCTTAGTCAAATTCAAATTCTAGTACACTCGCAGAAGTGAATGTTGTTCAGGCCAATCCTACAGATAACACTTCCAAAGGTAAGAAGAAGGTAAAGGTAAAACCAAAACCGATACACCAAAACAGGATTCTCCAAAACCTCGTTTTGCTAATAGCTCTCAACGTAAACCGAAGTATCCTTGTTTGAATCGTGATGATGAGCACCTCACCAAGGACTGCCCTCGACGATCTGAAGTGAGTCGATTTCTCAAAGGCACCCAAGGAGCTTTGGCTGTTCTTAAAGAACCTTTCCCTCAACAGACTCAGATGGTAGATCATCCTCAGTCCTCTGCTCCATCTAGATCGCAATTGTTCATGATGAATGGTTCTGCACCCATTTCAATTGCTACTCGATCGAAATATTATTCTAGTTCGTGTCAGGCAATGGGGAAAGAGCTCGTTGATGGTCCTCCTCCCCCTCCTATTTTTTTTCCTCTTGAGATTGAACGACCTAGCACTAAATCTGTTGTGCGACCACCTTCCAAAGGTGTGGTTCGTAAGTCTTCGTACAATCCCAACGCCCGTGCCGCTCAGCATTACATTATTGTTGAATATTTGTCTTAGGCACCATCCGCAATGTCTGCATTAGAAGTACTTCATAGTTGTCCTTCGCAATGGAAAGATTTGCTATCTGCGATAGGTGGGATTGATCCTGTTGATACTATCTTGCTCGCTTTCGATTTAGAGAATTTCATCCCATGACTCCCACACCAAATTGCACTTATCATTCAAGTTGGTATTAATGGTTTGAATATTCACTGGGCTGTCGTGGACGAGGGTGCATCTACTTGTGTTATGTCATCTACTTTTTGGAGAGCCATTGGTTCTCCAGCTCTTACCTCATCACCCAATGCCCTTGAAGTATTTGATGGAAGAGAATCTAAACCTCTTGGTGTTCTCGCTAGTTTTTCGATCACGTTAGAAGGGAAGACAATCAATTTTGAGGTCGAAGTCGTTGATGAAAAACTCAATTGTAATATTCTCCTCGGACGCAGTTGGACTCACGCCATGTTGTGCATTCCGTCCACTCTCTTTCGTGTTTTGAATTTTCCGCACGAAGGAAATGTTATTACTGTTGATCAATTGTCTTTTTTCACTTCTTTTTCTGAGAGAAACGTTCCGTATGTGGAAAAGATTCATACTCCTTACGAGAGTGTAGGGCCAGGCCTTTTCAAGGATCCTGCCCTCATGGGTGTTTTCCCTCTTCCACCACCGAATAATGTTTAGGTCAACAGGATTTCTCGAACCGATGACCCCTGGGTTATCCCTTCTCCTGAAAAAATCGATTCATTCGGCGATTCAATGCCTTTGAGTCCGATTGAAATTGATTATTGTGAACTCATTGCTGCATCAAACACTCCGTCCTTTGATTCTTCTCCTTCGAGCATAACTCTTGACATCTATTCTCAATCCCCTTAGCTTAGTGATTTTGATTCACCAGATCCTTTGAAAGAAGTGTTTCATTCTGATGAGCCTATCATGGAAACCTTGTCTCTCGATGATCTGCCGTGGGATGATGGTCATCATCGTTCCTCGTTTCTACCAAGCCTCGAGGCCATGTCTACCTGTCTTGAGCGTTTTGCCTCTCAGGTTCCTTCTCCTCCGCTTCAAACACCTATTCAAGTCCATGAGGTTTTATCAGAAGGTAACTTGAGAAACATCACTCAAACGATGCCTATCAATATTTCCATTAAACCAGGAATCGTCGAGAACATCCATATTGGGGTTACTTGCTCTTAGGATGAAGTGAAAATCTATACTAGCCTTTTTCGTGAATTCCGTGATGTCTTTGCATGGTCCTACGAAGAAATTCCCAGCATTGATCCTAGCATCATGGTACATGAGATTCCTACTTACCCTGGTTCGAAACCTGTCCATCAGCGTCTTCGTCCAATGCATCCGAGGAAAGCTCCTGCCATTAAGGCCGATGTAGAAAAGCTTCTTAAAGCTGGTTTCATTTATCCGATTTCATTGCCAAAATGGGTCTCTAATATTGTTCCTGTAGATAAGAAACAAGGCACTATTTGTGTTTGTGTTGACTATCATGATATCAATCAAGCTTGTCCTAAGGATAATTATCATATTCCTTTCATCGATCAAATCATTGACGACTGTGCTGGGAGTGAGATTTTTTCCCTTATGGATGGTTTTTCGGGTTATAATCAGATCAATATTCTCCCGATTGATCAACACAAGAACGCCTTTATCTGTCCTTGGGGTACCTTTGCATATAAGAAGCTTCCCTTTGGTTTGAAGAATGTTAGGGCCACATTTCAGCGCGCGATGTCTTATGCCTTTCATGATATTCATCACATCGTTCAACCTTATCTGGATGACCTTCTGGCTCATTCAGCTAAGCGTAGGGATCATCCTGATCATCTTTGTCATATTTTTCTTCGTTGTAGACACTATAACATTCGGCTTAATCTGCACAAGTGTGTCTTCTGCGCCGATTCCAGTAGACTATTAGGGTTTATCATTTCCAAAGGCAGAATTCGCCTAGATCCTCTCAAGGTTGAGGCTATTATTAATCTCCCCTCTCCTTCCTCATTGCATCAGTTGTATAGTTTACAAGGGAAAGCTAATTTTCTTCGTTGTTTTATACCTAACTATGCCGAAGTAGCTAAAGGATTCACAGGATTGTTAAAGTAGGGCGTTCCTTTTTACTGGGATGAGATCACTCAGAAATATTTTGATGCATTGAAAAGATTGTTGGTCAATGCTCCTCTCCTCTGCCCTCCATATTATCATCATGATTTTTCCCTTTATTTGGCTGCCGCTTTCAGCACGATTGTCATGGTTTTGGTACAAGACGATGATGACGGTCATGAGCATGTTATTTATTACTTTCTCATAACCTTCTCGACCCTGAAACACATTATGCTCACATTGAGAAGTTAGCGTTGGCCGCTGTTCAAGCTGTTCAACGTTTTCATCATTATATTCTTTTGCGTACAGTGACTGTGATTTCTGAATGCAACCCCATGACCTACATATTGTCTCGACAATTTCTGGGGAAAAAATACTCAAAGTGGATTGTCATCCTCCAAGAGTTTTATTTGGAATTTACTGCTGCCAAATCCAGGAAATCATTGGTCTTTGCTGATTTACTTTGTTCTCTCCCTTCCGACTTCGCTCCTTCTCGTTCTAAGGACTTCATTCCAGCTGATTCGCTTTTCTTGATTAGGACCCTCAATCCTTGGTACAGTAATATCATCGTCTATCTCCAAAACTTCATCTTTTAGATCTAAGTTGACGAAGGATGCCCGCCGACGCATCCGCCATCAGTCGCAACCTTATCGTATAGTTGGAGATACTCTCTATCGTATTGGAGTCGATTCCATACTCCGACGATGTTTGACCCTCGAGGAAGCTAAGAAAGCTCTTAATGATTTCCATAGTGGAACCTATGGTAGTCACATGTCTTGTTATTCTACTGCACAGAAGATTCTTCGTGCTGGTTATTTTTGGCCTTCCATTTTCAAAAATTGTATTTTCATAGTTCGTAAATGCCATGATTGCCATATTTATCAACGCAAGTTGCGTGAACCACCTGTTCCTCTTCACCCTATCATTTCCGTTGGTCCCTTCGCGAATTGGGGCATCGATTTTATGAAGTGTAACCCTCACTCAGCCGGGGGGCATGCTTATATCATCGTAGCCGTGGACTACTTCACCAAATGGGCCGAAGCAATGCCTACACTTGCCGCTGACGGTAAGACAGGTGCTCAGTTCATATTAAATCACATTATTACTAGGTTTGGTCTCCCTCAAGCCATCGTTACCGATCATGGTTCCCATTTTCGTCATTATATGGTGGCAGAGTTGACTTCTAAGTTGGATCTACGTCACGACAGCTCAACGTCGTACTACCCTCAAGCCAATGGCCAGGTTGAAGCTGTGAACAAAGTTCTTGTCACAATGCTTCAGCGTACGATTGGGATCCACAAATCAAATTGGCATCTCATGTTATTTTCGGCTCTTTGGGCATACCGAACCTCAGTGAAAAGCACAACCGGGTTCACTCCCTTCTAGTTGGTTTATGGCCTAGAATCTACTCTTCTAATTGAATGTGAAGTACCTCTGCTTAAGTTGGTTGTTGAATTACTGTTGAATACTTCACCAGAAGAAGAGTGTCTCCTTTATTTAGAAAGGCTGGATGAAAACCGCTGCTTTGTTGCTCTCGTTATCGAAGCACAAAAAAAGCGGGTCAAAGCTCATTTTGATCAATCAGTTTCCCCTCATTCTTTCATTGAAGGAGATCTCGTCCTCCTGTATGACCAAGCTCGTGATAAGCTAGGGGTAGGAAAATTTCAACCTATGTGGCATGGGCCCTACATTGTCAAACATGTGTTACAGAATGGGGCCTATGAGATAATGGACTACGAAGGGAATCCTCTTGAATAGCCCAGAAATGGGTTGTATCTCAAAAAATATTATGCGTGAGTCATTCATGCGTAATAGGTGTACATAGGTGTTGTTTTCAATTTTGTACATGTTTTTGGGTTTGGTGTGCTTTGTGAGCGTTTTCAAGCTTATTGGGTCTTTCTTATTGTGCAGATGTCTATTACCCCTTATGTTGGTTTCGCGGATGGTGCTTCCCGCAGTATTAGGAATTTGTCTTCAGTAGCCTGGGTAATTTATGATCCTACTGGTGAGTTGATAGATTTGCAAGGTATTTGTCTAGGATGAACTACAAACAACATCGTTGAATATAGCGCTGTCATTGAGCTATTAACTGAGGCAATCAACCTCGACATACGCACATTGCTTGTAAATCTAGATTCATAGCTTATTGTTCTACAACTCAAGAATCATTATTCAGTTAGAAATCCGCACATTCTGAGATTGTATTTACGTATTCGTTTTTTGGAAAGACATTTTGATTTTATTACCTATAAATATATTCCTAGACGAATGAACACGTTAACTGATATAGTGGCTAACATTGTATTAGATAGACATTTGCATAATTTGTAAAAGCATCATCATATGTAAAAGATCCATGTAGGGAAATAGATATATATATATATCACATGTTTGCAACTCTGTGCATCATAACGTCAAAAAATATATGTATGTTTTTGTTACATCCTGAGACATCATGTCTCACAAAATATGCAGATAAAATAAACCTAGGTGTCTAATCAGCATGGTGCTCGTGATAACATGTCACAGCCCGTACTAGCCACCTCAGAAAGCGGTGAATTCGGTTGGGCATCCCTATGGTATGTCTCTGGTAGGCACGAGGAACATCATCAAAACGTGCATAATCTGGGACTCCTCGTGTGATCCCGTCCAGGTTGCGCACTATCTCATCTTCCTTGTCGCCCTTGCCTTGAGGGTCGAAATTGCAAGGGATTCGCCTCGCTATTGGTGACATACCGATAGGTCTATCTGGGCCAACATCTGCATTTACATGGATTTAATGTCAGAACAAGCATAAATAAAAAAAATCATAATACTCATAAAACTTAAAAAATGAGTCTCACCCAAATCTTCATCCCAATCTTCTCCCTCTGAGAGTTGGAGGTCTGGATCATCAGTGAAATCTGTGCCAAAGTAGAGCTAGTACTCCACTATAATCAATTGTCGATGGAGCCAATCGAAGAATTGTAGCCTCCAGGACATCTGTTGGACACCCCCTGCCCTTGGCATTAGAGCTGCCCATCGAGCCATTCGTGGTTCTCTCGCTGGTGGTGTCGGGACTATAACCTCCTATCACTGAAAAATGGGTAATCATTCTAGGAAGAACTATACTAGAATAGATCCATAATCAAATTGTTTTAGTTTGGCCTTCTTGCATTTGGTTAGTTGACGCTTCATGTTTATGGTCACGGCCTCTTCCCAATTGTAGATGGTTGGTGCCATGTAGTCTACAACAAGAAGCAACTGTGTCTTTGTTGCTTTGTGCGGTGCTTGTGATCCCGCAGCTCATGTGATGGTATGCAATAAACACTGTTACCGATGAAATAGGTAACCTGACCTCAAAACGGGAACTCTAGCCCAAAAAGACTCAAAAAACATGAAAAAACACCCCAAAAACAAAAGAATTGTACTCCAAAACGCACTTGGTTTTTTTTGAAGGTCAAATTTCAACATTTTATAAAATTATGCTAAAAACAAAATTGTTTCTTGAAAAAAGGATTGAAAAAACACCCTCAAAACAAAACCAGTTGATGTTGGAATAACAAAAAATAAAATAAAATTGTGTCATATTTTTGACATTTTTAAAAATAGAAATAACATTTTTTAATTTTTAAAATTCAAACATTAAAAAAACCTAAAATTTAAGAAAAAAATAAATTTAAAAAATAAAAACAGTTTAAAGCTTAAAATTTAAAAATATATATGAATAAAAAAAATAAAAATAAAAACAAAATAAAAATTTTAATTCAAACATTAAAAAAAACCTAAAATTTAAGAAAAAAAATAAAAAAAATTTAAGATTAAAATTTCAAAATATATAGAAATAAAAAAATAAAAATAAAAACAAAATAAAAATATTAAATTTAAAAAAAAAACACAAGTTAAAAAAGAAAGAAATTATAAAAAATAAATCCTGATGATGAACCACACTGGCTGGTTCGAAACGTGTCGACCAAATTTATTTGGATGTGATTTTTACTGAAAGATTTTTTTCACAATTTATGGATCACAGAAGCAATATTCCTAAAATAGAAATTAAATTTGAAAAAAAAAAATGTTTATTATATATATATATATATATATATATATATATATATATATATATATATATATATATATATTAAAATAAAAAATTAAATTTAAAGAAATATATTAAATTTTAATAAATAAATGAATAAACAAATAAATTTTGAAATAAAAAATAAATTTTAAATATAAAGAAAAAAAAAAGAAAAAAACATTGTTAAAATAAAAAGTTAAAAAAACTTTAAAAATCAATTAAAATTGAAAAATTGAAAAAAATAAATTAAATAAAATATATTAAATAAAAAATAAAATAAAAAACAAATTAATTTGAAAATATTAAGTTTAATTTTAAATACACAATTTTAATTGAAATATAAAAATATAAAAATTTTATGTAATTAAAAAAATAATAATAAAAAGTTAAAAAATTTAAAAAAATATTTTAAATTCAAATAAATTAAAAAAAAAATACAAAATTTACTAAATTTTGAAAAATTAAATGAAAAAACTAAACATAAAATTTAATAATTAAAAAAAAAACATGCAAAAAAAAAAAAAGTCAATTAAATAAAAAAAAATACAAAATTTAATAAAAATTATTTTAAAAAAAAACAAAAAACAAAAAAAAACAAACAAACAAACAAATTAAATTTCAAATATAAAAATTAAATTTAAAAAAAAAAATTAATTTTTTTGAATTTAAAAAAAAAATAAAAATCAAATTAATATATATATATATATATATATATATATATATTAAAAAAAAAGAATTTTTTTTATCATGGTGGCGTCGCCAATCGGCCTCTCGCCCAAGTGGCGGCAGAGGCTGGCCGCTGGGCGGGAGGGCGATTCCTGGAATCAGCCTCCTGTCGGGAATCGCCCTCCTGCCCAGGTGGCGACGGAGGCCGGCCGCTGGGCAGGAGGGGGGTGCATGCATCCTCCCCGCCCGCCCAACGGCCGGCCTCCACGGCCACCTAGGCGGGAGGCTGATTGGCAGTGCCACCACGATCAAAAAATTCTTTTTATTTTTTTTTTTAATTTGATTTTTTTTTTTAAAATTTATTTAAATTCATTTTTTTTTTTTTAAATTTCATTTGTTTCAATTTTTTTTTTTTTAAATTTAATATTTTAGATTAATTATTTTTTAAAATTTAAAATTTATTTATTAAATTTATTAAATTTTAATTTAATTTAAATTTTTTTTTTTAATCTTTTAGTTTATTTAGTTTTTCATTTTTAAGATTTATAAATTGTTTCATTTGAAAAAAAACAGTAAATTTATGGATATTTGTATTTTAATTATTTGCACGTGGTTTTTTTCATTTTTTGTTTTTAATGATAGTTTTTTTTTATTTTAATTTTCTTTTTCTTTTTCAATTTTAATTGTTTTTTTTGTAAATTTTGAAATTTGTATTTTTTTCCTTATTATTATTATTTTTTTTAATTTAAATTTTTAAATTTATTTATTTTTTTTAAAATTTTTTTTTTCTAAATTTCATTTGTAATTTAAATTATTTTTAAATTTTCTATTTTTTTTTTTTTTTAATTATATGGTTTTTAATAACTTAGAAAAAAATGTTTTTGATGTTTTTTTTTTTAATTTTTTTGGTTAATTTTTGTTTTTTTTCTTTAAATTATGTGTTATTTTTTCAAATTTTGTCATTTCTTTTGATATAATTTTCGAATATTTTTGTTTTTTTTTTTTTTTTGTTTAATTTTTTTTATTTTTCCGAGTTAATTTTGTTTTTTTTTTACATTTTTATTGGTTTTTTTATTGTTTTTATATATATATATTTTTATCTAAGTTTTGTGTTTTATTCCCAACATGAAAATCACCACTCTAAAAAAAAAAGGTTGATGTTGCATCAATACGTTTCAAAATTAGCATGAAAATCACCGCTCTAAAAAAAAAAGTTGATGCTGCATCAATACGTTTCAAAATTAGCATGAAAATTACTAACATTTAAAAAAAAATATTCATACTTCATAAATAAAAATATTAGAGTGTCAAAAATGTGCTAAAAAAAAAGAAGACGATTCTGCATCACCACTTTTCAAAATCGGGTGCTTTTTATGCTACCAAAAAAAAGTAGGTAATAGTGCGGTTACCTATTTCATTGGTAACAGTGTTAATACCACACGTAGTGTCAAATTTGGGATAGTTTGTATATCAACTTTCCCACTGCCTGATCCCTTTCGTGCTCCTCGACATACCCTATCTATTACCATGGTCATGTTTTCCATGCAGGGCCGAGTGCCGGTTAGGAGTGGTGCTGCACCTCTCCACGATAATCCTGTGATGAAGTACACGTCAGAGACGTCAATCTCAAGTTCTTGATCCCGTAGGATGAACTTCTCTTGATTTTCATCCCATATACTCATCAGATACTGTAGTAATTTTGGTTGGGCTCAGAGACATGGTGTTAGGAAGAATTTTTTCAAACCACAGTTTCTGAGGGCTTCCATAACTCCCTCATTTTCCATGGCTAGCTCATCTTCTTCACTATGTTCCCGTTCTTTCCATTCAATGACCATTTTGCCTCTTTCTACTTGCAAACACACACATATGAGTGGTATTAGTAAATTTTAA
Organism: Pinus albicaulis; assembly: GCA_034641835.2. Classification (NCBI taxonomy): domain Eukaryota; kingdom Viridiplantae; phylum Streptophyta; class Pinopsida; order Pinales; family Pinaceae; genus Pinus; species Pinus albicaulis. Next base: position 324,023,783 of record CM076572.1, read on the forward strand.
CCCTTAAATTTGTAAACAATTGGGACATTTGATGCATATTTTTTCCTAGAAATGGTTTGCGATGTTGGCACGACTGTTTCCAAAACATTCGCGCCAATGGGCGTGCCCTAGTGTTAAAAATCGGGCAGTTGGCGTGAATCCATGCCCAAAACCTGCGCCAACCGCGCATCCCTAATTTTTACATTTCCTCCCCCAAAATTTGAAATTGACAAATACGAGAAGTAAGAAATAGGTTAAAATGACAAGAGGGATCTCAGCTCTTACCTGGAGTTGACGAATTTGCGATTGATCTACTGGATTGGCCGCTATCGTCGCCGCAAGATTGCACAGTAAAATGGGTAACTATTGCCCCACAAGAGGTAAAAAGTGAAAAGTAATTATTTTTACCATTTTTGGCATTTTATAACTTTTTCACAACCCTAATTAGGTTTTAAGGCATGTTTTTTTATTATTTTATTGTATTATTTTCGAAAAATGGGTTTTACACATGTCTCTTGTGCAACAACAGGTTTTTCATGCGACAATGATGAAGTAACGAGTTATATTTTATACTTTTTCAGACTCGATAAAAACACAAAAATTCACTACTAGAGTCACCTTTCAGCTCTTTTCTGACTCTCTAAAATTGAAAAGATTACCGAGATTCTTGTCGTTTTAAACTCTTTAAATGGCTGCGAAATGATATCTACCTAGTATACGTTTAACCCTTTTTTCGGGCTGGGATGGATTATTTACGAAAAAGGAATACCTTAGCCTATCACAACTAAGAGGTTCTCACAGACATAGTTTTCTACCTTTTTAGATCTGTGAGACTACCTACGAAAAGGGACCGTTGGAATTTTCTTTTCTGCCTTCTTTTCAAATTCTCTAAACAAAAAAGATGTCGAGTTCTCCCTTTGTCAGACTCGTTAAACCCTGATGACATCGGACTTTGTCACCATGACGTTATTTCGAGTTCCTCCTTCCTAGGGCTTGTAAAATGTACTAGGTTGGATTTGTCTGAAGGACAAACTTACAGTACAAGCATATGCTATCCCCTTCAAGCTTTATTTAAAAAATAATTGGGGTACTCGCCAGAAATGGTGGGGGAAAATGGAACCAAGTTTTAGTTATGTTGGCAGTATTTTGCTCTTGAACATGGCACTTGTCTGCATTCATGTCGAGATTGGGAACATCTCATTTCGTCACTTTTGCCTCCACGGGTTTGGGTAATCTCTTTTGACCTCTCATCTTCTCTTTGCCACGTCATCATGACCTTAGATCCTTTGATGTCAAATACTGCCAAATCCAGTGTCGTGCTGTTGATATGTTCTAGAGAAGTTTGCCTCTTCAAGTTGTCAACCTTCCTCTGATCTCCTGTTGGTCCTGATCCACTTTCATCATGTTCCTCTATCTTGTGTCGATGATGTGGGAAACATTATGGCCTTCCTTCGACCAAGTCACTTCCTGTCGATTTCAGCGCATTATCCAGGAATTTGATCTAGAGACTCCCTTCTGGTACCTTGGAGCCTGCATGCCTCAATGGTAGATTTTTCGCATTTGACGCAAGGTTCACATCATTGGCCTTCGATCGATTGATTCTGCGGATGTTCGACATCAGGTCATTTATCACATTCCATAGATTGTACCTTTTGTACCTTGAGGGCCATCGTCATCATTGGTGGTTTATCTCGCGTCTGTTAACAAATTTCATCATTGGCTAGTAATCAAACGATTTTCCTGCATGTTCAACTTCAACTCATACATTTTCATGCTCTAAATTCTACTTGTTCGGGTCGAGATGGAGCACAAGACCCTGGTTTTCGTCTGATAAACTCCAGGCTGTGGATTTTTGTGGATTATTATGACTTATTGCATGAATCTTTTGATTGGATGGCTGTGAACATACCTGAGTCTATTTATTGATCCTTCTTACTGGATGGTTGTGTCCATACCTTGGGTCTCAGTTTTATATATTCTATTATGGATGGTTGCGCCCATGCCACATGATTCATGTATCATAGATATCGGTTGTATTTTTAATTGTAGGTCTTCTGATAGCAGTGTTTGGTTCGAATGCATTCTCATAAAGCATTTCACCCCTCCCTCTCTCTCGGACTTCATACTTTAGGGGGCATCTGTTACACAACATTTTGTCACTGTCCCTGCAATCCCAAACTCACACATTTGAGGGTCATTTCTGTGACCAATACACAGTGTCATGCTTTGAAAATACCATCCTTGCATCCCTTTGATGAAAGCATCATTCTTCTTGTTGACATTTCCTTAAGCAGAGCTTTGAAAATCCCTATTTTTGCCTTGGTGCAAGTAGCCCGTTACATCCTCACGCCGACCTGGAAATTTAACATTGAGCTAGCGCCACTTGGCGCTCTGTGCTAGTTAGACACCCGTGCCAAACTGTTTATGGAATTTTTTTTAAAAATAAAGGTGGAGGTTCCATTCCAACCACCTCAGGGATGAGTCATTGGGAGTGGTTGAACTAAAACAACCATGGACTCCTTCCTTTAGTTAGTATTTTCCACCTCCCTTGGAACTCTCCTAAAGGATAGGGCTCCCTCCCACCTTTGTAGGGATCCCAACCTCCTCTTTTCCCTCTATATAAGAAACTAATTCCTTTAGTAGAATCTATCTGAACACATTATAGAAAAATGGCTGAATAGCTGAACTAGAGAATTATACTATAGCTAAGCTGTTAGAGGAGATAGAGTAAGAAAGATAGTGTTGAGAGAGCTTGAGTCAATGACTTCTAAGAGAGCTTGAGTCTGAATTCCTTGACCAATAGTTGATACGTGTTTTTTCTGAACCCCGTTGGAGGAGATCACAATGTCAAAGCATCGGTTGTACTCTTCCTTCTACTCATTAATATACATGAATACTGTTTGGTTCCACTATTGTGTTATGATGTTTATTTGATATGATATGTTTAGCTCTCTTTGACTGGCTAATAGTTGTGAATGAAATTACGTTGCTATATGTTGTTCTTATTCTTTATCCTTTGTGCAGGTGTCTAGGCGTGACAGCGAACGGATCGTGACATGTCAAGGCAGGAGCGAGAGACCACTACTTTTTCTGCAAAATCGACATCGTTGGATTCAAGCTAGGTCAATCTACCATGTCTTTTTTTCATTCATTAACTAGGAAGCAACACTTTAGCATGTCCTTTTGTTACTAGATCCACCCTAGGGCTAGAGGGATTGTCTCTGTCCGCAAGAGGATTTACCTTCATAACAGCCATGCGAGCTGGAAGATAATGAGGGTGATCATGAGAACCGAGAGTGATATGGTACATGTGTTATTTTATCATCAATGTTTATACTTTTTAAGATGGGTTTTTCGAAACATTATAATACGTATTTTGAATTAATTGGTAATTTGCATTGTGTTAATGTCAAAATCAATATTTCACTTGATAATTTGCAATTTAGTTGATCTAAAAAACAATGGCATACTATATAAAGTTATTTTTTTTTGTATGTAAGATCATAATAAAATAATGATAATTCTAAAGCACATGAATTTATTTGCATTATTTTCTAAACTTTATTATGTTACAATAATTCATATTATTCTAGATTTATTATTTTACTATTATTTAAAATTTTACAAATTTACAAATTTTAATAAAATCATTTCACATTAATACAATTAAAATTTCACAAATATTTTACATACAATTACAATTTTACAATTTCACATACAATTACAATTTTAGAATTTTACATACAATTTTACAATTACAATCATTTCACAATAATACAATTAAAATTTTACAAATATTTTACATAGAATTAGAATTAGAATTACAATTACAATTTTAGAATTCCACGTACAATTACAATTACAATTTTAGAATTTTACATATATACAATTACAATTTTACAAATTTAAAATTTACAATTATAATTACAATTTTATAATTTTACATACAATTAGAATTACAATGATGTCAATTTTACAATTTTACATATATACAATTACAATTAAAATTACAATTACAATCATTTCACAATAAATTAAATATTACAATTACAATTAGAATTTTACAAATATTTTACATATAACAATTACAATTAATACAAATACAGTTACAATTTTAGAATTTTACATACAATTAGAATTACAAATATTCCAGTTTTACATATATACAATGACAATTAAAATTACAATTACAATTAAAATTTTACAAATATTTTACATATAACAATAATTAATACAAATACAATTACAATTTTAGAATTTTACATACAATTAGAATTACAAATATTAAAATTTTACAATATCATGATCATTTAATATTAAATTAATTTATAAACATCATGATCATGATAACCATCGTACAAGCATCATATTTGACTAAAAAACACATTCAAATTCGCTAACATCATTGTGATCATGATCATCTAACAAAACACAATTAGCATTATATAACATCATCATAACAAAAACATCAAATATACATCTCATGTGAAATAACTTCTATCACATACACATCTATCTGCAAGCTACACATTAAATGAACATATCTAACATGACCTAACAATATACACATCATGATGATCACCAACATGTAAATTAAGTACAACTGCAACATGAACATAAAATACATGGACCATATATATAGATATAATGTCAAAAATATACAACTATAATATAAATGTCATCTATCAGCTGGTGGTACATCATCAATAACAGTCCTAGTCGAGGCCTACTCAGTCAATGGTGCAGCCTCGACAAGCTTATCAGTCGATACATGTTGATCATCATGTGCTTGCTGATCTAGTACTAGTGTAGTGGTATAATAGACCACACCATTGACTATGGACCGTGTTGGGAGGGCGGTGCGCTGACTAAACTCTACGCTCTGAGGCGTATATTTCGGCCAGCGCACCGACCTCCTCACATCATTACATACCGTACGGTGTGGTCTTTTACCAGGCCACATCGTTGACCCTGTCGAAAAGTGAAATGCAGTGCGCTGACAAAAATACTCGCCTCGAGGCTGATATTTAAGTCAATGCACTGCATTGCCGCTATTCCACATGGTCAACGGTGTGGTTACTTTTTTTTTTTTTTTTTTAAATAACACGGTGTGTCTTTCGATACCGCCCTAGAACCGGTGTGGATATCGCTAGCATCAGTTGCGGTGCGACTTGTAAATTTACAGGACGCACCGCGCACCGCACGACAATTTTTTTTTCTTTTAAATGGTTAATTTTAAGGTAATTTGAAATACTAATCTGCTAAAAGGCTTAATTATGGAAAAACAAGAAAAATTCCTGCACATTTGGCCATCGAGGATGCATATTGGCTATAGAATTTGCAAAAGTAAATTTTCCCACCGTTTTGCAAAATTCAAGCTAGAGATAATGCACAGCAGTAGTGCATGCAATGGGTGCACTGGGAGCATCGATGTCACGGTGGCTTAGACAAGGATAAATTTCACCAGTGCTTGAGAGCTCTAAAGCACTGAGAAAAGTGAAAACTGTGGTTTTTTGGCCGTAATTTTGTTTTTATTTAACCATGTTCCAGTGTGCAGGGTTTTATAGGCGCACAGTTGTAGTTTCTTAAGATCGCACCTGGCAGTTTCTATTTGGCGCGGGGTTTTATGACACACTAGTGCAGAATATTTGTAAAACCCCGGTGCGCTATAGTAATAAGGCACACCGGGCGGGTGTGTACAGAGTGCACAGTGTCCGGTGTGCCAATGTTTTGTGCGCACTGGTGCTTTCTCTTGTTGAATGCATCAGTGCGGTTTAGGATGATAAGTGCATCGGACGAAAAAAAATCCCCAAAAACCTCCACTCGCCAACCTCCTCTAATAACCTCCGCTAGAAATGGATGTCTGGGGTATTTTTTTAAGGGGTTCCTCAAAACCATCCGCTAGAGGGTCTTTTCCTTGTAGTGTAGGGAGATCAGAATCATTCTTGTAGTAGTTGCAGCAACAATGTGGAAGAAAAAATTGAGTAGTAGAAGTAGTATAAGTGGATCATATTTTTCAATGCATCCAACTATACCTCTAAGAATGAGGTGGGGCGCAGTAGATCCCTCGCCCCGAAATTGTAGAAATTTGGGAAGGGTCCATTGAGGTGTCCCTCTCATTGATCATTACCTTGCTATAGGAGCCCACAATATTCATTAGTAGGACGATTAGTGTCAGTCAAATACTGAGGATTCAAGAGGAGTTTTGAAAACAAAGCAGGAGGCTCAGTAGCAGAGTCGATAACAACATAGTTTTCCTAATAGCCTAGTTGCATAGACACAATTGATTCAGCATTTTTTTTTTATGCTTCTCAATTGCAGTTGTTGTAGTAGCAACAAAAAAATGGGAGGTAGTGCTAAAGTACATTAGACAGGTGTAGAATAGGGGTGCTTGATAATCCATTTCTTGTTAAGAGGGAGTGTTGAGAAGTGTAGCAGGAAATTCCAATTTGACTTTGCCTTGCTCAAATAGAGAAAATTCAAATTTTCAAATCAGCGGAAAATTTAGAGGCAATTAACTGAGGTGACATGGTTATTTTCACTCAGTTAGCTCAGTAAATTCAAGTTAGATGGCTTTTAGTTCAATTAAGCATGTGTGAAGGCTAAATTTTAGTAATCCAGGTTAGTTATTTCTAGTTGTGTTTAGTTAAACTAGTTCTAATTGTTGATAGAACTAATAGAAGGTCAGTTGTGCAGTGGGACAATAGTCTAACTCAAATATAATCCAGTTAACTAATCAATCAACCCAAAATAGCTCATGCATGCAAGGAATTTGAATTTCTCATGTTTTGGTGTATATTCCAAGGTAGTGTACAATTTATTGTATTCGTTAAGTGATCAATCCTCAAGAATTTCCCAAGAAAATAGGGGGGTAATAGGGGCTTATTTCCTCAGGAATTTCACAAGAAAATAGGAATGAGTGTAGGAAGCACAAGTGTGGATGGCACGAGTGCAGACAGAGTGAGAACAAGTTTACTCTCACAGTTTTTTCCTTAGAGTGAGAGATCCCAATTGTAATTGTTTCTCAATTCACTTGATTAGTGAAAAGATGCTTAAGGGGTTTTTAGCAGCTTCTTTCCCCTAGAAACATTTCTGTACCTATTTATTTGATGGTGCATGTTTGTGAATGTTGTTCTAAATTGTGAATTAATTTTCGTAGAGCAGTAGAGTAGAATTGTGTGTTTTTATTTATATCAAATTTCTTGAGCAGTTTTAATTACATCACCATATTTCTACAATGAGATGGGATTTTATCCACTTATGTGTGCAATAATTACTAAACCAATTAATATAATCCATTTAGGTGTAACCACATATTCAACCACTACATCAAAATGCCCTATAATTTTAAGTTAAATTCTAATAAAAATGAAACCTTGTTGAATAATGGAAAAATCCACATTTTTCCTTATAAATTTAACCATATTAAACTATTTTTATTATAAATAAATTTTGTAATATTTGAATAAATATCACATTATTTTTTATATTGAGAGCTCTGATCATTATATTAATGTAGTTTCCCATAAAACCATTTAAAAAGTGTTAATATCTAAACTATTATTTTATAATAATTTTATATTATTTTAAATATCAATTATATAATTTAATATTAATAATATATACCCATTAATGGGTTGTGGATTGAGGAAAATGGAGATTTGATATGGAGTACCTGCCACCCTGTGGTTTCAAGTGCTTTAATTGGAGGGTTGGCCCTTGCATGCAAGAGAATGCGATATAAATTTCCCTTGTTACCGATGATACATGCAATTTGCAGGTAGAGAGTGGCGCGATAGGTTTTCTTGTATAGTGTCCCCTCTAAGAACTAGTTTGTTGATATTGTAAGAGTGAGTTGGTCATCTTTTTGGGCAGATTTTGTACCATGGTTTTGTGACAAGCCGAGATTAAATTGGATGTTTGGTAGGCTGGTAGTTAAAGGAAAATTTCTAGTGGACCAGAAAATCATAGGGAAGTTTTAGGTAAGTCGTGTCGATGAAGTAAGTGTTATGGCTCTACGAGGCTCTAGGTGAAGAGAGAACAGTGGGAGCTTAAGTTGGTTGCAGTTAGGAGAATTTCAAGGCTCTGTTGCTCATAGAATTTCATTGTACATAGATCTGTGTTAGTCTCCTGCTTACGATGCTCAATGGTCTCTCCTTTTCATGTAACTATGTATACCCCTAATATTTACAAGCATAATGCCAACTCTTTGTTTAGATAAAGGATTTTAATTTTGGTCATGGTTTATGGTGTCAACACTATGGGGTGTGTTTAGTCTCGGTGTGATCATCACCAGGTATGGTTTGTGGTATTGTCGGGTCCTTCAATCTATGTTGATTGTGGGATTTTTTTTCTTTTTTTATCCCTTGCGTGTTTCACTATATTTCTTCCTCGATAGGTTGGTTGCTTCTTTGTTTGAGAAATTTCAATCTACTATCAAGTTCTATTCCTATGGTCCCATTGTGGTATTTTTGTTTTGTTTTCTCTTGCCCCCAATTCTGTTTTCTTGGTTTGTGTTGTGGTATCCCTAGAAGGTGCTTCATGTCTATTCAGATGTAGTCACAATGTATGTAGTGGCGGCGAGGGGGATTTTGAGGCCCCTATGGCTAGAACCAAGCCCAATAATAGGCTTATGAGGCTGTTGAGACCTTCTATTTGGTCTATCCCCCATAAGCACACAAATAAATTCAACAGCTAGAGACTATGACAGTCGAATATAGGAAATATTTTTCTAATTCGAACCTCATGGAGGATGTTGGATAGTGGATTCCCAACCCTGGCCATACCAAGGGAAGGAAAAAATAATATTTTCAAGCTTTATCTCTCTATTGGTAAATAAAAACCCTAATGGGTAAGGTCCTTTATAGGAGGTGGGCATAAAAGGTATAATGTCTTTGCTAGTCTTGAGGATATGAAACGTGAAAAAATAAACCAACGGTTCTATATCGAGCGAACGGATGCTTGTCTGGCTCAAATTGAACATCACATTCCATGCATTCTGATTACGTCATCCCCTCCATGATCAAGTGTGAAAGATCCAACTCTTGTCACCTCTTCAAATTCCTAATTTTTATAATGATTGCAAGAAATTTTTGTATTGTGATTATGCAATAGACTCTTGAGTATTGTTAGAGTTATTAAGACCCTTACAATTTTGGACTAGTTATTCTATAGGTGGATGGCCAAAATTATATGGTTTCCCATTGGGTAGATTAAGATCATTTTCCATAAAGTATGATGGAAATGGATGTAAGATCATTTTCCATAAAGTATGATAACACTGGATGGATGACCTGTGTACTGGAATCTTGATTTTGAGATAATACAATTGAGGCTTACAAAAAAATATATTAATAATATATATTTTAATTTAGTTATGTTTGTTTTTAATTCATTAATTTTAATTTAAAAAGTAATCAACACTATTGTATTAATAAGTATTAATACAATCGTATAAATTAAATATATGGATTAATATCCAAAAACATAAATCAGTAATATGCACATCAAAAAATTTACATCGTATTGCATCTCATATTACTAAGATTAAGAAAAAAACATAAACTAAATTATAATTTTATTTTAAATTAATATTATTTATTAAAAAATTAATTATGTCCATATGTGTGTCTATTTTGAATAAAACTTTCATAATTTTAAATTAACCAATAATAATTATTAAGTGCATTGTAGGGGCTTAATCTCTATAGAATATTTAGTCTTAGTAGCAGTCATAAATAAAAGGTCTATATTTATTTCCAAAGTAATGTCATTTCTACATTTTAAATTAAATTAATTAATTAAAAAAAAATCATATGGACAAGTGTCATAAGAAATGAGTTATATTTTATTGCCCATGTGTTATTGATAAGCCAAGGTATTTGCTCATGGTATTGTAACAAACATCATTAACATATTAAGAATCTCATGGTAAAATAAAGTGAATATTTATAATTAAGAATCTTGCTATGTGTTGTTTTAAATGTATATATATTTAGCTCACATATTATTCTTTTTATAATTAATAATAATAAAAATGATTTAAAATAAAATAATAATTTAGATAAATACACCGAAGGTGTTTCCCTTTTGAAAATGGTCATGCTAGGCATTGTCTACCTTTTTCATCTCCGTTTGACATTTGTAGTGTGTTGTTTTGACATGGGTCAACTTTAACTTAAGAGAAAAAAGGGATTACACATCTTATTGTAAATGAACCATTTTTCTAATTATAATTTGCTTATATATCATAATGAACGTTATAAATAATGATGAGAAACCTATGATGGAGGAACTTATTAGAATTGGAATAATCTCAAATCCCTAGGAAATTGGTGGGTGGGAAGCCACGTGGCATGGATATAATTTTTTAAATTGATTAAAAGTAATGGACCATTCTACTATATAAATTTTTCTTATATATAAATTAATGTTATAAATAATAATGAGGAACTTATCATGGTGGGCAGGGAGCCAAGTGGCACTAATCTAATTTTTTAAATTTATTAAAAGTCAACAACTGTTTAGCATATTTGACCTCTTTTAGAGTGCAAAATTTGAAAAAAACTATGCACTTAAAGAGATTTAATCATCTTCAAAATTGATATATATTGGTTCTATATATGCGTATAGCATATGTAACTTTTAAGTTTTAAAAATGTATTTTTGAATTCCTAAATCGATACAATGCCTTGAAAGTTAACTTGGACACTTGGATTGCTTAAACTAAGCCACATAAATTTGCAATTCCAACAAATCTTTGCTAGACAAAATTTAAAAATGGAATTAATGACTCCAAATTAATTTAATTTTCTTAAAAGGAGATAGCTAAAATTCTAAAAAAAACCCCCTTCTTTATGTTGATTGTAGGAATCTGAAAGTCAATCGAGTGAAAGATGCTCTTTATTTAATCTCTTATCAATTTGTTGTTTTTACTTGGATCAAATTTAACATAAGAAAAAAAAGAATTACACATCTTATTATAAAATAGATCATTTTTCTAAATAAAATTTGCTTATATATATATGAATGTTATAAATAATAACGAGGAACTTATTAGAATTGGAATAATCTCAAATCTCTAGGAAATTGGTGGGTGGGAAGCCACATGGCGTGAATCTCATTTTTTAAATTCATTAAAAGTAATGGAACATTATGCTAAATAAAATTTTCTTATAGATAAATGAATGTTATAAATAATAATGAAGAACTTACTACTATGTACAACTGCTTAGCCCATTGGACCTCTTTTAGAGTGCAAAATTTGAAAAAAATATGCACCTAAAGAGATTTAATCATCTTCAAATGGATACAATGCCTTCAAAGTTAACTTGGACACTTGGATCGTGTAAACTAGGCCACGTAAATTTACAATTCCAACAAATCTTTGCTAGACAAAATTTAAATTTAAATTTAAATTTAAAAATGGAAAACAACTCCAAATTAATTTAAATTTTTAAGTCTATAATTAAAAATCTAAAGCAAACCTCCATCTTTATGTTGATTACAAAATATCCTGGAATCTCAAGGTCCACTGAAAGATGCTCTTTATTTAATCTCATTATCAACACACACTCACTTTAGTCATTTCCAATTACATTTTTTGTGTGCTAGTTCCCACAATGACATATGGTAATGTCTCTCCTCATTATCTTGCATGTTATAGCTTGGATATAAATATGTATATAATATCTTGACATAGTGGTATGATTGGAAAAAAATGATTTAGCCAGGTGGTTTAAGCAACATGTGTCACACAAGCATCTACATAAGTGTGAGACTATTGCAAGTCTAAACAAATTTCCTCCCCTCCATCCTCCACCCTTTAAGTTGTTATATTTCCTTTGCTACAACTTTTTTGCAGTAATATCATAGGCATTTTTAATTCCTTAAGTGTATATCTGCACCTTTAGGGGAAATATTTGCACCTTTAGGGGAAATTGCTAGTTTTTATGGTTTTTTAATCTTAGCAATGTGAGGTGACACGTATCATGAAGTGTTTCAAAATTTATCATAAATTGATGTTTATGGGAGATAACCAGTCATTTAATTTAACAAAGACCCCACTAACGCAATTGTATAAATTATTGTTACTTTATTATTGTAACACTAATTTATACGATTGCATATATATATATATATATATATATATATATATATATATATATATATATATATATGAAAAACTTAGTAAAGTAACAAGATTTCAATGACACTTGTGGACTTGACCTTTTTTTAACTAAAATTGAAAAGCTAGATGGGCATAACTACCTTTGAGATAAATCTCAATCCTCTATCATGATTAGTACAAAAAAATATTATGTGGAAGCCAAATCCTATTTTCCACTTAATAATAGGGTTTCTAGAATTTCAATTTAATTATAAATAATTATTAAGTGAATGGTAGGGATTTAACCTCCATAGAATATTCTTAATAGTAATTACATATCAAAGGTCAAGATTTATCTCAAAAGTAGTTATACTCTTTCTACTATTTTAATTAAACTGATTAATTGTAAAGAGATGTCATATGAACAAGAGTTCTGATTTTTTTTAGCATGTGGTATTAGTAAGTTATGGTATTGTAACAAAGCTTATTTACTAGCAATTGCACCATATGTTGCAAAGGAAACGCTGCAAAGCAATAACCTAGGAAAGATTAATATAGATAAAATGCTCTCACATGAATCTAAATTTATAACTATAATCATATTTAATTAAATATTAAATAAAAATGAAAAAATATAGTTAAAAAAATCAAAACATACAACTTTTTTCTCAATTTATATATATATATCTATTTACACATTACACATATTATAAACTAATTTCATATATAATTTTCATATATAAAATTTTGTATAAGTAATAACATAGGAAATAGTAATATAGAGAAAATGTTGTCACATGAATCTAAATTTATAACTATAACTATTTTTAATTAAATATTAAATAAAATTGAAAAAATATAGTTAAAAAAATCAAAATATATTACTTTTTTCTCAATTTTTATATATTTATTTACACATTACACACTATAAACTAATTATATATATATTTTTCATAAATAAAATTTTATATACATATTTTCTTAATGATTAAAAATAAACATTCGTTAAACCTAATAATCACAAAGCATGAACAATATAATATTTTTCATATATCAACCACACATGAATCTAGATTTATAACTATAACTATTTTTAATTAAATATTACATTACACATATTATAAACTAATTTCATATAAAATTTTGTATAAGCAATAACATAGGAAATAGTAATATAGAGAAAATGTTGTCACATGAATCTAAATTTATAACTATAACTATTTTTAATTAAATATTAAATAAAATTGAAAAAATATAGTTAAAAAAATCAAAATATATTACTTTTTTTCTCAATTTTGTCAGAAGTTTAGGTTTCTGTTTCACTTATTATTTGGTAAACTTTTCAATCTATGTCAGACCGTTTAGGTTTAGGTAAAGCCATGGCACTTTGAATAGTATTCTGTTTCACTTATCGGTTTGTCAGAGGTTTCTGTTTCACTTATTATTTGGTCAACTTTTTAATCAATGTCAGACCATTTAGGTTTAGGTAAAGCCATGGCACTTTGAATTGAGTTATATAAAAGATCTCGGGAGAATCTTTTAACTGTTTTAGACAGTTTTTTAAAAGTCCTTTTCTGCAATATTAATGCCCCATTTTGCGCTTAGCATTTCGGCTAGGGCAACTGTAAATTTATGATCCAATGGAATTTTACTATGTCAGACCATTTAGGTTTAGCTAAAGCCATGGCACTTTGAATTGAGTTATATAAATTTTGTTTCACTTATCGGTTTGTCATAGGTTTCTGTTTCACTTATTATTTGGTAAACTTTTCAATCTATGTCAGACCATTTAGGTTTAGGTAAAGCCGAATGTAGTTATCTAAAAGATCTCCGGAGAATCTTTAACTGTTTCAGACAGTTTTTTAAATTCCTTTTCTGCAATATTAATGCCCTTTTTTGTGCTTAGCATTTCGGCTAGGGAAACTGTAGGTTTATGATCCAATGAAATTTTACTAGGTCAAAGTTTACTGTCTCCTTGCACTTTCTATAAATGTGCCGAATGTCTGGTCGATTGTGCAATTTATTTTGCTCACAATCTGCAGTTTATTTTTGTGTTATTTTTTGGAATTTTTGTTGTAGGAATTAGGATATTTTTGATTTTTTTTTGGACTAATCTTGTTAAAATTTAAAATCTTGATTTGTGTTATTTAAAAAGGTTAAATATTGATTTGTGTTATTTAAAATGGTTTTTGGACTATACATATGATTCAACACCCTAAAAATCTCCAAAAGACACTTTTGTTGGGAATCTAGTTATTTTAGAGTTTCCCTTGCCAAAATCTTGCTAAATAAAAATAATAATATTGATTTGTGTTATTTAAAATTGTCCAAAAGACACTTCTGTTGAGAATCCTGACATTTTGGAGTTCTCCTTGCCAGAATCCTGCTCAATATTAAAATCTTTATTTGTGTTATTTAAAATGTTTAAATCTTGATTTGAAATGGTTTTTTTGACTATATATATGGATTCAATATCCTAAAAATCTCCAAAAAATACTTGTATTGTTGAAGATTACCTATCAAATTTGTAATTTCAATGAATTCTTGCCAAAATTTTAAAAAATTTAATAAAAAAATCCAGAAAATTTCAAAAAATTTCACTGAAAACAATTATGATTTGTCTTACATCATTTTTCTCATACAGGTAAAGAAAAGCGACCTAGTGAAGAAGAACCTGGCGGTGCAAAACCTTACAACTGCAGGTTTTGTCAACAAACCTTTTCCAAATCCCAAGCACTCGGAGGACACATGAACCGCCATCGCCAAGGTAAAACGTTGCTTTGCTCTTATCAATGATATTTCTGCAGTTGAATTTACGAAAGAAGTCAAATGTTTCTAGCAAATGTAGTTCGTGTGGATGAATGGATTTCTGAAGATTAAGAATGCATAGAATCCAAAAGATTAAGATCAATATGTGCATGAATGAGGTTCTCATTCTAATATAACAAGATGTCTCTTTCAATCAAGATTCATCACACGTCTCTTTCATTCAAGATTCATCTTAATCTGGAAGTGTATATTTACAAAATCATGTATATTTTTTTCATGTCTCTTTCATTCAAGATTCATCTCATATCTCTCACTCAAGATTCATCTCACGTCGTTTTCATTCAAGATTCATATTAATCTGGAACTGTATATTTACAAAATCATTTATATTTTTTTCACAATGAACACGCAGAAAGACAAGACGAGCAATATGGTAATGCACTCAACATTATATAATCAAGAGGACCTGGCTAGTACCCATCTAGCCGGTAAGACATCTATTTCAAATTAGTTATTTCTTAAATATCTTACATCAATCTGATAGAATATATATATTTTTCTTTCATGGAAATGGACAGCCACAACATGGGTCTTCCATCTCAAATGCCACCACAATTTGCTACAAATCCAACGCTTGGTTCCTGGTCAGCTAATCCTCTACTTCAATCTCAGCTTAGAGCACTTCAGGCCCAACAAGAAGCCTATAATCATATACCAACTCCATATAGAAGCAATCTGGGGGCCCAACAAGGCAATTTGCATGGAGACTTGAATGCTCTTAATATGCAGAACCGACAACTTGCTGCAAACAACGTGAATATACCAAACAGTTCTCAGGGTTGGAACCGGACAGATATGGTGCCAACTACAGGCGATGACAAGAACCAGGACTCTCAACCTCGCCATCAGCCTCAAAAACACAGCATTGAAGCCAACCAAATACCCAACGCTCATAAGTAGAAATCCTAAAGTGCATAAAAACAAGAATACACCGTAGAGTCTATTTAATAGAAAAATACCAAAATCACATAATCAGCGGAAAAAGGAAAATGCAAAAGCAAAATAAAATTGCAGAAAACCTCCGGGCAATGAACCTCGACCTTGTAGAGACAGGACTCTGCCCAGCGTTGCAGTCGGCGAAGGCTAACATTGCTCACGATTCCGTTGTCGCTTAGAACACAGATTCGTTGTTTCCTTCTACAGACGAAGGTGGCCAAGCTCCCTACCAGGTTGCAGCCATCAGAGATCTCCACGACATGGCCACAGAGGGCGTCAGGGTTTTCCGTGGTCATCATGAGAATGGAGCACCTAGCGTTCTCACATTTTCGTTGATCGAAAAGGAAGAAGTCCATTATTTATAAAACTTTTTCTTTTAACTAATTAATAATAACGGTTTTTAATCCTAAGGTAGAGGGTTTCTCAATCGTCTAACATCCAAATCTATGGTGTAAAATAGTACATCTGGCAATTTAGCAAAGTTGTTTTCAAATAAGAACGCTTTACAGGGTAACAAGTTAAGAATCTAGATGGTAAAATCAGGGTAAATATCCATGGCTAATAATATTGTCACATGTATACATATTTAACTCATATGTTAATTATTTTAATTATAATAATAACAATAATAAAGTTTTAATTTAGTCAAATTTTTATGGTTTTTTTTTTTTAATTCTGACAACGTGAGATGTATTATGAAGTAAGTGTTTTGATGTGTATCAACTTTTATCATTCATTTAATTTATATAATTATGCATGTTAAATTAATATAACAATTTTTTTTAAATTATAGGTGATTGTAGGTTTTATAAAAGTTCGTGAGAAATAAAGATTATGTTGTTAGTCCATGTCAAAGGCTATGTAGAGACTATAGTGATCCATTGATTGAGTATTAATTTGGTTTTCACTATATATTTTTTTGGCCAAGCTCTCATGTCCAACATAGGAATCAAAATTTTATATATATATATATATATATATATATATATATATATATATATATATATATATATATATATATATATATATATATATAATTGTGAATATTAAGTGGTGCAAAGCAGCTTAGTCCCTGCTACTCAAGTTGAAAATTATGCTCGTACATTGGTCAATGCTAAGTTAATAATGGTCAATAGGTAAATCGAATCCTATAGTCTTTCTTTGGCAAGAACTAAGAAATTGAGATGTGAAGTAAATTAATTAAATGTTTGCTCATGTTCATAGAGTAGCATAAATTTTGGTGGGTAGTAACCACTAGTAAATCTACACATTTATAGTTTTACTCCTAAATAAGAGTTGAGGAAAAAATAATTAATGGTGGGAATGAACTCTTGGAAAGTACATTTATTTACGTATTTTTCCATCAATTTTTAATGCAAAGACTTGCTTAAATTATGTTGGGAAGCACTCATGTTAAATATGGTATTTACCTGAATATGAGTATTTTCAAGGATTTT
This sequence comes from Pinus albicaulis, assembly GCA_034641835.2. NCBI lineage: Eukaryota > Viridiplantae > Streptophyta > Pinopsida > Pinales > Pinaceae > Pinus > Pinus albicaulis. The sequence continues at coordinate 324,041,093 of CM076572.1, forward strand.
AGTTTTGGTTGGCTTGTTAAATTGATTGCTAGAGTCTTACCTTGGTATAAACAAAACTATTCTCTCAATTTTTATTTTTATTAGGAAATAATTTTGATGTCTTATTGCAAGCCATGTATATATTTCATTGAAAATCTAGATAAGACTATGTTTAAATTTTTAATAAAGTGATACATCTGTTATCACTCCAATAATTCTTAGGGTTGTTAGTCTTTTTGGTTTAAAGAATATAAGAGGCAACTACAAACCTACTTTTAAGCTTTAGGATCTAGCCTTCCTAATGCTCAGATATGGCTCTCTCTTTATGATTTAACTTTGTTGATTTTAGTTGATTTTAGGCTAGTTATGTGAGATTGATTGGGTTTTGATTTTGGGTGGTGGAATCACTGATTCAGATGGATGGATGTAGGTCTAAATTCCATTGGGATAATGGAGTCAATGTATCAAACAACATAGCAGAATCAAGGTTCTAAATGGAAGTGGTCACAAGGCAAGGTAGCTAAGTAACTTCAGATATTTAGGTTGGATGATAAAATGGTTTCAATCGGGATGAGAGAGAAATTAAGGATTCTCAGATCCAGATAATGAGGGAAATGATAGAGGTCAATCAAATCTAGGGAGAAATTAAGAATTCACTAATCTGGATATGAGTAGAAAACATGAAAATGACATAATAGTTCAAGATAGAGTGTTTTTAAACAAATTCTGAAATAATATTCATGTTATACATTTAGATTTAGAAAACATATAAGTATGTGAAAACTTCAGATAATAACAAAGAACAATTGAGAATACTTCACTGAAGTGGCCCAACACATGAATCCTGTAATATAATTCCTTTATTTCTCAATCCAGTCTATTGACTTGAAAATGGTACAAAGAACCCTCTGGTTCAGATCAGTACATCTATAGAAATGTTTAGCAATCCACAATCCACTCACAATACTTCGAATTTTGAAGTATTTATACAAAAAACTAATACAAAATATCCTAAATTGTCTTAGGAATTATTCAAGGAAAAATAAATATCTTCATGCAAGAAGATAGAGACAACTATCTAACTAATGCAAGTTGTCCCTGCTTTTATTGATTTTGATGTTTGTTGATTCATCTTTTTGTTGATTTGTCTTTGACTGTTGCTCAACGAAGGTTGTCTTTTCGGCAATTGAGTGTCCTTTACGTTGGGCGTATTTCACTTTGCTTTGTCATCTCTGTTTTGACTTTAAACTTTATCTTTCGTCTGATACACTTTAATTGCTTTGATGCTCTTTAAACTGTCTCTGTTTTCACTTTTATCTTTCAAAGTAAATCAATCAACTTCTCCCAATATTATGCATCTGGTAACTTGATCTTTACCATTCTTCTGAATATATTATTAGCCTCTGTATACTTTGAAAAAGTAGGCTTGTTAATGAATAAATGTTTTACCTCATGTTGTAGGTAAAAGAGGTTCTCAAAACTTTTGTAGAGTACTTTCCCTGTTAGAATTCCTTGCATAGTTGAATTTTTAGCTTGCTCCTTTGCCACTTCTTTGATTTTCTTATCATAATCTTCTTGTTTCATCAGCCTTTCATTGATAACCAAAGGATTTGGAAGGCCTTTATGTCTCAGAATATCAAACTTCATCATGAATCTGCTAATTGAAAGCTCCATGTTCTGAAATTTTTCTTCAAGTTGAACCATTAAGTTTCTCTTAAAAATCACCTTCCTAACTTCTAGGATTGTTTCTGTCCTGTCACTAATTCCAATTTCCTCTAATTCCTGCTTATTCTTGGAATTAAGAAACTTAATTATTTCAGTAGCCTCCTCTGGCTTCTTACCAAGTTCTTCCTTGATTTTTTGAATGGCTTCACTAGTTTCTTTCATAAGATCCTTTTTCTCATAAATAACCTGAATGGATGGCCAAATATCATTGACAGATTCAATCATTTTGGCCCACAACTGCTGCTTAGCTTGTGCAAGTGGTTCTTTCAATGTTAACTCTTTCTCTAACTTCTGCAGTTTCTCATTTAATCTGTTTGTTTTCTGTATTTCATTCTTGTGCATGATTTGTACTAGTTTCTTCTCATCCTCTAGAATTTTTAACTATTCTTTTAGTCTATTTATTTCATTAGTCTAGATGGACATTTCCCGCATTGCTTTAACTAGTTTGCCTACTTCATCACTAGGTTGTGTTGTTGTTGTAGATGACTCTACAGCTGAAGTAGTTGCTGATGAAATAGGAAGTGTTGTAGCTAATGGAACTGATCGGGCCAATGACTCTGCTAAGGTAGAAGGAACAATTGTAGTGACTATAGGAATAACAGTGACAGGATTGCTTCTGAGCTGGTCTTTTTCTCTTGCACTAACTTATCCATTTAATTTTCCATTTCTTTTAATTGGGCAGTTAACTGAAGAATGAGGTTCATCATCTTATCTTTTTGGCTTCCATCCTGTAATACTTCTTTGGCCTGTGGGTGTTCAGTAGGAGGCAATTTGAGCTGTTTCTTTAATACAAAAATGTCTTTATTTTTTTTCTTTATGAGTTCTTCTGCAACTTTGACATTTTTTGGATCGTATCCTACTTCAATAACAAAATCTTCCAAAGATTTAATTCTGTTATCTTTATCTTGTGAAGATGCTTTTTCTAGCTTTAGCTGACCTCTGATGTTTTCAAGAGTATTTTGCAGCTTTTGTACACTCATGGCTTTGTTTGTCATGGTAGAATACAACATTTCACCAATTTTCTTGTGAAATTCTATTTGGTCTATAGGATGAAGATATTTTTCTTGAACTTCATATGATGTCTTTTTATAATATACTGATGACTTAGGATGCTTCATTGGTGGTTGTAGAAAGGTCATCTTCATCTTCCTGGTCTTGTAGTCAAATGTTGAAAGTAACCTTCTTTGATCACTTGGTGTTTGTTTCCAGTATTGGGCATAAGTATTTGCTTTTTATGCCTCATTCCTGAGCTTGATTTATTTATACTTCTTCATAATATCCCACTCTTTATCTGCTAGCTTACTTGATGAAGACACTTCAACACTATGCTGCTTTTGAATAATCCGAGTGTAAGATGTTGAAGGTTGGTGAGTTTCCTCTGAAACTACTGGAGGTGCATTGTCTTTTACCACTGTGCACGTGTCTATGATCTCAATAGTTTAAACTTACTAATTTACATGATTAAATTTGGGCTTCTTCCTATACATCACTTTGAATTTTGTTTCAGTGGTATTTTCAACTAAGTATGATCCTTCTTCTCTGACTCTTTTAGAGTTCCTATCCTGTGGGGTTGGAGTCTACAAGATGGAACTAGTATCACCTTGCTTCTCTACCTCTTTCAAAGTGTTCTCCAACCATTAAGACTGATTGGAATATTTCTCAATGTTTGGCTTTGATTCATGTACATAAGGAGTTAATTTAAATTTGGCTCTTAACTTGCTTATAACTCCTAAAGGATCATAATACCATTGGAAACTTTGACTGAACTTAATTTCCTGAAAATATTTTTCTGCTTGTTGACCTACACTTCTATTGTTGCAAATAAAAGGACCAGTCTGATTTTTTATCTTAAATTGTGTCTTCTTTTTGGCTGACATGAAATTCACTTCATCAGGGTTAAGTATTTGCCTAATATATTCAAGCGCAAATAACCTCATTGGGAGGGATTTGGGAAGCTTATATGGAAAGAGATTAGGTCCATATACCCTAATCTCTATTTGGTTGTGATAAAGGTACCAATATCCTATCCTACTGTGTCCTGATAACTACAGGACCTTTTTTTATATCATCACTGATTCTTGGTTGACTGCTGTTGTTCAGCATGTTGACAATTGGATGGATGAATGAGTCAATGAAATATTTTTATGTGGACTATGTGGAGTCTTTCCTGATTAATGGAGTCCAAATGATTATTGACTTAGGGTTACCTTCAACATCCAGCTTTTGAAGGTTGATAGAAAATCTTTCAGATTGGAAGTATAAAAACATGTGAAACAATATTGATGAATATTTGAAGACACCTTCTTTAGCCATTTTAACAAGTTGTTCATGAATTGTATCAGATTGGTACTGGGAAAAATTGAATATAAAAGAAGGAGCCCGACCAAGAGAGAAAATAGAAAGGAAGCCTAGGACTGAAGCATCAACATGCTCATAAGTAAAATAACCCAAAATACAAGACAACATTGTGATAATATGCCTGGTTCTCTCAAAGAATATAGCTGCTTGATAAGGAGGATTAGTCTTGGGAGTTTCTACTGATGAGAGAATGAATGTTTGGAATATCTGGAACCTCTTGGGGAAGTCCAGATTCAGATACAACTGAGTAATGGTCTCAATATACAGAGGGGTTTCGTCAGGCCTAGGTTGAATTTGCAGCATTTGGTTTATTGATTTAGTTGTGATAGTGAATAAAATCTCTTTACCAGGGGTTATTAGGGCTCTTTGGTCAGACAAATAACTAGTTTCACAGAGTCTGATGACCTTTGGACACTGGAAGGTATGTGGGACAATGTACTTGGGAAAATTAGACTCCCAAAGGAAAACATCATCAGCTTGGTCAATTAACTTATCATGGCTCCAACAGTGGAGCTCAAGGAGGTTAAACTCAGTGACAGGGTCACTAATTTTAGATTCTCTGTCTGCTAAGGGAGTGTGTTCTACATCCACAACTAGAGGTTGCAACGGATTAACTGTTACAATGCCTTGAGAAGTCATATATATATATATTTTTAATGGTTACTCTTTGATTCAGAAAATAGACTCAGGACCTTTAGGAATGCCATGAAATATTATTACAGTCTGCACAAGGGTTTGGGATGAAACAGTGGATTTTCCTCTGGTCTACAACGCTTCAATTAATCAAATAATTACTCTTTGTGACCAAGAAATAAACTTAGGATCTCAGGAATACTTGTGAAAATATGACTAGGATCTGCAGAAAAAGGTTTGGGAAGCAACAAGGGGCTTTCTTTTGGTCTTCAAAGCTCCAAATTGGTTCAATTAACCTACTACTTTCTTTAAATTTTAAGTACAAGCCTTGGTATTTAGGAATACCTGGAGAATGAAGGCTTTTCTGTTTGCAGAAAGGTTCTTTGAAGAAACGGAGGCTTTTTAAGGCTTCAATAGTCTTTATACTATTTCTGCATCTTTTTTGGAGTAAAAAGGCCTTGAATTCTCATTGAAATATCTTTAAAATAGGCTGAGAGAGCTTTGTGGCTTGAAAATAGGTTGGCAGAGCTTTTTCTTTGCGCAAATATGAACAAACAAATAGTAAAAGGATTTAAAGGGCATCTTTATGCTTTTTAACCAAACAGTGGTTAAACTTTAAGTGCGGGGTCAAATTCAAATGGAGGGTGGTATAGTTGCAACAAGGAGGAATACAATTTGGTGGTTTTCGCATGGTCTAAAGTGGATGGGAGGTATCATTTGGAGGGATGTGATGCAATGAAAGGTTTCCACGTAGCATGGATCAGGGTTGTGAAAACAACTTATTTCGCAAGCTCCGCATAATGTTAAAAGTCAAGCTTTTGGGAATACGATAAAGGATATTGGCCATTGGATTTGGGGAATAACGATTGGACGGATGGGCGAATGAGCAGGATCCTTCGAGGATTTGATAGGCGTGGGGCTCAGGTTTTAATTCAATGTGATGTATTATGATATAAACTATGGCTTAATATATATGGGGTCAAGGCTTTATAGTAGGCGGGGTTATAATAAGTGGGCCCAAAAATATATATAGGCGGGGTGATAAAACTATATATTAAATTAATCATAAAGGGTTGGGAAATACATATAAAGGGGAATTAATAAAATATGGGATTAGCTATACATATATTAATCGGGGGTTAATAATATACAGTGGAATGTTAATATGGGCAGGAATGAGTTATGTGCAGGAATGTAAAATACACTAAGTTTTTAATGTAAAATTGATATTGGGAATGATTTTTCATAGTGGGACCCAACATATAATTTTAACCATTTAGACTTAGGATAAGGGGGTTTTGGGGGTATTTTGAATGAAAAGGGAAGTTAATAAAGGTATTATAACTTTTCCAAAGGGAAATGTATTTTTAACTATGAGAAAGGGGTGTTTCGGTAGGGAAAATGAGTGTAGTAAAGGGAAAGGTTAACATGAAGGGGAAGGGGTATTTTTACAAGGGAAATGAATTTAGAGGGAAGTTATTAAATATGAAATGATCCATTTCTGCTATCCATGCATTGTGAAAACTGCTTCTTCCTACCCATCATCTACCCTAAAAAAATTTCTTCATTTATTTGGGTGCATTTGAGCTTGCAAACCCTTAAATTTTTCTTTGATAAGAAAATTATATAATTCTAACCTTATGAATTCCAATGGCCCAGATTAAACTGTTGAGCTCATTATTATTTTCTACCTAACTAATGATCTGCCAAGGTTAAAGAGTTTGGCTAGATCTTTATTCTCTATCTATCAGCATGAAAATATAAAACATGAATAATCAATATTAAGTTGTTTGACTCTCATGGATTGTGGCATTTGTGACAAGATGCACACACCCTTATTTTGCAAAGTAAAATAAAAAGTAGTGGAATTTGAATTTGCATCACTTTCATGATATTTTTTATCCTTTTTTTTTGTTGGGGTTCATATTTTATATTCTTTTTTGATATTTTGCTTTCAATCCTTTCATTTTTATTTTAGGATTTTTACCCTCTTTACATTTTTTGATATGGGAAATACATATTACAAGACTAATTATAGTCAATTCAAAATTATGAATCATATTATTATAGGACCCTAACAGTGGCTCCACATGGGGATGGCATTTCCTCGTGAAATGTCAATAACTTTAAGATCAGTAGCCTTGGAACTTTGACTGTGTTTGCCTTGAAACTATTTTCTAAGCTTTGATTTATTCATACTTATGATCATTTTCCTTTCAAAACTTAGGGCCTTCTCTTCGGGCTTCAACTTTGCAAGAAAAACATCCAATCCAATCTAGACTTTGCAATGTTATGAACAATGAGAAAAGTAAACAAAGTGAACTACTGTTAATCTCGGGAATAGTAATGCTTCAGCATCCTACCATTGATAGGTCCACCTGGCTGATCTAATCCATCTAACTACTTAAAAAAGAATGCATTGTTACCTCTGTAACCATAAATGATATAGGGACCTTTCCATAGGAAATCAAATTTAGAATGTTTACCTTTATCTTGTCTTCTTGAATCGTATTTAAGAACTTTATCACCTATGTCAAAATCATCTTCCTTTGTTTTCTTGTCAAATATTTTTTTAATTTTATCTTGGATAACTTGTGATTTGACATAGACTTCTTCCCTGGTTTGCTGCAAATGTATGGTCCAATTTATCCTTCTCTGGATATCATTGGGTTCTACATGTATTTCTTATAACATATTCATCGTTGGCACTCCTAAAGAGGATGGAAAAACACCATCCATCCCATATACTAGTTGATAAGGGGATGTACCAATGGACTTCTTTCTGGTGAGTCTGTCTATCCATAAGACATTAATTAACCTTTTGTTCCAGGTCTTTTTGTTGTCTTCTAATAGTTTTTTGATGATATTAACCAGGCTTTTATCTGAGGATTCTACAACTCCATTACCTTGAGGGTAATAGGCAGTGGAACGTCCAAGGTTAATGTGTTATTTTTTTGCAGAAGTCAATCATTTTCTTCGACTTGAAATTAGTTGCATTATTCGTAATGAGATTTTGAGGGCATCCAAATCTATACAATATATTGTTCTTAAATAATGAGATTATGACATAATCAATGGCTTGTTTAGACAGAATAGCTTCTATTCACTTGGTGAAATAGTTTGCAGTTTTCAAAATTCATTTATGTTGGGTTGAGGATGGTGGGTGTATTTCACCAATGAAGTCTAAACCCCATTGTTGAAATTGCATTTCTGTGGAGATGGGTTTGAGGGGTAAATATAATAGTTTTTTTTTCTTCCCTTCAAAGATCTGGCATTTGTGACAAGAGGTCGCATACTTTATTACATCTACAAAAAGAGTGGGCCAGTAAAAACCTGCCCTAAAGATTTTATCAGCGGTTGATTTCCAATAAAGGTGTCCTCCACAGTCACCTGCATGAAAATCTTCCATAACTTTATCAGCTTCATCTTTAAGTAAAAAATTTAATAAAATTCCACCATGATCTTTCCAAAACAAAACATTGTATATGATACAATATTTCATTTATTTTAACTTTAGGAATCTACCTTTAGTTGTAGAAAATCTACGAGGAGCTTGTAAGTTTAGTAAAAAAAATATGATATCTGCATACCAAGGTGAATCTAGAAAAGCTTCACTGATCTATGGAGTCGCCATCTCTTCCTGATCATCTAATTGAGCAATAAAATTTATATCTAAGGCCTGAAAGTTCAATTCATCCATGAGTTTGGCTAAACCTTGGCCTTTTATGAGTTTGGTGGGCTTAATTTCAATGTCATATTCCAAAATAGTGGCAATCCATTTGCCTCTCTTACCATCAGGCCCATTCTGAGTTAGAATGTCCTTAACTACTGAATTTGGAACATGCAATGATGTGTGAGTATGAGATATACACTCTAAAGTCTTTAATAGCCTTTACTAAAGAAAGTGATTATTTTTCCATTATGTTTTACTTTAGTGTGGCATCTCTTAGGGATTTTATGAAGAAAGCAATGGGCTGCTCGTAACCTTGATCATTCTTCTACAGTAATACTACAACAATTGTATGTTCTAAAGCAAAAGAAAAATAATAAAATCTTTTTTGAAATCAGGACTTATTCGGATTGGTGTTCTTGTAAGGGCTAGTTTGATTCATTCAAAGGATTGTTTAGCCTCTACTGTCCATTTAAGTGTTGAATATTTCTTTAACATGTTATTCAATTCTCTAATTAATTCTGCTAAATTTGAAATGAATCTTCTGAGGAAATTGATTTCACCTAAGAAATCTTGTAATTCCTTGATATTTCTAGGATGTCTTATGTTCAAAATGGCCTCTATTCTAGATGGATCTATCCTAATTCCCTCTTTTGAGATTATATGTCCTAACAGTTTACCTTCTTCAAGTCCAAAGAGAGCCTTTTTTGGATTTAAAGAAACACCAAATTTTCTGAATTTAATAAACACTTGTCTGAGATGATCTAAATGTTCATTATCTATTTTTGAAAATACTGTTATGTCATCTAGATAAATGACAAGAAAATCATGAATTTATTTGGAAAAATCTATGTCCATAGTTCTATGGAATGTGGCTCCTGCATTCATTAATCCAAAAGGAATTTTTAGATACATGAAAGTACCCCAAGGAGTAGTAAATGTTGTCTTTGGTTGGTCTTATGGCTGAACTGATATTTGATTATATCCAGAGAATCCAGCAAGAAATGAAATCATGGATGATCCCACCACCCTCTATAAAATATGATCCATTTTGGGGAGGGGATAGTTATCTTTTAGGGACACTTTGTTTAAGTTCTGGAAATCAACACAAAGTCTGATTTCCCCTTTTTTTCTTCCTAGTGGGAACTAAGTTTGAAACCCAATCAAAATATCTGATAGGTGCAATGATCTGTGCTTCACACATTATTTTTACCTCTTTTTCAATCAAAGTCATAAGAACTAGATTGATTCTCCTAAGCTTCTGTTTAAATGGTTTATAATCTTCTTTGATAGGTATTTTGTGTTGAATTATGCTGGTGTCATAAGATTTAAGGTATTCATAGCTCCATGCAAACACATCTTGAAATTCTTTAAACAAAACTATGTATTTCAATTTTTATTCTTGAGGTAATGCTTTGGAAAGTTTGATAAGCTTAGGTTTGTGTTATGTTCCTATATTACATTCTTCTATGTCTGATCTTAATGGTTCTATTTTTGGTTTTCTTGGAACATCATTTGAATCAAAAAGATCTTCTAATGGAGCTAATCCCCTAGGTAAAATGTTATTATTAAGGTTTAAAATCTTAGAATCATCATTGCTATTTCTTCTATTTCAAATTTTTCTAACTTATCTATTTCTACTTGTGTGAATTTAGTGGGTTCAGTTAAATCTATCTCACACTATCTATTTTATCATCTACTGTACAATCTGTATCTATGTTACAATTATGGAATTCTCCCTCAGCATTCATAAAGTTGTAGATTTGAGTATCCTGTGTAAATATCTGATAATATTTCAAGTTGTATGGTATAGTAGGCCTGTGTCTTACCTCTACTGTATATTGGTGATTTGGCTGAAAAGGAAGATTGCAGGTGCTAGCAAAAGTTGCTAAACTGTGTGCCTGCATTTTATCTTTCCTAGGAATTACAACAAAGTCAATTTAAAGCAACTCTTTAATCATATCTAAAAAAATTTCTCTGTATTGGCTTAGTCTAGGATTATACACAGAATATTCTCCTCTAATTTGTTTTACGATTAAGTCAGAGTCTCCCATGATAGAAACTCTTTTGACCCCTAGATTTCTAATAATCTGCAGTCCTAAGATTAAAGCTTCATAATCTGCCATGTTGTTTGTAAATTTAAATTTTAATCTAAAGGCATGACCTTCTGAATGATTATTTTCCATGTTATGAATCTAAACTCCTACTCCTACTCCTAGTTTTTTTACTGAACCATAAAAGTCTAAGTACCACATTGATTCAAGAAAAATGTTATCACTGTCAACTTCCTTATGTTTATGTTTCAATGTTGTGTTTTTATCTATGCTAGAATCAGAATTACATAAAATGAAAGAATCCATATCAGAGTGTACATATTAAATAGGATATTTCTGTGGACGTTGTTCTGTACTACTGATCATGTACTTCATTAGAGTCTCTCTGTAAAGCTTTTTGGGTTGAACAAATACTAAAATTTTGGCATAAGACATGTCTAATTGTAGAGATCCATGCAACTTTTCTCCCCATGAGCGAGATAATAGCATTCCATATTTTGGAGGGATATCAAAAACCTCAATATCCATGACTATACTTTTTCCTGTGTATTGGACTAAAGTGACACACAAATCATCTATTAAGCCAAGACATTTTACTTTGCTAGAATCAAAAGAGAAAATATATTTACATGGTCTAGTGATATCTAGATTCAAAGTTTCCATAACAGCTTTTGGCATTAAATTGTGGGATGCTCCTCAATCTAGCATAGCATTGTGTAAGATTTGATCATGAATACTCAAGCTAATGTAGAAAGGAGAAACACCACCTTCTTGATGTTTTCCATTTACCTCAGGGCCAAAAAGTAGTTCTGGTTGATCATCATTTAGATTAATAGAGTCTTCTCCTTCATTGATGTTCAATGTTTCAGTGATCTATGATTTGTATAAATCATGTTTTACCAATTCTGTTAAAGGAATTGGTATTTTCAGTTTGGAAATTTCAGTGTGGATGTTAAATGGTGCTTGTGTTTTTCCTAACTGAATTATTTCCTCTTTAATAACTGTAGTTTGAGTGTTTTTATCTTTTTTATCTACAGTTGGTTTTTCTGTTTGTGTTTCCACTATTTTCTTATTTTCAATTTTGTTTTGTGGGTCAGTTTGAGTAGCAGTGGTAACTTTGGTAGGTTCTGGAATTTCAGCAGCTGTTTTAGCATATTTTGAACTTTCAACAACTATTTTGGTAGCATATTTTTTAGGATCAACTGATTTTTGATCAATGGAAGATGTTGTTTTAGTAGAAACTATTGTTTTAGTAGCAGAATATTTTTGAGGATCAGCTGATGTTTGAACAACAGTATCTGTAATGTCAACAATTTTAGGACTGGGTGCAATTTTTGGACTAGAAATTTTCTTATTTGAACTAAATTTTTTTTGGGTTTCCCTAGGGATAATTTGTAGTACTTTGGTTGTAGGAGCTTCTATTGTTTTTATGGTATGAGTTTGGGAATTTTTCTTAATAGGGGCTTCTACATTTTTCTTACTCCTAAGGTTATATTGCTTGTGAACTTCATTAATGGCAAAATCGTAACCTTGCTTATAATCAAAAGACTCTCCAAATTGTAACTGTAACTATTGTATCTCGTATAATTCATGTCCTTCTTGTGTAAGAAAAATAGTATTATCATCATTGATTCCCATTAAGTTAATTTGAGTGTCTTAATCTTCTTCATTTTGGTGAGAACTTTCATCATAGTTCTCTTGGAAAGGTGGCCTTATTTGTTGATCAGGTGCTGATTCTCTAGATTTAACAGTGTTGGTATTCTTTCTAAAATTGGGATTTCTTATTTGATGACCTTGTTGTTGATTATCCCACTATGGTTTCCTTTCCATATTTTCTAATCTATCCATCATTTTTTCCATAGATTTTGCTAAACTATCTATTTTACTATGTGATGTAGATGGTTCATATTTTATTGTTACACTTCTTTCATTTCTCATTCTGGCTCTCTTAGCTAACAAATTTTCTTCTACACTAACTGCATTGCTTTGCATGTGTTCTAGTGTTTCTCGGTTTCTTTCCCTCAATTGGTATGACATATCCATATAAAAACCATCGGGAAATTTGATTAAAGCTACATCTGGTGGGGGTTTGATGTTTGCTAGAATAGCATTATAGATATTGTTGAATCTAGTACAATAGTCCTGAACTGACTCATTAGGAGCTTTTTTAATGTGTTCATATTCAGACAAAATTTGTAAAGGATTCTTCTTTTTCTCCCATCTATTGAAGCTTCTAAACTAGCTATATGATTGACAGGTAAAGATTTAAACCATTTCTTTACTTCTCCGGCTAAAGTTTGGGCAAATAGTCTCATTTGAACATCAACCTCATCAATTTCATGCAATTCAATGTAATCAGTCATTTTTTAACATGTTGTTGTGCAATGTATTGACTAGTTCCATCAAATTGAGGGATTTGTCTTTGGTAATATAGGAGCATAGCATGTAATTGAGCTGGTAGGACCAATGGGGCATATCTGGCATCCATGGCTAAGATTATAGCTTGGCTGGGAGTTAAATTGGTGGTGCTTGGTGATGAGGTTGAAGTACTTGCAGATGAACTTGGGATACTAGGAGATGTACTTGGAAATGATGTTGAAGTACTTGAAAATGTAGCAGTAGTGGTAGAAGGTGAACTTGAAGTATTTGGAGATGGAAATAAAACTCTAGGTTGAAGAGGAAGCTTGGGGATGAATGACTCAGTGGAATGAAGTGTAGCGGAAGTAATAGATGAGCTAGTACTAAATAAATTTGAATTTATAGACTCTGAATGAATGGTAGAATACTTAGGGGTATAAGTAGATAAAGCAGTCAATTCAACAGAATGTTGGAAAAATGCTTCATCAATTTCCTTAATCAAAGTTGCAGCCAAAGCATCAAGTTTATCATAAGGTTCTAGAGCTTGTTGATATGAATCAAGTGAAACAACTTCCTTTTTAGTTTCAATAAATGAAATTAAAATAGGATATATTACACTATCATAGATGGAACTTTCTGATTTAGTTCTAAACATAAAGTGTTCAAAAGCTAAATCAAATTCAATATCTTGTAAACTTGATAATTGTTTGGGGAGGGAATTTTATTTAATAAATGAACTTTTATTAACAAGACTTTTAATTTTTTGTTTTTCTTTAAAATTCTATCAGGATCATCTACTATTACAGCAGGTTGTGGATCAGGATGAGACTTGGTATAGTAGATTCTTCTGGAAGCAAGAATTTTAATTTTTAATGAAAGTTTTACTAACAATCCTAAAACAACCTTAAGGTGAAAAGATAAGTGAAAGTATTTCATTTAAGGTTTATTTTAAACACTTAGGACTGATTTCCCCAGTATGTTATCACTCTAATAATTCTTAGGGTTTTAAGTATGAGGGGTTTCCGCAATGCATTATATTAGATATCATTTTTGGGATTCAACTACGTTAATTTAGTCATTCATCTATGACCATTTCCATGAGAGGTAGTCTTAACTGACTAATTTCTCATGATTTTTGAATAGTCCACTTAGCACTCATTGCATCGGGTGATGCTCACAGGGGTGAAGAAGTGGGATTGAAACTAGTGAAATGAATCACATAGCGTCAATCATCACTTCCGAGGCTTGCACCCGGTAACCAGGACTTCTCGGGAGGTCACACATCCCAGAACTCCTCTGGCTCAAGCGTGCTTAATTGTGGAGTTTTCCCCACAATCAAACCCACTTAGCTTGCTACCCCATTTGCAAAACCTTAGCAACTATTGTGCCTCATGAACCATTTAAGAAGAGATCCCTTTACTCTTAGTATTTTAAGCGTGATGGGTTTCCGCAGTGCATTATATTAGATATCATTTTTGGGATTCAACTGCGTTAATTTAGTCATTCATCTTTGACCATTTCCATGAGAGGTAGTCGTAACTGACTAATTTCTTATGATTTTTGAATAGTCCACTTAGCACTCATTGCATCGTGTGATGCTCACAGGGGTGAAGAAGTGGGATTGAAACTAGTGAAATGAATCACATAGCGTCAATCATCACTTCCGGGGCTTGCACCCGGTAACCAAGACTTTCCGGGAGGTCACCCATCCCAGAACTCCTCTGGCTCAAGCGTGCTTAATTGTGGAGTTTTCCCCACAATCAAGCCCACTTAGCTTGCTACCCCATTTGCAAAACCTTAACAACTATTTTGCCTCATGAACCATTTAAGAAGAGATCCCTTTACTGTTAGTATTTTAAGTATGAGGGGTTTCCGCAGTGCATTATATTAGATATCATTTTTGGGATTCAACTGCGTTAATTTAGTCATTCATCTATGACCATTTCCATGAGAGTTAGTCGTAACTAACTAATTTATCATGATTTTTGAATAGTCCACTTAGCACTCATTGCATCGGGTGATGCTCACAAAGGTGAAGAAGTGGGATTGAAACTAGTGAAATGAATCACATAGCGTCAATCATCACTTCCGGGGCTTGCACCCGGTAACTAGGACTTCTCGGGAGGTCAAGCATCCCAGAACTCCTCTGGCTCAAGCGCGCTTAACTGTGGAGTTTTCCCCACAATCAAGCCCACTTAGCTTGCTACCCCATTTGCAAAACCTTAGCAACTATTGTGCCTCATGAACCATTTAAGAAAGAGATCCCTTTACTCTTAGTATTTTAAGTATGAGGGTTTCCACGATGCATTATGTTAGATATCATTTTTTGAGATTCCGTACGTTAATTTAGTCATTCATCTGTGACCATTTCCATAAGGTAGTCGTAACTGATTAATTTCTCATGATTCTTGAATAGTCCACTTAGCACTCATTGCATCGGGTGATGCTCACAGGGGAGACGAAGGGGGATTGAAACTAGTGAAATGAATCACATAGCATCGATCATCACTTAGGGGCTTGCCGGTAACCGAGACTTCTAGAAGTGCCCATACCAGAACTCCTCTGGCTCAAGCGCGCTTAACTGTGGAGTTTTCCCCACAATCAAGCCCACTTCGCTTGCTACCCCATTTGCAAAACCTTAGCAACTATTGTGCCTCATGAACCATTCAAGAAGAGATCCCTTTACTCTTAGTATTTTAAGTATGAGGGGTTTCCGCAGTGCATTATATTAGATATCATTTTGGGATTCAACTGCGTTAATTTAGTCATTCATCTATGACCATTTCCATGGGAGGTAGTCGTAACTGACTAATTTCTCATGATTTTTGAATAGTCCACTTAGCACTCATTGCATCGGGTGATGCTCACAGGGGTGAAGAAGTGGGATTGAAACTAGTGAAATGAATCACATAGCATCAATCATCACTTTCGGGGCTTGCACCCGGTAACCAGGACTTCCCGGGAGGTCACCCATCCCAGAACTCCTCTGGCTCAAGCGCGCTTAACTATGGAGTTTTCCCCACAATCAAGCCCACTTAACTTGCTACCCCATTTGCAAAACCTTAGCAACTATTGTGCCTCATGAACCATTCAAGAAGAGATCCCTTTACTCTTAGTATTTTAAGTATGAGGGGTTTCCGCAGTGCATTATATTAGATATAATTTTTGGGATTCAACTGCGTTAATTTAGTCATTCATCTATGACCATTTCCATGAGAGGTAGTCAAAACTGACTAATTTCTCATGATTTTTGAAAAGTCCACTTAGCACTCATTGCATCGGGTGATGCTCACAGGGGTGAAGAAGTGGGATTGAAACTAGTGAAATGAATCACATAGCGATAAATCTGTCATAGAGGCTTGCCGTGCAACTAGGACTTCTAGGAGGTCACCATCCCGAACTCCTTTGGCTCAGCGATAGCAGCTATGGAGTTTGCCTGATCAGAAAGCCCAATTAGCTTGCCACCCCATTTGCAAAACCTTAGCAACTGTTGTGCCTCATGAACCATTGAAAGATCCCTTTATATTAGTATTTTAGTATTGAGGGGTTTCGCGGTGCATTATATTAGATATCATTTTTGGGATTCGGTACGCGTTAATTTAGTCATTCATCTATGACCATTTCCATGAGAGATAGTCGTAACTAACTAATTTCTCATGATTTTTGAATAGTCCACTTAGCACTCATTGCATCAGGCGATGCTCACAGGGGTGAAGAAGTGGGATTGAAACTAGTGAAATGAATCACATAGCGTCAATCATCACTTCCGGGGCTTGCACCCGGTAACCAGGACTTCCTGAGAGGTCACCCATCCCAGAACTCCTCTGGCTCAATCGCGCTTAACTGTAGAGTTTTCCCCACAATCAAGCCCACTTATCTTGCTACCCCATTTGCAAAACCTTAGCAACTATTAGGGTTGTTAGTCTTTTTGGTTTGAAGAATATTAGAGGTAATCACAAACCTACTTTTAAGCTTAAGGATCTAGTCAATTCTTAGGGTTGTTAGTCTTTTTGGTTTGAAGAATATTAGAGGTAACCACAAACCTAATTTTAAGCTTTAGGATCTAGCCTTCCTAATGCTCAGAGAGGGCTCTCTCTTTATGATTTAACTTTGTTGATTTTAGTTGATTTTAGGCTAGTTATGTGAGATTGATTGGGTTTTGATTTTGGGTTTGGTTTGGTGGTGGAATCAATGATTCAGATGGATAGATGTAGGTTTGAATTCCATTGGGGTAATGGAGTTAATGTATCAAGCAACAGAGAAGAATCAAGGTTCTAAAGGGAAGAGTTCAAAGGGCAAGGTAGCTGAGTAACTTCAAATCGTTAGGCTGGATGATGAAATGGTTTCAATCGGGATGAGAGAGCAATTAAGGATTCTCAGATCCAGATAATGAGGGAAATGACAGAGGTCAATCGAAACTAGGGATAAATTAAGAATTCCCTAATTTGGATATCAGTAGAAAACATGAAAATGACATAACAGTTCAAGACAGAGTGTTTTTAAACAATTCTAAATTAATATTCCTGTTATACTTTTAGATTTAGAAAACATGTAAGTATGTGAAAAATTCAGATAATAACAAAGAACAATTGAGAGTACTTCACTGAAGTGGCCCAACACATGAAGCTGTAATATAATGCCTTTATTGCTTAATCTAGTCTACTTACTTGAAAATGGTACAAAGAACCCTCTGGTTCAGATCAATATATCTATAGAAATGTTTAGAAATCCACATTAATACACCCACAATACTTCAAACTGTGAAGTATTTATACAAAAAACTAATACAAAATATCCTAAACTGTCTTAGGAATTATTCAAGGAAAAATAAATATCTTCATGCAAGAAGATAGAGACATTTATCTAACTAATGTAAGCTGTCAATGCTTTTATTGATTTTGTTGTTTGTTGTTTGATCTTTTCGCTGATTTGTCTCTGACTGTTGCTCAACGAAGGTTTTCTTTTATGCAGCTGAGTGTCCTTTACGCTGGCTTTATTTCACTTTGTTTTTTCATCTTTGTTTTGACTTTAAACTTTTCCTTTCATCTGATACACTTTAACTACTCTGATACTCTTTAAACTGTCTTTGTTTTCACTTTTATCTTTCAAAGTAAATCAATCAACTTCTCCCAATATTTTGCATCTGGTAACTTGATATTTACCATTCTTATGAATATATCTTCAACCTCTATATACTTTGCAAAAGTAGCCTTGTTAATGAATAAATGTTTTACCTCATGTTGTAGGTAAAAGAGGTTCTCAAAACTTTTGTAGAGTACTTTTCCTATTGGAATTCCTTGCATAGTTGAATTGTTAGCTTGCTCCTTTGCCACTTCTCTGATTTTCTTATCGTAATATTCTTGTTTCATCAACTTGGAATTGACAACCAGAGGATTTGGAAGGCCTTTCTGTCTCAGAATATCAAACTTCATCATGAATCTGGTTATGGAAAGCTCCATGTTCTGAAATTTTTCTTCAAGTTGAACCATTAAGTTTCTCTTAGAAATCACCTTCCTAAATTCTAGGATTGTTTCTGTCCTATCACTAATTCCAATTTCCTCTAATTCCTGCTTATCCTTGGAATTAAGAAACTTAATGATTTCATTATCCTCCTCTGGCTTCTTACCAAGTTATTCCTTGATTTTCTGAATGGCTTCACTAGCTGCTTTGATAATATCTTTTTGCTCATAAATAACCTGAATGGATGGCCAAATATCATTGAAAGATTCAATGATATTGACCCATAGCTGCTACTTAGCTTGTGCAAGTGGTTCTTTCAATGTTAACTCTTTCTCTAACTTCTGCGATTTCTCATTTAATCTATTTTTTTTCTGTATTTCATTCTTGTGCATGATTTGTACTAGTTTATTCTCATCCTCTAGACTTTTTAACTGTTCTTTAAGTCTATTTATTTCATTAGTCTGGATGGAAATTTATTGTATTGCTTTAACTAGTTTGCATGCTTCATCACTAGGTTGTGCTACTGTTGTAGATGAATCTGTAGCTGAAGTAGTTGCTGATGAAATACGAAGTGTTGTAGCTAATGGAACTGATGGTGCCAATGAATCTGCTAAGGTAGAAGGAACAACTGTAGTGACTGTAGGAATAATAGTGACAGGGATTACTTCTGAGCTGGTATTTTTCTCTTGCACTAACTTAACCATTTCATTTTCTATTTCTTTTAAATGGGAAGTTAACTGAAGAATGAGGTTCATCATCTCATGTTTTTGGCTTAGATCCTGTAATACTTCTTTGGCATGTGGTTGTTCAGTAGGAGGAAATTTGAGCTATTTCTTTAATACAACAATGTCTTCATTCTTTTTTCTTTATGAGTTCTTCTGCAACTTTGACATTTTTTGGATCATATCCTTCTTCAATAACCAAATCATCCAGAGATTTAATTATGTTATATTTAGCCTGTGAGGATGCTTTTTCTAGCTTTAGCTAACCTCTGATGTTTTCAAGAGTATTTTGTAGCTTCTGTACACTCATGGCTTTGTTTGTCATGGTAGAATACAACATTTCACCAGCTTTCTTGTGAAATTCTATTTTGTCTATAAGATGAAGATCTTTTTCTTGAACTTCATATCATGTCTTTTTATAATATTTTGATGACTTAGGATGCTTCACTGTTGGCTGTAGGAAGGTCATCTGCATCTTCCTGGTCTTGTAGTCAAATGTTGAAAGCAACTTGCTTTGATCACTTGGTGTTTGTTTCCAGTATTGGGCATAAGTATCTGCTTTTAATGCATCATTCCTGAGCTTGATTTCTTTATACTTCTGCATAATATCCTGCTCTTTATCTAGTGGCTTACTTGATGAAGCCACTTCAACACTATGCTGCTTTTGAATAATCTGAGCATTAGACGTTGAAGGCTCGTGAGTTTCCTTTGAAAATGTTGGAGGTGAATTGTCTTTTACCACTGTGTCTGTGTCTATGATCTCAATAGTTTCAACTTGCTGATTTATAGGATTAAATTTGGGCTTCTTCCTGTAAATCAGTTTGAATTTTGTTTCAGTGGTAGTTTCAGCTAAGTGTGATCCTTCTTCTCTGACTCTTTTAGAGTTCCTATCCTGTGGGGCTGGAGTCTGCAAGATGGAACTAGTATCACCTTGCTTCTTTGCCTCTTTCAAAGTGTTCTTCAACCATTTAGACTGATTGGAGTATTTCTCAATGTCTGGCTTGGATTCATGTACATGAGGAGTTAATTTAAATTTGACTCTTAACTTGCTTATAACTCCTAAAGGATCATAATACCATTGGAAACTTTCACTGAACTTAAGTTCCTGAAAAAAAATTTCTGTTTGCTGACCTGCACTTCTACTGTTGCAAATAAAAGGGCCAATCTAATTTTTTATCTTAAACTGTGTCTTATTTTTCGCTGACAAGAAATTCACTTCATCAAAGTTAAGGATCTGCCTGATATATTCAAGCGAAAATAACCTCATTGGGAGGTATTTAGGCAGCTTATATGGAAAGATATTAGATCCATATACCCTAATATCTGTGTGGTTCTGATAAAGGTACCAATCTCCTATCCTATTGTGTTCTGATAATTGTAGGACCTTTTTTATATCATCACTGATTCTTGGTTGACTGCTACTGTTGAGCTTGTTGACAATTGGATGGATGAATGAGTTAATTAAGTCTCTGTATGTGGAATGTGTGGAGTCTTTCGTGATTAATGGATTCCAAAAGATTACTAATTTAGGGTTACTTTCAACATCCAGCTTTTGAAGGTTGATAGCAAATCTTTCAAATTGGAAGTATAAAAACATGTGAAACACTATCGATGAATATTTGAAGACACCTTCTTCTAGCATTTTAACAAGTTGTTCATAAATTGTATCAGAGAGGTACTAGGAAAAATTGAATATAGAAGAAGGAGGTTGAGCAGGGGAGAAAATAGAAAGGAAACCTAGGACTGAAGCATCAACATGATCATCAGTAAAATAACCCAAAATAAAAGACAACATTGTGATGATATGTGTGGTTCTCTCAGAGAATATAGCTGCTGGATAAGGAGGATTAGTCTTGTGAGTTTCTACTGATGAGGGAATGAATATTTGGAATATCTAGAACCTCTTGGAGAAGTCCAGATTCAGATACAACTGAGTAAGGGTCTCAATAGACAGAGGGGTTTCATCAGGCCTAGGTTGAATTTGCAGCATTTGGTTTATTGATTCAGCTGTGATAGTGAATAAAATCTCTTTACCATGGGTTATTAGGGCTCTTTGGTCAGGATAATAACTGGTTTTATAGATTCTGATGACCTCTGGACACTGGAAGGTCTGTGGGACAATGTACTTGGGAAAATTAGACTCCCAAAGGAAAACATCATCACCTTGGTAAATTGACTTATCATGGCTCCAACAGTGGAGCTCAAGGAGGCTAAACACATTGACAAGGTCAGTAATTTTAAGGTCTTTGTATTCTAAGGGAGTGTGTTCTACATCCACAACTGGAGGTTGCAGGGGATTAACTGTTACAATGCCTTGAGAAGCCATATTTTTTTTTTATTTTATCAATTAATTACTCTCTCATTCAGAAAATAGACTCAGGACCTTTAGGAATGTTGTGAAATATTATTACAGTTTGTAGAAGGGTTTGGGATGAAACAATGGCTTTTCCTCTAATTTTCAATGCTTCAATTGATCAAATAATTACTCTCTGTGATCAAGAAATAAACTTAGGATCTCAGGAATACTTGTGAGAAGATGACTAGGGTTTGCAGAAAAAGGTTTGGGAAGCAACAGGGGCTTTCTTTTGGTCTGCAAAGCTCCTAACTGGTTCAATTAACCTGTTACTTTCTTTCTCTTTTAAGTACAAGCATTGGTATTTAGGAATACCTGGAGAATGAAGGATTTTATGTTTGCAGAAAGGTTCTCTCAGGTAGTGGAGCCTTTCTGAGGCTTCAATAGTATTTATACTATTTCTGTAGCTTTTCTGGTGTAAAAAGGCCTCGAATTCTGGTTTAAATATCTTTAAAACATGTCGACAGAGCTTTGTGGCTTGAGAATAGGTTGGCAAAGATTTTTCTTTGCGCAAATCTGAACAATTAAATAGTAGAATGCTTTAAAGGGCGGCTTTATGATTTTTAACCAAACAGTGGCTAAACTTTAAGCACGGGGTCAAATTCAAATGGAGGATGGTTTTGTTACAACGAGCAGGAATACCATTTGGCAGTTTTCACATGGTCTAAAGTGGGTGGGTGGTATTCTTTGGAGGGATGCGATGCAATGAAAATTTGCCACGTAGCATGGAGCGGGGTTTTGAAAACAACGTATTTCACAAGCTCTGCATAATGTTAAAAGCTGTGCTTTCGGGAAAGCAATAAAGGATATTGGCCATTGGATCTGGGGAATAATGATTGGATGGATGGGCAAATGAGCGGGATCCGTCAGGGATTTGATAGGCGTGGGGCCCGAGTTTAAGTCAATGCAATGTATTATGATATAAACTATGGATTAATATATATGGGGTCGAGGCTTTAAAATAGGCGGGGTTATAATAAGTGGGCCCAGAAATATATATAGGCAGGGTGATAAAACCATATATTAAATTAACCATAAAGGGTTGGGAAATACATTTAAAGGGGAATTAATATAATACAGGATTAAATATATATATATATATCGGGGGTTAATAATATACAGTGGAATGTTAATATGTGCGGGAATGAGTTATGTGCGGTAATGTAAAATAATCTAAGTTTTTAATGTAAAATTGATATCGGGAAAGATTTTTCATAGTGGGACCTGACATATAAATTTAACCATTTAGACTTAGGATAAGGGGGTTTTGGGGATATTTTGAATGAAAAGGGAAATTAATAAAGGGATTTTTACTTTTCCAAAGGGAAAATGGATTTTTAACTATGAGAAAGGGGTGTTTAAGTAGGGAAAATGAGTGTAGTAAAGGGAAAGGTTAACATGAAGGGGAAGGGGTATTTTTACAAGGGAAATGAATTTAGAGGGAAGTTAGTAAATATGAAATGATCAATTTCTGCTATCCATGCCTTTTGAAAGCTGCTTCTTCCTACCCATCATCCACCCTAACATTTTTTCTTCATTTATTTGGGTGCATTTGAGCTTGCAGACCCTTAAATTTTTCTTTGATAAACAAACTATCTAATTCTAGCCTTATGACTTCCAATATCTCATATTAAACTGTTGAGCTCATTATTGTTTTCTACCTAACTATTGATCTGCCAAGGTTAAAGAGTTTGGCTAGATCTTTATTCTCTATCTATCAGCATGAAAATTTTAAACATGAATAATCAATATTAAGTTTTTTGACTATCATGGATTGTGGCATTTTTGACAAGTTGCACACAATCTTATTTTGCAAAGTAAAGTAAAAAGTAGTGGATTTGAATTTCCATCACTTTCATGATCTTTCTTATCTTTTTTTTTTTTGGTGGGGTTCATATTTTATATTCTTTTTTGATCTTTTTCTTTCAGTCCTTTGATATTTATTTTAGGAATTTTACCCTCTTTACATTTTTTAATATGGGAAAACAATTTGCAGAAAGAAAAGGATGTACATATTACAAGACTAATCATAGTCAATTCAAAATTATGAATCCTATTATTATAGGACCCTAACAACATCCAAATCAAATTATGAAAAAGTTTGTTAATCTTATATAGTCTAAGCCTCTTTTAATACTCTTATTATTTATATAACTTGTCAAAACATCTATCATAATGTCAAGGATTAAGTGTAGCCACTATCTCACCTCTTAATCATATCATCCCGTCGCTTCACCTCACCTCACCACAAACCTATTTTCCCATTTATTTGTCCCTTTCGCAGGCACAACGGGGACTATAGCAATTAGAATGGGCGATATTAATATTATTTTAAGCTGCTTAAGCTAGTTATTAGTCCCTGGTGCCATTAAATGAGCATAGTTTACAACTTATAGTATCATTGGCCTCTTCCCGAGGCATACCTTCTATTATGTGCATTTTTCCAGTCGTATATATTGATCGTGTAAACTAATGTTAACATTAATTTACAATATTAAATGCTATATTATTTTCCATTGCTTATTTCCCCTAGCTTATACTTGTTTCGGATAATCGCTTTAATTTTTTGGGGCAATTTCTTTAATTGTTAATATATATGCTCGACAAGATTGTCTGCATGTAGTGGTGTGGCATGACAAGACTTTCTGTATGTAGTGGTGTGTTATAATCAACTGTCCAGTTTCAGACTTGGTTCACCTATTACTCATGCTTGTATTCACTTATTCCTCATTCCAACAACAATGGAGCTTAGGCAGAGCTGCAATGGAGCTAGATGGCTCTCAGTGTTGCAGATTCCATTACCTACAACATGGTTAGTACGCCAACAATAATTTTTATTTATTCCGCTGGTGGTGGAACTGGATCAACTAGCTCAAATGAATCTGGCTTGGCTACGACAATTGTTGTTCCCATTTACTTTCTTCTTCAAATAGGTCCACCTAGATAGTAGGAGTAGTTTTTGGTCAGTCGACTATGGATGCACTTTAATGGGGCTTTAAGGCACTACTAGAAATCTCTGGTCTTAACGCCTACTACTAGAAGGTTCGTAGAGTCAGGCCATTTTTTTTTCAGAGAGGAAAAAACATTGATTTGTTATATATGGTAAAAAAAGGAATACATTATGTCAGAATTTATCCACTTGATAGAGCCAAAATATCTTGAAATAAAAGCTAGAGAACATATAGTAAAGGCGCAACAGATTTATAAGAATCTTCACCAGAGAATAATTGCCTTCACCAATGAGTAGCATAAGTGTGAAAAACAGGGTGAGAACAAATAAAAACATATATACAGGGGTGAACATATGCGCTGTGAAAAATTGGAATCCAGGTGCCAGAGCCCATAATGAAAAATGTAAAGGAAGCATGATGGAAAAGGAGTCTAGCAATAGTCCACCATGAAAGTGTTGCACCTGTACAAACCCAAATTGGTCCAGTAATCCTGCCTTGGAGAGTGAATCTGCTCGAGTGTTAGCCTCCATGAAAATGTGCTGGATAGGAGAAAGATGAAAGCGTTGAAGCAGATATTTGACCTGATTGATCCAACTTTGTAGGCCAGGAGGCTGAAAATTGGTGATGCCATTCACCCCATTGATGACAGTTTTTGCATCATCATAGATGTTGATAGTGGCAAGCTACAAGTTGTTGGAAACCCATAACATAATCCAGAGAGAAAGAGGCTTTTCTTTAGTATTCATAACAGGTCCACCATTCCAGAAAATGCAGTAATGTTCCAAATTCTCCAATTTTATCCAAGCCCCAAACCCACAATAGCCCAGTTGTTCGATTCCATCAAAGTAACTAGCCGACAAGTTCATCGGATGAGGACAGAGGCAGAGAGAAAGGTATTTGGGAGGAATGAAAGGAGAAATTTGTGTGTCCAACCAAGCCAATATAGAGAGATAGATCTGATGAGGAGCAATCTAGGTGCCTTCAAAAATGTAGTTTTTCCTGGCCAGTTAGATCTCCCAAAAGAAAAATAAAGGGAGAGAGTTGTATTTTTGGTCCAGCTGCGCCCATGTATGGATACAATGTAATATACCAAGGGGCCTCCAGTTGTGATCCTGCAAAATAGTAGTGAAAAAATACTAGATATCAAGAACAACAGAGCACACCACGGACCCCTAAAATCCACGATTTTCCAGGTTGTCGCAGGTGAGGATCTGGTTCTTCCAAGAGATCCAAATGAAAAGGATGATCTTAATGGGAATGGTACTCTTCCAGAAAGTCTAGAGGGAAGGCTTCTTTGAAACTTGTGAGTTATGGGAAATGAGATTGGCATATAAGTCAGCCACCACAATGGAATCCCCTACCATCCTGCCATTCCATACGACCATGTCCCTAGAAGGGTTAAGACAAAAAATATCCACTTTCAACATACTCACCACAACCTTCCATTCTACCAAAAAACAACGTGACTAACCAAGCTGAGTAGCAGACTTCCAGACCGGGAAAACCTATTTCCAGTGAGAGATATCATCAACGAAAAAGGAGTGAGTGACCGAGACTCCTATGGAGATATGGATACCATCAAATAAATCCCTATTGTGTGCATCCTTGATGTGTGTACTAAGCCCAACCATGATTAGGATGAAGCTAAGAGGAGAGAGAGAAAAACCCTGGAAAATACCCTGTCTAGCGTTAAAAAAATCCATGGGAAATCCATTGATAATGACAGAAAACCAAACCGGAGCAATGCATGCCATGATCCAGATAACATTATGCTAAGACAACCCGATCTTATGAAGGATGTGTTGAATATAAGCCTAATCCACACCGTCATAAGCTTTTTGAAGGTAAATCTTCTTGATAATAGCTTCCAATTTCCAAGAGTGAACATAATGTAAACACTCATGCGACGTATCAATATCATCATGTATGAGGCAATCAAGAATAAAACCATATTGTTCATGAGAAATATGTGCTGAGAGAGATCCAGAAATCCGTTATGAAATCACCTTTGAAATAATTTTGTATATCACATTACATAGTGAAATATGTCTAAATTCCTGGAAATTTTTTAGGCGGGAGGACTTAGGAATAATGGCAATGAAAGTCAAATTGATATCCCCCGAAATACAGCTCGAAAGGCAGGGCTCTTCACAAACGTTCAGGATGTCATCAACCATAATTTCAAACAAGTGGAGATATAGTTCCATCAACCATCCATCTAGACTAGGTCTTTTGTCCTGAGCAAATGATTTTAGAAAACAGACATAATCTCTTCCTTAGTGACAGGTTTACCCAAATTCTCATTGGCAGTAGAATTGAACATATAGGGATATTTTTCAAGGGCCCAAGATTGATCGAGGAGTCCAACTCAATCCCTACACTTGTATAGCTCAGAAAAATATTGAGGGCCTCCCTCTGAATATCCTGAGTAGACTGCACAAGGTTACCATCCTTTGCCTCAATCTTCCAGATGGAATTCTGGTTCTTTCTATTATTAGCATAATAGTGGAAAAATTTAGTGTTGTGATCACCATCACGAATCCAAACGGCCCGGATCTTGAGTTTCCAAGTGATTTACTAGACTCTTAAAATTTCTTTCTTCCGCTTCACCAATGTTTCAAGAGCCTCCATCACTTGCAAGTTAGGATTATGACTTTCCATTGATGCAAATATGTCCTCAATTTCTCTATCAATGCAGTGAAGTTCTTTGATCATCATGAATTTCTCGTGTCTCTCCCATGCCTGATTTTTGACCTTCAGTGCACAAAGTTTAAGGGAGAAAAACTATGAAGTTGACCTTCCCTGTCCAAAATCATCCAAGGTCCAAAATTCCCTGACCAAGGATGAGAATTTAGGGTCTTCCAACCACACACAGTTGAATTTAAAAGGAATTCCTTTATGAACTAGCTCTGAGCGTCGTTTGAGGCAGACAGGATGGTTGTCTGAAAGAGACGATTTGATGACACAAGACTGCAAGCTGTTAAGTAGTTCAAGCACACTTTCATGTACTAGGATCTGAACCAATATTTTACCACCAAATTTCACACCAATACTGCAATTATTGGAGGTCGGAGAAAGTGGAGAGGGACAAATATCTACCAAGTGGTGGTCAGGGAAAATATGTGAAATACAATCGGCAAGAAGGTTTGGACGACAATGCAAGCCCCAACATTCAGTCATAGACAAAGTGGCATTGAGATCACAAAGAAGGATCAAGTTACTGATGTTTGAGATATTGGAGGAGCGGATGCAAGACCAAAATGAGGAATGACTACGACATGGAGCATATATGTTAATCAGGTGAAAATGTTCAAAATAACCTTGAATTCTACCAGACGAAAGGATACCGACAAAGAAATGAAAAGCATTGAATTTAGAAAAGTATGGGTTCCACATAACTATGAGTCCACCCGATAAACCCACAGAGTCAACACCAGCTAACAACCAACCATGACGAATGGAGAGAAAATGAGGAATTGCTTTAGAAACAAAACACATTGTTTCCTGCAAAACAACGATAAAAGGATAGTATTCAACCAAAATATTATTGAGGGTCAAATACTTAGAGTGATCTCCAAGCCCACATATATTCAAAGAAAGGATGTGATTCATGGCTCAGGAGGGGTGAACATGCAAGCTCTAAGTGCCCTGGAATCGAATGAGGAAATGATAGGAATATTGTGCAGGCCCTCCAAGTTGATAGAAAAAATGGATCTAGTTTTTTGTTGACCCCGGAAATGGCTGCTATAATTTTTCCCCTTCTTGTGGATAGTGATGTTCAACGCCGAAGTAGGGGAAATTTTAGTGTGACCCTCCTCAATATGACCATCGTGTACTGTTAGGGCCGCCATATCAAGTTTCATATTCATTAAGAGAAAATTTCAGTCACTACCGATTGAGTTGTGATGGGAATCTGGAGCTAACCTTGAGTCAGGTACAGGGTTATGAGGAGGTGAAGTTGTTTCAAAGGATGCAATGGATGGAAATCAGGCAGAAGCGTCAAGAGGTGGAGGAGGAGGAGGAGGAGGGGTAAAGGGAAAGCGGTTAGGTGTCATCAAAGTGATAGCTGTCGGAGGCTAGCTCAGGTCAATAATGGGAGTGTGGGATTTGTTACGATTATTCTAGTTAAAACTATGAGACCCATCATAAGGATCATACAAAATCGGGGATGGAATAGTGGCCAACAAAAGGGTGGAACGATGCAGAGATACCGATGATGAAAAAGTATCAAGATGGATAGAATTGTGAGAGGGAGATTTTTTGACCATACCTTTGTCAGGCAGAGACAAAGGTATGCGAACACCCAACATCCAACCAGAGCATGTTTCAAGCCATTTACCCATAATAGAGGAGCCGCCCTCCCTCCGTACTACTTATGTTTGGGAAGACGACCACGCACGGGTTATAACACACTCCTTTAACCAAAGGAAGGGAAGTGTAGGGCCTCTGCAGGTGGTTCCTTTACTATGGATGCTTACTTGGGTTCTCTAGGTGAGACTGTCTAAGGTACTGTATATGGATATGTTGTTGTATATGCTTCTCTTGAGATTCTCTTCACATTACAGAGAATAGATTTTCTTTGTTTATGAATTTTCCTTGTGAGTAAATTTTGATTCAATGGCCAATATTTAATGTACGCAAATTTACCTTTTGATTCAACATTCAACCTTTAATGTACACAAATTTACCCAGGTTCGAACTAGGGACCTTTGGTGTAAGATTGAGTCCTAAAATATTTTCCATACTCATCATTTAAATTCAAGCTACTTCTTTGTGCTAGATGTGCTTTGCTGCCTGTACTTGGCCTAGTCGTTGCATGCTAGAACAAATGATTTTGTGAATAGACTTGATAGCAAGAAAAATTCATTAGCAAATTCATAAACAAAGCAAGCAAGTGCTAACTAAAATTGATGGAGTCTCTAGCAAGCTTTAGCAAATTATTAAAACTTTGTGCATATTTAACCTTTTATTCACATCTAATCATGGGACATACCATAGAACTGCTAGAACACAAAAAATGAAAATATAATACACAGTAGGTAGACAAATAATATTGCTTCCATCGATTCTAAGCGGTTATATCACTATTCCTAATTTCTTTGCCATGGAAGTGACATAAACTTTGGCAGAGAGAAAATTCAGTTGTTTAGGCACTAAAATTATACTGTGTTTGGAAGGATAAAGTTGGATTTGGGGGAGATGGGTAGTAAGTGCAGAAGAGCGAGATAAGTGTTGGGTCTGCATCTATGCATCCTCACTCTCGCTGAGAGGAATGAAAGGCCTACTTCGAATGAGATTGTTTCGACTCGGTCTAGTTCTTCCGATACCGCTCTTTTGGGAGGGGTACGAGAATAAATCGTGGTCCATTAGGGGAATTATGAGGTCTAAAATGGGCCTCCTAAGGAAATAATAAAATAATAGCTAAACTAATAAAATAATATTTATGAAATTGCAATTCACTTTTTGCACCAAAATCCATGTAACCATAGTTAAATTCAATTCAAAAGTTGTACCAAAATAAAATTAATAAAAAAATTGTATTGATGTGACTATAAATAAGAATGAGTTTCTCACGAAAAAATCATTATCATTGAACAACTAACGCATTTTTCCTTTATACTTAAATAACGTAAAATAAAATATAAATATAAATTTATAAATTCTTAATTATATTATATGCTATTAATTAAAATTTATATTATTGAAATTCTATAATAACATGTAATTAATATACTATATAAAAATAATATAATATAATAAATGTATAGGGCTATGCATTGTTTCTTTCAAGAAATATGAAATGACAATAATATATTTTTATTCAAAAAATGTGAAATGAAATTTATTATGAGTATTTTACTTTGACATTAAAAGTACTTAGAGCACTACCATGGTTAACCATGAGTTTTTATCTACTATTGAGAATGTGACAAGTAAGTACCTTTAACTCAAACAATGCCACCTCAACAATTAGGGATGATGTCATCCCCTAAAATGTGATTGGTTCTCATAAAGTGAATTTTGATTGTACATTTTCCTTAGGAGGCCCATTTTAGACCTCAAAATTCCCCTAATGACTGGGTACTGTACTGTCTTCATAGGTTTCTCCTAGCCACTTGCATTTGATTAAACCTAGTGTCTGACTTTCTCCTAACACTTGTGCTATATGCCTTGAGGCAATAAAACCAGGTCAAGGGCATGCTTTATTCACAATAGAGTGTTCTCACACTTTCCATTTTCCTTGCATTGCATCTAATGTGAGGCATGGGAATCTTGTATGCCTTGATTGTCATGTTAAATGGAATGAAGTTCCCTTGCTTGGTCCTCCAACACCACAAGTGTCTCACATTAAGGCACAAAAATTAAATTCTTCAAATTGGTCACATGAAATTGGTTGGATGAAAGAATTACATCGTTTACAGACTCCCCACCCTCTGCCATGAAGTTGTACCACATTCCTCTACTCGAGAACCAAGCATGTTTGATGATGATGAACCCTTAGTATTGCCTCAAGCAAATACTAATGAAACTGAAAAAATAAATCGCATGGACATGATAATAATTCATTCAATGTATATGAAGGAAAAAGTGGTGGTGCAAATTCTATTGGTATAAGAAAGCATAGAGAAAATGGAGGTCTGCAATCTTTAACAAAGCTAATGGATCTGTAGAAAGGAAAGAAGATTCTAAAGTATTGTATTTAGAATTATTTCCCGAGGTAGCTCCAATTCCGTAATCAGGGTTTCATGAAAAATTTATTGTGTTGGTTCATCTCAAAACCCCATCTTCTAATGCCTTCCAACAACATAATGAGAAATTTGATGGTGTTCAGAACACCATTGCTCAAGAAGAAGTCTCAAAACTTTACTTATTCAGAGAGCGGAATAAGGAGCCCAGTGTGAGTACCTCATTCAATCAATGACAGAGCACCCATAGATCTTGTGGTTGTTCTTGATGTGAGTGGGAGTATGGAAGGTACCAAATTAGCATTATTAAAGTGTGCAGTGGGCTTTGTGATTAGGAATCTTAGCCCCACTGATCGTCTTTCAGTCATCGTGTTCTCTTCCACTGCAAGACAATTGTTTCATCTTCATTGCATGGTTGAGGAAGGTCGTCAGCAAGCATTGAAAGCAATGGATTTACTTGTATCAAGTAGTGGAACCAACATGATATACTTGGTTCTTCTAGCGATCATGATATGAGATACACATCAAACTTTTTTAAATAATAAGATTTTCTTATCATACATAAGAGAGCCTATAACTCATCATTTCAAAATAATAAGATCTTTTTATCTTATAAAAGAGAGCCTATAACTCATCACTTAAAACTTGAAAACCAAAATGCATATGACAATGCACAATCCCTACTTCAAAAAAATATGCAAAATTACAATAATGGAAATGAAAATCTAGTAATTAATTTTTACTCCTCTTCCTCATGCATATAATTGTCATTAAACGTTATTCCTAGAGCATATACCTATGTCGTAATTCCATTGCATAGTAAAATTTTCTATTTCAATCACTTAAATCCCAATAAAGGAGGCACTCTCCACTCATGGATTATATTCTTTAATTCTTACATATAAACAATTTTAATGATGGGTATTTATCTCACGTGTTTGGAAAATAAATAGCATTTTATTGCAAAAATAAAAGAGTGAGCTCATACGTCGATGAACTTCATAAATTATGTTCTCTCTTTTTTAAATAAAAGAGTGAGCTCATACGTAGATGAACTTCATAAATTACGCGTAGTCTAAAAAGGCCGTGTTTTCACCCAGAATCCGGCAATGATTTTCAAAAAATCTGGCAAAGATTTGCCCAGAATCTTGTTTACAGTTGTTAAACTTTAATATTTTGAGTGCCATAAGGGTTTTTGATAGTGTTGAATCCATTTCCAGCATCAAAAATGGATTCTAAACACTCCAAGCACATGATTTTTTGAGTTTTAGTTCACTGGATTCCAGCAATTTTCTGTCGTTTGGGCTATTTCACGGACTCGGTAGACAACTTCCATAAATTATGTTCTCTCTTTTTTGTTTTAATACGTAATTTGAATGAATTTTAAAGATACGTAAGTTAATTTCACAATAACACATGGGAAAATGAAGTAAAACATATTTAAAAAGAGTCTTTAATTAATATTATGGTTCCAAGAAAAACAATAAGTATAAGAAGGACAAAATGTATAGATTTAGAGATTACTTATTTGAATGCCAATTCTGTATATTCAAGTGTGGATTGTATGAGAATCAAACTCCCATATCATAATTTAGAAAATATTAATTTTTAAATAGAATTAAACTAAACATTGAAATAGTAGCATTAACGTACCTTATTGATATTTTAGTGAAGTTGGGTTAAAAACTTCTCCATCACATTATGACTTTGAATATAAATTTTGCTATTTTTATTGAGAGTATCAAGTATGACATTTAAAACTAAGTTTATTGTGGGAGTAGTCATCCTCTTGCACTACCAAATGCTCTGGTATTCACAATCCCAATAAAATCTTGAGGTAGATCTAGGAATATCCACCAATTTTGTGAGGAATGGAAGCCCACTTTGACAAGGTAGGATAGAACAGGGACTAAATTATGTGACACTATGACAATTGGAGACTATGAGCCTTCATAATATCAATTGAGACATTTTAGGGACTCTCATGACAATAGAAATTTTCAAGATTAAATCCTTTTCATGTGTATCTATTCATGCATTAGGTTTATTTTCTCCATAAGATTGGGTGATTTCCTCTTATCATATCCTTTTAATAGGAAAAAAATGTGGACATGACTCTAATAAAATGATAAAAACCACTCCATGAAAATTAGGAGGCTTACCTCTTCAAGAATTGGTTATGATAGGTTGCTTTGTGTAATCCCACTTACTGCATGTCCTTTAATACCTCAACTCAATCTATGTATGCTTGGAAGTCATATGAAGGAAAGAAACAATCACATCCCCACTACACATGGAAAGTGAATAGGTGGATGGATTTCGATATCATCTTTGGAGTTTTTGCTGGGAAATCAAGAGTTGAAATGACAAGAAATAGATATCCCTTTACAAGGATAACAACAAAGGCTCCTTTCACTAGTTAGCAAGCCAACTTTAGTAACTATCAGTGAAAGAAAAAATACAATGCATTATCCCATTCACCGTGGGAATGAAAAACTCTCCCATTCACTACTTCAAATTGTTGAACACTTACCTTTGGGGTCTGGGTTTGGAATCTATGACCGGTTAAAATCTCAATTCTCAACCAATAAACACTAACATGGTATTTCATACCCATATGCAATGCACAAGTTTAAGATACATTTTGCTTGATCAAATATCTAGGAGATGTTTCCAACTCTTTATTCATTCATTGACAATGGAACCCAATCTTTAAAAAATCAACCATTTAATCATGTGAGTGTCTATTAGTTGGTAATTTCAAAGTTGTAGTGTATCTCGAAGTGCAATCACATTCTTTCTTCACATGTAGTTCAAGCTTGAGTGACACTACATTTTTTATGAATCCTAATATTTGAATGAAATTTTAAAGTCACAATTGGTCTTATAGGAGGTACACATACATGTGTCAATGTTTCAAAAATACATGGAACTTTGATTTTTAGCGGGTGGAGTTTTGGTAAAGACAAGGAAATCCATCCATAGAAATGTACTCAACATTACATATTGAATAGAGTTCCCCTTTATATAGTGATGACATTATACACATACGATTAGATGTTATCAATGCACTTTTATTTTTTATGGTGGTGTGCACTTTTATATGTATTTTTTTTTATCTTTTTTGTAGATATGTAATCTAAAAGGTGAATTTTAAACAAAACTTAGAGATCGGGTCATTATTTGGTATAACATTATAAGGAAATTTTAGCAGAAATTGGTTCCATATTATTTAGAATGTGTGAGGCCATAAGAGATATTTTCGGTGCATTGTGTTGATCGATTAAGGGAATAAACATGACCCATTTGTGGTCAAACCAAGAAAAAATCCCACTTCTTAGCCTTCAATATTGTTTTGAAAATTTAAGGTTATTAAACTAAAACTAAATCGATGCTAGTCATTAGGAGCTTCAATGGTCATCATCATTCACTACTATACATCTATAACTTATATTAGATTAATTTGGCATTGCACTTTGGAATGCATATTTGGAATCATTATCATGCCGCTTAAATAGAAGACTATACTTTCTAGAATTAAATGGTAGGGTAAAATAAAATAGAACAAGAGTTTAAAAATTAAGGATCAAATAAAAGAGAACATGAGTTTAAAAATTAAGTTATACTAAACAAAATATACCAAGTTACTAACAATTAATATTATTAGCAATAATATTACATCAAACCATTTATATCCATTCATATTACTGATACTATAAGCAAAGTTTAACACTAAGAAAAAAGAACATGGTTACAATGAGTTAATATTATCTACAATATAAAATGTTATATCCATTTATATTACTCATAATTAAGAACAGTTGAAGGAGTATAGACCTTTGGGTCGGTATACAAACAAAACATGATTATATTCACAAAATGAATAATACTTCCTTGAAATTGGGCTAAGATCTATTGTAAAAAAAAATCTTTCAAACTGAATAGAAATAATTGCTAAGCCAATAACATTTGGAGTATTGGTTGCACCCATACTCCACCCACTATTTTTCCCTATTGCAACCATCATAATCTCATCCACTATGATTCCAATAGATTTCATGCATGCATCCCCAAATCCATCATTTGATTTGGCTACCACATTTGATAATGCAAGGGATGTTTCTTTAGAGTAGCATTTATATCTGAGTGCTCCACCTACTACCCAATATTTTTCATTTCCTAAGTCATTCACACTGAAATCATTGGTTGAAATTTTTTTATGTAGCATGAACGTAATTGATTTAAGGAATTTTGATTAAATTTCATTATTTGATTCTTGTCACTGCTGCAAGGTGGAATAATATGGATATTATAGTTATGGAGGGAAACATCCTCATGAATTACAATATCAACTATAGTGAGTTTTCTTAGCTTGAATTATAGAGTGTTATTTTTTAAGTTTATTAATTCATTGTAGAAAAAAAAACTTATAAGAATATTGTTTATTTGTCTAGCCTTTAGAAATATGAATCACACCAAGACACAAAGAGACTTAACCTTCCATTTCAAGTAAGAAGATCACTTTTTGGATGCACCTAATAGTGGAAAGCGTAGTAACGATCAATCAGTGTCATGTTGTATATAGGTCACCTAACATCATTTTGTATATTAGGCATGATGTGCCATTTTGTAAAATTTTTATAGTTGAGTCAATTTTGAATACACACACATGCCCACACACATTTCATGGCCTATAAATTGAAGATTTTATTTATTTGATGTTGAAGAATGATTATGATGATGGTGATGATGATGTAGGAATTTGAAAAAACAATCACATCTACATTGGATACACCAAGGAACTACATGAAATTAGACAAGGAACCTACTTATAGGCTTCATGTGCTTTGGGATTTTCAATTTTGTTGATTATTCATTAGTAATTTACACAAAGTGGTCATTATAACCACCATTTATAAGCCTACAACATTGATCAATTTATAACCAACAAAAAATCATCACATAAACATGGTGAAACCAATGGACAAGTAAGAAACAACCAATCTTCAACATATTTGTGAACATGAGTAATGAAATACCGAAGCATAAGCTTCAATTAAACAATATAGTATTTTTTAAGACTAACTATCTACTTCCTTCTATGGTTAATAAATCAAATAACATAATAAGATTTTTGAATGGGAAATGTGATGCTTTGTGAAGTATCCATATGTGAGAATTATTTTTTTTCTTGGCCCATTTCTTCTTTCTATTTCTATTGTTTGATTTATGAATGGCTATAAATATATACTTGTAAATGCAAAGATGATAGAAGAAACAAGTAAATAATGATAGGAAAAACCAATACTCTAGCATTAATCCCCCATAATTTCATATTTGCAGCACATAAGCTTATGGACGGAAATATCACTATAAAACCATCAATAATATGAAATAAACCGTTTCACTTTCCAATGTTGTGAAAATCACCTCATTTGAAGTTTGTATGTGGAATTTATGACTCCCACAAGTTGACCTACCTTGTTGACCACAATCGTACTACGTGGATTCCACATTACCCCCAAAAATCATGTGTGGGGCTAGTCACACATGGACATTTAAGAAAATTCTAGAAGGTCCAAAACCCTATCACTAATTGAGGTTTGAGGCATGCAAAAACCCTAACAATAGATGATTATTCGATGATGTTAAATATTAGGTCACAAGGACTAGAGAGTGTTGCATTCTTTTAGAAATAGTTCTATAATTGTGATGAGCATCTAGGAGTGGAATTTGAGATAACAAAAAGGGAGGAATAAAATTTATAGCAACAATTTAGGCCACGATGTTAAATTAAACTTCATATTTAGTGCCCCTTTATTTGTATTTGAATTTTCATAACTAAATAAAAGAGAGTAGAGCATAGGCCTTAACTTCTTGTGGGGTTTTCTCCCCCATTATGCTTCCTAGGATACATCCTATGTTCAATTGTGATTGGTGTACATGTTAATTTGATTGTTTTTCACTTGTGTTTCAGTAATTTTCATAGATTTGAGAAATAATGTAAGGATAATAAATTTGAGATCAAATAAAATTGCATAATAAAGTATTTCAAAATAATAAAAATTATATTGTGATGATCCACTCCAATGGAATATCCATGGAAGCTTATAGATCAACCACATATACAATTCTATAAAATTTCATGCAACACTTTATCCATAGGTTGTTGGTGGAATTATATATTTCTCAAACTCAACATGATATTTCATTTTTTTCTACTGTGGTTTCTCAATTTATGGAATATCCACAAGAAAATAATCTTAAAGAGACAACCAAAGTGTTCATTATATCAAGGAAACTTACCAACTTGACATAAAGTATTGCAGTAACACAATGAATGAGTGAATTGGTTACATTTACTCAAATTGGGTTGGAGATGGAGATGATAAGAAGACAACATTTGGATCTGTGTTTCAACTTGGTTCCAAACCTATCATCTAGTTTTATACAAAGTAAAAGGTGGTTTCATTATTGACCACATAATTAGAGTACCAAGGTCTAGTCAATGGTAACACAAAGGCTATATAGGTTCTACATCTCATGGGGTGAACTTAGATTTCTAATGGAGACATTGAATGTGGTGTATTGTGATAATCAATGTGTGGCACAAGTTTCAAAAAATCATATTACACATAGTAAAATGAAGCATGTGGAGCTTCATTCTCATTATTTAAAATAGTTAGTATAAGGAAATATTGCGGGTCTTGATTATTGCAAAAATTATGATTAGGTTTTTGATTTATTTATGAAACTTTTCATGAAAGTTAAGTTTGTAAATTCTAATTACTCTTGGGCTTTAGAAAGCTACAATTATGGGAGGTGTAAAAAGTTAATTTCACCTACTAAATCTCCAAAGCATCATGTTGATAAAAAGAATTGGAAAAATAAGCTTTTCTAGTTTATCACACCTTCAAATTTTCTATAGATAGTCAACAATAGTCAATGATTAACTAGAAGAGTTGAATAAGTGGTCAAGTTGCTAGTCAATTTAGTGGTTGATTGAAGCATCAACTAGGTGTTCAATTGGATAGTTGACTAAATATTCGATTGGTCAAGTAGTAAATATAGAATAATTGATCAATTCATATAACAAGGTAGAAATCAAGAAGCTTTTTATGCACCCTTACCAATCATGTGGACCTCATCTTCCTCACTTTAAGGGAGTTGGTTACATTTCACTAATATATAAGATGGATTTTTAGGCTAATAAGAACAAGTTATGTGTGTACAATGAGTATATGATATTAATGACGAGTTATGATTGATTGTGCTTAAGTGTTGTAATAGTATCTCTAGACACCACCTCCCTCTTGGAATACTCCTACCTAGTCCTTTGATTCTCAAAAAACTATCTTAAATTAGGCAAGAGGAGGGGGCTTGAAGAATAATTATGTTATAACCAGGATCTAGCAACAAAAAACTTATGGAGGTTGCTTTATATTTAATATTTGTTTGGAAATTCACTAATGAAGTTGTAATACATCAAACATATATGCATTGAAGGGTGGATAAAAATGGAAAGGAAATCTATGAATGGTGCTTCAATTGTGTGGAGAAATTTAGTTAAAGAATTTCCTTAAATAACATTTAGATTTCTTGGAAAGTAGGTAGAGGTAACAAGGTAATAATAGGTGAAGATTTATTCCTTAAATGCCTCAGTAATTATAAGGTGTCTAATTCTTTACTACATGATCGGTATGCCTTAAAGTTTTTTTTCTAGAATATGTAGCTTTCCAATAGGTGATTGGTTGTTGGTTTTTAGACTATAAACTTCCATAGATATTCCACTAAACAATTTGTCATAACATATATTATAATATTATGAAAATGTTATTTTATGAAAATTATTTCCTTAGATCTAAGATTTGTTATCTCCAGCTTATGTCTTCAATTTAAAGAACAATGAAATTTGAAAGAGAAAGAAAATGCACAAAATACACATCATCAACACAAATGAACACAATATTTATCCTGAGAAAACCAAGCTAGAAAGTGAGGCTTATGCTTTTCTCTCTTTGCCTTAGTTGTAAAATGCGCATACAAAGCAATGGAACCTCACTGTTGAGTAGCCTTTTGAAACTGTGGCCTAAAAGAATACTATAAAATCCTCCTCCTATGTTATGCTCATGAATACCACTCTTAGATGTTTTTCTTAGATATGTAACAAGATATAATGCTAAAGAATATAACTCACTTTCCTCCTAGTGGCCAAATATTTAACATGGCCAAATAGCCATCTAGCAGTATTGTTTTGATTTCCTCAATCCTCAATTCTAGTAAGGTTTTGTACCATCTAGAATATTATAAAAAATACACATGTGGCTAGTCCACATGTGCGAGTAATAGGGGATTCACGTCACATCTACTCATGTACCATGGTAGTCAACACGATAGGTCAACTTACGAGAGGCATATTCTTTTACATACAAGCTCCAATTGAGGTGATTTTCACACCGTTGGAAAGATATCACTATCTAGATCAATGTTGAGGGTGTGCACAAGTTTTGAAGACTATAACCCCAAAATAATGTCATTTAATGCCTCAAAATGGCTCCAAAAAGTTATGGACCCCAATTTTCCAAATTGAGACATGCCACTAAAATGGGCCCTGCATACGAATTCCTCCAATTTTCTATTAAAAAGTACCAAGATAGACAACAAATTATATGATGATCTAATTTGGATTACTTTCAAGAAAAAAGTGGCAGAAGAATTAAATTTACAAGGGAAAAGAAAATAAAATAGTTAATTTATAAGGATACTAAAACACTATGTTATTCTACTTCTACATCAATATGATGAAATGAAGTGATCTAATAATAAAGAAATGAGAATATATCCAACAAAATTATTATATATAATTAAAATTGAAGAAATAAATTTAAAAAAAAATTATGGTAATAAAAGTTGATATGAAATGTAATCATCCATCAATAATGTAAATATTTTTATAATTAAAATTAGCTAATAAAATTTCAACCTCAAATAATAAATAAATAAATAACACTAACTTATATTAATTAATATTTTTAATATTAAATAATATTTTTAATTAATTTATAATAATGAATCTATCTTTCAATTGATAATCGTTTTGTAAATTGTCATTTCAAAAAAAATATGAAACAAAGTCTTGCAACTTTCAAATGGCAAGAATAATAGGATCGAGATTCAGTCCCAACTATAAAACTATGTTTTGAAAAACTAAAATACGAGCCAATATAAATATAAATATAAATCTAAGACTTTGCAATATTTTATTATATACCATTATTATTAATTTTTTTATTTTTTTTTTCTCTTTCTGTTAAGGGTTTATTTTTTATATATAAGGAAATAAGGAAACAAGACTTTGAGATATTTGATGAGTGAAAAACTATTTCATTACAAGTTATTAACAAATAATTTTAAGTAGCGTGCTTTTCTTTAAATAATAGTAATTAGTCAACCTTCATTAATAAATAACAACTAGTAATAAATATCTCTATTAATTTGACAATTAAATTATAATAAATATTCTCAATATGTAAACTATCCAATTATATTCTTTTACCAAAAATGTTTGAAACCATAAAAAATTAAAAAATTAACCTCTTGAGAATCAAGAATGCGGTACCTTAAATATGAAATAAAGAAATAAAAACCCCACAATCCTTAAATATGAAATAAAGCATTAAAAAACCCCACAATCATGACTTCTAGGATCCAAACCTCCATAATAACTATGAAAGTCGTCCTTGATATTTGTGCTCAACTTCATGATAATAGAACTTTGGAAACCCCTTCCTATGGCTATTTATATATTTTATATCAAACTATGTTTAATTATGATGGTGAAATGTTTAGAAAACAAACTTGACCATCGGAATACTCAACCATGGGTTGAAATTTAATTATCTTCTCGTGACACCAACACCTTTCTCATGATTCATCCATTTCCACATTGTCACTGCTCTTCATCAACTATCGATCTGGATTCATCCATTTCCACATGATCCATCCTTTTCATCAATTATTAATTCCTTCAGTGCTCTTCATCAATCACCGATTTGGATTCATCCATTTCCACATGATCCATCCTTTTCATCAATTATTAATTCCTTCCCCTTTCGAGAGATGTAGATCCTTGACAATTCAACTTATCATTTACCAACTCTCAATCATTTCGTAAATGGCGTTGGCCTTTTTGTCTATTCCACTTATACCCACTGTCACATCGACCACCACCTTCCATTGCTTTATAGGCCAAAGAATGAGAGAAGGTTACAAAGGCCAAAGAATTAAATCAAAGGCTCTTGTGAGTGTGCCCATAGCTTCTAGTGGGAGTATGTGGCCTTTCATATCCCAAAGATAGGTCTGTCATGATGAAAGAGAGTTGATTAAAGGAACAGAGATGATATGAAATCCGGTTGAAGTGGAAAGTTGCAATAGAAAAATCCTTGGTGAAAGATACTCTCAAAAGGTCTAATAAGAGGGACACAAATGTTACTTATGAATGTAAGTGGAACTTCGTCATGATGTTTTGGATTAAATATGAAGAATAGTGGAAGCGTATTGACTTTGAGTTGGAGATAATTTAGGTTGTAACAATATATATAATTATAATTATAATTATGGTTAAAATATTTTAACGGCGAGTTTATATATATGGTTAAAATATTTTAATATTGAGTTTTTTTATATGTAATATTTTAATGTGGGTATATAATTATATTGAAATACTTTATTTATGGTGTATAATTAAATATTTTTTTGTTATTAATATTTTTTTCAATGATATATAACAATTTCAAATTGAGTATAGAAGGAATTACAATTTTGGATTTTAAAAAGTATTTTTCAGCGCAATGATATTATATCTATTATTATATCTTAGGAAAAAAAAATTACAAAGATCTTTTACATTTCTTTGTAAGTTATAATTGATTTGAATTGTTTTAATGAAGAGTTGATTGCTAAGGTTTTAGATTCTTTCTTTAATGTGAAGATTCATATTCTAAAATGATTTTCTTAGTTGAGGTATTTTTAATGTATTTGAGGGTTTTTTAATGTATTTGATGTTGATCTTAATATTGATAATTCCTTTTTTTGTCTTTTTGTTTTGTATTGTTTTTTTCACGGGATATATTTATTTATTTATGTACATGTCTAATCAGGGTGGATATTAGTAACCACATGCATGTTCCACTAATTTAGAATGGTTCCATATCTCAAAAATCGTATTACAAATTTTTAGGTGTCACACATTCAAGGCATTTTTCAAGAATTTCCCTTTCTCTAGTATTTACTCTACGAGTAAGGGTCGCCTTCACCATGATTTTTTTGTGGTGGGTTTACTAATCCAACCTCCTACTTATTTTGTTGCTTAAATTTTGGTTGATTTTTACAACAGTATTGATATGTAGCTCCAAAAGAGGAGATTGCTAAGAACTTTATCATTGTTTTGGATGTACCTATGTAGGCCACTATTGTATCTATAACGACGTACCACTTGGAGACTCTAGTACCTAAAATTGAGTAGAAAGTATGGAAGATATTATTGTATTGTGGCACCGTTGGGTCTCTCTCCTAGAAAAAAAATATGTATCCCATGTATTGATCATCATAGCTACCAAGGGATATAAGTCCTCCTTGAGGGCATCAAAAAAATCTAACCAAGTATCTTTTGTCCTAAATTTTGCAAACGCATCTCCAACATGTCTCTCCCAATAACTATCCTAGGAACAAATTTAAGGATCCATACTTATTTAAAGTGTATAAATCTTGGCAACTCTTACTAATTCTATAAATGCTAATAATTTTTGGAAGAAAACATAAAAAAATAGTTGATCGAACAAATTAATCACAATAATTTTCCTTGTATCCCACCAATATTTGACATGGGGAAGGGACTCAAGGAGTGCAAGGGTGATATTTTCATT
Organism: Pinus albicaulis; assembly: GCA_034641835.2. Classification (NCBI taxonomy): domain Eukaryota; kingdom Viridiplantae; phylum Streptophyta; class Pinopsida; order Pinales; family Pinaceae; genus Pinus; species Pinus albicaulis. The sequence continues at coordinate 324,083,966 of CM076572.1, forward strand.
TCCAAAAATTTCTTGATTAAAGTAAAACCATTTAACAAATTTAAATTATCTTTCCAAAGCATTTACATCTATATGGCCTTCAAATGGTTCACACAATGCCATAATTAACTTGTACCTTGAAGGGTGTCACACCTCTATGCTATCTTATTGTTGAAGGTGTGTTTTCCATCATTGGTAGTGAATGAAGGATATGGGTGAAATTTTCCAAAACCCTAACCCTAGAAATTATGAGACAAAATAAAAGTGAACCCCAAGAAGGCTAGTCAATACGCCAACGTTTTGGGGCTACAACTTTTGCATACAAAATATATTTAGGATGCTTCTTGGACCATTACAAAGCTTAATCCATGTTGCTATGAATTTTTCAAGGCATATAATTTCATAGTGCATACATTATGTAAACTACCAAAAATTCAAGGGAAATAGTTGAAAAATGTGTCAAAAGTATGAGACCTTATAAATTGTTGTAGAAATAGCATGATGTGGAGCCCTTATGATTCAGTGAAATAGATGGATGAAAATTATTATCCACCTATATCACTATTAATAATTGGATTTCTACATCTCTAAAAACAATGTTTGGTGGAAATTTAGGTTCAAGGATTGAGTTTAGGATCTAGTCTTAGGTTAATGGAGTTGAGTTTAAATATTTAAATAAGGGGGTTTAGTGTTTATGGATGGAGTTTTTGATGTTTAATTTTCCTATTTTATCTCTTGGCTACAACAAACCATACAAATTATGTTTTATCTTTTGGGGAGAACATGTTACCTTAACATTGAAAAGCTTAAAAGATTAGTACAATGGCAAAGACAAAGTATATGTAGATAAAATCCTACTAGCCTAGTCTCTTTTTGAAGCTTATGGAAAAGAGAAACCTTGGAGATTTCAATTAGAGTTTTGGCTCTTATATGCCTATTGTAATTGAATTTTTATGTTTTACATAGTCACAAGGAGCATATGGGTGTACATTAAGTTCATATATTATTTGAGTAAGACTTAATTTTAATTACTATGATTCAAGAAACAATGATGCTACTACATTGGTTGTGATTTCTCCTTCTAATGGTGGTGATGCTCCTATTTTTCTGCTACCACCATAGTTGAAGAGAAAACGTTCATTCTTTTGTTTATAAAATATATTGAATTTTCTTGAGACTTGGATTTTGCACTACTTTGAATTATGCATTAACACTTACCTACAAAAGTTAGGAAATTGTTGTCGGTATTTGGTTGGGTTAATATGTTTCTAATCCTATTTTTTGGTACATATAAGAGAGCCTAAAGAAGAGAGTGATGAGTGATGATGAAATGAGATTCAACTGATTTGATTTAGAAACATTAATTTTGTGATTACAGTAAAAATGCGTAATTCTCTCTCTTTTTTCAATTTCACAATGTGAAGAGGTGGATAAGATCAAGTATAAAATGTGATAATGAAGAGTTTTTTTTTAGTTGTAGGAGTCATTTTCTTACAAACATCAAATCTCAATAATTGATTGTTAATGTGATCTAGCTAGCCTTGGATGTTCAAAATTACTAATCAATTTAATAGATTTAGTTTATCTTCCCTTTGATCTGTGATTAACATTTTTTCTAGAATTTTTATGAGTGATTTATCATCCATTTTGTACATATTCTATAATATGATGTTGATAGTGCATATTATCCATTTAATTATATAAGTTATTTGATAGTGTTTTTTTGTATATTTTTTATGTAATTTCCTCATTATATTTTATTAATCTAAAGTATAATAAAAAGCACATATGTTTAATTGATGGTCTGCCACTGTGGAAATAAAACTAGTAGCATAATAGCAGTTTCGTTGTCCAAAAAACATAGTTTTCATATTGACATCATAATAAAAGGATGTTAGTTTTTTATTGTCATAGTTTGATCTACCTAACTTGAGAGTTGTACTAGACTGTATAGAATTTATACTATTGAATAATATCATTTAAAAAAAATTGTAAAATAATTATCCAGATGTAGTAACTTCATTCTCTTCCTCTGAATTTTCCTCTTCCTCTTCTATTCCAATAAAATCCAGATTGAATATCTTCTTGGCTAGTCGAGTGACCTTGTTGTCCATTTTCTGCACCTATACCTAGAGGGAATATATACACAATAAAACCTCATATTTTGCTTCACTTGTCTCTACTAAGACATTTCTCATAATTGTTTTTATCTACTAGTATATTTCTACCACCTACAAGTATTCATAATACCTTCTTGTGCTAGTTCTCATGTCAAGGATACATTGGCTTGCATTTCCCATGAGTTATTCACCCTATAAGAATATACTTTATACTATGGTTTCCTCCTTTACGATGTTGATTTTCACTTTGAGAAATAGGGAGATTTTCTCCACAAAATGTCAAGTATAATTCTTTACATTTATTTTCACTTGAGTTTGGTGATGGCCCAAATATATTGTGGCATATTTCTCTATGTCAAGGAATTTCTGACATAGATGAGATAGTTGTTAATCTACAACTATGAACTTTGAAAGAAAAGAACATGAGAGGATGGCCAAGAAGAACTAGGAGATATCTCAAATTGCATATTACATAGTTTATTGTCATGGAAGTCGGGGTATGAGAGAATATATAAAAAAATGAGTTAGTTTCTACTAAGCTAAGAGAGCAAGAGTGAAAAGAGGTGGTTGGGAGATAAAAAATCATGGGACCTAAGATATGGTGTAAATATAAGAGGGAGGGAGAAAAAAATAATTGTTGATTGAGGAACTCAATATTGCAAACTAAACATATTCGAAACAAAGATCTACAAAGAGTCTTAACTCCTTATAATATGTGTAAATAGGGGGAAAAGAAAGATCCAAAATATACTACACCAATTAAACCTCCTAAAGACTCGTACAAGACTTATGAAGAAATGAAGACTTAAAATCTAGGTTATGCCAATTAAAGAATATCCTTAATGAAATGCATAGTTATAGGTTGACAATGATGGATTTATAAAGTTTTCAAGAAAATATGGATGAAATGGAAAATAATATGAATGAAAATAATGAAGAAATACAAAAATCCATGAACACCATGGAAAAGGTTCTTTTGGAGAGGCTTCCTAAAAGTGATATTGAGATCTAAGGAAACCATGAAAATAAGAAGTACCATTATGCTGGAACTCAATCACCTATGGAAATATTTTATCACAATTAGCGAGAGCCAAAATTGAATCGTATAACTATAATTATAACTTTTCAATCCAAGATCCACATCATTAGGGATTCAAGTCAACACCAAGGAACTGCTACATTCCAAATATTGATATGAGGAATCTTGGTGGTAACGATCATATAGCATGGATATTCCAAATGGAGCAATACTTTGATCCACACCAAGTGACACCCTTACAAAAGGTAAATATTGCATCCATGTTTTTAAAACAAGACCAACATGTATGGTATTGATGGCTTTGTGAAAGGAAAAAGGATTTTGTTATATCTTGGTCAATTTTATAAAGGAATCGATAGCACATTATAGAGAAATTAAGAGAAAAATATTCTTTATGCAATTGGTAAATATTCGACGAAAAGGTCTAATTACATATCACATTCAAAATTTCCAAAGATTGAGTTTGAGGTTCATAACATAGCTTGTTAGAAAATTGGTCACCAAAAACTATAGAGAAAATGATGCTTCCTCTCCTAAATTGACAAGGTTGACTCCTCAGTAAATGGATGAAATAATAGTAACGAGCATATGTTTCAACTGTAATGGCAAGTACAATAAGGGGCATAAAATGTAGTGACAATAAATTATTCTACTTAGACTATGAAGATGAAGAATAACAACTAGAACCATTACAAGATCTATAGCTAAAAGAGATTGCTCCAATAAAATGTTTTCATGCATTGGCCGCCCTCATTACTCCGCAAACCCTCAATATAGAAGGATAAATAAAAAATAAAAAGAGATAGTATTGATTGATTCATGTACTACTTATAACTTCATCAAGTACAAATTGGAAAAATTTCTTAATTTCTTTGTATATCCAACATGATAACTTCAAGTAATGGTTGCAGATGGATGCACCATAAATTTTTCAGATAAGTTTCATAATATAAATCTTAATATGTGGGAGTATTTTTAGATAGTTCCATGATTTCAATCAAAATGGGTGGTGCCGATATTGTATCAGGGATTCAATTGCTACAATCATTGGGAATTGTGGCCCTTAATTTTGAAGATATTTTCACAATATCTTCCTCAAAAGGAAATTTAATTGAGCTTAGAGGTATCCAAGGGAAACACAGTCAAGTGATAAGCTCTAATAGCATGACAAAAATGCTAAAAAAGGGACCCTGATGTGTAATTGCACAATTGTGTTAATTAGATGTTCAAAGATCTATATATTTTGTACTACTGGATTCCAAGAAGTCATCTACAATCACTCTAAGGTATTTGGAGAGATGCATAAATGTCTTCCACCTACCTAATATTATGACTATGTTATTCATTTTCAACCTATAAATGTACCCCCTGACATTAGGCCTTATAGGTATCCACAACCATAAAAGCATGAGATTGAGCATATAGTCAAAGAAATGTTAGAGGCTAGTATCATTCAACCTATCTCGAGAAATTTCTATTCACAAGTGGTGATGGTTATGAGAAATGATGGTTCATGGAAAATGTGTCTAGATTACAGATAGCTCAACAAAATGGAAATCAAAGACAAGTTTCTTATTCCTTTCATTGATGAATTAATAGATGAATTGCATGGAGAAATTTTATTTACTAATTTGGATCTTCGTCCTTGATATTATCAAGTCAGAATGAGGAAAGAATAAATTATCAAAACAACCTTTAGAACACGTGAAGGTCATTATGAGTTTCTAGTTATGACATTTGGACTTACAAATGCACCTTCAAAATTTAAAAGCTTGATTAATTCTATTTTAAAATCCCTCAGAAAATTTATGTTAGTATCTTTTGATGAAATATTAATCTACAACAAATCTTGTGAAGAGCATGTACAATATGTTGACAGGGTATTAACAATATTTGAAGAGCAGCAACTATATGTTAAGCATTAGGGTTCACTCCTTAGGTTGTTCAAGTTATGCTCTCTCTCTCTCTCTCTCTCTCTCTCTCTCTCTTTATATATATATATATATATATATATATTCCAAGGAAAAATCAGAACTTTCATTGATAAGTTGAAAATTACACATTGTAGGTGCTTCGAGAAGCATATGCAAGATGGTGGTTAAGCCACAGTAAAAAAACATATCAGTTTTTGTCACAAAATAATTGTCTGGAAATATACATGTAAATAAGGCTATAATATGTAACTGATAAATATAAGGGTTATCAAAAAGTAGAAATCCTCAAAGATCAAGGATATTCTTCCCCCGGTGTCGGTGACATCATATGGCCTGTGAAAATACTGATAAACTTATGATCATTTTTCTCTTAGATCACTCGTTGATCCTTTGTTTGGTGTGCTACCTCCTTGGAAAGTGAATCGGAAATCCGATTCCTCTCCTTGTAAATATCATGACAAGGAGATGTAGCTCATCCAATAGATTCTAAAGTGTGTGCACGTGACATATAGATTTCTAATTTAACCAATCTATGATAATATTATAGTCTCCAAAAATATGAATATGTATGCACTCTTTAGATAATGCAAATGATAAGAGGTGTCGAAGGCATGATAACTCTGCAAAGTTATTTGTGACCCTGCACAATCTTATTTTTATCTTCTAGTAATGGTTCTCCTGTAAATACAAAACCACACCCCCACCCCAACCAATCGGTTGTGATGATCCATCAAAATATGCCCAGGGGAGAGATTTATCAATATTTTCTGGAATGATGATTATATGTGGAGGGTGTTCAACATCCTCGGGAATCATATGATATAATGAGGAGATGTGTGCAGCGATGATGGACCAATTGGTGCTTTTCCATTGACGATGAGCCAATTACGGGCAATCCAGATGGCCCAGCAAAGAAGAAGAGGGAGGTTACGAAGCTTGTAAGGTTGTGCAAAGTGCCACCATGAGTTCCAGGCATGTGTTATAGATGGGCCAAACCAATTCAAGTTGAGATTAAGGATATTTATTAGAAGAGACCAGAGCGTTGAAGATGCAGAGAAACGGAGAAATAGGTGATCAACATCCTCATTCTCATTCTTGCAAAGAGAGCACCAATTGGGTCCAAATAAGGAGTGCTTTTGTAGATTGACTCAAGTGGGGAGCTTATCAATAAGAATACACCGCATAAATAATATAGCTTTTGGGGGAATTTTCAATTTCCATAATGGGCGCCACCACCATAGCATCTCCTGAGTTTGATGTTAAACATAAATGATAGGATAACTATCCTTTGTTATGCATTGGCCATGTTTTGAGGCGGCCTAAATGAGTTCATCATCCCTATCGATGATCCTAACATGTGATTCTGTTAGTGACGTAATATATTGAGACCATTCCAATTTCTAGGGAGGAGAAATTGCCTAAGAGAGTATGGTGGTGTGTCTGGGTCTACAACTTGATCCAGAGATGAATACTCTGTTTCATTCAAAAATTGTATAATATCGGGAGATAGGAGATGGGCATTACCACTTCCAGACCATGGATCGTTGTTAGTTCATACATGTCTACATGAACCAATCTTCCATGCCAAGCCAGATCTGATATGTTCAATGGAATTTAAAATTGCTCTCCAAATGGAGGAAATGTTGAACATGTTCCAATGCTCGCTTCGGATCCAACCAATCAAGTTTGTTGGGTTGATGTACTTTTGAATAACAACTTTGGTCCATAGATTATCAACAGTTAAAATCTCCCAGCCTAGTTTAGAAGCTAATGCTTTGGAGAAGGAGGGTAGATATTTAATGTCCCAACCTCCCCATTTTTTTCTTAAGGCGCTAAGGTCCCATCTACTCCATGAAAATGTGTGACCATCCCTTGAGCCTTTCCAAAGAAATCTGCAAAATATTTGTTGTGTTATGGAGAGAATACCTTTGGGGATATAGGCCAGAGAAATCCAATATACATTGATTGCTTCTAAAAAATATTTTATAAGAACTAGGAGACCAACATGAGAGATACAATGGTGGTACCAAATATTGAGTCTCCTTTCAATTTTGGCAATCAACCAGGTCCAATAAGAAATTTTATAATTTGAGGGTTTGAGTCTAAAACAAAGATACTTAAGACCTTCATCAAATCCAAGAGAGTTGAATGGAAACCTCTGTAGAGAGAAATGAATCTCATCGGGAAAACAACCCTGAGATGACAAGGTATATTTTGAGTGGTTACAAGGCATACATGTAGCTTTGTAGAATAATTTGAGAGCATCATTAAAGACCGTAGAGTCACTGACGGAGCCATTTAAAAAGATGAGTACATCGTCCACAAATAGGAGGTGGGTGAGAATACAATTGTCGGTGATCTTGATACCCTTAAGTTTTCCTTGTTGTCTTTCGTCCGTCAGGAGCCTACTCAGACCTTCCATAATAGGAAGGAATAAAATTGAGGATAAAGGGAAACCCTAACGAAGACTGTGTTTTGCATGGAAAAAGTTGGATGCATCTCCATTGATGAGAATGTTGAAAGAGACCGAATTAATACAACACATGATCTGATTAATAACAGAGGTAGGAAAACCCAGATGGGTAAGTAGCATTCTCAGATATAGCGAACTTTTCTGGTCAAATGCCTTATCTAAATCAATCTTAAGAATCATGCCTTTAATACACTTGGTATGCATAGAATGAAGGCCCTCCTAGGAAATACCAAGGGCATCATGGATTTTTCTGTTATGCAAGAAAGAAAATTGTTCCTGAGAGATATGAGATGAAAGGATAGGCTTAAGCCTATTGGAAATGATCTTATAAATTCAATTGCAGAGGGATATGGGACGAAAGTCATTAAAAGAGGATGAATTGTCATATTTAGGTATAAGGGAAATGAAAGTAGAGTCAAAGGCATCATACATATGCCCAGATGTTCTGTATTCTTCAACCACCTCGAGAAGTTATAGTCCCTATAATTCAAATAATGCTATATATAATTCAACAAAGCAACCATCTAGTCCTGAGATTTTTTCCTTTTTGAACCATTTAAGTACTTCCTCTAGTTCTGGCATGGAAACAGAAAAATTTGTTTCCTATGCTAAATCGTCATCTACAAACTTGGGAAAGAAACCATCAATTTTAAAAATTTCAACCAGTAACGCTTCGTGAGGTGCTTTGTAAATACCACTGAAGTGAGAAATACCCAATGAGGCCAGTTGATTGAATGATGAGACTGATTGACCCTCCTCATTATCCAGGGCCCGGATGGTGTTGATGGCCTTGTGGCCCCTTGCAAATTGCTGATAAAATTTGGTATTGTCATCTCTTGCAAGTAACCAAGTCATGCGGTTGTTGAACCTCCATGTAGTTTCCATGTCTTTGAGAATACGAAGTCTATCAGTCTCTAGGTTGATGACACGTTCTTTTGATGTAGAAGAATTGAAACCACCATTAGTAGGGTCCTCAAGCCAGGAAATTTCATGTTCAATATGCTTTAAATCAAGGTCATCTTGTGCTCATTTTTCCTTTTCCCATTCTACAAATTTATTTTTTATGAAGAGGATCTTACAGGAAAAAGAGGATGTAATAGACTGATCATGAGGGATAGGGACAATCCTCCATGCATCATTAACCAATTTGATATAGGATTCATCCTAAAGCCAGGTCAAGTTGAATTTAAAAGGAGCAAGTGGTTTTGGTGAGATACCAGAAAGTTAAGGGTAGATTGAAGAATGATCAGATATACCCCTAGATCCAACCCATTGCATGTATGAAACCAATTGATTCAGAAGCCCTTCCTTGATGATAAACTAATCCAACCTTCTCGCAAGAAAAACATCACTTGTTCTCCTATTGCTCCAGGTTGGTTGAAGGTGAGCCATTGGAATGTCAACTATATTGAATTAATCTAACAATGAGCCAAAGAGATCCAATGGAGGATCTAGTTGTGCATGAGAGCCACGTGATTCACCAAGTCCCAAAGAGAAATTAATATCATCTCCTAGTATAATATTGTCACGTTGCATAAAATATGAGCTTAGGAAAGAGTTCTAGAAATCATGTCTATTATGGCATGGTCTATAGACATTAACCAACCTAAACTTGATCCCAAGTTTTTCATAGAATAAGTTCATCACCATGGATCCATCCCTACCCCAAATTTTAATAAGTCTAAGAACTCTAGGGTTGATGCCAACAGAAATACCACCAGATCATCCTTGAGCATCTAGGGCATGAAAAATCCATCCAGGGAAGAGGGTAGATAAAGCAGTGATAACGTGATCAAAATTTCCCAAGGTCTCTTGAGGAAGTATCATATCCACCTTAATAGAATAAAAAAGTCTCTTGATGGCTAGACGTTTGGCAGGGCTATCCAACATGCGACAATTAAAGGAGAGGCATTTCATCATGAAACCATGGGGGGGCATTTGTTGCTCTAAGAACCCCTTCAACAGAGAGTTGACAACCTCCTGCATAATCCATACTAGCTTGTAAGATGGATTTAAAGATATTAGAGTGCCTAACACGGAAGGATTTATCCTGGATAGATGGAGGGATAGAGCCAACTCAATATCCATATTATGAATACATTACCTGGGGGTGAAGATTGTAGTTGTGTCTAGATAGAGCGTCAGTGGAGGATTCCTGAATGACAGAGGGGATGTGAGGAGGAGGTGGAATAAAAGGTTGAGTATAAGTATAGACATCCAAGGAGAGCACCGTGGGATAGGTAATAGGAGAAGTGTGACATCTAGTGGATTCAATATCTAAATAATGAGACAGATCAATAGATGTCACAATAGAAACAAAAGACGAAGGAGGATTAGAAGAGGTATCTGAGCCTGAAGGATGACCAGGAGCCATTGATTGTGATTTGGTGATCCTGGAAGATGATGGATAAGCAAAAATATTGGCAGTCATCAACGGAGAGGTGCCATGTACAGGAGGGTGCAAAAAACCTTATTTTTCTGATGGTTTAATGATACAATGACCACATCTTGGGCATAATCATCCCCTAGAGTAGCTGGGGTAGGAGTAGCCTATGAGAGGAGGGGACATTCCTTATAGACATGGCCAAACTTATGGCACCTACGACATCAGAAGGGTACCCCTTCATAATCCAAAATTTGTACCCGAGTGATATTCCTCCATTGAATCCTCAGTGATTCTTCCAATCCTTCACGTGTATCCAAGTGAATCAATATATGAGCATAAGCCAACTTCATAGTCTCAGCAAAGGATCGATCATGATCGAGGTATGTGCCAAGAATGTTACTAATACTTTTGAAAATATCATCAGACCAAAGTTGCATGGTTAGACCAGGCAATCTAACTCAAATAGGACCAGCACATAGATGTTCTCTATCAAGATAAAAAATATGGCTCCAATGCGTGAGAAGGATAGGTGCCATTTCAATGTGCCAAAATTGAGAAAGAACCCAGTCAATAAGTTCTTTCGATAGAAATTGAATGGAAAAAATGTTAGGTCCCTATATTACTAGTGTAGTCCCGTATTATTGTTAGTGTAGCCCCCTTATTGTTATTATTGTACCCCTGTAACCCTAATATTGTTATTATTGTCCACTTACATTATTATTGTTCGGTCGGCTAGGATTATATTGTGACCCCATGGACTCCTATATATAGAAGGAGGTTTTTTCATTTGTATCATCCAAGAATTGTTCATTTATGTAATGTAAATGAGGTTTCCCCCTTGAAGTGGCTTATTTCTAAGGCGTTGATCTCTCCTTTATTCTATTTTTGGAGTTGGTTTCATAACATTTGGTATCAGAGCTTTGGATTCTAGGGTTTCGCTGCTCCAAACAGGTCATCATGGAATTTTCACTATAACGTTTTTTCTACGAAGGTTCAGAAGCTTAAATTTTTACATAGCGATACGGAAGTCCGAAGGAACCTCGTGTAAAAATTTCAGATCTTGGTTCCCAATATTTTTGGTGATATGATTTGTGGAAGTTAGGTTTTTTTTTAGGCTCCTAAATATCACCTAAACAGGTCATCGTGGCATGTTCGCTATAACTTGTTTTCTACGAAGATTCAGAAGCTGAAATTTTTACAGAGCAAAGCTGAGCTCCTGTGAAACATCGTGTAAAAATTTAAGATCTTGGTTCCAAATATTTTTGGAGATATAATATGTGGAAGTGAGGGATTTTTCAGGATCCCAAATTTCATCTTAAAGAGGTAACCATGGAAAAATCGCCATAACTCTCTCTCTGAGCATCAAATTGGAATTCTATAAGCTGTGACCGCAATTACACAGACTGTAGTTTCCTATTTATGAATTTCATAGCCTAAGGAGGAAACATTGACATGTGGAACGCCATACAATTTCGCTCTACTGAACGAGTCCATATTTAGGTCATTGTTGGAGATTGGGAATAACTTTGCCTTAAAGAATCCAAATTAGGTCAGACCTATGGCATTTGAAAGAAGATTCAGAGAGCTACTACAAAATCGAATTTCAGATATTGAAGATTTGAAATCACAGAGATAATTCAGTTTCAATATCGAGCTCCTCAAAAGAAAGAAAAAGGTGTGTATTGTTTTTTTCGAATTGCATAAGCCTTGTTTGAAGAATCAGTTTAAATTGATTCCAAGGGAATATTGTAGAATAAATATCAATATTGGGTTCTAAAATGCCCCCTAAAAATAATTCAACACCCATTAAGCCTTCATAAGGCTCTAATATGACTCATGAAGATGAAGAAGTGCAACATGACATATCAAAATTACATGAGCAAGTGCACCAAATTTCGCTCTCGCAAAGAGCAACAAAAAATGAAATGGAAATTTTGAAGAAAGGCGGGGAAGGTAATATGGATGGTTCGAAGAAAGTTGTGGAAGCTAAGATAGATGGTTTAAAGAATGGCATGCAAGATAATATGGATGGCATGGAAGTTAGCATGGAAGCTAAGATGGATGACATGGAAGCTAAAATCGATGGAAAAATGGAAAACATGAAGAATGATCTAAAAGAAGACATGGCAGGTTTGACAAAGTTGATACAAGAAATGTTTCCTAATGGTGAAAAGTTAATAGAGGAAACTCATGATGGGAACAAAATAAATGTTAATTGTGATTTCATAAACTCTAATGTTGGATGGAAGACCCACCATATTCCAAAGATCAATATGAGGAAGTTTGATGGCAAGGATCTTGTAACATGGATACTAAAGATGGAGCAATATTTTGATCTCAATAATGTGAAAAACACACAAAAGGTACGCATTGAAACTTTTTATTTAGAAAAAAATACATTTGTATGGTATCGATGGCTTTTCTCCCATAAAAAAATTGTCACTTGGTCAATTTTCACGAAGGAAATGATAGCACATTATGAGGATACAAAGAGAAACACCTTTTTTAGCCAATTGATAAATCTCAAACAAAAGGGTTCAGTGGTGAAGCACATTGAGGAATTCCAAAAATTGAATATAAGGGTAGATGATATTCCAGAGGAACACATGATTGATGCCTTCATAGGGAATTTTAAGGGTAACATCCAACATGAGGTTCACGTTTTGGAACCTGATTCATTGGAGAAGGCATTTAGGTTGGCAAGAAAAACTAAATGTAAAATTATGGCGACAAGGAAGCCTACCACTCACATCTATAAAGATGTAAGTGTTTCTACTCTTATAATTCCACAACCTACAAGGTTGACACCACAACAATTGGAAGAAAAAAGAGAAAAAGGGCTTTGCTACAGTTGTGATAAAAATACACTAAAGGTCATAAGTGTGCTGAGAAGAAATTATTTTACATAGATTGTGAAGAGGAGGAAGAAAATGAACAAGAAACTTCCAAAGAAGAGGATATACACAAGGAACCAACCCTAGAAGAAGAAAAAATGAGTCTGACCATATCATGTAATGCATTGGCGGGACTTACCACTCCTCAAACTCTCAAGATATAAGGACATATCAAGAATAAAAAGGTAATAGTGTTGATTGATTCGGGCAGTACCCATAATTTTTTCATTGTAAGGTGGCCAAGGAATTGAATTGTTTCCTATACCCAACATCGGAATGTCAAGTGATGGTTGCAAATGGAGGAACTATAAATTTCTCTGGAAAATGTCATAATATCAAGCTAACCATGGGGGAATATGTATTGAATAGTCCAATTCTTTCCATTCCAATGGGAGGTGTTGATGTTGTACTAGGAGTACAATGGTTACAATCTCTGGGGACAGTAGCTTTTAATTTTCAAGAACTTTTATTGAATTTTTTTTTCTGAAGGAAAGGAAGTTGAATTACGAGGTATCGCAGGGAAGCCGAGATAATAAGCTCTGATGTCATGACAAATATTCTGAAGAAATAACGAGGCGTAATTGCACAATTATGCTCAATAGAAGTTCCAATATAAAAATCATCTATTTCTCCACATCTCCAAAAATTCTTGGACAATCATTCCAAGGTGTTTGAAACTCCCAAAGGACTCCCACCTATTCGTGATCATGATCATGCTATTCATTTGATTCCAGGAAGTGTTCCTCCAAACATCAGGCCTTATAGATATCCTTATGTCCAAAATAGCGAAATTGAACGTATGATTGCAGAAATGTTAGAGGCGGGTATAATTCAACCTAGTCAAAGTTCTTTCTCTGCTCCTGTAGTATTGGTACACAAGAAGGATGGATCATGGCGCATGTGTCTGGATTATAGGGAGCTCAATAAGCTCATCATTAAAGATAAATTTCCCATTCCTGTGATTGATGAATTATTGGATGAATTACATGGAGCAATTTATTTTACCAAGTTGGATCTTCGTTCAGGATATCATCAAATTAGAATGAAGACTGAAGATATTCCAAAAACAACATTTCGAACTCATGAGGGTCATTATGAATTTTTGGTCATGCCTTTTGGCCTTACCAATGCACTGTCTACATTTCAAGGGTTGATGAATTCCATTTTCAAACCCTTCCTTAGAAAATTTGTGCTAGTATTTTTTGATGATATACTAATCTACAACAAGTCTTGGAAAGATCATGTTCAACATGTTGACAGGGTGCTCAAACTATTGGAGGAGAAACAATTATATGCAAAAACATCTAAATATTTCTTTGGAGCACAAGATGTGGAATATCTGGGTCATATTCTATCTCATGAGGGTGTTAAGGTAGACCCTAACAAATTAAAGCCATTAAGGAATTGAAAGTCCCCACAACCATAAAGCTGTTGCGAGGATTTCTTGGGTTAACAGGGTATTATCACAAGTTTTTTAAGAATTATGGGAGAATAGCAGCACCTCTAACAACAGTATTGAAGAAAGATTCATTTTCATGGACTCCTAAAGCAACTAAGGCCTTTGAACATCTTAAAGAGGCAATGTGCCTAGCACCGGTCTTAGCTATGCCAAACTTCACAAAAACCTTTATTATGGAATGTGATGCCTTGAGAAATGAAATTGGTGTTGTTTTAATGCAAGAAGGAAGAGCCGTTTCTTTTGAAAGTCATACAATAAAATGAAAGTATTTACAGAAAGATATTTATGAGAAGGAAATGTTAGCAATACTACATGCACTAAAGAAATGGCGACCTTGCCTAATGGGAAGACACTTTAAAGTAAAAACTAATAATGATAATCTTAAACACTTTTTGGAACAAAGACTATATTTGGAAGAGAAGAAAAAATGGGTCACAAAGATGTTGGATTATGAATTTGAAGTCATCTACAAAAAATGGAAGCTAAATGTTGTTGCAGATGCACTCTCAAGAAATAATGAAGAGGTGGAAGAATTGCTTTGTGCCATTTATATTATCCAACTAGATTAGATAAATGAAGCAAGGTATGAATGGAGGAAGGATGAAGAAGTGTGGACACTCATTCAAAATTTGCACCAAGATCCTAGTACATCTGATACGTTTATTTGGAAAAATGATTCCTTATGGTACAAATATCGCTTATATATTTGTAAGAATTCTCAACTAAAACAAAATATTCTTTTGGAATTGCACACTTATCCTTCAGGAGGACACTCGGGGTTTTTAAAAACTTACCACAGGGTGAAGAAAGAATTTTTTTGGGATGGCCTTAAATCTGATTTTCAAAAGTTTGTGGTGGAATGTTTAGTTTGCCAGCAAAATAAAGTTGAGACAATTAAGACCCCAATTCTTCTACAACCTTTATCTATTCCAAGTCAACGTTGGGAGGAGATTTCAATGGGTTTTATCATAGGTTTACCTAAGTCCGAAGGAAAGAGTGTCATTATGGTGGTAGTTGATAGAATTACCAAGTATGCACACTTCTGAGCATTATCTCATCCATTTAAAGCAAGTACAGTTGCTACTACATTTATGGAAACAATTCAAAAGCTACATGGAAACCCAAATATTATTGTAAGCGACACGGATCCCATTTTTACTGGAAATTTTTGGACGGAATTATTTTCTTGTTTGGGTACTCAACTAGTTCATAGCTCATCTTATCATCCTCAATCCGATGGTCAAATTGAGATAGTGAATAAATGTTTGGAAGGATATCTTCGTTGTTTTGTATCTGATAAACAAACACAATGGGTCAAGTGGTTACCTCTCGTTAAATGGTGGTATAAACACTTCCTTCCATACTGCAACAAAAATGACCCCATTTATGGCACTTTATGGATATCATCCACCGTCCATCACATCATCCTTAAGAGAAAATTCTAAGGTTCAAGCAGTGGAAGATCCCATCGAGCATCAACAATAAGTTCTCCAACTCTTAAAGGATAAGCTAAATTTGGCACAAAATCAAATGAAACAACAAGCATATCAACATCGCAGCGAGAGAAGTTTTGATGTAGGAGACTGGGTATTTTTACGGCTACAACCATTCAAAAAAATGCCCCTCAAGCAATCTAAGAAGGATAATAAATTATTGCCAAAGTGCTATGGTCCTTAGAAGGTGTTGTAAAATATTGGTACTATGGAATACAAATTGGAGCTTCATGCTTTGTCGTGAGTGCATCTAGTTTTCCATGTTTCATGCTTAAATAAGGTTATAGGTGAAAAACTTCCAGTTCAAACAATATTTCCAGAACTTGATGAGGAAGGAAAAATCATATTGGAACCTGAAGCATTCACGGAAACAAGAACTCGACAGCTACGAAATCGATCAATTTTAGAGTATCTCATCAAGTGGAAGAACTTACCCACTGAAGATTCTACATGGGAGGATGATAATTTTATACAGAAGCACCTAGAGCTACTCAAGCATTGAGGACAACACTTTTTTTAACGATAGGGTCATGTTAGGTCCCTATTTTATTAGTGTAGTCCCTTATTTTTGTTAGTGTAGCCCCCTTATTTTTATTGTTGTACCCCAGTAACCCCAATATTGTCATTATTGTGCCCTTACATTATTTTTTTTCTAAATAAGACTAATCTATTAATTTGCACATAATTTACAGTTCGAAGCTTGCCTTCGGAATTGCTATGCTAACCAATTCCAGAGGGAGAAAAGTTCAAAAAAACAAAAAAGTAACCACCCCGGATGGGGAAACCGGTCCAAAAATTGCTGCCCTGAGTAGGGAAACCAACATTAACGAAAAAAGAGTAAGTCTAGTTTATCACATCGTTCAGAAAAAAAATGATATCTGAAAGATGAAACAAAACAGAGAGGGGTGACCTCTCATAACTGAGGCTGCATGTAATGCTACTTGTCCTGAGGCTGAGACGGAGGCTCTTCAATGATAAGACACTTGTATTCATCTAATGAATCCTCATCTTTCTTTGAATGATGCGCGTTGGGCTCAGGCGTGGTGGCAGTGCATACCAGGCTTCTTTTGCCTTCCCTCTTTTCATCCTTAGAGCAAACAAGAATGTCGCTTCCACTGCCTTCACTGCTAGAGGAGTGCTCTCCCGATTTGACTGGCAGCACCTCCGACTTCTGAGAATGTTGAGGGGGAGCAAGAGAAATTGTTGATTTTTGGAGACGTTTTCTCGAGCCAGAGCTCGAAGGCATCTCCAGAAAACTCACAGTGAGGGTGGTTGTGACCCACTGGCGGTCTAGAGTGCACTCATAATGAAACTGGGTTGAATTGTCCTCGGGAGGAGAGCGACTATATTCATGGATAGAAATGAGCGAGCATGAGGACTGGCCCCTGCCATAGCCTCGACGGCATCTCATTTTATGCCTCCGCGGCATGCTTGAGCAGGAATGAGCATGACCAGGGGGAGAAACAGTGGGATGGCTTGCGTGCAGGGGTGACGAGGTAACGGGATGGCTTGTGAACAGGGACGATGCAAAAAATGGGGCGGCTGATGTGCGGAGACGGCTCAGCCAACTACAGATGCAAGTCACAGAGGATCTGGAAGGGCACAGAGGAGCACTGAGCAGAGAGAGCCGAGAGACTGATTCTGCAGGAGTCAAATGACAGTGGAGAGGGGAGTGACGCCATGAAGTAACTCTCAGGCTGGCGGACTAGATAGTAAGTAACGCAGGAGGTAGAGCCATCTCTGTTTGTGTGAGGTGAGCAGTTGGAGGCTTTATTACCTGCAGGATGATCCCCATGCGTGGCCATGTGGCTATTCCATGTGCCACATTATAGATATGCCACCTCTTGCTTCAGTTTATGCACCCGCATCTGGGGGCGAAGCGTCATTTTGCACAAGTTTAGTGCATTATTGAATGAGAGAAGCATCATTGATACTAGAGAGGGGACCTGGAAAAAGAAATAGATCTCTCTCAACTCCTTTGTTGGCTAGGAGATCCGCTACCTTGTTAGCTGAGTGCCGAACATGCTTGAAGGAGATGGATCGCTGAGTCTGAAGCCATTGCTCAATTTAATTAAACCTTGCTGCAAGACGCCAACTCTTAGACAACTTGGAGGCTGAAGCTCCCAAGAGGATATGTGTGGCAGTATTGATGATGATTTGAAATTCTCCTTCCACTTCTAGGGGGAAGAAATTGTGCTCCTGAGAAAGGTAAAGCCTTGCAGAAGGCCTTCCAATTCCATAGAGTTGTTTGAATACCACCCTATAGAGCCACAGAAGATGACTAATGGGGACCCTGTTGAATCTCTAAAGATACCCCCAAAACCAACTGCACCAGGATTGCCTTTAGAGGCCCCGTCAAAATTAATTTTGATCAGACCACAAGTCATGGGGATTCCAGGAGCTGGGCGAATCTGAATGGTCTGAGGGAGGCCGGATATTCATGTGGTGATTGGGGATGGAAAGGTTCCAATTTGCCCAGATAATGCTTTGAGGAGGCTGATTTGAAATTTTCGAGTCTTTCCAATGGTGCAGGGCCAAAGTTTCTTGAAGGTTTATGCAAAGATTGGTCCCAATAGAATCCAAAGGAGTGTTTTGATATTTGAAGATATGCCTATTCCTTTCCTTCCAAACCATCTAGAGAAGGAACCCATGGAGGAGGGTCCAGAGAGTGTAGAGCAACTTGCTATTGAAGGGATCAGTGGGCCAATGTCTGATTGTATTCAAAATATCTCCTTTGATTCTACTAGTTCTTCTGCACCGGATGGCTAGATTGTCCCATAAGTTTTTAGCCAGCGAGCAGGGGTTCATTAGATGGGAGATGGTTTCAGCATGTTGTGTACAATTGGGGCATCTTGAAGGGCCAATTAAGCCCCTCTTGAGGAGATTGTCCCAAGTGAGAATTCTTTTCTTGCTGAGTAGCCATAAAAAGGTGGAGATTTTGGGCCAGATGCCTGGTCTCCAAATTTGGGTCCATATCATATCCTGGGGGTCCTAAGTAGTAGAAAATATAAGATGGTAAGCTTCTCGGGTGTATAAATTACCTTGATTAGTGTGGCCCCATCGAAGAATATCTGGATCTTCTGTGCATCTGATTTCCTTTTTGTTAGTTCATTGTCAATTTCATCATGTAGTTCCTCCTGCCAGTTCTCCTACCATTGAGCAGCTGGAAGCCATTGACGATATCCAGAGATAGAGAGTGGTTTCCAGAAGAATTTTACTTGATTTTTCACTTGAGATTGAAGTGCATCTTGCCATCTGGGTCTGTGGAAGAGGACTGCCATTTTCGGCAGCTGCTGCCACGAGTCCTCCCACAAGCGAGTAGAGGCTCCTGATCTGATTTCCCAAAAACTATGCTCTTGAATGATGGCCTTGTGTTGCTTGGCCACATTCTAGATGAGAGACTCAAATTCCTCTGAAGTTAGATGAATGAGATCTCCCGGCAGCGTACTGTTGGCATATTTGGCTGTCCATAATCGTGCCCAGGGGGTGTGAGATTTGGACAATCAGTTCCACCAAATGTGTGTGCCCATGACCGCGTTGCTGTGATTTGGATCCCTCAACCCCAGACCTCCAGCTAGTTTTGGAGTGCACACATCCGACCATTTAACAAGATCCCATTTGCAGTTTAAACTGGAATTCCCCAAAGGAAATTTCATTGTTGATTTCTGATACTTTTAAGAACCCATTTAGGAGTTGCCAACACTGAGAAGTGGTAAAGGGGCATGGATTGGAGGACCGCTTTGATCAGGACTAGTCAGCTTGCTATATTGAGAATTCTATGAGTCCAAGATGATAAGCGGGCTTCCAGTTTTTCCAATAGCTCTTTCTAGGAGGAATGCTTGATAGTTGATTCAATGAGAGGAGCACCAAGGTATTTAGAGGGAAAAGTGGCTATGGAAAAGCCTAAGAGTCTGGAAATGTTTCTCTGAACAATGGCTGGGGTGTTAAAAAGGAAGATTTGAGACTTGGCTGCATTGATGGTGGTGCCCGAAGCTTCAGAGAAAATGTCCAGTATTGACTTAAAGGTGCTGGCTTCTTGAGCAGAGGGGTGGACGAACAACATATTATCATCAAAAATTGTTGGTGAGTGATGGGATGATTGTCATGAATGGAGATACCCTGAAGAGAGTGGGAAGAGGTTGCGTACTAGATTAGGCAACCCAGACTTTCCGCCATGAGGATGAAGAGGAAGGGCGAAAGAGGATCCCCCTGACAAATACCTCGAGAGGGGGAGAAAGGGGGAGAAGGAGCCCCATTGAAAAGAATGGAATAAAAATGGGAAGAGATGAGGCTCATGATCCAGCGATTCTAGGTGGGGCTCAAGCCAAAAGCTAAGAGCATCTGGTTAATGTAATCCCACCTCAGTTTATCAAAAGCCTTAGAGAGGTAAATTTTTAAGAGCATACCTACTTTCTTCTTATGCTTCAGAGAATGGATGACTTCATGGGTGAGAATGATCCCGTCCAAGATTTGACGTCCTTCCACATATCCTGTCTTTTCTGGGCGAAATGATCAGAGGGAGGAGAGGTTTAAGCTTATTGGCGATTACCTTGGAGATTAGCTTGTAAATAAAATTGCACAAGGCGATCGGTCTGTACTTGTCTGGGGTGACAGAGTGATCTTCTTTGGGGATGAGGGCTAGAAAGGTTGCATTGAGTGATGGGAGGATCCAATGCATAATTCTAGATTCCTCCACCAAATCCCAGACTTCCAGCTTGATGTTTTCCTAGAAGAAGTGGAAATTTTTTTATGTGAAGCCGTCAGGACCAGGAGCTTTGTCATCTTTGAGCTGAGCCATCGCTTGTTTAACTTCTTGAAGAGAGATTGGTTTGAGTAGCATTTGATTATGCTCCTTAGTGACAAGCTTGGGGATGTGCTAAGTGATATTTTTGATTTCTTGCAGCCAATTTCCCGGTGGTTCCTGAAGGATATGCTTGAAATGAATGTGAAATTATTTTTCTATATCCTCATGGTCATCTAGCCATTCCCCTTGCCTATTGTTGAGAATGGTGATACGATTATGCATACGTCTCTGAATGGTGGATCGATGAAAGAATTTTGTGTTCTTCTCCCCTTCTTTGAGCCATCGAATTCTTGACTTTTGTTTCCATAGTATTTCCTCTTGCAATCGTCGCTCCTCCAGTTTGGTGAAGAGGATATTTTCTTGGAGAGATAGAGAGTTTGATATACCTTCTTGAATGATGCGCAGCTGTAGATCAGACATTTTCTGTTCCACCTCTTTTTGATGTTGGAATATGTTCCCAAAAGTGGAATGGTTCCATTTCTTGAGAGAGTATTTGAGATTATTAAGTTTTTGTTGGAATTGATACATTTTGGAGCCAGCTGCTGGAGTGAAACCACTCCACCAAGTGGTAACCAAGTCTTTGAAGTCCATATTAGAGAGCCATAAATACTCAAAATGGAATGGTCAATTTTTTGTAGCTCCAAGATGCGACCACTGCAAGAGGATTTCCCAGTGATCATAACCAGCAGTCGGAAGTATGGAGGAGTCGATGTCACCTCCCAGATGGATTGCATTGTCTGAGATGAGGAAACGGTCCAATCTTGAGGCTATCTGCTGTAAGTCAGTTCTTCTGTTGTTCCAGGTATGCATGCCATTAGAAAAGGGAAGATCAATTAGCCAGTTTCATTGAATGAAATATTTGAAGCTAAGACCATCCATCTCAAGCCTAGGGCGTCCTCCTTTTTTTTCCTCAAACTTAGTAATCATATTGAAGTCACCTCCAACAATCCAAAGAGGATGAAGCCTAGTAGAGTTTATAGTTTCAAGGGAGTTGAGAATGGCTATTTTCTGAAGAGGGACTTGAGGGAAGTAAACATTGGTGAGGTGACCATGGATATTGGTGCCAATCAAGTGAAAAGAAGCCTGAATGAAATTGTGAGAGGCATGAATATCATAAAGCGAGAAGAGATGGGGATCCCAGGAAATGGCCAGACCACCCAAGGCGCCTAAGGCATCAACCACTGTGGATTTGCATCCATGACATAACTTGGTGATGACGGTGTCGAGGGTAGTACTGGTACATTTGGTTTCTTGCATGAAGAAAATAGTTGGTTTGTCTTGCTTTATCATGTTTTTGATCATTCAATACTTGGTGGGGTTGTTGAGCCCTCAGATATTCCATGAAGTGAGCTTCATTGAGAACTGTGGGAGACCGGCCGGAAGAACTTGGTCAGCTTGGGGTATCACCCACATTCAACTAGTAATTCTCCCACAATGATGGTTCTTTGTAGATTTGTCTTCCGCCCCCTTTTCTTTAACTCCTTTATGAGATTTTTTCCATCCCAAGGGCTTCTTGCTTGAATTCCCAAAGAGTTGCGTTGATGATCCTGGAAGAGAACGAATACTAGGATTTCGATCTGCTTGGGGGGTATCTTGTCATATTCTTTGTATTTGCAGGCCGTCTCTAGGGATAATATGTCCAGATCACCAAGGTCGATACTCTCTGGTTCTTCTTCCATGTGGGTTGGTTGATTCATTTCTTCCTTATATCCTTCTTCTTGAGACGCTTGTTGAGCTTTGCTATCGGTCTCCATGAGGGTGGGATTCCAAAGGCCAATGTCTTTGTCTTTGTTAGCCTGGCTAAACTGAGGGGTGGAATTCTGAGTGACAGAGTGAGGGAGAGGGGGAATGGGGATGAGCGAAGGAATATCAATGGGATCGAGGGAGGAAGCTAAGGGAATTTCTGTAGAGGGACGAGAGGACTCCCCTTCCAGGATAGGATGATTTGCAAGGATATCGAAAATATTTCTGGTGGGGGGGTAGGGGACACTTAGGGGATGGCATTAGATTTTTTTGAGTGCTTTTTACAGTTGGGAACTTTGGTGAATCCATTACCATCAGTATTTTCAGAGCCAGGGTTAGATTTAGGAGGATGATTTAAGCGGCAGTCTCTGAATATATGTCCATGCTCATGGCATTTTGGGCATCAAAAAGGCACATGCTCATAATCTATTGGTTGAAACCATTCAAATTTAACATGATAGAGACTTACCGAATCTGGTAGGGCTTTTGCCAAACGCATGTAGACACAGATCCTAGCATAGGAAGTGTAGTGTCTGAGTTTGGTTTCTTCGGAAATCTTGATGAACTCTCCCAATCCATTTCCAATGTCTTTTAAGGATTCATCATCCCATTATTCTAGCGCAAATGAGTACATTCAGATCCAAACTGGAGCCCAGTTAAAATCCTCATTTGGGTTGAATCTTTCAACCCAATCTCTCCTACAGAGTTGAAGAAGTATGGACCACCGTCCAAGATGTGATTTTTGTCCTCGATGCAGTTGAAAATGGCGTTGAAGAAGCCCTTTGGTCCAAGCTGTAGGGTAACATGCCCCTTTGGTTTCCATTTCAAAGTGATTCAGCCCTGGAGAGCATTCTCAGTAGGCCAGAAGCCTATGAATTTACCAATGAGAGCATGGTCCTTCATATACTAAATTTTTCCATTGATACGATGTCTTGGTAGGTCGATTTTTGGCCAGTCGGCTGCTATCGGAATGCACGTGGAGGAGGAGGCCTTCCTCTACTCCGTATTGACATTCTGGGTCTCTTGCTTGTCATTTTGTTTAGCGTTTAGATCCGTTTGTGGGCCTGTGGAATCAGAGGTCGAGATCTGATCATTCAGAGTCATATCACGAGTGTCAGAGTCATATTCTGTTTGGGAAGTCATTAATAGAGTGTAGAGTCAGGAAGAAACGTGGAGCCACGAGAGACGTGAGGTGCCACCGTGTTGTGCCCTGGCATTATTTTTGTTAGGTCGGCTAGGATTATATTGTGACCCCATGGACTCATATATATAGAAGGAGGTTATTTCATTTGTATCATCCAATAATTGTTCATTTATGTAATGTAAATGAGGTTTCCCCCTCGAAGTGGCTTATTTCTAAGGTTTTGATCTCTCTTTTCTTCTATTTTTGGAGTTGGTTTCAAAACAGAAACAACCTTTGGATAGTGTGTACACCATGGGGAGTACATCCATAGATTATCCCCAAATTTATGATACCCACAGTCATAGCCTACCTGCAAAGGAATTTCTCCCATGGACCTTGCCCACCAAAACCCTATCCACTGTACTAATAATTTCGGCCATACGGATACCCTCTCCAAGAATGAGCTAACTACCCTTATTGTTTACCTAGACACACTTTGATTTCTTACCAATTTTCTTTAGATAGCCCGAGGCAAGGGGGGCTACATCTGATCCAGAGGGAGTGGAAGCCCTGGCAGCGGAGGGAGAGGGGTTTGAAGGGGGGGAAAGGTCACCGCCAAAACAACTTGAAGGGGGGAGAGATGTGATGGGGGAAGACCTTCATGGTGTAGATGATGGACCAACCGATACAAAGGAAGATGACAACAAGACCTTACTGACTTTCGACTCAGATAAGGAGAAAGAAGGCTTACCCAATGCATCAGAATGAGAGGAGAAAACAATGGGGGGGGTCTGGTAACGGTGGCTAAAATAACTGATCAAGGAAATGGATGGTAGAAGGAGACGGAATCAGTAAATATTATGGGGTCAGGATGTACTATTCATAAAAGGAGCTAATGTTAGGAGTACCCCTAGATGCAATTCCTGCTGCTCTAAATGAGTCTAAATTCGGAGGGTGTGTGCCAAAACAGGTATATTCCGGAGAAACCCTAACAGTTCCATTGATATAATGTGGAATATCAGTCGACAGAGAGAAAGGCATACCTTCAGAGAAACGTGGAGGTTTTGTCCAGATGGCAGCGAAGTCATAGGGGCCTTCATGGTATTCAAGGAGCTCCTCGTACATCTCAGCTGCAATTGTAAGAGGAGATAACTGCAACCCTCGGCCTGGCCACAAAAGGTAGCCGATCCCACCAAATATATGCTCGCGTCCCTAGAAGGAAGATCACACACCAAAGAAAGAAGGAAGTGAATGTTAAGGTGGCAAAGTAGATCAACTGCAGGTAACCCCGAAACTCAGCCAAGGTCAAGCGACAGGTGCAGGGTCGATTCTCTGGGAAAATTCAAAGCCATCCTGCTTCCCCTCCCAAGGTGTGATTGGTGTTCCTATAGAAAAAAAATTAGTCTCCATATATATATATATATATATATATATATATATATATATATATATAATCAGATTATATGATGATAAACATTCACTACCTCAAGCCTTTTCTTATATTGAATTTACAATATTTGAGGTAATGATAATTACTCTTATATAGTAGCTTATCATATTTGACTTTACTAAATAACTTATGCGTATAAGTCATAATGGTTCCAATAGATGATTACATGTTAGCCACATATTCTTGACTCCTACAATGATGATGTGGTAATTTCCACATCATTGTGTACCTTACTTGTCCTGGCACCAAAAAATAAGCCTTGACAGCAAAATATTTATCAAAATTTCCTCCCTTATCATATTTTTGCATAGATTTTTTATTATCATTTCTAACATTCTTTAATAATGTTGGAAAACATTCTTTTAAGATGTGTGATAGCTCTGTCATATAGTGGAATAACCTGTTGAGGAGTTTTTTATATATAACCCAACATTTCAGACTACTGAAATGAGTCCATCTTCAAGGGAACACCATCTTTCTTGAGAAGACTGATGTGTTTCAAAGAGATAAGATCACAATATATAAATATATGAGAGGGTAAAGGAGAATGTTTGGTATATTGGGTCGGTTGGAATGATTCTGTTTTTTTATCTATGTTATTTAAATTAAATTTAAATTTTGTTTTAATGAATTAAAATTTTCAAATATCATTTAGTTGACATCACATTGGATAGAAAATTGTCGACGTGTTTCGAACCAACTAGTGTGGTTCATCTTCAGGACGGAACCACACTGGGTGGTTTGAAACACGTTGACAATCATTTGTCCAATGTCATGACAACCCAAAGATATTTGAAAAATTACTATAATCACAGAAGCATGAATTAAATTATTAATTAATTATCAAATTAAACCTAAATTTATTTGAATCATAAATTATTTTAAAAAATAAATAAATAAATTATTAATCTTTATAATATCAAATTATTATAAAATTTTGATATGATCATTTTGACTTTTTGTTATTTAAATTAAATTTTATTATAATAAGTTATTTTAATTTAATTAATTATTAAATTAATCCTAATTTATTTTAATAAATTAAATGATTAGTTAAAGGTATGATTTAATTATATAATTATTTTGTCCCTATTAATTTAAAATTTTCATTTTAATAATTTATTTTGATATCTTATTTATCATGAATTATTTTAATAAGTTAATTAAGTAATGAGAACTAAATTAAATTATATTTATTTAAATAATATAATTAAGCTAAATTGTAATTTTTAAAAATTATTTCAATAAATTAATTAATTAAATTAATCCTAAATTTATTTTAATAAATTAGTTAATGATATGATTTAATTAGCGGTTTCCAAGTATTACATAGTATTGAATCATTATCACGGTTCGGGTTGTTTTTCTTTTTTCCAATTTTAATTGCTTCTTTAATTTTTATTTTTGATATTTTGCCGAGTTTGTCAGAGAGAAGAAGACCCAAGAGTCTCGAAGCAATTGAATTGTACCAGCAAGAAGAAAAAATGGTGTTTTCTAGCTTTGAGAGGAGGGATCAAAACTGCTTTCAACAACTCTCCTTTTTGGGGGAGATTTTTGTAAATTATAAATAACAATTTCCAGAGTGGAGAAAGGGTTCCTATTTTATGCAAATAGGGGACTCTTTTCACTTTTGTGTGGAGGATTTTTGGATGTAGATTGAGAAGAATACTCAGACCTAAGTTTTGCAGGTTTTCTTTTCAAGACCAATTTTTGTCTTTCAAGCAGATCTTGCACTATTGCAGCTCTTTTCTCAAGTTAAAGAGTTGAAATTATTAGAAGGATTGTTGAAGAGATTCATTGTAAATAGAGCAAGAGATTCATTCCTAACATTTGTCAATATATTTCCTCTATGTCTTGATAAATATATCGATGACTTTTTCAAATGTGCTACACTACTTTTGTTGAACTTGGTCTTCTTCATACAATTCTCTTAACTAATGAATCTTAACTTCAACATGGTTCCTCCATCAATTAAGGATTACATATTGCCGAGATGAATTTCTCCTTAATTGTTACATAATAAAACAATAGGGGTTCCTCATGCATCAACCCAATTTATCATACATCAATGAATATAGAAAAATGATAAAATAGCTAGCATGTTTATTATGGTTATGATTTAGCTACAAGTGCCAAAGTTTCTCCATAATCAATCATTTCCTCATATGCATAGTTTTTTTCCACTAATACAACTTTATCCTTATCAATAGTACCATTATATTTAAAATTGTTCTAAATATCCTTCTACAACCAATTCATTTCTATCTAGTGGAAACTCCACCAAACTGCAAGTTCTATTTTCTTAATAAGCTTAAATATGTCAATCCATATTGTTGCACCACTCAACGTTAGTTGTTACCTCTTTTTCATTGAGAAACAAAGTGATATAAGCATAATTGATTGAAGGTGCCTTTAGTGGCTTGATTCTTTAGAGCTCCACTTTACTCTTTTGCGCTCTCACTCCATCATATGTTTTAGGTTTTGCACGAAAATGTTCAAGTATCTTCAAAAACCACTTGGTTGTCCTTGCATTATAGTAGATTCTTCAATTTATCTTTCAAAGTTAGGTATTTTATGTTTTTTCAAAGGTGTCACCAACAATGATGCCCTACACATCAACACATTTCTCAATTATGTCATGCACACTTTATCAAATACATCAACATGATTCATTATATTGTTTTGGTTCTCCAAATCATGTGGTTGATATGCCTTGGAATGCTCTTCATATCCAAGTAAGATACACTTGTTCCTCTATTAGAGAGCTTTGAGTCACAATTCTCCTTTGGAATATACATATAATTCATGCTTCTAGATATACACAAATTCTCAATAATGGAATTGTGGTCAGTCCTTACCTCATTTGATATAACGTTCTAGATCACTTTAATTAGACATTTGTTGATGAAACGATAAGTTGCAAAGGTGCTTGAGAACTCAAAATAGAGATAAAAATAGGAGTGGTGTATATGATCTAAAAAGACACCTATTATTGTGGCCACAACAATTCCTCATAAATTTTGAAAATTATTATGGGTCTCTCCATATCAATTTCGTTGATATCATTCTTTATTTTGCTTTGATTGTTTTATTTTTCAAGATTTTAATTTTGCTTGGATTTATGTTATGACGATTCCTTGCTTTCGTTTTGACGTCAACTTTCTAATTGTCAAGTTTCATCTCATTCTAGCTTACAGTTTAGAAAGTATCCTTAGTCAATTTTGTTGCCTAGGCATAAATATGTATTTAACTTCTATTTTATAATTTGTATAAATTTTAATTAATTTAAAACATATTAATATAATTTATTTAATTAATTATAATTAATTAAGTTAATTACTTTAATTTAGCTTAATTAGAATTAATTAATTTATGTAATTGAGATATTATTCCCTACCTCAAAGGTTTCATATTTTTCTCCTTCGATTTCTTACGAGGAAGGAGATTCAAGATGACATGGCAATTTATTCAAATGCAAGACGTAAGAGGGGTTCACATTATGTTTTATGAGAAGCTTTATTATTTATAACATAAGCTGGGGAGGGGTGCAATATCCACGTGGGATCCCCTCCTCCCACTTCGTTCTTCTTTCTCATTCATATATGAGCCCGTGGACTACATTAACATATATATATATATATATATATATAGTTTTTGTTTGAATTTTTTTTTTAAATATTATTTAATTTAATTATTTTTCTTTTTAAACTTTAAATTTATTTAAATTGAAAAATTTTAGTAAAACAAAAATTTATTTATAAATTTTTCAACATTGTATAATTTTCACCGAGTCATTATTTTTAGAATCCAAACTTTGACCGTTGATATTTTGAGATTTATTCAACAAAATCGAGGAAATGAGGACTTGTTGGAAATATTATTCCATGGAGAATGATTTGGGAGTGGTTGCATGACTATATTTGGTCATTCAATACTCCAAAAAATTAGCATAAGTGATGGCTATGCATTTGCAACAAAAAAATTATTTCCTAGGTTTGAAATGGACAACATTATTTGGATAGGAAGATTTGTTGTAGCTAACTCATTCCAAAATTATTTTATTGCATTTCTCCTCTTCAAAAGAAAGAAATCGAAATATTAGATTTGGTTATATTAATTTATCAAAATATATTTGAATTCGTTAATTTGTTGTTCATAATATTAAAAATTTGTGTTTTTCTCTTGAGCTTTCAATGGTTTCAATTTTTGTTTTAGAAATTTGCAGAGAGTTTGTTGGAAAAGAGAAGACCCGGGAGTCTTTGAGCAATGGAATTATACCAACAAGAAGAAAAAACAGATTTTTCCAACTTTGAGAGGAGGGATAAAAACTGCTTTCAACAACTCTCCTTTTGGGGGGGGGGGGGGAGATTTTTTTTAATTATAAATAACAATTGGTAGAGTGGAGAAAGGGTTCCTATTTTATGCAAATAGGAGACTCTTTTCACTTTTGTGAGGAGGATTTTTTGCTATAGATTGAGAAGAATAATCAGATCTAAGTTTTGGGGGCTTTCTTTTCAAGACCAATCTCTGCCTTTGAAGTAGATCTTGCACTATTACGGCTCTTTTCTCAAGTGGTAGAGTTGACAGTATTGGGAGGATAGTTGAAGAGATTCATTGTAAACATAGCAAGAGATTAAAGTTTTTATTTGTATTCAAAGAATAAGATTTGTTAATACAAATCTTATTCTTTTAATGGCATATTTGTGTCAATTATTCCATGTTTTGCATTTCTATTTAATATGTGAATTAATGTTTACTAGATCAACTATTTGATATAATAGTTTTATAGATTTGTTATTTATTTTCAATTTTCTCTTGTATTTAATAAAAGTTATAAGTAATTATTTACTCAGAATTTTGTCATCATAAATGATTTAATTGTCATTGAAATTGTGTGAACTATTTCCAAGTGTCAATGACTCATCCTTTATTGTTTTAAATCTATAAACAGAACATGTCATGCACTTACAATATCGGTTGTTATAACTAATATAGCAGTTAGATATTCATTGTAGAAAAAATGTTACATCCTCATCATGTTTAAATCCTTGCACTTGGTATTTGGTAGCTATCTCTTAGATATCGAGTAAGAGTAGTTTTATTTGTTTTTTTGCATTGCGTTTTGATTTAGAGTTAGAGTTATATTAATTAATTGCATTCTCAGAAGCCTCCTTACACAAGAGAAATATCATTGGTGTCTTGGTTGAGCCTTTGTGTCAGCTTAAGGACTGATTTCTTGCATGCATGCAGCAAGAGGGTAGGTGATCCTATTAACTCTTCTATTGATAAGTAATTAGAAACATTACAAGTTAGCAGGAAGAGTGAGGGGTAAATGGACCCATTAGAACCAATCATAATCACCAATCCAAACTAATAAGGGCTTAGTTTGGGTCCTAACCGGGTAATCTCCCCATTGTTGATATCGGTCTTTTTTTGTCACCAACAATTTGTGTGTTAGGAGGAATAACGACAAGTTGTCTTTTTGGAGCTTTGTATTTGTAAAGATTTATTTATTTGCAATGGATTCTTCCAAACTCCCAATTTGGAGTTGTATCTCTGGGCGTGAATCTTCCACCACTCTAATGAACTTGTAAGACTCTTGTCGAAGGTGAATTTTTGTGGTAAGAGAATGACTTCTGCATATGATCATGCTTTACAATTCATTCAAAATTGTATAAATTCCACTTTTTCCGATATTGATGAAGGTATCATCTTATGTAGGATATTTACTATCACTTTCACAGGTAAAGCCAAAATATGGTGTGAATATCTTCCAATTTCCTCTATTCACAGTTGGGACCAATTTATCGCAAAGTTCCTTCACAAATTCGATGGCTATGATTATTAACAAATATGCATTACACTTGAAAATATACGAAAGTTTGAAAATGAATCTTCCATTGATTTTACTATTAGATTCTAATTAATTTGTTTATGAATTAAATTTGAAGATAGACCTTCATATATTAAATTGATGGAATGGTTTAAATATACTCGTTCCCTTCCTTGTATTCCAAACAATTGCCAAGAACCAAACGTGGTTACTTGTTTAAGTGTATTTGTCATTGTTGAAGAGCCACTTATTAATGATAGTATGTTTGATAATATTTAAGAAGAAATGCATAAATTTCTAATAAACCTTCTCAGGAAAGCATACGAACATTCAACATAAATAACGTTGATCCCAAGAATGCTTTAAAGCATCCTGCTATTGATCATATGCTAATAAATTTGTTGTTTATAATTAGATTAAAAATCAACAAGCGACATAATTAGTAAACAATATTTAGCAAGTAACAATGAAAATCGGAAATTCCAATAATGTGCAATTTGTTGTACAAATTTCTAAATTTTCTCATGCTAGAATTAATGACCAGCTACATAGTTTGGGGAAACCAAGCATTAATCTTCATGAAAGTGTGGTCAACCAAATACATGATGAATAATCTGAATTTTTTATTATGGAAAATGAACAAGAATCTATAGGCAAAGAAATTTTCAGGTTCATATCTTCAAATAGTCACTTCTCTCTTTATCCCCATATTTTTGCTGATAGTAATTCACTTGTTTATCATTCAATTATTCCTCTTTGCACAAATGTTATCATAAGCAATAGAGGGACTGCCATAAATTTAACAAATAATGAATTACCAATTAGTTTCGATCACGGAAAAGAGTCATTTAATTATCACATTTTCAACAATGTTGAAAATTCATTCAATCATTATTCTTTTTCTAATGTTCCTTATGAAAAGGAAGAGAATGCTAATGAAAATTGTCAAGTTATTTATGATGATGATGTTGTGTTTGAGAATATTAAGTCATCACGGAAATCATTAAATTCTCTTGTTCTTGATACTCAAAATAAATTCATGTTTCAAGTTGAGGGATCTTCTTTTAGTAATATTACTGCAACACATTCTCATCTCGAATCCCCCGACATGTCATAATGACTATAATTTTCAAGAAGAGAAGGCCATTCCAATTCTTGATCCAGACAGTCTTCAAGTTCTCTTTCTTTGTCATAGTCTTGAGTCTCTTTCTCATTCATAAGTAGATATCAGTAATTGTTATAATTGCATTATAAACATAGTTACCGATCAAACGAGAACTATTACCTCAAAACGAGAACTCTAGCCCAAAAAAAACTTAAAAAACATGAAAAGACAGCCCAAAAACAAAAAATTTGTCTTCCAAAATGCAGTGTTTTTTTTAGGGTCAAATTTCAACATTTTTTTAAATTATGCTAAAAACCAATTTTTTTCTTGAAAAGGGGATTGAAAAAACACTCTTGAAACAAAAATGTTGACAGTGGAATAATGTCTCCAATTTTTTGTGTGCAAAAAACAATTTGAAAATGAAAAGTGTTGATGCTGGAATAACATCGCCAATTTTTTGTGTGCAAAAAATTGCCTGAAAACGAAAAGTGTTATTGCTAGAATGATGTCGTCAATTTTTTGTGTGCAAAAAACACCTTGAAAACTAAAAGTGTTAATGTTGGAATAAAGTCTTTTTCTTTTCGGGGTATATTGTCAACAATTTTTAATAATGAAATTAAAGATAAAATATCATCACTCTGAAAAACCTTAAAATTTCAACGATACACATGACACTAAAGATAAAATATCAAAACTCTTAAAATTCCAACAATTTTTATCCAAGGTATTAAAGATAATCTATTATCGTGTCTCTGAAAAGCCTTGAAAATCCAACGATGACATTCATTATAAAATATCACCTTTATGAAAATAAAATTTCAACGATTTTTAGGAATGGTATTAAAGATAAAATATCACTTGTAAAAAATAAATAAATAAATAAAAAATAAAATAAAAACACACAATTAAAAAAAACACACAATTTAAAGAAAAAAAAATTTAGAAATTAGCCTAAAACATTTTTTTTTTGTGTTATCAAATAATATTAATAATAATAATAATTAAAAAAAAATGATAAAGCAAAATCATTAAAATAAAATATTTTAAAATGAGTTAAAATTTTAAAAAATTTAATAATAATAATAAAATAAAATATTGAAATAAAAAATAATTTAAATTTAGAAATTTAATTTTTAAAAAAAAAATAAAATTAAAAAATAATAATAATAATCTCAAAAGAAAAATTAAATAATAATTTAAATTTAAAAAAAAAAGTATATAAATATATTAAAAATACATTTTTAAATAAAAAAATTAACAAAATTCTTTTTTTTTTAATTAAAAAAAAAATTAAAAAAATAAAAAATACAAATTTAGAGAAAATAAAATAAAAATTTTAAAAATTTTAAAAATTAAAATTAAAAATAAAACATTTTTGAAATTAAGATTTCAAAAAAAAAAAAAAAAACCAAAAAAAACTAGAAATTATAAAAAAGAAACAAATAAATTTAAAAATATAAAATATATTAAAAATAAATAAATAAATAAAACTAAAAATTTAAAAATTAAATTTTAAAGAAAATTAAGAAAAAGATTTTAAAAAAATATTAAAAAAAAACTTAATTAAAAAAATAAAATAAAAATTAATTAAAATTATTTTAAAGCCAATGCTCAACCCACCGCCTTGAGGCCATGGAGCTCGGCTGACGGGCGGTGGGAGAGCTACTGGGGGGCCGGAGAGTTGGTACCTCTCTTGCCGCCTATCAATAGAGCTTTGCGCCCACCAAGGCGACGATGCGGCAGTTGGTTTTTAAAAATAATTTTAATTAATTTTTTTATTAATTTTTGTTATTTATTTTTATTTATTTATTTTAAATTTATATATATATATATATATATATATATATATATATATAATTTTGTTTTTTATTTTCTATTTTTATTTTTATTTTATTAATTTTTTATTATTTTAAAATTTAAAATTTTCTATTTTTATTTTATTTTTAATTTTAATTTATTTTTTTTCAATTTAAAAAAAAAAAAAAAAAAAAACGAATTAATTTTTTTTATTATTATTTGAATTTTTTTCATATATATATGCGTGTTTTGTAATTTTTTTTTTAATTTTAATTTTTCTTATTTTAAATTTTTATTTTCATGTTGTTTTTATTTTTATTTAAATTTCCAAATTTAAATTATTTTTAATTTTAGTATTTTGATTATGAGGATTTTTTTTTTTAATCATTTTCTTTAATTATTCTGTTTCCTTTTTTTAACTAAAAAAAATTTGATTTTTTTGTTAATTTTTATTTTTTGTCTTTTAGATTATGAGTTGTTTTCAAAAAAAAAAAAATATTTATTTTTTGATTTTTTTTGTTTTTCTATTTATTTATTTTTTGTTTTTTTACATTTTTATTGGTTTTTTTTCATATTTTCTTTATATTTTTCTATATTTTAATTATTTTTGTCCCATTTTTTTAATTGATTTTTATGTCTTATTACCAAGATGAAAATCACCACTCTAAATAAAAAGGATTGATGTTGCATCAACACTTTTAAAAATTAGCACGAAAATCATTAACATTTTGAAACAAATGTTCATACTTGATAAATAAAAAAATTTGCAAAAATGAACATTTTTCCAAATCGACAGGGCATTTAAAAAAATAATCAAAGAAAATTTAAAGTTCCAAAAATATGCTAAAAAAAACCCAGGTTATTCTACATCACCACTTTTTAAAATCAACGTGAAAATCATGACATTTAAAAAAAAAAATCATAAGAAAATTTAAAGTGCCAAAACTATGCTCCAAAAAAAAAGGGTATTATGCATCACTGCTTTTCAAAATCGGTGTTTCTTTTACTACCTCAAAAAAAAAGGTACCAAGTAATTTTCTCGTCTCATCAGTAACTATGTTTATATTGGCCAACTCTTGTAAGAAGAGAATTATTTCAAATAATTACCAACTGTTTTGTAACACTATTTATAACATTAATGTAAATAACGATCTAATTTTATTGTTTATGCTTAATTTATTATTGTTATTTTACGATTTGTCTACCTTTTTTATTTTTCAATTTTTGGATATCATATGCTAGCATATTGAGCAATCAAACATTGAACACTCACAAAGTGCATTAGTGGAAGAACATGAAAATGAATTTCAAGACCTAGATCATTATCATCAAGGGAATTTAATATTTCATTTCCAGTTGATGTTCATGTCATACCAATAGATTTTATATGTTGAAATAAATCTTCCACAAGCCTCGCTACTTGAGAAATCAGCATGTCAATTTTTACAACCTAATATATTTGAAAATATTCTAAGTTGTTTATTAAATTTCCATCCTTATTTTCATGACCCATTTAAAAAGAGTTTGGAAAATTAAGCTACTCAAAAGATTGCTAATATTCTTCCTCGTGTACATAATACTAACATTTCTATGCAAGCTCCAACATTTAAAGATACATTATTCAAATCTCGTGCATCATTATCTTCTTTTAAAATTCCCCAATCTATATCAAGGTCCCATCTTCGTTTTTATGATCCAATTGACATTTTTTTGGAGAATTTGTTTCAAGATATTTTCCCTGCAAATAGATTTATTTTATTAGTTTCATTAGAGATACATGTACAAAAGTCAATTTTTACTTTTCATAATTTAGTAATAGCTTTATTTATGTTTCTAATCGTTGTCATAAATATGATTGTAGAAATAAAAGATCTTGATTAGCTCTATTGGAAGTATGGTTTTACTTAGTTTTAGTTTTCCCGGTTAGATTAGATTAGAGTAGAAGTAGCCTAGTTAGATTGCTTTATTCTTTGTTTTCTATTCATATTGCAGGTGTGAAATAAGTGAGACTCTTCATTTTTTTTTGGAAAATAATGATTCAAATCTATTCCAATAAAATTTTCTCAGGAACATGTTCAGGGAACTATTCATCCAGTCATCTAAATTTTAATTTTTGACAATATGTGTTATGTGCAGGTGGTTTGCTTTATATTTCTTTTGAATTGAAAATTTACAAGGTGAGTCATAATCATGTTTTGTTTGTTTTATCGATGCAATTGAATCTTTGAGCATCACTGGTAAAATTTTAACCATAATAACAAAGCATTCACTCATTGCATGTTTTGTCAAACATTAAGGCATTTAATCGAGCTACAAGTTATTTGGGAAAGCAAATATTGCGAGTAAAATTTGCAACGATTGGAAAAGGCCAAGAAGTTTTGGAAGAAATCCATCAATGAGCAAATATTAACCCTTCCCATTTCTATATTCATCTCAGATCCATGCCCTTGTGTTTCCTAAAATTCCTTATTTGTTAAAACTGGGTCGGGTCAAACCTTTTCATAGCAATGCTTGTATTGTCTAGGAGGTAATCATCTCATACCTCTCCTTTTGGTAGCGTTTTATTTATGAACCCCAGGAAAAACCAAAAATTCCTCACCAATCCAGTATGCACGTCGTTTTCACATGGGCCCCTCTTTTTCTTACAATCTCTGTGTTTTTATTTGGAATTCATTTATCGCCTTCCACATGATCCTGGATCCATGTCACTTTGATTATCCCTTAGAGTGCACTTTTAGTATCTTTTGAGCTTTGGTTCCCAGGTTGATGTAAGCATGATACATGGGTCTGTCTCCACATGGCTTCCCATCATAATCTATCTCTCATATTTGACATGGCCTGAGTGCCATATCCCCCTGCTTGCTCTTCCCCAATAGTATCTTTCATAGACCTCTTCTATTTTCCTTGGATTTTTCCTTCCAAGATGATGTGGATAACTATTCCCTTTCCTCCATACTATCCTCCTTTCATGTGTTACAAGTGTCCTTTCCCATTTACCACCATTTCTTTATCTTACCACGTAATCCTGACTACATTACCCCAGTAGGATCGCAAAGCCACTTTGTTTGTTTCTTTCGGGATCTCCCTTCCAGAATGACATGGATAAGGCCCATTTCCTTCACTCCATTCTCCTTGAAATAATTACAAGTCTCTTCGCCTAGCTAACCATCTCTTTACTTGTCCACGTAGCTCGGAGGCCTTCCCTAAATGTTTCACAAACTCTACATGCCCATCCTTCCAAGGATCACTTCATGGGATGATGCAACCATACAACATAGCATAGTGGGACCCCCTTTGTCCACTCAGCGTTCATTTTAAATATTTACTCTACACACACTTTGATCCACCATTATTTCACGCCATCCCATCCCTCCTTCCCCAGAGGTTACCAACATTCGTCCATTCAAAATATCTAGGAAAGCTCATGCTAGGACAAATTGTCATCACACTTCAAACTGTAGGCCCTACCCACACTTTCTCTTTAGTTTTCTCATTTGGAATTGAGTCTTTTTGTCTCCATGTAATCCCATAATAGATCACCCTGCTTCTTTCAATGTGCCTACCGTTCACCCCTTCTAAGCTTCCACTTCCGAGAAGACTTAGCTCATCCACACAATGTGAATATAGTTTCCCTTTGGAACACACATACTCTCTCTCCACATCACCCCAGAGTCCAATCATATGGTGATCCCTTAAGCACACTTCATTTTTTCCTTCGAGACTCTAGCTTGCGGGATGACGTAAACAACCACGACAACCTACTAAATCACTATTCGATTCAAATTAAATCCTGCCACTTGTCACCCTCAAAAACTATCATATTCACGTGATAAATCTATAAGTGTGACAAAAAAATCATAATTTTATCATCAGGGTGATGTGCTCATGCACTACAGGTTTTATGTGGGTCTTCTCCATTCACACATCACCATGCCATTTCTCGGTCCCCTATCTATCAGCATTGATGTTGAGATAATATAGTTGGGTGTCAATTTATATTGGATTTATGGATGGAATTCTCTTGTGATTATATATATATATATATATATATATATATATATATATATATATATATATATATATACACACCCTACATAGGTTGGGATTTTGGCCTAATTCCATGGGATTTTAAGGAAAATTTGGGGCTGATATAAAATTAGAATGTTTTCATCTACCCTCTACATACAAAGAATATGATTGAAATTAGAAGAGGAAAAAGATAATAATCACAATTGTAATACAAGTGAAGCACATTTGGGTAGATTTTCAGTGTTTTCATTTTTATTCGTGATGATTTTTATTTATTCTTGATTCCTTGAACATGAACTATTCCTTTATGGCTTGATGCTCACTCTATTTTATATTTAATAAATTCAATTATCATAAGCATATGAAATTTCATAGAGTTGCAACTTCTTTATGTTATTTGATATTGATCATAAAATGAAGTTTCGTCTTGAAAAAATGAATTTGGAGAAAATTGAGATTTCTAAGATAAATCATTATGAAATCCTTCAAGGTAAATTTCATACGCTTATTTTCATCCTCAATCATTTTTTCATTTTGATTCTAGTGTCATTTTTGTTCAGATATTTTCTGATCTAAGCTCTATTTTTATAAGTCCTCACTAGTTACACTGAAGGTTTGTGTTAGGTCCCTATATCACTAGTATAGCCCCTTATTATTGTTAGTGTAAACCTCTTATTGTTATTATTCTACCCTTGTAACCCCCATTTTGTTATTATTGTGCCCTTAAATTATTATTGTTAGGTCGGCTAGGATTACATTGTGGCCCACTAGGATTACATTATGGCCCCATGGACTCCTATATATAGAAAGGAGGTTTTGTGAATTGTATCATCCAAGAATTTTTCATTTATGTAATGTATTGGAGGTTGCCCCCTCGAAGTGGCTTATTTCTAAGGCATGGATATCTCTTTTCTTCTATTTTTGGAGCTGGTTACACAACATTTGGTATCAGAGCTTTGGATTCTAGGGTTTCGCTGCTCCAAACAGGTCATCGTGGCATTTTCGCTATAAATTTGTTTCTACGAAGCTTCAGAAGCTGAAATTTTTAGTGTGCGAAGCTGAAATCTTGAGGAAGTTTGTATAAAAATTTTAGAGCTTGGTTCGCAATATTTTCGGAGATATGATCTGTGGAAGTTAGGTATTTTTTCAGGCTCCTAAACAAGTCATTGTGGCATTTGCGCTATAAAAAAAATTTCTACGAAGGTTCAGAATCTGAAATTCGTATGGTGCGAAGCTGAAATCCTGAGGAAATTTATCAAAAAATTTCAGAGCTTGGTTCGCAATATTTTTGGAGATATGATCTGTGGAAGGTAGTGCTTTTTCAGGCTCCTGAATTTCATCTCAAAGAGGTGATCGTGGGAAAAGTTCAATAACTCTCTCTCTGAATATTGGATTGGAGTTCCGTCAAAAGTAGTCACAAGTACACGGCCTGTAGTTTCTTTGCTGGAGTGCCGTCAAAAGTAGTCACAAGTACACGGCCTGTAGTTTCTTTTCTATCAATTTCAGAAACAAAGGACAAAACAGTGACACGTGGAAAGTCGTACAAGTTCGCTCTACTGAACCAGTCCAGAATTAGGTCATTGTGGGAGATTGGACACAACTTTGTCTTGGAGAATCAAAATCAGGTCAGACTTGTGGCATTTGAAAGAAGCTTCAGAGGGCTACTACAGGGATGAATTTCAGATATCGAAGATTTTCAATTACAGAGATAATTCAATTTCAATATCGATCTCCTAAAAGCTAGTAAAAGGTGTGTATTTTTTTTCCGAATTGCATAAGTCATGTTTGAAGAATCAAGTTGAATTGATTCCAAGGGCATAGTGTAGAATATATATCAGTATTGTATTCTAAAATGGCCCCTAAAAAGAATTCAACACCCATTAAGCCTTTAGAAGGCTCTACTATGACTCATGAAGATGAAGAATGGCAACATGACATATCAAAATTACAGGAGCAAATTTCGCTCTCGCAAAGAACAACAAAAAATGAAATGGAAGTTTTGAAGAAAGGCGTGGAAACTAAGATGGATGGTTTGAAGAAAGGCGTGGAAGCTAATATGGTTGGTTTGGAAGCTAAGATGGATGGCATGGAGGTGGGCATGGAAGCTAAGATTGATGACATGGAAGCTAAGATCGATGAGAAAATGGAAAACATGAAGGAATTTTCTAAACGAGACATGGAAGGTTTGACAAAGTTTATACAAGAAAGGTTTCCTAATGGTGAAAAGATAGTAGAAGAACCTCATGATGAGAACAAAATAAATGTTAATCGTGATTTCATAAACTCTAATGTTGGAGGGAAGAACCACCATATTCCAAAAATGGATATGAGGAAGTTTGATGGAAATGATCCTGTAACATGGATACTACGGATGGAGCAATATTTTGATCTCAATAATGTGCAAAACACACAAAAGGTACGCATTTCAACTTTACATTTAGAACAAAATACATTTGTATGGTATCGATGGCTTTGCTCCCGTAAAAAAATTGTCACTTGGTCAATTTTTACGGAGGAAATGATAGCACATTATGAGGATACAAAGAGCAACACCTTCTTTAGCCAATTGATAAATCTCAAACAAAGGGTTTAGTGGGGGAGCACATTGAGGACTTCCAAAAATTGAATATAAGGGTAACTGATATTCTAGAGGAACACAGGATTGATCTCTTCATAGGCACTTTAAAGGATAACATCCAACATGAAGTTCGCGTTTTGGAACCTGATTCATTGGAGAAGGCATTCGGGTTGGCAAGAAAAGTTGAATGTAAAATTATGGCGACAAGGAAGCCTACCACTCAATTCTATAAAGAAGGAAGTGTTGCTACGCCTAGATTTCCACAACCTACAAGGTTGACACCACAACAATTGGAAGAAAAAAGAGCAAAGGGCTTTGCTACAGTTGTGATAGCAAATACACTAAAGGTCATAAGTGTGCTGAGAAGAAATTATTTTACATAGATTGTGAAGAAGAAGAAGAAAATGAACAAGAAGAGGATATACACCGGGAACCACCCCTAGAAGAGGAAGAAATGAATCCGACCATATCGTGTAATGCACTGGCAGGAATTACCACTCCTCAAACTCTCAAGATAGAAGGACATATAAAGAAGAAAAGGGGAATAGTGTTGATTGATTCAGGTAGCACCCATAATTTTATTCATTATAAGGTAGCCAAGGAATTAAATTGTTTCCTATACCCAGCACCAGAATGTCAACTGATGGTTGCAAATGGAGGAACTATAAATTGCTCTGGAAAATGCCATAATATCAAGCTAACCATGGGGGAATATGTATTGACTAGTCCAATGCTTGCCATTCCTATGGGAGGTGCTGACGTTGTACTAGGAGTACAATGGTTACAATCTTTGGGAGCGGTAGCTTTTAATTTTCAAGAACTTTTCTTGAAATGTTTTTCAGAAGGAAAGGAAGTCGAATTACGGGGTATTGCGGGGAAGCCAGGAAGGATAATAAGCTCTAATGTCATGACAAAGCTTCTAAAGAAATAACGGCGAGGCGTAATTGCACAATTATGCTCACTAGAAGTTCCAACATCAAAATCATCTATTTCTGCAGATCTCCAACAAGTCTTGGACAATCATTCCAAGGTATTTGAAACTCCCAAAGGACTCCCACCTATTCATGATCATGATCACGCTATTCATTTGATTCCAGGAAGTGTTCCTCCAAACATCAGGCCTTACAGATATCCTTACTTCCAAAAAAGCGAAATTGAACGTATGATTGCAGAAATGTTAGAGGCGGGTATAATTCAACCCAGTCAAAGTTCTTTCTCTGCTCCTGTAGTATTGGTACACAAGAAGGATGGATCATGGCGAATGTGTCCGGATTATAGGGAGCCCAATAAGCTCACCATTAAAGACAAATTTCCCATTCCTGTGATTGATGAATTATTGGATGAATTACATGGAGCAATTTATTTTACCAAGTTGGATCTTCGTTCGGGATATCATCAAATTAGAATGAAGACTGAAGATATTCCAAAAACAGCATTTCGAACTCATGAGGGTCATTATGAATTTTTGGTCATGCCTTGTGGCCTTACCAATGCACCTTCTACATTTCAAGGGTTGATGAATTCCATTTTCAAACCCTTCCTTAGAAAATTTGTGCTAGTATTTTTTGATGATATACTAATCTACAGCAGGTCTTGGAAGGATCATGTTGAACATGTTGACGAGGTGCTCAAACTATTGCAGGAGAAAAAATTATATGCAAAAAAATCCAAATGTTTCTTTGGAGTACAAGAGGTGGAATATCTGGGTCATATTATATCTCACGAGGGTGTTAAAGTAGACCCTAACAAAATTAAAGCCATTAAGGAATGGAAAGTCCCGACAACCATAAAGAAGTTGCGAGGATTTCTCGGGTTAACGGGGTATTATCGCAAGTTTGTTAAGAATTATGGGAGAATAGCAGCACCTCTAACAACATTATTGAAGAAAGATGCATTTTCATGGACTCCTGAAGCAACTAAGGCCTTTGAACGTCTTAAAGAGGCAATGTGCCTAGCACCGGTCTTAGCTACACCGGACTTCACAAAAACCTTTATTGTGGAATGTGATGCCTCGGGAAATGGAATTGGTGCAGTTTTAATGCAGGAAGGAAGACCCATTGCTTTTGAAAGTCGTCCAATCAAAGGAAAGTATTTACAGAAACCTATTTATGAGAAGGAAATGTTAGCAATACTACATGCACTAAGAAATGGCGAACTTACCTAATGGGAAGACACTTCAAGGTAAAAACTGATCATGATAGTCTTAAACACTTTTTGGAACAAAGACTATCGTCGGAAGAACAGCAAAAATGGGTCACAAAGATGTTGGGTTATGACTTTGAAATAATCTACAAAAAAGAAAAGCTGAATGTTGTTG
Source organism: Pinus albicaulis (assembly GCA_034641835.2). NCBI lineage: Eukaryota > Viridiplantae > Streptophyta > Pinopsida > Pinales > Pinaceae > Pinus > Pinus albicaulis. The sequence goes on from CM076572.1 coordinate 324,126,522, forward strand.
CAGATGCACTCTCAAGAAAGAATGAAGAGGTGGAAGCATTGCTTTGTGCCATTTCTATTATCCAACCAGATTGGATAACCGAAGCAAGAGATGAATGGAAGAAGGACAAAGATGTATGGATACTCATTCAAAAGTTGCAGCAAGATCCTAGTACATCTGATACATTTAGTTGGAAAAATGATTCCTTATGGTACAAAGATCGCTTATATCTTTGTAAGAATTCCCAACTAACACAAAAGATTCTTCTGGAATTGCACACTTCTCCTTTAGGAGGACACTCAGGATTTTTAAAAACTTACCACGGGGTGAAGAAAGAATTTTTTTGGGATGGCCTTAAATCTGATATTCAAAAGTTTGTGGCGGAATGTTTGGTTTGCCAGCAGAATAAAGTGGAAACGATTAAGACCCCAGGACTTCTACAACCTTTATCCATTCCAAGTCAACGTTGGGAGGAGATTTCAATGGATTTTATCACAGGTTTACCTAAGTCCGAAGGAAGAGTGTCATCATGGTGGTAGTTGATAGACTTACCAAGTATGCAGTATGCACACTTTGTGCATTATCTCATCCATTTAAAGCAAGTACAGTTGCTACTACATTTATGGATAGAATTCAAAAGCTACATGGAAGCCCAAGGGTTATTGTGAACGACAGAGATCCCATTTTTACTAGAAATTTTTGGACGGAGTTATTTTCTTGTTTGGGTACTCAATTAGCTCATAGCTCATCTTATCATCCTCAATCTGATGGTCAAACTTAGATAGTAAATAAATGTTTGGAAGGATATCTTCGTTGTTTTGTATCTGATAAACAAACACAATGGGTCAAGTGGTTACCTCTTGCCGAATGGTGGTATAACACTTCCTTCCATACTGCAGCAAAAATGACCCCATTTATGGCACTTTATGGATATCATCCACCATCCATCACGTCATCTTTAAGGGAAAATTCGAAGGTTCAAGCAGTGGAAGATCACATCGAGCATCAGCAAGAAGTTCTCCAACTCTTAAAGGATAACCTGAATTTGGCACAAAATCGAATGAAACAACAGGCAGATCAACATCGTAGCTAGAGAAGTTTTGATGTAGGAGATTGGGTATTTTTACGGCTACAACCATACAAACAAATGTCCCTCAAGCAAGCAAAGAAGGATAATAAATTATCGCCAAAGTACTATGGTCCTTACAAGGTGTTGCAAAAGATTGGTACTATGGCACACAAATTGGAGCTTCCTGATTCTTCGCGAGTACATCCAGTTTTCCATGTTTCATGCTTAAAGAAGGTTATAGGTGAAAATCTTCCAGTTCAAACAGTATTGCCAGAACTTGATGGGGAAGGGAAAATCATATTGGAACCTGAAGCAGTCATGGAAAAAAGAACTCGACAACCACGGAATCGATCAATTTCAGAGTATCTCATCAAGTGGAAGAACTTACCCACTGAAGATTCTACATGGGAGGATGAGAATTTTATACAGAAGCACCCGGAGCTACTCAAGTGTTGAGGACAACACTTTTTTTGAAGGAGAGGGGCATGTTAGGTCCCTATATCACTAGTATAGCTCCTTATTATTGTTAGTGTAAACCCCTTATTGTTATTGTTGTACCCTTGTAACCCCCATTTTGTTATTATTGTGCCCTTAAATTATTATTGTTAGGTCAGCTAGGATTACATTGTGGCCCACTAGGATTACATTATGGCCCCATGGACTCCTATATATAGAAAGGAGGTTTTTTGAATTGTATCATCCAAGAATTGTTCATTTATGTAATGTATTGGAGGTTGCCCCCTCGAAGTGGCTTATTTCTAAGGCGTGGATATCTCTTTTCTTCTATTTTTGGAGCTGGTTACACAACAGTTTGATGTTGTTGGAAAAATTTCTTAAAAATCCTTTAGTTTACTTTGCATCCCTTCTAGCTCATAGAAGTAGTTGTGATGATTGAATGGAAAACAAGTGACATCAAGAATTCTTTTTACTTTACCTTGTTTTCGTTTACTATCTTGTTCATGGTTTTTCAAGACTTATTTTCAAACAAGATATTTGCAACAAAAGTGACATCTTGGTGCAACTTTATTCATAAATGCTCCTCAATTTTAGGATTTTTTTTCAATAAAAATCATAATCAATTACAACTTTGCGAGACAATTTAATGAGCTCTCAATTCAAATAAAAAACACATGATTTTATAATATTCACTCTTTTATTGAATCATATTTTAGTATGAAGGCTTGTTGAAGTTTTCTTTCAATCGTGGATTTTTCATTTTCATTATTTGTAAGAATTGATTTCACTATTGATTGGGTTAGTTTAAGTGATATTTCCAAAATCTATATGGGGATTTTTTCTTACCCAACACAAGTTGGTTTACATGGGGAAATATTTACTCTACTTCTTCAATAGGATTTCATTTATCTAAATGTCATCCTTAATACGTTTCCACTTTATTGTGCATTACCTATGGTGAACATTGAGACATGATTCAAGTAGTATAAGTTCATCCTTTATAAAGGAATGAAGAATGAGTTGTCTTTAGTCTTCTCTTTGGATCCCTCCCATACCCATCCACATTTAAAATTATCTACATTGGAAGATAAAGAGAAGAATAGTGGATTAAAATTAAGTAGTATCACGTCTATTTATTTAATTACGAGGGAGGCATTCCCTCTATGGGCTATTGATTTGCAAACATTGTTCATTGCACCGAATCAAATCCCATACATATTTTCCTCCTTTCCCTTATCCCAGTTTGACACGTGGAACCTTCGTGGAGCTCCATTTTCACTTCAACATGACTTCGCCATTGAAGACTAAAGTTGTATACTTTTTCGGAGGGATTTACATTTCTCACTGCCTCAAGTAGACCTGGCTCGGATCTTTTCTGTAATCTCATACCCTATGCCCCATTTTTCCTTCAAGATTCTTGCTTTTTTGCGTTTTCTCAAACCCAATAGAGCTCCGAGTAGTACAATGCTATTATTGGTATTTTGCGTTGATATTTGCGATCAGACTAAGCCGAGCAAAGAGATCCAGCCATGTCAGCGAAGGGATGTGTGACACACAAACATTGCGACCACCATGGCCCCCAGTGGGCATAGTTTCCCTTCATGGTATATTTGCAGGCTCTGTTGGTGTTTCTCTTAATCACATTGTTCGTCATTTTCTTGGTGCTACATCCGCACAAGCCACAGTTCTACCTCCATGATGCTACGCTCAGCCAGCTGAATGTGAGCAACATATTTCTAACTTCAAAAAAAATCATCTTTACCTATGTTACCGTTACGCTATAAAGATTAGGATTGCTTGGACCTCCTCTCGTACTCACAAAGGCGCATGGGGTCTCTCCCGAGAAAGGATCATTTTTTACCACAACAACTGCCTCGACAACCATGGAATGTGCATATAACACCAACTCCACCTCCACACTATTGATGTTCTTCCCTCCTGATATTATAACATCTTTGGAATGGTCCTTTATTTAGAGGTAACCGCCAGGGTGCCTCACGGCCAGATCCCCCATGTGGAACCACCCACCTTCCATGGCTTTTGAAGTGCTCCTCTCATCGTTGAGATATCCCTCCATAACACTCGACCCTCTCATCGTAACCTCTCCCATCTACACTCCTTCATGGTATATTTTCAGGTTCTATTGGTGTTTCTCTTGATCGCGTTGTTCGTCATTTTCTTGGTGTTGCTACGCTTAGCCAGTTGAATGGGAGCAACAAATTTCTAACTTTAGAATGAAATCATCTTTGCCTCTGTTACCATTACGCTAGAAATATTAGGATTTCTTGGACCTCCTCTTGTACTCACAAAGGCACATGGGGTCTCTCCCCATAAAGGATCAGTCTTTACCACAACAACTTCCTCGACAACCATGGAATGTGCATATAACACTGACTCCACCTCCACTCTGTTGATGTTCTTCCCTCCTAATATTATAACGTCTTTCGAACGGTCCTTTATTTCGAGGTAAACTGCCCGAGTGGATCACAGCTAAATCCCCCATGTGGAACCACCCACCTTCCATGGATTTTGCAGTGCTCCTCTCACTGTTGAGATATCACTCCATAACACTAGACCCTCTCATCATAACCTTGCCCATCTACACTCCATCTCAAACCATGCTACTCATGCTATCTGAATCCTTTACGTCCAATTTCATCAAGCCAAAGACCCTAACACCATGTCTGGCTTTGAGTTTAGTGGTTAGCCCTTTCCTCGGCCGGAAGTCTATCCCACTCAATTTTCCAAGCGCAAGCAACCATCGGTCCTACGGTCTTTGTGAAGCCATAGCGATGAGTGACAGAGAATCCTAGATATTCAAATTTATGCAGCACAATAGTAGGCAGATGAGTGCCCACGGTTAATATTTCAGTGTTCAATTTTTCATGACCACTTAAGTATCCCAGCTTCAAGCACATTTAGGAAGAGACCACACTTTAAACATATTTGAAGAGTACCTGCGATATTTCTGTGGAATTCATTGGGTTTCCAAAGGACCCTGCATCAAGTGGGGGTGAAGGGAGTCAATTCCCATCATTTACAATTGTAGGTGAAACAAAATCTAGTGGGGTAATACCTGCTACAATCAAAATGATGCATATGATAAAAGCATTAAAAACCAACTCCGACTCTCTCACACAGTTTTAAGGAGTTTCGCCGCCTTATTTCGTAATTTTCATTCACGCTAAAATTAAGATATTTAAACATACATAAATTATAACTTTGAGACAACACTTCATACACTCAATTCAACTCAAATCAAATCAAATGGGAACTTCAAATAACACAATGTGGTTGGACTCTCTCGTAGTTATTATATGTATATTTAGAAATCAATAATTAAAGAACATTTCGTTTACTTAATTAAAACTTAAATCGTCATTTCAAATCACCCAACGGCCAAACATAATCGAACATTGAACCAAAGAAACTAAGTTTCGTTTACTTAATTAAAACTTAAATCGTCATTTCAAATCACCCAACGGCCAAACATAATCGAACATTGAACCAAAGAAACTAAGTTAGAAGACATAGATTTGAATAAACAAGCAAAACACAATGTAACTTAATGTTTAATATTTAATTAAAAGAAAATTAAAATAATAAATTTAAATATAAATGTTTATATTTGTATAAGTATAAATGTTTATATTTGTATAAATATAAATGTGTGTAGATATTAAATATAATTTATAAAAGATATTGGAATTTTTTACATATATTTTATGATATTTTTATTTTTATTTTTATTTTTATTTGTTTATGAAAAATAATCTATTTTTTTATTTATAAAAAATATTTACAATTTTTATAATAATTATTGTGAATTTATTTTGATTTAAATTTATAAAATATTTAGAGAAATCAAAATTTAAAAAAAAATTGAATATTTTTATATAACTTAGAAATTACCTATCAATTTGCCTTGATAAAGTACAAACAAAAGTGTTTCTTTGAGCGGCCTTATTATGTAATTTTCATTGAAAATACTCAAATTGAAATTGTTTCTCACCACCTTATTTTATAATTTGCATTCAAAATAATAAAAATAAAATTGATATATTTAGAAAATCAGATATATCTAGAAAAGTCTAGAATATATTTGCATCCAAAATTGTAACTTAAAAATTGATATATTTAAAAAAGAAATTTTAAAATTGATAATTTGGAGAAACCATTTCATCACTCAACTCAAATCAAATGGACATTTAGCTGATTGTTAGACAACTATTCTAAAATTGTTATATTTAGAAATCAACAATACCACAACATTCCATTCACTCAACTTAAAATTTTATTCATTTAAATAGGGATTTCAAATTATTACATATTCGAGGTATTTTAATTATGAAATTAAAATAGTTAGATTTGAATAAATAAGCAAATAACAATGTTTTATATGTAATTTAAAGAAAATTAAAATAATAAAAATTATATAAATATTTAAATTATATAATATTATTTTATTTTTAATATTTTTTTTCGTTTATTTATTTATTGGACAATAACCAATCTCCACACAACAATTTCCAAAAAAAACTATTCACATTATTTGAAGTTTTTATATTAATTACTATATTATAAAAATTTAAAGAAAATCAAATTTTAAAATATACATATTTTTAATAAAATCTAAAATATTTTGGAATTTTTTATATTTTCAAAAATATTATTCTTATTCAAAGTTGAAATTATATATATCGGATGAATATTGGCGCAGTTTACACGATGGCCAGGGGACATAATGCACAATGGAGGGCCAACGCTAATCGATTGTTTGAATTTGAAGATCATTGTTTTTTATGATTTCATTGTTTTTGACTTTACAGATTTACTTTTATTTTTGGTGTTGGCTGATTTTTAAAGACTCTGGATGCAGACTATTTTTTTTTCCTGGTTGTATATGATTTTTATAGAAAATGATGAATGTTATTAGATAATGTGAATTATGTAAATTTTGATATAAAATTAATCAAAGTTTATATATATATAGGAATTTCTTCGAATCTTTTATTTTGAAATTGCTCCTCCCCACAACTATATTTTGTAATTTTCATTATAAATAATAAAATTAGATTTGATATCCTTAAAAAAATAGAAATTGATATATTCTGAAATTGATATATTTAGAAAATTATAACTTTGAGAAATTTTTCAACTAAAATTGTTTTATACTGTAAAATTTGGGTAGATAATTTTTAGAAAATAAAGAAAATAGTTGAACCCCTAATCACTTGACAAGGATTAATAACCATTATGGCTTTAGTTCAATATCAAACTCCTTGTGGGGATTCAAAAAAACCCACTTTCTTAGCAAATGTCGACATGATGTACGAGGCTTTGAACCTTTATGGGTGTTGTAACTGGGCCTTACTTTCAATAACTCAATTCAACTCCTGTGGCCAAAAAATATAATTTGTTATTAAAATAGTAGTTTGACTATATTTTGAAGAGTTGCACCTTTTCCTTTTTCATTGCCATTGTTTTAGGACATTTATGTTAGAGTAACTTTCTTCTTAAATTTAACTTTAAGCTATATTATTTTGAAGATGTATATGAACTCAAATTTCCATTGTATTTAGTTCGTTCATATATTTCACTTAATTATTGCCTTCTACATTCCCACTCATCCTAACGGTGTTCCTTTTCACCTCTCGATGCAATAGCTAGTATAAATCCTCTTATACCATCACACTCTCTTCACCCAATTAAAAAACAATTTTCTAAATAAAGCTTACTAAAAGGGTGACATATAAGAGGTCCGCTGAAAGCACATATGTATGGGAAGTGTATGCAAACTTGTCGGGGTACTGAACATGATCACTAGTAGTGAGTCAATGCATACATGGTATCAAGACAATTTCATCGAGGTACTGAACAAGCCTACTGGCAGCAAAGCGATGTCCAGAAAAATAGATAACAATTTCATCGAGGTACTGAACAAGCCTACTGGCAGCAAAGCGATGTCCAGAAAAATAGATAATTTATATTTATTTGATGCATACTAATCATTTAAAACCTTCTAGCAAGCTTTGTTGTCCAATTCTAGAGAAAGAATTTAAAAATAATAAATATTATTTATAATTGGATTCAATCTTTTAGAATTGGGAATTCAAGTACTTTCATCTTTAAGAGCTTATCTTATTTTGATTATGTCTCATGTGGGACTCTAAAAATGGTGTAATTTGCGAGAAAATTTTGAAAGCTTTTATTTATAACTTTCTTAAATTTAAGTCTATTATTTTAAACCAAATATAACTGCTTCATCCCCATGAGTCACAAATTGTTGTGGCCACAACAATTCCCCATAAAATTTTAAAATTATTATGGATCCCTCCATATAAATTTTGTTGATATCATTCTTCGAATTGCTTTATTTTGCGAGATTTTCACTTTTCTTGAATTTCTTTTTTTTTTTATAATTCCATTGCTTTCGTTTTGGCATCAGCGTTTCAACAATTCAAGTTTTATCTCATTCTGACTTTCGATTTTGATAATATCTTCCATCAAAGTTTGGAAATTTTGTTGTATATGAATAAATATGTAAATATGTATTTAACTTCTCTTTTATAATTTGGATAAATTTAATTATTTTAAAATATCTTAATTTAATTTATTTAGTAAAGTTACTTAATTAATTTTAGTTAATTAAATTAATTGTAGCTTAGTTAATTAAAATTAATTAATTTAGATTAATTAATTAATTTAATATAGTTATTTAGATTATTTTCCAAGTTAATTGATTTGTAAATATTATTATTTTTAAATTATTTAATTAAATTAATTATTAATCTATTTTTTATTAATAAAACCAATGGATTCAAATACTTGTATGTATGAGTGTGTCATAATTTAAAAATATAATAATAAACTATATATTAAAAATTATATTCTAAATATAATATAATAGAATATATATATATATAAATAAAAAAAATACAAAATTTTATTTAAAAATTGTTTAACAACGTGTATATTATAGCAAAGCCATTGTTTTTGGAACTCGGACTTTGAAAACTGATATATTGAGATCTACTCAACGAAATTGAGCAAATGAGAACTTGCTGGAAATTTTATTTTGCGTAGAAGAATCTAGAATTTGTTACATGATCATATTTGGTCATTTACCACTCCAAAAAAATAGCAAAAGTGAGGGCTACAAAATTGCAACAAAAAATAAATTTCCAGAGTTAGAATTGGGAAAATTTATTTGGCTAGGAAGATTTGATGTAGTTAATTTAGTCCAAAATTATTTGATTACCAATATTCTCTTCATAGGAAAGCAAGGAAAATCTTAGATTTGGTTCTATTAATTTATCAAATTAGATTTGAATTTGTTAATTTGTTTTTTCATAATTTTAGAAAAATGAGTTTTTCTCTTGAATTTTGATTGCTTTTAATTTTTATTTTGGTTATTTTTCAGAGAGTTTGTTGGAGAGGAAAAGGCATGGGAGTCTTGGAGCAATGGAATTGCACTAGTTACTATAAAAAAGGTATTTTTTCCATCTCTAAGAAGAGGGATCAAAATTGCTTTCAACAACTCTCCTTTTTTGGGGATATTTTTGTAAATTATAAATAACAATTGACAGAATGGAAAAAATATTCCTATTTTCTATAAAAAGAAAGCTCTTGGAACTTTTGTGAGGAGGGATTTTTGTTGTATATTGAGAGGAATACTCATATCTTAATTGTGGGGGTTTTCTTTATTTATTGTTTAAACAGAATTGTTGCAAATATGTCGAACATTTCTAATGGCAATCGTTTTGTAACTTCCCTTGTGGATGCATAAATTGAAGAGGCATGTGATCCATGTGGATGACTGTCTCCTTCCCTAAAATGTAATGTTCCATTGTCAGTAGATCTACATGATGGAATACATATGTTTATAATATGTGGGGTGTCTTTGGAAATTATTAGAGAGTGTCTCACCATGATAGAAAATGATATGAGAGTTTCTCACCATGATATCACCCTTGGTGGAGCCACCCAATGGTGTATGGCTACAGGTATGGTGTTGTTGGTGGGCCCAATAACTTATTGACATCTACTAAGATGAGTTTTTTTTACTCATGCTATCAATAATCAATGCAATGGAACACCCTTCATCCGCATTTGTGAGTGAAAGAGGTGCTCACCTTCCTTTGGATCTTCAGGATCACTTTGTAGGACCTTGGTGGTGGAAATGGTGGCACTGGGTTCCACATCAATGATATATTTCTCCTTGTATATGTTTCATTCAATGTTGGAACCTGTGTTTGACTCTAGGTTTTTTAGTTGGACCACCAACGACTTCCTTATGCGAGCTTCATTGGTGTTATGAGTGGGGATTTTGCGAAACTCATGCCACTTTCCTGTGTCTTTCTTCATCTCCCCCTTACCATTATTTGTTTATGACTTTGATGGGTCATCATGGGTTGGTACACCCTGGTTATGCCCTTTTTTCTATGGTTTTTGGATGCCCTTGTCCCACTTCTACTGTGAATGACTCACAGATCTAAAGTCTTTCTTCTTTTGTTTAATTTTTTTCTTGATTTTTGCAGCATAATATTGTGTTATGCCAAACGAGGAGATGTCAAGGTACTCCATTTTTTTCTAGATGGATATGTTTAGGCAACCATGGTACCTAAGCACCTATATGTCACTCAGATTCAAGGTATGAAAGATATTTGTGGACTTTGGCACTTCTTGGTCCCTTTCTTGTCATAGTGTGGTCCATCTCATGTGATATTTTTGTAGCGTCCAATAGGGTAATATTGTTCCTTAACAACATCCCTAAAAGAGTCTTGAGTGGGTGCAACTAAAAATAGTGTGGATTCCTCTGCGGCCCTTTTCTCACAATAAATTTCCCACTAATCCTTCACATGGGGGACACCTTAAGGAGTGCAAAGGTAATATTTTCTCTATTGGAAAAATTATATACTGAAAAATACCCTTCTAGAAGATTTAACCGTTTTGTAGAGAATTTGCATCTATTTGGCCTTCAAATATAGAGATATCAAAATTAACTTCAATCTTAAATGGGGAAACACCTCCAAAGAGGTCACTTGATGAAGATGTGTCACCAATTGGCATTCGTTGAAGGATCTGGGAAAAAATATTTATCATCTCGTTCCTTTGTCACTCAAGGCCTTATTCAAGAAACAATTTGATAGGATCTCCTACTCCCTCATCTTTCTTTTCTTCTGCCATTGGAGGCCATTAGGGTTGGAGAGGATGGTCTTGCAAGGGCTCAAGCTATTTGATTCCAAACTCCTTATACCCTAATATTGTTGGGGACATGCAAATAAAATCAATTAAGGAGAAGACCGCTCTGATACCACTGGTCTGAATTTATGAAGAGAATGAAATGAGATACATATTTATGACCAAAACATAAGATATAGTGAAAATTTACTTCAATTAATAAATGGAAAATGTTGAAACTACACATGAAAAATGAAAGCAAACTAGCTTGAATGGTGGTAGCTTATCTCTAAGAAGAGATACTATGGATACATGCCTTCCTAAACTATGTTAAAATGAGGATCAGAGACATTTTTATCATGAATTAGCAATTATAAAATATAAACATACAAAACCTAACCCTAGGAGTTGAAGTGCTAAAAGCTTATGGGTACCGATGGGGTAGGTTGGAATGTCAACTTCCTGAGTTCGTAACTTCAACATACGATCTTTGTTTGGTGTGCACAATAACCCATTGTAAATTTCTATATGAGGAGTAAATTTTTCGACTACCAATGGTAGCCCATGACTTTATTTGGGATGTTTCCCCCAAAAACGTCGTTGAGGGCCTCAAAATGGCTCCGGAAGTTCATGACCTAAAATTTGCCAAAAATAGAAAAGCTACCAAGATAGGAAAATTATGTTGTGAACCAGTGGAATAGGTGGGTGGCCACCAATATCCTCCTATGTCATCCCATCTCCCAATTAAAGTGATTATTTCACCCTATGACTCTATTCTAGTCGCATGTGTAAGATATTGTGCATTTCTTCCTCATAACGTATAATTTGAAAATCAACCAAACTCATTTTATTTGTGTTATCCACCACTATTATATCTTATAACATTTATAAATTTACCACTCTACTTTATAATGATAGAATTCCACTCTTTTATAGTTGCAAATTCCTGTGATTTCTTCTATAGGAAGCAAATCCACACATTTCTAGTATAAGTGTCAATGAAAATCACAAAGCATGGCTCACCTCCAATAATTGTTCTACTTGTGAGTCCATGCAACTTAGTGTCACATGAATGTGTATCCATTATAAATTTGATTTTGCACATCATGTTTTTCTAATGGGGAAAGCCTTACACATTTTCTTTCCAAGAATAAAAGCTTTACAAAGCTCTATAATTTTTTACGTAGTTTTGGTAATTTATGGACCATACTCAACTTATGTAGTAAAGTTAATCTACATATTTAGGTGTCCATTTCTTAAATTACATAATATGATGGAATCAAACATCACTACAAAAACACTCTTAGAACCAACTATGAATCCTAATTGATATAGACTATTTTCTTTAGAACCTTGAGCTATGAGTGCATATCCTTCATGAATGTCCTTTATCATACACATTCCATATTTAAATTCAAGTTTTGAGCTTTTTTATTCATTGATTATAGTTTCAATATGCTTCTTCAATCCAAGGATGTGAAAAATTCTTAAAGATTACATGCCCCACTTGTGTGTAGAAACTTTGGTATATTTCCTTCATCGATAACGTATAGGTTTATATGATCTCCAAAATTTATGTCTCCCTATGTAGAGTGATCAAACTTATTAAAACAATCATGGCTTCCAATTATATGTATGTTTGCATTAATGGACTAATCATATCTAACAATCTCTGTCATTAGTGATGTGATTAGTCAATTTTCTTATTTGAATTATTATTATTTATTACAAAGGTGGATTATTCTTATTTAATTCATACTGACACTTATTTTAGAATTAAGCATAATGTTATTCCTTGTTATAGTAATAATACAAAAAATTATTTCCTTGGGATTCTTCAATTCTATGGATTTTATTTATAAAAAATCATTTGCTCAAATTTCTTACCTTATCCTTTACTTTTATTTGTTTTCACAATAATTGCTTGATCATAACTTGATGAGCTTCATGGTATGTTATTTCAGAAATAACAATGTATGAATAAGTACAAAATCATAAAACCAATTACAAAAAAGTTGAAATACCTAAGTGATCCCACTGATTTCATAAAGAAACCAAATCCTTTGGATTCAATATATCAACTAACAACAACTAGTTTGTTGTGTACATATTGTATGTGGGGTACATGGTCAAAATCATTCTCATTGTCACCATGCTTCATTATACACAACTAGGTATACAAATAGAATATTGCACACTTATTTTAGGTCTCATACAAATTCTAATAAGTCACAGTTCATAATGAAAACATTTCAGTTTCTTAATGTGAGTATTGTTGCGATGTGTGATAATAGATTTTATTACTTAGTATGCCCCTTTATCACATGCCTCATTGTTCACTAAATCAACAAAATCATTATGTGAAACTTACTTACCTTGCATATATTTGACGAACTTCGCTTCAATAACACATTTGATATCTATAATGTATAAATGATGTAGTCCCTTCCATACAACATGATTCCTAGTAAGGGAACGTGTGAAAAGGTGAATGCCATGTTTCCACTCTCTTATCGATCTGCAAAATTTATTTATGTACAAATTTCCAATATCATATCACACCAGGATCTAATCCCTTGTTGGAAAGGAGAAGGAATCACTTTGGTCAATTGAAACCCTAAATAGTTATTCTTGTTTCTTGGATATTAGTGATATGTTTCGTACTTGAATAAACATTATTAATCTTACTAATTAAATCAATCTGATGTTATTGCATGTTCAAGAACACAAGCTATTCAGCTAAGCATGACATAACACACCAACTCTCCTTGCAAAAATTGCAAATTGCACCACACTAGTTCATAATAAACAACACCAAAATTATGTTAACAAGATCAATACAATTAGGTCAACATATTTCTTATACATAAGTATTTTAGATGAACATAAAGTAAATGTGTACCAATTACAATAATAAAAACACTCTTAAAAAAAATACACATAAAAACCAAATATTGTTAACTAAAACTATATAACATGTATAGTTACAATTATAAAAAGAAAAATAGTTCTTCTAGGTAAACAATTCCATTTCATCAACTTATAGTGTTTTTCCTCATGTAACAACTATCATGTCCTTGAACTTGTTCGCTATAAGACAATCCTCATAACATATAACTTATAAATTATTTACAGTACCAGTACCAGAGCTCATACTCTTTTAACTTATTCAAGATGTTTTATGTCTCTTTATATCTTGTTCATATGTCAATTCATTTTATACATAAAATCTAAAATGATCAAGTTTCACTATATCAAGCACTTATTCTTAATTGTTTGTTTATTTTAGGATTACGAGGCTATAGGTTATGACACTCTTTCCCAATATTTAGGTATCATCTATAACTTCACCCTTTAACTTGTGTATACAAGTCATAACAATTTCAAAAAAATTTAATTTAGGTCAACAACACCTACTCGACATTGAAAATGATAATGTGGTAATTTAGACACCATTATGTGACTCATTTCTTCTTCTACATTAAAAGACTAAAAAAATTATGTGCACTTATTATATACACTATTCATATTTAAACTTTATTTTTTCATTATGTTTTCTAGCAATATTTTATGTTGTTTGTACGAATTCAACAACTCTTTATAACATGAGATTCTCCTCGTGTTGGCTGAACAAATGATACACCTCATTGCACGTTAATTTCCTTGAATGATGTATATTATTATTTATTGTCTTCGATTAGCATTTAAGTTCTCCATAAACACATAATCTCAATGTCTTTGTTCTCAAAGGATTTTTTTGTCGAACTATCTTCCTCTTCTTTTAGAAGATCTTGCAAATAACTTCCAAAGTGATAATAGAGATGAGTTGTACAATATGTTCTTATGCATTCAACGAACCTATTACTAATAACCCAATTACATCTATTTATAGCATAGTTATCCACTTAATAAGCATAGTTACCCATTTAATAAAAGCTATCTAAATTTTTTAGAGAATGCATTTAATAGTTGTTTTTAACTTTGTTTGAATGTTATAGATGGACCAATTTGATTAGATATTAAAATTACCATATTTTGCAATCGTTTTCATTAGGGGAATTTTGAAGTCTAAAATGGGCCTCCTAATAAAGATGATGATGTCAACCTTGGGGGATGATTCACCATTTTTAGAGAAAAAAGTAAAAATATTAAAAAATAATAAAATAATAAAACTATTTTTTCAACTCGTATTTTCAACTTATCTCTCTATTTTTTTACTCAAATTTTTAGTGGAAGTACTCATTGGATGCAAAATTTAATTCTTCATCCAAGGAGTACCCATATTGTATACTTTCGATGGACCTTGCTACACAAAAAATAAGAAATACATGAAAAAACGTGTTTACAATCACGTTTTTCAGGTATTTCTCATTTTTCATGTAGCAGTGTCCATCAAAAGTGTGCAACATGGGTACTTCTTGGATGGGAAATAAAATTCTACATCCAACGAGTTTTTTCGCTCGAAATTTGAGTAAACCCATAGGGAGATAAGATGAAAATACGTGTTGAAAAAATAGTTTTTCCTTTTTTCCCTCTAAAATTTGATGATGTAATCAAATCTTATTTTATTATTTTCACTATTTTTTTATAATTTCCTTAAGAGACTCATTTTAGACCTCAAAATTCCCCTAATGAACAATCTGATAATATTTCAAAAAAAAAAATTTAAAATCAAACTCCAAATGAAAATTTGTATCAACAGAAAAGACATTTTATTTTACAAAGTCATTTTTTTTAAAATGATAGTCTTAACAACCTTTAATATTGCAACAAAGAGTTTAAAATCAACTTTAAATTCAAAAAGTAATGCTTCTAATAACACCCCCTTTTTAAAGGTGAAAATTGCAATTTCTTTAAAATTCACTATTTCTTTTACAACTAAAATCAACTTTCAAAATGAAAAATATATTAAGAATTAAAAAAAAAAAATATTGATAACAATCTGTTTTTTCAATCTTAAAAATACGAAGTTTTTTAAAATCACAACCTAAAAGCTCTATACTATTGCATATAAAACCATTAAAAGAGAAGTTATAAAAAAATAAAAAATAAGAAGAAAAAAAACTTGTTTGGGTTTTTAAAAAAATAAAGGAAAACCATATTAAAAAAAATTAATAATAATGTTATGCTTTTATTTTATATATTTTTTTAAATCTCAAAAATGATAAAATATAAAATAAGTTTGAAACAATTAAATTAAATTTCAAAAAAAAATTAATAATAATAATAATGATGATGAAAAGGAAAAATTTTCTAATGTCATTGATAAAAAAACTGCAATTAGTAAATAAAATAAACAAAATGAAAAAAATACAAAATAAATAAATTTAAATAAATTCAAAAATTTTAAATTAAATAATAATAATAATAACTATTAGGTAAGGAAGTGCAATCAATCCCTAGATTCCCATATCCCACTTCCCCATTCTACCTTATGTCGGGTCATGGTGTTCCCTATGGAATTTGAAACTGGGTGGAGCAAATAACATCGCAGTGAGACTCTCGGTAAAAATTGTAAATGTGTTGTTTTACCGTAAATGACTAGGTAAAAAAGTGGGTTAGGTAACAACCTAGGTGGATGGTAAAACATAACAGTTAGATAAGCTGGAATTAGTTACTTTGTTTAACTGCCTTAGTTAGTTAAGTCGGGAAACTTTAACTAGTCAAGTTAAAATAAATTGTCAAGTTAAGAACTGAATTATTATTTCAAAAAAACATGTATATATAGTTTAGGCAATTCTATCTGCACTAATATTTTATTACTGTTATTTTAGTGCATAAAGTTAGTAACGGGAAAAATTTAATTGGAGAACTCAAGAAAAGAGCTCTGGTAGGTAGTTACCCAACTACCAGGCAGTTGAGTGCTTATGGTTCTTGGCTTCTCTTCCCTAGAGATAAAAAGGATCTCAATGCGAAGGAAGGGGATTCTAACCCCAAAAAGAAGTAAGATGAAAGGAAAGACCATAGATCAGATAAGCAACTAGGAAGTTGCAGAGGAGGAACATTCCTGAGTTGGGTGATAACCAGTGGAATACCTCCAGGACTAAACTTGATACTTAACCTGGGACAGGTTCTAAGGTCATCAAGGGGCTGAACTAGTCTTGAAATTTTTTATTGTGTTGGTAGTAAGGGCTCGGGGGAGATGCGAACGTCGTTTTCAATCTCGTGGAAGGGTGGTGGACTCTTCTAGTTGAGCTCCAAGTTAATTTCTAGCTTGATACTAAACCTGGGACAAGTTCTGAGGTCATCAAGGGGTTGAACTAGTCTTGAAATTGTTGACTGTGTTGGTAGTGGGGGCTCGGGGGAGATGCGGATGTCATTTTCGATCTCGTGGAAGGGTGGTGGACTCTTCTAGTTGAGATCCAAGTTAATTTATGCCAGTGGACTAATCAACAGATAAGTATTCTATCAATATTCAAAGTAATAATTTTTTTCATTAAACTAACAATTGAATGTGTAGTATAATTTTTTGTATGTTTGTGAAATGATGTACTGTAGCTTTAAATTGTGAAAGTGACTTGTAAAGACTTAAAAGTTGGTATAATTGATTCTTTGTCTCACTCTGCGGTAAATGGAATAAAAGAGGAAAACTTGTTATATGTGGTTTAAACTGGAAGTTTAAGGTTATCTGGGTTACAGCTAAACCTAGCAGTATAGTTCGTAGGCCGAGATGTGTCTGTAGTGGTAGCTTTAAATTGTGAAATTGACTTGTACAGACTTAAAAGTTGGTAGAATATAATCTTTGTTTGACTCTACGGTAAATGGAATAAAAGAGGGAAACCCGTAACATATGGTTTAAACTGGAAGTTTAACGGTATCTGGGTTAAAGCTAAACCTGGCAGTTTAGGTATCTGGGTTAAAGCTAAACTTGGCAGTTTAGTTTGTAGACCAAAATGTGACTGTAGTGGTAGCTTTAAATTGTGAAAGTGACTTATACAGACTTAAAATTTGGTAGAATAGAGTCTTTGTCTGACTCTGTGGTAAATGGAATAAAAGAGGGAAACCTGTTACATGTGGTTTAAACTAGAATTTTAAGGGTATTTGGGTTAAAGCTAAACCTGGTAATTTAGTTTGTAGGCCGAGATGTGACTGTAGTGGCTAAGAACCAATTTGACTAGGTGAGTGGAGGAATAGATGAAGGGAAAACCTTCTAGTTCCATTAAATATTAGCTTGCAACTAAAGGAAAAAAAAGTTGGGTAGCATGTTCTTAGGAATACAAAGATTGTCTGTTAAGCACCGTTACATATCGGTAATATTTATGCAAGTAGAGATATACCTGTAATGTGTTTACGCTTGAACACGAAATTTAAGGAACAATAAAGAGTTCATTCTGTATATGCTAACTTCATTGGACAAACTCCATAGAAGATAAGTGAAGGTAGACCGGAGACATGTAAATATTACAACCAAGATTTCTGAAAATTGCATTGTACAATTGTAAGGAACATTTGAGCAAATGTATTAACCCAAAAATTGCAGAAAATTACAAAGAACAAGATATAATATGTCCAGAGTATAGTATTCATAACTGAAAACTCACCATTGAAAAGCTTAAATACTATATATCATTTTCTAACTATAAATTAACATTTAACCCCATAATTTGAGATGTCATTGTGTATCATTCTGAAAATACAGTTTAATTTATTAACTTAAGATAAAACAATATTAATAGCTTAGATACAGATAATGTCTACTTGACTCTAGATTGTCTGCATTTAGCCTAACGAGTTACTCTCAAGCAGGGATGCATGGAGATTTAAAGAAAAATGAAAACACGGCCAGGTCACAACTGGTTCCCGAAAGAGAGGGTTTCAGCATTGAAAACCATCAAAGTATTTTAATAAGTACACAAAGGAGAATTCTCAACAACGAATAAAAGGAAAGTAGGTACTAGTGACAAACATCGATCCTCGAGTAGGAATACTAGAGTTTTATGTTGAGTAAATCACATAAGTACCTCGTATAAAAGAGTCAGTATAAGAATGGAGATAACAATGAGTTAGCCAAATGATGAGGGTCGGTCAAATGTATATTATACCTACAAACAGATTTGACTGGTTAAACCACAATCATGTAACTGATATAATTTAATGAGTAAATAAGAATCAGAAATTGCAAGCCAGAGAACCCTTTACCTGAAGTATGAGGGTTCTCGTCGGCCCTCGAAACTTGAAAAAAATCAAGAACTGGAAAATTTAACCACTATCGAACATAAGTTAAAGGAAGACAATGGTGTTGTTAGCATTGTGCAAGGAATGAGGAGATGGCTACTTTTCAGCGGTCGCACCATCATTCCAAACCAGTCTGACACTCGACAGAAGAGTTTCCAGGATATTGGAAGGAATCCAAGTGGCAAGGAATACAGCAACCCAACCCTCGATGGAGCGAAAGAGTAATGACCTGGCCAATAAAAGTAGGGTTAGAGTGGGTAATACAACCTCACCTCGTGAAGTAAGGAAACTGTGAAAAATCCAAACGCTTACCTGTAACTGTGTATGCAAAGGAGGTTTTCTTTCTAATGTGTCGATCCAATTGAATCCTATGAAGAAAGTTACGAAGCTGGGCTCAACCCTGAGCGGCGACGAATGGAAGGTGCAACGAAGGGTTTGGGGGGGAGCATTTAACCCTAACTGCAACCCTCAAACTCCTACTCGTCGGATCAAAGTACAAACTAAAGATCAGGATGGCTCCAAGTGTCTTTGATTTAATGAGCCAACATAGTGGGGGATTTGTCCCATCGTTAATTAACTTGGCTGTAATAACGTTTAAAACTAACACAGACATGAGATCAAGGGTTATATGAAGGTACTAGGAATTTTTTTTGCCATAAATAAAATAAATGATATTAACCAATTATATGGTAATTGATACCTTTATAATGTGTGTTGACCACCATGTATACTATTAAAGCAAGAAGAACTAGTATATATTGCCCTTCACCATTAATTAGAATAATATGTTGTAATACTTTGGTAAATGGAAGAGGCATGCCGAATTATATCATAAAGTATTTCTTATAATCAAGCATAAGGTAGAATAAACAGGATACCATGGTTAAAGAGCTAGAACATGGTAAAATAAATACATAATTTCCTATTACAACTGTAAAGTAGGTATAATTTAGTATTTTTTTTGGTAGGTGTGCATTGACAAGTGGTATCAGAGCGTCAGGTTTGACGTTCTGGCCTATGAGCCAACTACAATCGCAATGACATGGTAAGATTTAATTGATAAGTATATATGTGTGGAGATAATCAGAAGGGAAATAATTAATAAGTATCTTCGGTTACTATTGGATAATGAGAAAGTTTATTATTTCAATGGTGAGAAAGCACATGCACCAACAAATCAAAGGATGAATACTGATAAACTAAATAACATATTTGAAAAGAAGGAAACATTGTAGAGAATGCAATAAAATAACAATGTTCGAAGGAGTGTCACGAGGGTCTAGAAGACTTCAAGGAAATTTTGTTCTGCTTACCCCCTGCTGGCTGGAAGTGGGAATAACAATGGATATAAAAATAAATAAAAAACAGCAAAACAAAAACAAAAAAAAGCTCAGTAGATTGTAATTAAAGAGAAATGTTGGCTTTGGAAAAAAACTCATCTTGTTTAACAACTAGAAATAGATATGCATTTTGCTATTGTTTTTTGCACGGTGCTTTTGGTGGTGAAACTGCCATAATCAATATACTATTACTTGTTGGTTGTGTCTCTCTCAGTGTTTATGACTCTGACACCAACTCTAGCACAAGAAAGGAAATGTATATTCCATTCACCTAACTGTAGAGTATGTATTTCAAAGTTCAAGTAAAGGAGATATATTTAACATATATATTTGTATGTTGACTGTTGTTTTCTTTTTTGTGTGTTCTGCTGATGAAATTTATGCCTACTGGCTTGTTCAGAGGTGTTGATGTTGTCTCTATGACGGTTTATTAATTGTGATGGACCTATTTCTATTATGTTTTCATTCTTCAAACCAAGCCGGGAATAGAAAATGAAGTAGTTGTTCCGCAGGAGCATGGTAGTGCTATACCCTACTGCAGTGCACCATGCAGTATTATTTCTATGTTCAAACCTTTAAGGGGTTCTCATTTTGTTTGGGTTTCAGCTCACATGGGTATAGGATATCATAGTCGATATCCTTATTAATGTCCCATATTTTCTGTATAAGGTGAGGGATTGAATGAAGTAATACCAACTAGAACTAACTTGTATTTCTATATAGGGCTAAGTCTTTATCGTGATTGCTCGACATGCATATTGAAAGGTGTACAAGAAATATTTCAATGCTCTTTGAGGGGAACCTTCTTTTTCAAATGTAAGGGATTAATGTTGAGGCATTAATGCAAAGAGTTTTGACATCATGTATTGTCTTATTTTTTAAAAAAAATTACATGGAGGAACCAAGAAATAGTCACCACATGACAATTAATATGGTCACAACCTTGTATCAATATGGAAGAAATATTCCCTTAGTTTACCTACTATTGTATATCATTTTAAAAAAAAATCCCAATGATACCAGCAGGTGTCATAAAGTGAGATAAAATTTGTCAAACAAGTTGAATTATAAATGGAAGCTACAATGGTAAAAAAGTAGGAATAAACAAATCTGAATCGGAAAACGGAGGCTACAATGGAAAAAGGAAAGAATCTAGAAGAATTTTCCCATTCTCTATATTTTCGAGATGGTCACCTTTTTGCTAGAATTTTGCAATAAACATAAGATAGGAATAAAAATCTTTACAATTCTCTTTTACGTTCCAAAGTTATGCCAATTATTGACAAACCCTGACTACATTAATGTGCATATGTATCACAACGGAAGCTCAAGAATAACGTGTGTGCTTGAACCTCATGTATTAATAATTAAACTAAACAATTGACTTACATGGAATCATAAATGAGTTTTGGAGACTATTCTAATACCTAGTGAATTGAACCAAAGTGGAACATCAAGGTAAATAAAAATAAGAGTGAGCTAAAGACAAAAGTAAATATATAGGTCAAATGTTATGATGAGAGACTATGAGGGAGGATTTTCAATTTGTTCACCCTTGATTTGGTATTGTTCTTTGTATTTTGGTAAATAATATAAGTTGGAGACGGGACAGTGTAGGAAATTTATGTATACATAGAAGTGCACAATAATGGTTGGCAACATGCAACCAATTGATGTTTTAGCACATAATTATTTAGGGGAATCTTAGTATGGTTTTAACTGACTTACGTGAAGTCCAGTTAAATGATTAAATTGAAAGTATATATATGCTTACAAATTAATATATAATCACACTAATAGAAGGTGTTGAGAAGCTAATATATACAGGGGAAAGAACCCCATAGTTGGGTATATGTAATGCTAGGTGCCTTACTTAATAATTTATAGAATAAAATATAAGCCTGCAAGAGCTCAATAAATATAAATAATTAACTAAATAAAACTTCAGGAGCTTATAGATGAGAAGTGTAGTTGTAAGAATGGATGGTATAATTTATGTTGATTTTGGATATGCCTGCATCGCTGCAAGATGTGACCGAAATTGTCACTACCTTGAGCTTTGGCTCAAGGTTTTATGGGGAAGCGAAAAGAGAAAATGAATGAGCCATGAAGTCTGGGAAGGGCATTGCCAAAGAAAAAACTCTTGATCTTGGTGCAGTAAACCAATGGATATTTCTAAATTTAACCCTGCAAGTGTGAATGTCTAAGCTAGACTTGGCGTCTTGATGCTCAGACTAATTTATTACTCTAGTTTGGAGAAGAAGAGCTCGGAGGAGAGATTGGACGTCATAGCCAGATGCGAGGTCAAAAATCATGAAACTAGTTGGAAAAACCTTCTTAAGAGGGGGAAGGTGACAATAGTAACAAGGAAATCTATTGAATCAATGGCACAAGGAGATGATTTTTCATTTCATGGTTTGCTAAAATTGTGGTCTGTTAACAAATCCAGGTATTAAAATAATTTGTTAACACATTACCAATGTATAAATATATATAAACCACATGACTATATATGTAATAAATAATTATATATAAGTAAGCCTATAATGCAGGATGACCGATATTGAAGGGAAGATTCTTATTGAACACAAAAAGAAGAAACAACCCAAATTGAACCTACTGAGGTTATTTAGACAAGTTGTCGGCAACGTAGTCGCCTTGAAAAGGAAGATAGTGCAAGTGCACAACTCTTTGTTGTATAATACTTAAGAATTATGATTATCAGAATTAAAGGATGAAATCTGTTAAGGAATTATGTTGGTAGTGGAATGTTGCTTTTCCCAAAATGGAATTTTTTGATAGACAAAGGGATAAATAATTACCACTAGAATTCCTGTACAATACCACATAACTTCTATTGCATTTGAACTGACACATATCTTCCTAAGATTCATTTATGAAATGAAAAAGTTGGAAACATGAGGTAATTATGTACCACCACGGTTTATTCGTGGGCTAAACTAGGTTACCAATAGCCTAGGAACAATCCCTTAATTTCACAAAACTGTAGTAACAAGTTCAATAAATAAAACGAAAAGAAAAATGTTGATACAATAATACGTGTAATGATTTGTATTGACTGATAAATTTTAAGGTGGAACTATGGGTAGTTTCAAGATATTAAAAGAAGGGCTTCTGGTTATAAAGGAATATAATATCACATATGTTATATATATATATATATATATATATATATATATATATATATATATATATATATATATATATATATAGGAGTTGGTTCAACAGAAGATGATAATTCTACAAGAAATTGAAGTAATGGATTTCTTAAATATTACTACTAGTAAGATAGTAATGTTAATCGAATTGGTACCTTCGTGGTCCAAAATGGATATTGAGACCATATGGTGGGGTCCTTGTCATTTGAATTATCGATTGGATCAATAAAGAGAGATATTTATAGCTATTTTTAAATTACAAAGATTTAACTAACTCTTATTGAGTGTAGGTTGTTAACCCATGTTGGGTTGTGACGTATAATGATGATCATTAACGGGTACATAAGTAAAAACGGAAGGCACCGATAATAAAATTTTGAAGTAATTACATAGATAAATATACAAGTGACAATTATTAATTTTTTTGAAGCATTTGA
The DNA here is from genome assembly GCA_034641835.2 of Pinus albicaulis. Classification (NCBI taxonomy): domain Eukaryota; kingdom Viridiplantae; phylum Streptophyta; class Pinopsida; order Pinales; family Pinaceae; genus Pinus; species Pinus albicaulis. The sequence continues at coordinate 324,150,340 of CM076572.1, forward strand.
AATCATTATAAATGTGCATATGATTCTTAAATATCCATTGATCGAAAACTAACGATAGCCTTGGTGATGGAAAATGTAGGTCAAAGGAGATGAAAAAATTCCTGATTGGACCTCTATATACTCTTACTAAGTAAAAAGAAAAACATGCTGCAGAGATGAGTAATCGCCTGGATAAGTGCAGTAGAAGCACTTCAACTGGGAGAGGCTACTTGGAAAACGAATATTATAAATACAAGGCATAATATAGCCTATGAGAAGGCTAAGAAAACACCAAGGATAATGTTTTACCCAAGGGGGTGAAGATGTAACACCCTGGGTAAAAGTTGTAAATGTGTTGTTTTACCGTAAATGAATGGGTAAAACAATGGGTTAGGTAACAACCCGAGTGGATGGTAAAACATAACAGTTAGATAAGATGGAATTATTTACTTTGTTTAATTGGCCTAGTTAGTTAAGTCGAGAAACTTTAATTAGTCCAGTTCAAAGAAATTTTCAAGTTAAGAACTTAATTATTATTTCAAAAAAACATGTGTATATAGTTTAGGCAATTATATTTGCACTAATATTTTACTATTGCTATTTTAAGTGCATAAAGTTAGCAACTGATAGAATTTAATTAGAGAACTCAATAGAAGAGTTCTAGTAGTAGTTACCCAACTACTAGAAAGTTGAGTGGTTATGGTTCTTGGCTTCTCTTCCCTAGAGATAAAGAGGATCACAATGGGAAGGAAGGGGGTTCTAACCTCAAAAGGAAGAAGGATGAAAGGAAAGACCATAGACCAGATAGGTAGCTAGGAAGTTGCAGAGGAGGAATATTCCTGATTTGGGTGATAACCAGTGGGATACCTCCAAGACTAATCTTGAGACTGAACCTGGGACAGGTTCTGAGGTCATCAAGGGGATGAACTAGTCTTGAAATTGTTGAATGTGTTGGTAGTGGGGGCTCTGGGGGAGATGCAGACATCATTGCTAATCTCATGGAAGGGTGGTGGAATCTTCTAGTTGAGCTCCAAGTTAATTTCTAGAAATAGACTAATCAATAGATAAGTATTCTATTGATATTCAGAGTAATAACTTTCTTCGTTAAAATAACGATTGATTGTGTAGTATAATTTTTTGTATGTTTACGAAATGATGTGTTGTAGCTTTAAATTGTGAAAGTGACTTGTACAGACTTTAAAGTTGGTATAATAGCTTCTTTGTCTAACTCTACGGTAAATGGAAGAAAATAGGGAAATCTGTTACATGTGGTTTAAACTGGAAGTTTAGGGGTATATAGTTTAAATCTAAACGTGGCATTTTAGTTCATAGGTCAAGATGTGACTGTAGTGGCCAAGAATTGGTCTGACCAGGAGAGTGGAGGAATAGATGAAGGGAAAACCTCCTAGCTCCATTAAATATTAGTCTGCAACTAAAGGAAAAATAATTTGGGTAGCATGTTCTTAGGAATACAGAGACCATGTGTTAAGCATCGTTACATATCGGAAATATTTACGAAAGTAGAGATATACATGTAATGTGTTTACACTTGAACACAAAATTTAAGGAAAATAAAGAGTCAGTTATGTATATGCTAACTTCATTGGATAAACTCCATAGAAGATAAGTGAAGGCAGACTGGAGACATGCTAAATCTTACAACCAATATTTTTGAAAATTTCATTGTACAATTGTAAGGATCATATGAGCAAATGTATTAACCCAAAGATTGCAGAAAATTACGGAGAATGAGATGTTATATGTCCAGAGTATAGTTTTCATAAATGAAAAATCATCATTTAGAAGCTTAAATATTATATATCAGTTTCCAACTAAAACTTAACATTTAACCCCATAATTTCAACTACCATTTGTATCATTATGAAAATACAGTTGAATTTCTTAACTTAATATAAACTGTATTAATAGCTTAGAGATAGGTAATGTCTACTTGAATCTAGACTATCCGAGTTTAGCCCAGCGGGTTACTCTCAAACAAGGTTGCATGGAGAGTTAAAGAAAAATGAAAACATGGCCAGGTCACAACTGGTGGTCGAAAGAGAGAGTTTTGGTAGTGAAACCCCTCAAAGCAATTTAATAAGTACACAAAGGTGAATTCTCAATGGTGAATAAAAATAACTGAGTACCAGTGACAAACATTAACCCTCGAGTAGGAATAGTAGAGTTTTATGCTGAGTAAATCCCATAGTTATCTAGTAGAAAAGAGTCAGTATAAGAATGCAGATAAAAATGAGTTAGCCAAATGATGAGGGTCGGTCAAACGTATATTATACGTAAAAACCCAGCTGACTGGTTAAACCACTATCATGTAACTCATATAATTTAACGAGTAAATAAGAATCGGACATTAAAAACCAGATAACCCTTTACCTAAAGTGTGAGGGTTCTCATCGGCCCTGGAAACCTGAAAACCTGAAAACAAATAAAGAACTAACAACTTCAACCACTATTGAATATAATTTAAAGGAAGAGAATGGTGTTGTTAGCATTGTGGAAGGAATCAGGAGATGGCTACCTATCATTAGTCACATCATTGTTACAAACCAGTCTGACACTCGACATAAGAGTTGCCAAGATATTGGACGGAATTCGAGTGGAAATGAATACAACAACCCCACCCTCGATGGAGCAAAAGAGCAATGACCTAGCCAAGAAAAGTAGCGTTAGAGTGGGTAATATAGCCTCGCCTCATCAAGTAAGGAAACTGTAAAAAATACAAAGGCTTATCTCTAACTTTGTATGCAAAGGAGGCTTGCTTTCTAATGTGTCGGGCCAGATGAATCCTGTGAAGAAATTTACAGAGTTGGGCTCAACCTCGAGCGGCAACGAATGGAAGGTGGGACGAAGGGTTTTGGGGGAAGTGTTTAACCCTAACCGCAACCCTCAAACTCCTAGTCGTCGGATCAAAGTACAAACTAAATATCATAATGGCTCTAGGTGTCTCTAATTTAATGACCCAACAGAGTGGGGGACTTGCCCCATCGTTAATTAACTTAGTCGTAATAACGTTTAAACTAACATAGATGTGGGATCAAGGGTGTAGAAATTATCCAAACATATGTATATCAATGGATTCAATCCAATCAATCAATGTACTAAAGCTAGATACTAAATCCTTCTACAAATCAATTGCAGAAAAAAAAACATAATCGACAATCACAAAAAGTACAGAAAGAATCAAATCAAATCAAATCACAACACAGATAATTTCCCGGGGAAAGCTTGCTGCTCAAAACCACTGTATCTTCTATTGTATATTCACCATGGAATCATGAAACAATTACAATGCACTCTTCTCACAAGAGTCTCATGCACTCTCACAACTATCTCACACTATCCTTGACAAAATTGACCAACACTTAGCCAATTCTTAGCCTCTAAATAGCCTGCCTTGCTTGCACAATTCATGTGGAATGCAATCCCTATTCTTTAGGAATTTCAACCTTCCAAAACTCCGCAAGTATCATGGGAAATCCAATGGATGTCTGGTTGCATGCGAGCAACCTACTAATCACACAATTGATAGTTAACATCCCTTTAACCTTTGTCTCAATTGGGTCTCCACTGGAACTAACATGCATGCAGCTATTAATAGTAAATCATCAGTTGCATGGAAAATCATTGATTATGAATTAAATAATATTTAATTCACTTGATCTCTCACTAGTGGAACAAACAGTTACAACTAGTTCAACTGACTCTAACTCACCTAACTGATTTAACTAATTACTCATGCATTAAACTAATGCACCAACTGCAATTCGAACTCCATAACTAATAGAATTACTCTGCATGCCTCACCAACCACCCTTAACTTGAAATACATGAGCTAACTGAGTTTATCACACTCAGTTAACTATTACAAGTGATCATGAGATAAGATTACATTTTATTGTCCAATTTAATTAAGGGAAAATTAAATTAGACACTGCACCAGTTTAATTAATCAAATTAGCCTTCACACTAATGTATAGCTAGGACCTGTTTGTCCCACACTAGTGTGCGTGCAGAAATTTCTTGTTGGACTTCAACACTCCCTCTTAACAAGAAAGGGATTTTCTTTCACCCCGATCCTACCTCTATGGTATTCATATTTTCTCCTGGCGAACGCCTTCATAAGAATATATGCATCCTGATATTCCGTGGGAATGTACTGAAGTAACATAATGCGCCTCTGAACACAGTCTCTAAGATGGTGGTGGTACCAGATGTCTATGTGCTTGGACCTATCATGGAATACCAGATTAACTAAGATTTTAATGCAACTTTTTTAATCACAATGTATCACAGTCGGATCCATATGAGAAACAAACAAATCAACCAGGATATTTCTCATCCAGATGGCCTCGCATGCAACTTAACTTGCCACCATGTACTTTGCCTCGGTTGAACTGAGTGCCACAGATCGTTGCTTCCTGTTGTACCAAGAAACTGATGTTGATCCTATGTTGAAGATTCGTCCTGATGTGCTCTCTTTGTCTGATGGATTGCCTGCCCAATCTACATTCGTGGAGCCTTGAAGCTTCACTCCCTCTATCCATATATACCAAAATACATACTCTGTAGTTCCCTTGAGATATCTCAAGACATGCTTCCCCGCTTTCAAAAGAGCTTGGTCAGTTTAACCATAGTTGACTCAGCTAGTTAACTACGTAGCAAATGTATGGTCTGGTATTCACCAAGTACATCAGTGAACCCACTAGCAGCCTGTAGAAAGTAGCATCCTATTTCCTCCAATTTCCTGGAAGAGGAGTATCCATGGGTTTACATCTCTCCATGTGAAACTTACCCAAAATATCTTTTGGATACTTTCCTTGAGAAAAAAAAAGTTCACCATCGCGCTGCCATATTTCCAAACCAAGGAAATAGTGAAGGATTCCCATGTTCTTCATTTTGAACTCCCTTGCAAGATCCTCCTTGCAAGAAGTTATATGCTGCTCATCGCCTGTAAAAATTAGATCATCAACATAAAGTACGATAATCAAGAGCTTACCATCAACCACAATCTGGTACAGGTTTGCATCTGCTTCACTTTTGATGAATCCCAACCCAATGAAATAGTTGTCAATATGAGTGTACCAAGCACGAGGTGCTTTCTTCACTCCATACAATGATCTCTTGAGTCGGAAAACATGCGACTCACTGTCAAAGATCTCAAAACCTTCTGGTTGCTCTATGTACACTTCCTCCTCAATAAATCCATTGAGAAACGCAGTTTTCACATCCATCTGATGAATGCACCACCCCATCTGTGCTGAGAGTGCAAGGATAGATATAATGGAAGAGTACCTCGCGATTGGTGCAAAAGTCTCCTCATAGTCAATCGCTTCAACTTGTGAGAATCCTCGAGCCACAAATCTGGCGTTGTACTTCTCCACACTCCCATCCGCTGCTTTCTTTGCCTTATAGATCCATCTAGATCTAACCACTGATTTTCCGACGGGTCTTGGGACAACTTCCCATGCACTATTCTTGATGATGGAGTCATACTCCTCTACCATAGCGTCAACCCAAATTGGTTGTTGCACTGCTTCCTTAAAGGAATATGGTTCTGTCACAATACATTTTCTCATAAGAGCCATGTATCCAGTAAACCTATCTGGAGACTATCTCTCTCTGCGCAGTGAAGTAGGGACTCCTACATTCTCTGCCGCATCAACTCTCAATCTATCAGCTTATGTGGTGCACCTTCTACCATTTTTGGTGGATGGCTCTGCATGAGTGTTTTCTGCCACTCCTTGATCTTCCGCATGTGGTTGCTCCACATCTTGAGGTTCATTCTTTGGAACCAAGAGTTCCTCATCTACATTCAAATCCAGGTCCCTCTCAAGGGGCAATCGCATGGCTTTCTCCTCATCAAAATTTATATCACGCCTCACAACAATCATCCTCCTGTTTGGAAAATACACCCGATAGTTATGGGGAGCTTAAGTGTACCCCACAAATATCTCAATCTCAGTTGTTGATTCGAGCTTCTTCCTCGCGTCTTTTTTCACATGCACATAAACGGATGACCCAAAAATATTAAAATATTAAACATCAGGTTTCTTACCATTAAAAGCCTCCTCTAGTGTACTCATGCCAAGTATCCGATGAGGACTACGGTTTTTCACAAATACATTTGTGTTGCATTCCTCCACCCACAGATGCAATGGTAGGCCCTGATCATGCAACATCGCTCGTGTTGCACCCATAATTGTTCTATTCTTTCTTTCTGTGACCCCATTATGTTGTGTGTTATGACACGCAATCAACTCTCTCTTAATTCCTTTTTTTGTTGCAAAAGTTCTTCAATTCATTGGAGATGTACTCACCACCATTTTCACTCCTAAGAGCCTTCACATGCTTCCCCGTGTCTTTCTCCACCAGTTCTTTAAACTCAAGAAATTTTGATAACGTCTGATCTTTCTTCTACATGAAGTAAATCCAGCACTTTCTAGAAAAATCATCAACAAAGATCACATAGTACTTATTCTTTGTTGTTGGAGAAGTATAGAATGGTCCACACACGTCTAAGTGAACTCTCTCAAGGATTTCTGAAGCTTGGTTCTCCTTCTCGTGAAAAGTGGCCTTTGCATACTTCCCCATAGTACATCCCTTCATGTGTCTAACTACGCATGAAGAGTACCCTTGGGAAGACCTGTAGAATGTTTTGCATGAACTTCAAGCCTCCGTGGTGTAGATGGCCCAATCTCATGTGCCATAATTCACCCTCATCCCGGCTCACCACTTTTTCTACCTTACCCGTCAATGTTGCACAACCATCTACATTAAGTTTATAGAGATTCTTCACATGAATCCAAATCTTCTTGGCCATGGAAAATTTTAGGGGCTAATATTCGTAGGTGGGCTAATTTTCCATGGTTTTTCCAAAAATAATATTCGCCAATTTCCATTTTTTTATAAAAATGATTCGCCCAAATTTTACAATATAAAATTATTTTACCTTAAAAATCACCAACATTATGTGGGAAATATATATAATATCATTCTAAATTTGAATAATTTTACAGATACACTATTAAACATTTTATAGTTTTCATATTAGGGACTAGTGAGATTCGCCATTTTTTTAAACTTCAAAATAATTTTCCATCCTTAAAATTTTCCCTGTTCTTGGCTTGTCCTGTGGCTTTGTGTCGAAGGAAATATTTCCCTTCATTGTAAACCACATCATAGCCTTTATATATTTTTTTTCAAGCCTGGTACATGCATTACATCTTTTAATAAGATGGTTTTACTTGACTGTCTCTTGAAGGTAACTATACCAATCTCGGTAGCACGGTACCACCCATCATCACCCATTTTGATATGCATCTAGAGGTCCTTCTCCTCCAAGATACTGAAAAGTTCTTTGTCTCCCGTCATGTGGAAAGATGCACCACTATCCAAGTACCACACTGATCCCATCACACTTGACACCATTCATGTGATAAGCAAGAAGTCCAACTCAAATTGCGAGGTCAAAGCATCACCAGTTGCAAATCCTGAATCCTTCTTGTTCTTCTTCTTTTGTGGACAATTCGTGGCATAGTTTCCATGCACGTGATAGTGAAAGCACTTCACTCTGGACATGTCGCGCTTCTTGCCATCTTTTTTGGACTCAGATTTGGAATGGAATTTGTTTCTTTTCCCCTTCTTCACCTTGTCATCCAAAGCACAATATTCTTCATCATCATTCTTAGATTAAGATCCATCCCTAGTATTCTGCCTGAATTCTTCTTGCACCAAATCTAACCAAATTCATTCCCAATCTGGCAGTTTTTCCCTCCGATTGACAGAGTCCTGATAACTATACCAACCCTTGGGAAGTCCTAGAATATCTAGACTCACCAAGTCATCATCTGTGACAGTAATTCAAATGCTCCCAATCTCATCCTGACATTGGACAAACTTTGTTAATATTTCGAAATGGTGTCGCCTTTCTCCATTTTGATTTTCCTGAGCTTGTCCTTCAGTGCCAATTTTCTGTGATCACTATTGCTCTGAAATAGATCTGTCAAATCTTTCCACATTGCATATGGTGTTACTCGGCCATGGATACTTGAGACAATGTGGTCTCGTTCTCCCTCTAGTAATATGCTCCTCGCCTTTGCAATGTTCTTTTTCCAAGCATCAATATTTGCAGCATCTACTACAGTAGGTTTGGGAACATCATTATCAATGAATTCTTTCAACCCATTGTCCTCCAATACTGCTCCATCCTGTCTTTCCATGCAATATAGTTAGAGATTCCCTCGAGTGCATACTCCAATATCAAGCCATTGAAAGCCATTTCAATCCTGATTCACCTGTCGCACCAAGAATACTTATGCAAATTCGAATTCTATTCAGTCACAAACTCAAGTTCTCCTCCACTATAGTGATTTCTTGTGCCCTGATACCATGTAGAAATTATACAAACATATGTATATCATTGGAATCAATCCGATCAAGTAATGTACTAAAGCTAAATACTGAATCCTTCTACACATCAATTGCAGAAAATAAGCACAATCACCAATCACAACAAGTACAGAAAGAATAAAATCAAACCATAACACAGATAATTTCCCGGGGAAAGCTTTCTATTCAAAACCCATCTAACTTCTATTGTATATTCACCATGGAATCATGAAACAATTACAATGCACTCTTCTCACAGGAGTCTCATGCACTCTCACAACTGTCTCACACTGTCTTGGACAAAATCAATCAACACTTAGCCAATTCTTAGCCTCTAAACTGCCTGCCTGCCTTGCGCAATTCATGTGGAATGAAAACCCTATTATTTAGGAATTTCAGCCTTCCAAAACCACGCAAAGATCATGGGAAATCCAATGGATGTCTGGTTGCATGAGGGCAACCTACTAATCAGACAACTGATAGTTAACATCCCTTTAACCTTTGTCTCAACTGGGTCTCCACTGGAACTGAAATGCATGCAGTTATTAATAGTAAATCATCATTTGAATGGAAGATCACTAATTGTGAATTAACTAATATTTAATTCAGTTGATCTCTCACTAGTGAAACAAACAGTTACAACTAGTTCAACTGACTCTAACTCACCTAACTGAGTTAACTGATTACTCATGCATTAAACTAATGCACCAACTGCAATTCGAACTCCAGAACTAATAGAATTACTCTGCATGACTCATCAACCACCCTCAACTCGAAATACATGATATAACTGAGTTTATCACACTCAGTTAACTATTACAAGTGATCATGAGATAAGATTACATTTTATTGTCCAATTTAATTAAGGGAAAATTAAATTAGACACTACACCAATTTAATTAATTAAATTGGCCTTCACACTAATGAATTGCTAGGACTTGTTGGTCCCAAACTAGCTTGTGTGCGGAAATTTCTTGTTGGACTTAAACACTCCCTCTCAACAAGAAAGGGATTATATGTCACCTCGATCCTGTCTCTATGGTATTCGAATTTGCTCCTAGCGAACACCTTCGTAAAAATATCTGCATCTTGATCTTGCGTGGGAATGTACTGAAGTAACATAATGTGCCTCTGAACACAATCTTTGAGATGGTGGTACCAGATGTCTATGTGCTTAGACCTATCATGGAATACCGGATTAACCGAGAGTTTAATGCAACTCTGGTTATCACAATGTATCACAGTCATATCCATGTGAGAACCAAAGAAACCAACCAAGATATTTCTCATCCATATGGCCTTGCATGCAGCTTGAATTTTTTCCATGTACTCTGCCTCGGCTGAACTGAGTGCCACAGATCATTGCTTCCTGTTGTACCAAGAAACTGATGTCGATTTTATGTTGAAGATCCCTCCTAATGTGCTCTTTCTGTATGATGGGTTTCCTGCCCAATCTGCATTTGTGAATCCTTGAAACTTCACTCCCTTTGTCTTTCTGTACCATAATCCATACTCTATAGTGCCCCTAAGATATCTCAAGACATGCTTCCCTGCCTTCCAAAAGAGCTTGGTCATCTTAACCATAGTTCATTTATGATGGTTTCCCCCTCTACCCACCATAGAGGGGGAAACCTCCAATACATTACATAAATGAACAAGTCTTGGATGATACAAATGAAAAAACCTCCTTTATATATATAGGAGTCCATGGGGCCACAATGTAATCCTAGCCGACCTAACAATAATAATGTAAGGGCACAATAATAACAACATGGGGGTTACAGGGGTACAACAATAACAATAAGGGGGTTACACTAACAACAATAAGGGACTATGCTAGTAATATAGGGACCTAACAGCTGCTCATCACCTGTCAAAATTAGATAATCAACATAAAGTATGATAATCAAGATATTACCATCAACCACAATCTGGTATAGCCTTGCATCCGCTTCACTTTTGATGAAGCCCAACCCAATGAAATAGTTGTCAACCCGAGTGTACTAAGCACGAGGTGCTTGCTTCAGCCCATACAGTGCTCTCTTGATTTGGCACACATGTGACTCACTATCAAATATCTCGAAACCTTTTGGCTACTCTATGTACACTTCCTCCTCAATAACTCCATTGCGAAATGAAATTTTCACATACATCTAATGAATGTGCCACCCCATCTATGCTGAGAGTGCAAGGATAGATCTAATGGAAGAGGACCTCGCGACTGGTGCAAAATTCTCCTCATAGTCAATCCCTTCAACTTGTCAGAATCCACAAGCCATAAATTTGGCCTTGTACTTATCCACATTCCCATCCGCTGCTTTCTTTTCCTTATAGATCCATCTAGATCCAACCACTGATTTTCTAACGGGTCTTGGGACAACTTCCCATGCACTGTTCTTGATGATGGAATCATACTCCTCTACCATAGCATCAACCCAAATTGGTTGTTGCACTGCTTCCTTAAAGGAAGATGGTTCTTTCACAATATACTTGCTCATAAGAGCCATGTATCCAGTAAACTTGTCTGGAGAATGTCTCTGTCTGCGCAGTGAAGTAGGGGCTCCTACATTCTTTATCACATCAAGTCTCAATCTATCAGCTTCTGTGGTGCGCCTTATACCATTTTTGGTGGATGGATATGCATGAGTTTTCTCTGCCACTCCATAATCCTCTACATGTGGCTGCTCCACATATTGAGGTTCATTATTTGGAACCAAGAGTTCCTCATCTGCATGCAAATCCAGCTCCCTCTCAAAGGACAATTGCATGGCTTTCTCCTCATCAAATTTTATATCCCGTCTCACAACAGTCATCCTCCTGTTTGGAAAATACACCCGATAGTTGTTGGGATTTTCAGTATAACCCACAAATATCCCAATCTCAATTGTTGGTTCGAGCTTCTTCCTGGTGTCTTTGCTAACATGCACATAAAAAAATGAGCCAAAAATCTTAATATATGAAACAACAGGTTTCTTACCAGTAAAAGCCTCCTTTGGTGTACTCATGCCAAGTATCCGATGAGGACTACAGTTTTGCAAAAATACCATTGTGTTGCATGCCTCCACCCACAGATGCAATAGTAGGCCCTGATCATGCAACATCACTCATGCTACACCCACAATTGTTTTATTATTTCTTTCTGCGACCTCATTCTATGGTGGGTTATGAGGTGCAATAGACTCTCTTTGAATTCCTTCTTTGCTGCAGAAGTTCTTGAATTCATTGGAGATGTACTGACCACCATTTTCGCTCCTAAGAGCCTTCACATGCTTCCCCATGTCTTTCTCCACCAGTGCTTTGAACTCAAGAAATGTTGAGAACGTCTGATCTTTATTCTACATGAAGTAGATCCAGCATTTTCTAGAAAAATCATCAACAAATATCACATAGTACTTATGCTTTTTTGTCGAATCAGTAGAGAATGGTCCACCCACATCTGAGTGAACTCTCTCAATGATTTCTGAATCTCAGTTCTCCTTCTCGTGAAAAGTGGCCTTTGCATACTTCCCCATAGTACATCCCTTGCATGTGTCTAACTGCGCAAGAGTACCCTTGGGAAGACTAGTAGAAATTTGTTGCATGACCTTCAAGGCTCCATGGTGTAGATGGCCCAATCTCCTGTGCCATAACTCACCCTCATCCTGACTCACCACTTTGTCTGCCTTACCTATCAATGTTGCACAACCATCTACATCAAGTTTATAGAAATTCTTCACATGAATCCAAATCTTTTTGGCTTGTCCAATGGCTTTCTGTCGAAGGAAAACTTTCCCTTCACTGTAAACGACATCATAGTCTCTATCCTCCAACATTGCGACTGAAACTAAATTCTTTTTCAAGCATGGTAAATGCATTACATTTTTTCATAAGAAGGGTTTACCTTATTGTCTCTGGAAGGTAACTATACCAATCCCGGTAGCACTGTACCGCCCATCATCACCTATTTCAATATGCATTTGGAGGTCCTTCTCCTCCAAGCTACTGAAAATATCTTTGTCTCTCATCGTGTAGAGAGATGTACCACTATCCAAGTACTACATTGATCCCATCGCACTTGACACCATGCATGCGATGAGAGAGAAGTCCAACTCAAATTGCGATGCTAAAGCCTCACCAGCTGCAATTCCTGAAGCCTTCTTGTTCTTCTTATTTTGTGGACAATTAGTGGCATAATGTCCATGCTCGTGATAGTGAAAACACTTCACTCTGAACATGTCGCACTTCTTGCCATCTTTACTAGACTCAGATTTGGAATGGAATTTCTTTCCTTTCCCCTTCTTCGCCTTAGCAGCCAAAGCACAATCTTCTTCTTCATCATTCTTAGATGAAGATCCTCCCTGGTATTCTTCCTTAATTCTTCTTGCACCAAATCTAACCAAATTCATTGCCAATCTGTCAGCTTTTCCCTCCCATTGACAAAGTCTTGATAACTATGCCAACTCTTGGGAAGTTCTAGAAGAGTTAGGCTCACCAAGTCATCATCTACAATAGTAATTATGACACTCCTAAGCTCATCCTGACATTGGACAAACATTGCTCAATATTTCAGAATGGTATCACCTTTCTCCATTTTGATTTTCCTGAGCTTGTCCTTCAGTGCCAATTTTCTTTGATCACTGTTGCTCTGAAATAGATCTATCAAAGCTTTCCACATTGTATATGGTGTCACTTTTCCACTGAGACTTGAGACAATGTGGTCTCGTTCTCCCTCCAGTAAGATCCTCCTCGCCTTTGCAACCTTCTTTTTCCAAGCATCAATATTTGTAGCATTTGCCACAGCAGGTTTGGGAACATCATTATCAATGAATTATTTCAACCCATGTCCTCCTGTACTTCTTCCATCCTGTCTTTCCACGCAATATAGTTAGATCTACCCTTGAGTGTGTTGGTTAGTAACCCCGCTAATCTTAGAGAAGGAGATGTCGAGTAAAAGAAGGAGAAAAGCACAGGTTAAGAGGACGACGGATAGTAAAAACATGGAAATGGCTCCTAAAATCAAGAGCGGTGATGTCAAATATGATTGATATTACGCATTAATACAGCGCTCAAAGTTCCGTGGTGGAACCTTGCGCCAAAGAGGTCGCGTCCAACACTATTTCATCGGCATCCAACATACGCTACAACAGTCAGACCCAACCCACTGAAGGAGGTGACGTCATTCCTCCTCCAGACCAATCAGAAGGGTTCCATCGGGCAAAGAAAAGGAGAAGGAGGCCTCGACTCACTCCACCGAAACTTGAGAGGGCATGCCATGATTAATAGTTGGATTAGGTAAATGCGGTAAGGTAAGTCTAGGAGGCGGTATGAAGATCGGTACCTGCCTTATTCGGCACGTGGCTCCCACATACCCAGTTGCTGCCAGCCAATCACCTGACACCACATGTCTCATTGTTGACATCCTTACGACATCATCCCTACAAGTTTCATCCTTCCAAAATTACCTAGTAAAACCCTGTTTTCCATAGCGGGTTTTACTCTTAAAAATGTGCAATGTTACTAGTTATTTACGGGTTTTTTGGCTCAGACAAGTTAAAAATCGAGTACAGGTCGCTCTCACTCCCGCGTTGCTTTCCCCTTTTCTATATAATCACTATTTCAGGTATTTTTTCCTTTTTCCCATTTTGTTATTTCCATTTTGTTTTTATTTTGAGTTGCCATGGAAAAATCGAAATGGTTTGTGCCTGAAACCCCCAAAGCCCGCGAGGTCAGGACTGCTCCTGGACCCGAACCCCTCACTGACGCTCACGCTCAACTCTATGACCCAATATATCCCTTTAATGTAGCCCACACCAGAGCCGAGCTCTTTGGCTACCAGCGAAGAGGCAAGAACATATTTAGGGTTGTCGAGTCAGGCTTGTATTATCAAATCGCCCCAACGACACATACTTTCCCAGAATTCATTAGCTGACTTGGGGAAGCTTATGTCAAGAATAGTGGCATTTTCCTTTCCACCTAGGGAAACAAGATCCTCTAGATTACCCCCAGCTCATAAGGATAGCCCTTTTCTACCCTCCCGATCAGGATTGTGTTGAGTTCTCTGAGGTCTCCCTATCCTGTCATTTTTCAAAGCAAGCCTAGGAGAAACATAGTGGTTTCCTCAGTCTCCTCTGTGAATCGCGCCTGCAATATTTCTTGTTAATAGATTCTATTCCCCTATCAACTTTTCAAACCAATGTACAACCCATCCTCACGGTCATCTCAGGGATGTTAGGGTCTGAGGAAGTTGAGCAGGTGACTAAAGCAGGCTTAGCTTTCCTATGGATCATGATGTAGGTAGAAATCCTTTTGGATATCCCCTCCTTTTTAGCATCGGCTATCAAGACTCAATTTCAAGAAATTTCTTCTTCGGGTTCTTTCAAATATTGTTCCCTTGTTTTTTACCTGTTCCTATTCAAGCACGCAGATAAATTTGAAAGTCTAGGCCTGAACAGATTCTCGAGGAGAAATTCCCAACCCAGATCCGTTTTCAAGTGGACTACGATAGTTCCCCAACAACCAGGGGGGAAAGGGTATGCAAATTTTGTTAATGATTTCATGTCTATAGCATATGCCACTATACATGACATCCCTCCGCCTTGAATATTTCCTGAGCAGAAGGACTGGCTCCAGTTCAGCGAGATGGACTGCACTGGTGATTGGTACCTATTTGATGACCATACCGAGATCAGAGTCTACAGTGTAGAGGTGCCTCCCTACCACTTGTCGGTGTTCCCATCCATGCGGGTCTTTGCCCTCGAATTCATCCGACAGGTCTTGAAGGCCAACCAGGTCCACTTTGTGCCTGCGAAGAAGCGATACATCTTCAAACTCCCAAATTCAATTGGCCCTTTCACCTTTAGTTCAATACATGCCCTCCCCACTATGGAAAAAATGCGGAGAGAAATGAACCTCCTTCAGGGAGAAGTCTGGCACTATGACCCAAACGAGTTCCTCACTAGTAGGAAGAAGAAAATAAAATCAACAACTTATATGCATGAACCTAGGCCCTTCCTTGAATGGAAAGCTAACCTTGATACATGGCCTTTGGATGCACAGATGGAGGCCGAATCCTCAGCTGCCGAAGGAAAAGGAGATAATGATCCTGTCGAGACAGGCGTACAGGAACGGGGGGATCTCTCGGGAAGCCAAGAGATTATGGATGTGGATGAGGAAACTCATCCTAGTAAAAAGCAGAGAACTCAAGGGCCAGATGACATAGAGGCTGAGTTATCTGATGATGAGGTCCCTATGCTCAAGGGTCATGATAAGGACAAGCCAGGCTTTCTACTATCCTTCGACTCTGCCTCGTCTTCGTCCCCCTCAAAACAGTCACAGGAAGTCACTCTAGTCAGACATGAGGCAAAGGAGGAGATTGAGACCATAAATAAGTTTGCAAGGGAAAGTTTGAGGGCCGAAATTTCTTAGTTCATAGAAAAACACCATTCTAGGCTTTCCTCCATGCTGGATATGGACAAAGAACAACTCATACTAGCCATCTAGCAATCAGCCTTATACCCAGCATCTTCAGGATCCAAATATAGGGCCTTGGAAATAATCTTTAACCTGGGTGACATTCCCTGTAGAAATTATATACATTAAGCATGCATATGTCCTAGATTCCCCTGATATCACAACATTTAACTTCTTGTAAAATACAAAATCGTTCCACTGTTAATATTTTGCGGAAAATTAATTGCACACACATGTGAAGCATAAAAACAATCGCACATAACACAGTTGTTTAACAGGAAAGCCTAAAGCTGAAAACCCCAACTATCATATATTATGTATCATGGATATCACGTAACAATCTCATACAAAGCTTAGTACATCAAGCTCTCAGTACAATCAATCGTCACACACTAACATAGAAGAAATATGCAAATCCATGCACCAATCTCAGCCACCTTGCTAGCTTGCCTCCACTGCGCAATCCAAGATTATTACAAAGACCAATTCGATGCAAACCCACTCTCCTTGACTGTGTAATTATCATTGGCAACTCCAATGTATATGTAGATGCAATTTATGCATCACTATGGTCACGACAGATAGTCTATCTCACCCTTTCACCTATCTCTACACTGGGTCTCCTTGGATCTGACATGCACTGTAGTTAACTGTTGTATTGTTTAGTTGATTAATGATTTATTATTTTTGAGTTAATTAACTAATTAATTCACTCCACTCTCACTAGTGTATCATTCAGTTAGATTAGATACAACTAGCTCAACTGAGTCTAACTGAGTTAAACTGAATACAAATCCATGAACTACTCTTCCAACTCTGTCATAACTTTGCCACTTCAGTTCTAACTGAGTCCTCCATGCATGAACTCCAGTAAATCCTTAGGAATTGCATAATTCCTTCAGCCCACTGATTTGACAAATCTGTATACTAAAATTAAGTGCTCCAAGAGAATAAGTTGTTGTTTAGAGTCTGATTATTATTAAGAGCTAATAATAATCGACATGCATCTGTTTTTAGATCGACGATCTATAAATAGACTTCGCCCAATCTTCTAAAAATAGAATTTCATATATTTTTCACATTTGACCAACCATCTACAAATAGCCTCCTACTACATATAGAATATGCTCACCATGTCTAAAAATAGACATACACCTAAAAATAGCCTGTGTGGGCCCCACCTAGTTTAGGTGATTATTTTCCAACTAGGATCAAGGATGATGTTTCAGGATGCCTCCTTCACTATTTCTTGTTGCAAACTTAAACACTCCCTCTCAATAAGAAAGGACTGTCTTTGCATGCGACATGAAACTCCATGCATTCGCCCTACAACTCTTGTTGCAACACTTCTGAAACTGAAAGGCTCCAAACAACTCAATCATTCTAACGCATCTATCATCAAAGTCTTCGACTTCTTCTTAGCTACTGCATAGGCCTTCAGGAACCACTACGTTGTTGAAATCTGCACCCATGCACTCTGCACTTGCTGTCAACTCTAAACCGCACTCCAATATCTGAAATTGTCACTTTGATCTCACTGCATCAATTCAACTGATCATGCTACTGCTACTCTATGGGCACCTCATAGCCAGGTTCAATTCATGAGATCCACACCATCTCAATGAATCCTACTGAGAAATCTATTCTTGGGATTAATCATGCATGTCGCCCCACCTCTCCCCTAGTGGTATAGCTGCATGCACTCCCTCTTGCCCATCTGACACAAAATTTCTCTGCATGAGTGGTTGCTCCCACTCCATGATCCTCATCTTGTGTCTGCTCCACATCCTAAGGTTCACTCTTACCTACATGAATATCCTTCTCCCTCTCAAGCTTCAATTACATGTCTTTCTTGCACTTCCCAATAGTAGGAAGCTCCGTAGAAATCTCATCTACTTCAAGTCTGTAGAGATTCTTAGCTCAAATCCAAACCTTCTTGACTTGCCCTGTTGCTTTGTGCCGAAGGAAAACTTTTCCTTCACTAAAGACAACATCCTAGCCTTTATCCTCTAACATTGCGGCTAAGATTAAATTCTTCTTTAAACCTGGAACATGCACAACATCTTGTAAAAGAATGAGTTTACCTAACGCCCTCTAAAAGGTAATGGTACCAATTTCGGTCGCACTGTATCGTCCATTGTCACCCAACTCAACATGCAACTAGATATCTTTCTCCACCAAGTCACTGAAAAGGTTCACATCTCCCGTCATGTGAAAGGAAGCACCACTATCAAAGTACCACCCTGATCCCAATGCACTAGACACCATGCATGCGATCAATGAGAAGTCAAGCTCAAATTTCGAGGCAAGAGCCTCACCAGCTACAGCTCCAGCAGCCATATTTTTCTTCTTCTTATGTGGAAAATTTGTGGCAATATGTCCAAACTCGTGACAGTGAAAACACTTCACATCGGACATGTCATGCTCTTTGCCATCTTCACCAGCCTTAGATATAGAATGGAATTTATTCCCCTTCTTCTTCTTTGCCTTGGAAACCAAAGCATAATCCTCTTCATCATCATGCTTTGATGAAGAGCCATCCCTGGTACTTCGCCTTATCTCCTCCTGCATAAGATCTGACCAAAGTCGCTCCCAACCCGGCAGTTTCTCTCGTCCATTGACAGGGTCTACATAGCTATGCCAACTCTTCGGAGGCCCAAGGAGAGCCAAGATCACCAAGAAATCATTATCAAAATTGACTCCTACACTCCCAAGCTCATCCCTACATTGGACAAACTTTGTCAAGTATACCGGAATAGTGTCATTCTTCTCCATTTTTATTTTTCTGAGCTTATCTTTTAGCGCCAACTTCCTCTGGTCACTGCTGCTTTGGAAAAGATCTGTCAAAGCCTTCCACATAGCATATGGAGTGGCTTTCCCATGAAGGCTTGAGACAATATGGTCTCTCACACCTTCCAACAGAATCCTCCTCGCCCTTGCTACTTTCTTTTGCCATGCATCAAGTACTGCCGCATCCGCCGAAGTGGGCTTAGGAACATCTCTCTTGATGAATTCCTTCAAGCCATTATCTTCAAGCACCGCCTCCATCCTGTCCTTCCAGGCTATGTAGTTAGATTTTCCCTCGAGTGCATACTCCAACCGCAACCCATTGAAAGACATTTCAATGTATACTCAACTGTCGCACCAAGAAACTCCTGCAGCAAATTCGAATTTCTCCACCAGCACAAAACTTAGCACCGCTTCACAATTGCAATCTCCAATAATTAACACAGCTATGATACCATGTAGAAATTATATAAATTAAGCATTCATATGTCCTAGATTCCCATGATCTCATAATATTTAACTTCTTTCAAAATACAGAATCATTCCATTGTTAATATTTTGCAGAAAATTAATTGCACACACATGTGAAGCATAAAAAAATTCGCACATAACACAGTTGTTTAATGGGAAATCCTGAAGCTAAAAACCCCAACTATCATATATTATGTATCATGGAGATCATGTAACAATATCATACAAAGCTTAGTACATCAAGCTCTCAGTACAATCAATCGTCACACACTAACATAGAAGAAATTTGCAAATCCATGCACCAATCTCAGCCACCTTGCTAGCCTGCCTCCACTGCGCAATACAAGTGATTAAAAAGACCAATTTGATGAAAAACCACTCTCCTTGACTGCATAATTATAATTGGCAACTCCAATGTATATGTAGATGCAATTCATGCATCACTATGGTCACAACAGATAGTCTATCTCACCCTTTCACCTATCTCTGCACTGGGTCTCCACTGGATTTGACATGCAACGTAGTTAAATGTTGTATTTTTCAGTTGATTAATGAGTTATTATTTTTGAATTAATTAACTAATTAATTCACTCCACTCTCACTAGTGTATCATTCAGTTACATTAGATACAACTAGCTCAATTGAGTCTAACTGAGTTAAACTGAATACAGCTCCATGAACTACTCTTCCAACTCTGTCATAACTTTTCCACTTCAGTTCTAACTGAGTCCTCCATGCATGAACTCCAGTAAACCCTTAGGAATTGCATAATTCCTTCAGCCCACTGATTTGACAAATCTGTATATTGAAATTAAGTTCTCCAAGAGAATAAGTTGTTGTTTAGAGTCTGATTATTATTAATAGCTAATAATAATCGACATGCATCTATTTTTAGGTCAACGATCTATAAATAGACTTCGCCCAATATTCTAAAAATATAATTTCATATATTTTTCACATTTGACCAACCATCTACAAATAGCCTCCTGCTACATATATAATATGCTCACCATGTCTAAAAATAGACATACACCTAAAAATAGCCTGTGTGGGCCCCACCTAGTTTAGGTGATTATTCTCCAACTAGGATCAAGGATGATGTTTCAAGATGCCTCCTTCACTGTTTCTTGTTGCAAACTTCAACATTCCCATGATAGATAAGCTGGATTTACACCAATTTATTGGAGACATGTTGTGGACTGAGGTAGTGAAGCATACAGTCGCCCTACATAAACTCGAAAAGAAGATAAAGTAGATAAAGGACAACCAAAAAAGAGAAAGGATTAGCGCTAAGGCCATGGCTACCCAGCTGGAGAACACCAAGAGGATGATAAGAGGAAAGGGGGTTGATAATAATGCAGTACTGCAAGCTCTTCTTGCCAAATCAGACTTGGAAGTACAGGAGCTAAGGAGAAAACTGAATATGACTCATGGTGAACATATTCAGGCAGAGGAGCTTGTCCAGGTAGAAAATGAGAAGACAATTCTCTCTGATTCCCTTGCTCAACTGCAGGAAGAGAACGTCTAGAAAGATAAAGATATCGTTGGGCTCAGGAAGAGAGTGTCTGAATTACAACTCAAATGGGACGGGCATACATGCGTGGTTCCTATAATAGGAGATCCCAAGACTTCCCTAGAGCACCTCACCAAGGCCCTATTTGACTTAAGAATCTCAGAAGACGAGACCCGCTCAATTCTTCAGCTCTTAGATGAGTCCCAGGAAGCACAAGCAGCACATCAAAAGATGATTTCATCCTTGCAAAAAGAGAATGAGAACCTCCGCAAAGAAGCTCAGGAGCATTACAAGTCTATCAAAGACTTAAAAGGGCAGATCAAGGTAATATGTCGCTCGTGAAAGCAAGACGACTTTTCTGGGGAGAAATCATAGTAGAGGTTAAGCAGCATTGGGATCTTCTCGCACTGGTCAATGAAAAGAATATTGTAATTCACGACTTCAAGGACCAATTGGAGGTTGGACGTAGGGAACGAGAGGAAAAGGCATCAATAGCCAGGAAGTATATCAGGTACCTCAATGAGCTCTCCCCTAAAAAATTGCGTACACAGGGAGTGCTTGACCGTTTCAGAACAGTCATGGAAGTCGGCAGAATGATTTAAAGAGAAAATGCACGCGCAAATACATTGGGGTGTTTAGCGTTGGTATCAGAGGGAGTGGAGAATTTCGACCAAGAGTGGCACAAGTTGGTAGAAGCTGGCCTCCCATCATGCTGGGATCCGTAGTCATGCACATTATCTACCTTAACAGCCTATGATCAGAAAATGACAGAAATCACGAGTAAGGCAGACATATCGTTAGGGAAAACATCCTGTCTAAAGGCAGAGACCATAATAGCTGCACTGCACAAGGAATTTTTTTGTCTCTGTCAGGTTAAGAAATTCTTTGTCGTCCGCGTGGATTATACAGAGCTGACTCAGATGCAGTCTATGTTTGAGACTAACAAAACAACGCCAATTACAAGGGAAATGCTATGGAAAAAGTGTTACGAGTATACAAACCCTCCGGTCTCTTCTACCTCACAGCAGTTGCCACCTCCTCCGCCTCGTCAACATGCATTCGCTTCATCTTTAGTCCGCTCACACCGTCCAGAAGGCTCAGGAAATCCTCGGCGTACCAAATGATGGATATCATGATTTTGGCCCATGCGGCCCATTTTAACTTTTGTTTTTCATTTTCTATGTACTATAAAGATGGGTGAAATCTTTATTTCACCATACACACTCTCTATATTTCATATTTTCTGTTATGTTCTTGTTATAGTCTGTGTTGGACCATACCTCTCCGAATGAGATGTCGTTATACCTCATCATTTTTTATTAGGATTGGAAACTGTAATATTAGCAGGGAATATTTTGTATGAATAAATATCTGGTCTCTCTATCCATGTAAACAGCTATAAAAGGCCAAACAACAGATGAAGTAAAGGTTCTAAATTTTCTGACAATGGAAGTGTGTAGTCTGCCTAAAATATTTTGTAGTTTTGAGGTTTTCTCTTAATGTATATCTGAAGAGACATTTTGAATAATAATATAACGTCTGTTTGTTGCGAGAATGGATTCCTACTGAAATGGATGAACAATATGTATGTTTTTGATGTGTTTGTTCAGTTTAATGCTCATTTCACTCATATTTTCCTTCCTTTTATCGTTTCTTTCGGAATGCGGGTGGTCTATTAGCCATGTATGAAATTATCTTTAATGGTACTCATATCATGACTTACAGTAACACCTTAATCAAGCTCAGGGCATGATTTCCGTTCCAAGTTCTTTCTCTTTACCATTTTCCTCTTAAGTCTTTTGAAGGGTGGATTCTTATACCTTTTAAGCCCTCCTCCTTCCGACTTAACATATTCATTCTTCATAGTCTTCACCCTGATTAACTTTGATAATTGTTCATTAGTTTCACATTTGGCCCTGTTTGCAACAAGCCTTATTTCATGACAGCTTCAGGCCCATTCTGAGCAGACCTTTCTCCTTACAATCAAAGTTTCTAGCTTCTATTCTACTCTCTTTGTGATCCAAGACCACCTACCAAAATATTTCCATCCATTTACTATCAGGAGGTTCCCTTTGTGAGCATGAAAGAAAACTTGAATAACCTCTTGTCCTAAGATGTCCTAGGCACTAGTCTTTAGCAACTCAAGGTTGTCTCTAGGAGTGACAACAGAGTGCATACTCCAATATCAAGCCATTGAAATCCATTTTGATCATTATTCGCCTTTCGTACCAATAATACTTTTGCAACTTTGAATTTTATTCAGTCACAAACTCAGCTTCTCCTCCACTATAGTGATTTCTTGTGCTCTGATACCATGTAGAAATTATACAAACATATGTATACTAATGAATTCAATCCGATCAATAAATGTACTAAAGCTAAATATTGAATCCTTCTACAAATCAATTGTGGAAAATAAACACAATCACAAATCACAAGTATAGAAAGAATCAAATCAAACCACAACAAAAATAATTTCTCGGGGAAATATTGCTTCTCAAAACCCCTCTATCTTCTATTTTATATTCACCATGGAATCATGAAACAATTACAATGAACTCTTCTCACAAGAGTCTCTTGCACTCTCACAATTGTCTCACACTGTCCTGGACAAAATCGACCAACACCTATCCAATTATCAGCCTCTAAACAGCTTACCTTGCTTGCACAATTCATGTGGAATGAAATCCATATTCTTTAGGAATTTCAGCCTTCCAAAACTACGTAAGTATCACGGGAAATCCAATGGATGTCTGGATGCATGTGGGCAACCTACTAATCACACAGCTGATAGTTAACATCCCTTTAACTTTTGTCTCAACTGGGTCCCCACTAGAATTTACATGCATGCAGCTATTAATAGTAAATCATCAGTTTCATGGCAGATCACTAATTGTGAATTAAATAATATTTAATTCACTTGAGCTCTTACTAGTGCATCAAATAGTTACAGCTAGTTCAATTGACTCTAACTCACCTAACTGAGTTAATTGATTACTCATGCATTAAACTAATGCACCAACTGCAATTCTAACTCCATTACTAATATAATTACTCTGCATGCCTCACCAACGACCCTCAACTTGAAATACATGAGCTAACTGAGTTTATCACACTCAGTTAACTATTACAAGTGATCATGAGATTATATATATATTGTCCAATTTAATTAAGGGAAAATTAAATTAGACATTGCACCAATTTAATTAATTAAATTGGCCTTCACACTAATGTATCGCTAGGACCTGTTGGTCCCACACTAGTGTGTGTGTTGCAATTTCTTGTTGGACTTCAATAGAGGGTTATATGAAGGCACTGGAAAAAGTTGTTTCCATAAATGAAATAAATTAGATTAACCAATTATATGGTAATTGATACCTTTGTAATGTGTGATGAACACCATGTATACTAGTAAAGCAAGAAGAACCATTATATATTGTCCTTCACCATTTATTAGAATAATATGTTGTAATGCTTTGGTAAACGGAAGAGGCATGCTAAATTATATCATAAATTATTTCTTATAATCAAGCACAAGGTAGAATAAACAAGATACCATGGTTAAAGAGCTAGAACATGATCAAATAAATACAAAATGTCCTATTACAATTGTAAAGCAGGTATAAGTTTTTTTTTTTGGTAGGTGTGCATTGATAGAGGTAACAGAGACAACCACCCTGCCATCCCACAAGTAATCTTTTGGTTTAATGTTTTTTTAAGAAATGAGCATGAAGGAAGGAAAAGGAAAAAATGAGGTGAATCTCCCACCCCTCACTACCCTTAGAACAACCTGTTGACCAAATAGCCATTTTCCATTGTCTTTTTGGTTTAATATTTTTGAAGGAATGATCATGGAGGAGGGAAAATGCAAAATGGAGGTGAATTGTGGGGAGGGGTGATTTTACTATA
Organism: Pinus albicaulis; assembly: GCA_034641835.2. NCBI lineage: Eukaryota > Viridiplantae > Streptophyta > Pinopsida > Pinales > Pinaceae > Pinus > Pinus albicaulis. The sequence continues at coordinate 324,174,854 of CM076572.1, forward strand.
TATTTTTTATTAATTTATATTTTTAATGCTTTCGCGAAGGGAATGAGCAAAAAAGTTGTGAGTGTGGAGATGCAAGTTAAAAAGGAAATGGGTTAATAGAATATTTATCTTTTAATTTATTTTGATTTTGCTATGGTGTGTGGGAGTGTTTTTCTTCATTATCTTTCTTTATTTCTTTATGAACACATTTTGAGAAATTATCTTCTCTTTTCCTTTTCTTTTTTAATTTACATTTATTTTTCAAATCTACTTATTCATTATTAATCAAATTTGATAGATATTTCTCATTAACCTTGTTTTATTATACCTTATATATTATTCACTTTTAGTTTTTAATTTATAATAACCTCAAAGTACTTTTTTATAAATGTTTTGTAAACTCTACTTCTATTATTTATTCATATATTTCATGGGTTTCTTGTGTTCATAATTTTCTTTTTTAATTTAGAAGAACTTAAAGGTATTTTTTTATAAATATTTTGTAAACTCTATTTCTATTATTTATTTATATATTTCATGAATCTTTTGTGTTCATAATTAATAATAAATGAAAAAGATGTCCAACAATGTGTGTACATTATTGAATCATTTTGTAGACCCTTTATCTCCACCTTCATTTATGCACCATGGATATCTTCCATTCCGAGTTGATAATGAATGAGAAAGATGTCCAATAATATGTGCACATTATTGAAACATTTTGTAGACCCCTTACTTCCACCTTCATTTATGCACTTCATGAATCGGTTTAATTCCCTAACTAATAATCAAGAAAAAAGAGTTTAACAATGTGTGCATTGTATTTAAACATGTATCTCTTTGTCAAACCCTGAAAATTATACACTACATTGATTAAGAAATAAAATGAGAACTAACAACATGCACACATTACACTCACATTCCTTAATAATCAAATGCTCTAAATTACACATCTCATTTTCAACTCATTTTCATGTATTGATCCTTGGTTCGTTGGGAGGATGGCTAACGGTTGGCTAAGGGAAGAATAAGGTTGGTTGGGTGGGACAAGCGAGAAATTCCTCTCCTGTTGGTCGAGCATTCTTCATTCCTCTCTCATTGGTTCTTCGCCCTTTTTCTTCACCCTCCTTTTTTATGTGAGCCCTTTTTCCTCTACAACTCTATTGTTTTCTGCCTAAGCTTCATCTGTCTTTCTCTCTTCTTCCTCAAATTCAACTTTCTTATTTTATGCTACTTCTTTAGTTGCTTGCCTGATTCACACATGCACTTCTTCATATGAAATGCTCCTCCCATGGTGAACACAACCCTCAACCATTATTCATTAACAAGTCCTTTATCATGTGTTGACAAAGACAAAGAGGGTGACTGAGATCTACAATGGGACTTGCAATGTGTTTAGATGTAAGATACACAACACTCAGAAGTATTTTTTTAATGTAATTTTGATTCTAATTCTAATTCTAATTAGAATTTTGTTAAAAATTTAAATTCTATATTTTTTTTTTGAAAATTTTATCCATAATTTAAATTATCTCATTTTAAAACCACCCAAAATATTAAATGTTATAATAATAATAATAATAATAATAATTCACTGAAATTACACCAAATGTAAAATCTAATTATCCCAGATCAAAGATTAAATACTCTAATTAGAAAGTGTTACATCCCTCCCTTGTCTTCCTAAATTCTTTTATTATTATTATTATTATTATTATTATATAACACCCCAGTTTTTATTAATTCTACGGTGAAAATTTGTGATAAATTTTCTCCATTACTACTTGGGTTTGCGATGAATTTTTCTCGATAAATTTTCGGACCTGGGCACTTGAGGTCTGTTGTCGAGTTTGCTGATATTCAGGTGCACACATTCCTTATATTTTTCTAATACATATTTGCCCATATATTCTCAAGTATGAATAATTCACCACAGCTATCGAAGATTACCAAAGGTAGACCTAGCACAGTGACTCTATAGAGCCTTTATGAGTATATAGAGTCTTTAGAGAAACGTAGAGAAGAAAGAGAAGTCAAGCTACAAACTGAGTTAGAAGCCATGCTGGAAAACAAATTCACATCTCTTGAAGACAGGATCCAAAAACAAATAGAAAATAAAATAGAACTATTGGAGAATAAAATGGAGGCAATGGAAACTAGGTTGCAAGTCATAGAAAAACAAAACCAAGATACGAACCAAACATCCCAGCAAGGAGATTCTGATAATATAGAGAGTCTTAAAATGAAGGACATGATTAAAGAACTAGAAGAAAAAGTTAACAACAATCTCACCCTAAATAGTGGGGCAGGTAAATTAGATATCAAACCAATTAAAGATGAAATGAAAAAAATGATCGAATTAGACCATGAGCATAATAAAAGGGCCTTGAACCTTATAATCTTCGATTTGAAAGAGGATGTAGACTAGGATACTTTAGCCATAGCCCAGACAGAATTACATAATAGATTACAAATTGAAACCACGTCTCTCACAGAAGCAACAAGGTTAGGGAAATTAACTGAGAATAAAGGAAGGTTGATCTAAATAAAGGTGAGCTCTACTGACCATAAGTATGACATACTTAGTAAAACCTCAAGTCTAAAAGGAACGGGAATATTTATAAACGAAGATCTCATTCCAGAAGATCAAGCAGAATTAAGAAAGGAGGTTCAAAAGGTAAAAGAAGCTAGGAAGGAAGGAAAATGGGCAATAATCAGAAATAGAAAAGCAGTTATTCGAGATAGAAACCAAAAGGATAATAATAAATAGGAATTCAACATGCTCCAAATTCTTTCTTGGAACTGTCAGGGCTTTCTGTGGAACAAAGGCCCCAAGCTAAGTTGGATCTCAAATGATGTTGATATTATATTTCTTATTGAAACTTGGGAGCACGAAGAATCTAAGGTCCCTAACATAGATGGCTTTGCACTATGGTCTACCTGTAACAAGTGATCCTCTAGTAGAGGCATTTGGGGCATAGCTTGCTACATTAAGAAGAACATCTCCTCCCATGCTAGGATTTATAAAAATGACCCTTACAACCAATATAGTTGGATTGATATTACTGACATTAATGATAAAAAGACCTACATAGAAATCTGTTATTTCCCCCCCATTAATTCTAACTTCTATAAGAAAAAGAATCTAGATAAAAATAGTCCTTACAATGGTTTAGAGAATGATATTTCTTGCCTAAGGAATGAAGGTAATATCATTTTAATGGGTGACTTTAATGCTCGAACTTCAAGCAACCAAGCTATTATTCTAAGCAATCATTCCAACCCCAATCCTCTTTGGTTAGACGAAGACATTACTCTGGCTAGCTGGTACAAAAGGAGCTCTGAAGACCTCGGGGACAATTTGTTTGGGTCGGAGCTAGTCAAGCTCTGTAGTGCTCAGGATTTCATAATTTGCAACGTTCTAAAGAAGTGGCCCAATTCTAGCAAGATGACCTGCATCCATGGGCTTGGCAGGAGTGTGGTAGAGTACTATGTTATTTCTGATCTCCCTTTATACAATGAAATAATAAATTTTGACATCTTAGACGACTACGATCTTGACTCTGATCATAGGCCTTTAGTCATAACTCTCAATTTTGTCATGCATAGAGATCCCATAGAAGATAATCCTTATAGTCAAAATAACTTAATCTTTGATAGAAACAAAAACGATCTCTTTCTAAATGAATTAAGAACTAATTTTCTTCCTTTATCTAGTATAGAAAACATAGATGACCTCTATCATAATTTTACTACAACCCTCTCATATTATATTAACAAGTTCTCAATTGAAGCCTCAAGTAATAAAGGAAATAGCAAAAGCAACCCATGGTATGACAAAGATTGTAAAAGTGCGAGGAGAGCAATTAAGGAAGCTGCTGATGAATCTCTCAAAATTAACAAGATAAAAATCTACAAAGCCCTAACTAAAAGGAAAAAAGGCAATATATTCGTAAAAAACAAGAGAATCTCTTACACCTCTCTAAGGTGGCTCCTAAGAAATTCTGGAGGCAGATTCTAACTAGGAAAACTAAAGATAATAATAAAATTGCTTTACACGATTGGAATTCCTATCTTAAAAAGCTTTATGAATCTCCAAATGCCAGGGATTTTTAAACCCTACTCACAACAAAAGAAGTTTTCTCATTAGAAGACATTGATTTTGGGGTTAAACGCCTGGCAAATGGGAAAGCTAAAGACATTGAAGGTTACCCCGTGAAAATCTTAAAAATTGGAGGTCCTGTCCTCATCCCCCACATCCACAAGCTTTTCAACCAAGCGGTCAAGTAAGGGTTCCCTAAACCTTGGACTCAAAGCCTCATTATCCCTATTTTTAAAAGTGGGGATACAAATAACCCCTCTAATTATCGAACAATTATGATCAACCCTCTCTTAGCCAAGTTATATGGTATTATTTTGGAAAATAAGTTGAGCATTTGGCTTGAAAGTGAAGGTAAGTGGGCTAAAGGCCAAGTGGGTTTTAGAAGGCAGCACTCAACAACGGACCACCTCGTTATGTTTAGGATCATTGTGGAGGAATGTCGCAATGATAAATCCAATCTCTTATGTTGCTTTATGGACTTTAGAAAGGCTTTCGATACGGTTCCTAGAAATAACCTATGGAATAGATTAGAAGAGCTAAATGTTCCTTTCGGGCTAAGAGTGGCCGCTATAAGGTTATACAAGAATGTAATTTCCAATTTAAAGAGCAATGAGGGGTGGTCAAAAGATATTAAGTGTAATATCGGAGTTAAACAAGGTTGCCCCCTCTCCCCTACCCTATTTGGCATTTACATCGACGAGTTAGAAGGTTGTTTAGAGGAAGCGGGATGTGCTGGCACGATCTTAGCTGGGATAGTCATCATCCTTCTTCTCTATGTTGATGATATTGTTCTTCTCGCAAGGTGCCCATCTGATCTTGATAAGCAACTTAGACTTCTTAAGGATTTCTGCTCTACCATGGGTAGGTATGTTAACACTGACAAAACAAAAGTTATGATTATCAAATCCAAGAAGGACACTTACGCTAATTTTATGTATGACAATAGTAACCTGAAGGAAGTGTCTTCTTACAAGTACCTAGGAATTGATATTCATCACAAGCTCAACTGGAACTATAGCATTCATAAAAGGATTAATGGGGGGTGGAAAGCTTATTTTGGTCTTGAAAAAAATTGTAAAACGAAAAACCTCGTAATGTGGGATAAAAAGAAGTTCCTCTTTGAAACTTTAGTCACTCCTGTTATCTTATATGGATGTGAGGTTTGGGGTTGTAGCATCTCTAGAGAATCCTATAGAAATATTGAGCAAATCCAGAAGCGTTTTATAATGTATAACCTTAAAATTAAAAGCAATACACCCTATCCTATTCTCCTTATAGAAGTGGGTCTTTCCCGTATCGAGAGCCTAGCTATGACTAGGCTTTTGTTGTACAAGCACAAACTCAATAGCATAGGAGACCATAGACTTCCTAAGCTAGCTTTAAATTCCAGCCAAAACCACCTAAGGCTTAAACAAGGTTGGTATAAAGACACCAGGGCCTGGTTAAACCATTGGGAGATCAACGAGAATGTTGCACTACAAAACATCAATAACATTAAAAAATTGTTACTTCTAAGTTCAACGAAAAAATGTGGTGTGATAAAGATCTAGCAGCGAAAAGAAAAATAAGGTATTATAAGGAGGTCATCAACCCCACCTTAGAAGATCAAAAGTATCTCTCTGTTTTAACTAGCTCAAAGAAGAAAATTAATATAGCTAAGATTAGAACGAACTCTCATGCTCCAAAGTGAAACAGGTCGTTGGACAGTTCCTAAAACACCATGGATGGAAATGATCTGCCATCTCTGTGAGAATATGAACATCGAGGATGAAAATCACTTCCTCTTAGAGTGCCCTGCGTACAACCACATTAGAGCTCAATTTCATAATCTTTGTTGCAATACTGACCTTCCTAGCCTTTTAAGATGTCTAAATTATAGTGAGCTGGGAAGGCTTCTCTCCAAGCTTTTTGAGCATAAGAATAAAATCTTAAATCAAATTAAATAACTCTTTTCTTTAGGTCCGATAAACCAAAGATTGGTCTCAGTAGATGTTAACCATCATCATCATCATCATCAATTCATCTTTTTTATTTAACTTATATTTTTATATTTTATTTTCTTTTTCTTATTATTATTTATTTTATTTATGAGTTTTATTATTTAAAATAATTATTTTTTATTTTATTTTACCTTCATTAAATTAATAATACTAATAATTTTAATTTAATCGTTCACAACTAATAATATTAATTCAATTCATTATTTACAACCATTATTATTATTATTATTATTTCTATTTTATCAATTATTTGTTTATTTATTTATTGGTAATTTTTATTATTTTATTATTATTATTTATAATTTTCAGTCTTCACTTTTATTCATTTTTTAAATACTTTTTACACCTAGACTTAATAATTAACTTAGTTTTATGGTTAGTTATTTTAATTTCATTTTGAATATTTTATTCTTAGTTTATGACTTTTATTTTTATTTTTATTTTAACAATTTTTATTATTTAGATATTTGTAATTTTGGTCTTGACCCTTTTAAAGATAGACCATGCTTAATAATTAATTTTATTCTTATTTTAATCTAAATTTTTTTACTTTATTTATTAAAATATTATTTCATAAAACATTTTATTCCAATTAACTTAATTTTTGTTCAGATATTTTTGTGGTTGACTCAGATTATGACACCAAATTAAATAAAGAGATCAATATAAAAACCATTAATATTTTTAACTGTTACAATAAAACAAATTGTTTTGAAAATATTTTTTTAAATATTAAAATAAACTTAAAATCAAATATTTAAATTTAAATTAAATAAAATTAAAATTAAAATATAAATAAATAAAAATTAATTAATAATCTCTACATTAATCTTTATTTAATCTAATATCATCTAATATCATAATCTGATTCTTCATTCTCTATCAACATATAAATCACACTATCACTATTTTTACCCCAAAAAAAATCTCTCAACATTCACTAAAAAAATATTCTCAAATGTAACGTATTTGTTGGCTTGCCCGTATCACAAGTAATTCTTGTATTTCAAAATGATTTATTAGCTTCAACTGTTCTCATATTTTTATAAAATATTTCAATTTGTGTTTGAAGAAATTATATCAATTCATATAACATATAAAAAGATGAGATATTTTGGTCAAAAATCACTGTCCGATAAAACAAACCGACACACCCACGGTGAGGCCGCCTGTCCAAATGAAAAGGAATCATCTTTTCCAAAGTTCCTTTTCTTGAACCGACAATCTTCCGATCCTTCGTTTCAGCAAATACACTCATGTTGAGGTGGTTTTAAAGTTTGAAAAGGATCATCTTTTTAATTGTTTCTTAAAATTATTATTTTTATTTATTAAATAACATTTTTAATGTGTAAGAATTTTTTTCGGTGAAAATCACATGTAGGGAGTTTTTGCTGATGTGTTTCGAATCAGCGAGTGTGTCTCATCATCAGAAATCTGAACCAAAAACCAGATTAAATAGACAGGAAAGCTCCAACTAGCCATTAGTGACATAACGGCTAGTTTTTTTTCTCGGTAAAACTAAATCTAATTATAAAACATAATAGTACAAAACTGCACCAGTTTCAGCTGTGTGAGCCTGAGAACTGGGCTTGATGTCCAAGCTTAACCTTAGCAACTGAACTGCCCAGAGTGGGAAACCAGTTCTTTTAAAATAAAGTCCACCGTCCTTAGAAGGGAAACCGGTAAAATAGTGAAAGTACTGTGATTTAACAAGAGACAATAAACTGGAATATCCTATAGCTTTTACAGCTGAGTATAGACTCAAAAAACCAAAAAATTCTTCCATGAGGTCGAAAATCTGTACCAAAGCAAGTTGAGGGAGATCAAAGTCACTATTCAGGAGTAGGGGACTCTGGTTCTTCCACGATCCTGCAACCAAACTCGGCTTCTCCATCATCCTTGTCCTTCTCTGGCGCGCCGCTCTTGCTGAAGAAGTCCACCTGCAAGTTTTCCATTCCAAGAATGGAATGACCAATACCCACGGGCTCAACAGGGGCCGGAACATCAATATTTGCATGAGAGGGTTGAGGGTCAGGCTGAATAGGGGCAGGGCGGGGCACTGAAGCAGGAGCAGGGTTAGGGGATTCTTCGCGAACAGTAACAGTGATGAAAGCAATGAGAACATGCTTGTTCAAGGAGCAATTGAAACGGAATTTCGCCCTTTGAGAAAACTGGCGGAGGGCTGGGTTGGTGGGTAAAGTAGAAGCAGGGGAGGCAGGCTGAGAGACAGGCGGAGGAGGCTGCGAAGGCGGAACAAAGTGAGAGCTTCCAGGAGGGAAGGGGCTGCCTCTCTGACGCCCAGAATCCAAACGCAGACTCCAATCAACGTCCTCCTCGGAAGATTCAGAGGGCGAGCTTCTGGAAGGGCGAGGGCGGGAAGAGCGCCCTCTGCTCGTTTCGCGCCTACAACGCATTCTCTATCTGAGCCGAGGCATTGAAGCCGCGCGAGGCCAGGAGTGCTTGGGGCAGAAGGAGCAGTTGGAATGCAACGGAGATCTCTGAAAATCAGCCGCGTGAGCAGGCAAACAGAAATTGATATGACAGTAGCTAGTCTGGGTGAAGTGGAAACTTGGAAGAGTTTCCAAGCATCCCAGGATAGAGCAACGTCGACCTGTTTGGGTGTGTTCACTTAGAACAACACAAGCAGGGGGGCAAATGCCACATACGGGGGAAGGAGGACTACAAAAAACACAATGAGCAGACGAATTCTCCAGAATGAAATCCATAGCCAAAAGAACCAGCAAGGCGAGGAGAATAATAGGCGCGGCGAACGGTATGAATGCAGAACAGGTTGGCGAAGTTAATGAGTGAGTAATGGCACCGCAGGGGGCCATATGGCCGCAGCAAGCGAACGCCCTCGGGATCCACCAAGGGACGGAAGTCCCATCACTCCGAGCCGTCATCCGCATCCGGAGGACATAACGGCTAGTTTGACCAAACCAATAAATTAAATTAAAATTTTATCAAATCAAATCCCTACATGTGATTTTCACCAAAAGAATTTCTTAAACATTTTTTATTTAAATATACAAAATTTTAATTATATATATTTTTACGTATACAAATAAAATTTAACGTTAATAAAAAAATTATGTATTCAAATTATATCATTTTAGAAATTAAATAAATTAATACTAGTAGTCTAAAAATCTTACAAAATAATCTAGAAATTCTGGTAAGATTATGAAATATTTCAGTAGAAATATTTGAAAGGATTTTGAGTGCCCTAAGAGTTTTTGATGGTGCTGAATCTATTTCCACCATCAAAAAAATGATTTTGTATGTAAATTCTTCTCAAGGTTTTGTATGTAAATTTTCTATTATTGCTTCATGATCTCTATGGCGTGGTTTGTTTGGGGCCTTGGCTAGGGGAGGTGCTTTTTGGTGAAATTATTGTTATGGGTCTTTACAGTGTCAGGAAGTGGTGGTCTTATGGTCTTTCTATGTAAAGGGTATCTCATAGTGCATATAAATGGTGGAGCATTCTGCTTGGGTCAAAAGTGGTTCTGGTTATGTGGCCCAAGCCTAACTTTATTCGTCTTGTGCGGCTTTTTAATGTAAATGTAGTAGGTCTTTGTAACTTATGTTACTGTTGTGACTGTGCAAGAAATACTCGGTACTGGTTGGTCTCAGGTTATCTTCGTTGGTCTAGTCATGGTTAATCTCATAGAAATCAATTAGTCATGGCTTGAGGTGCAAGTTCGTCAGGTTCTGGAGGTTGTGGTAACAACCGTCACCAAAGGAAAAATAATGGTAGATCATCGCCATCTACCTGACCAATGAAGAGGAGTGGTTGCTGCACAGATGCTCAGATTATGAAGGAGGCGATTTAGGCCACTGTTGGGACTCCAGCAGATTTCAAGCCACTGATTTCGTCATGGGAGGCAGATATCAATCAACGAGTAGTTGCTAAAGTACAGGTGGAATATTGGCAAGATCTCATTCCGGATCCAGGACACACTCGTGGTCATACCACCCAGTGTAAACAAACTATTCACTTATATTGGATTATGAAAAGTCTGGTGGCAAAAGCCATTATGACCCCTCAACCGAATGTGGGGAAACCTAATCTTGGTTTTCAGGAAATTCAAAATGAGTTCCCACCCTCAATCGAATGTGGAGAAACATGATCCAGGGTTTCAGGAAATTCAAAAGGAGTTCTCGCTGATCCAAGTCCAGATTTAGCAACAGAACAGGCGCCTTGGCCGCATTGAGGAACATATTTTGTGTCTCCCCTAGTTGGAACTTTCAGGTTCTAGTGCAAAAGACCCGACTCATGTGGAGTCCTCATATTTGTAGATGTTATTTTGTTTAGCTATGGTGGTTTTTTAGGGTTTTACTGTCGTATATGTCGGTTAGTATAGAGTTATGTAGTTGTCTAAAAGGACATTGATGGCTAGACATTCAGGTCTATAACGCCTTGCTTGACAGAGTTAAAACTTTCAGATTTTAGATGGCTTACAACGTGTTTCGATGGCCAACAAACATGATTTCCCATTGGGCAAGTTGAGGCCACCAAACATCTTTTATAAATATAACCTACTTTTATGATGAATGAATGAAAAACCTACTCAACTTAGAAAAACAAATTAGTTATATATATATATATATATATATATATATATATATATATATATATATATATAAGATTAGTTAAACATTTGAGGATTCATTTATGAAAAAAACACAATTAAACTACATTTATATTTTCAAGTGGCATTTTTCTTTTAGTAATGGTTTCAAAGTATATATTTTTTTGATTAAAATTTTTGGATATTAAGATGGTTTAATGAAAAAAATCAACATTCCTTATGACATGAAAGTAAGAGCAAAAATACAAATATCATATTAACATTACATGATATATTCAATCACATAAATATTATTTTTTAGAGTAGAATATATAACTTTATGAAATTTGTATGTGAGGAAAATATATAGTAATTATTTTTTCTTTAATTTGTGTATTATATATATAAGTTGGATAGGATTACATCTTTATCGTCATATCTAAATACATCATCTAAATAAGAGTGGAAAATAAACGTGTATTCATTAAATATTTAAAAAATCACTTAATTTTTATATTAATAATTTACTAAAACAAAAAAAAATTAATATATTATAACAATAAAAAAATAAAAAATCCTTTACTATTGTAAACTTGTATATCAATTCTCTAACCAATTCTCCCACCTTAAAAATAAAAAATCAAACTTTAATGTATTATAAAATAAAATCAATGATAAAAATAAATCTTTATTTTTTAAATTAAAATAATATTTTTTATTTACATTTTGATTAACATCAGTTAACATTTATACCACTCTTATTTTTTTACTAGAAAAAATAAAAAAAATATTTGTTAAATTTAATAATTAAATGAATATTATAAAAAAATATTTAAAATTAAATTAATGTTATATTTCTATACTATACTATATGATATAATTAATCTAAAAAACATTTATCAACTAAAATATCCTTTCGCATTCACTAAAATATCCGTTCACATTGATATCACTTGCACCACCACACAACCTTTATTCTCTACGAATAACTAAGATATCCGTTCACATCAATATCACTCAACGAGCCCACAACCCTTATTCTGTCTAGGGAGAACTAAGATATCCATTCAGTTGCGTGATTAAATCGATGTTCTATGATTTTGTATATGAAGATTCTATGTGATGTTGCATGATTTTATATATATGAATAATTGATTACTTCGAGAGCATAGACATCGAAGATTTGATTCTATATCATTTTGAAATTCATTCTATAAATTTTAAATTAATAAGCCTGACCAAATCCAGTAAATATAAATAAAAAACAATGTATTCTATTCGATTTTATTGTTATTTTCATCTCTTCTTCAACTAACCATTTAAATTTGGAGCAGGATAGGACTAGATTTCTTTGGTTTGCGTGCAAGCTATATGCATTAAATCCTTCACTGTACCCACACTGAAGTCTGAAATTGATGCCGGTAGTGCGAAAAGCGTGGCAGTGAAACTATGGGGAATCGAACCCACGATAGTGTACGAAGCCAACAACCCAGTACCGTCTGGAATCGAGGTCGGTAGTGCGAGAAGCGTGTTACTGTTATCGGGAATCGAACCCAAAATAGTGGAAGCCGTGTCGATGCACTCAGTACCGTTCAAATTAAGAAATTCTGGAGTTTAAAATTTTGAGGTGATTTTGATTTGTGTTATTTAAACTAGTTGTTTTTTTCAATTCTATATAGATTTAGTATTTTTAAATTTTAGAAAAATTAAATCAAAAAAATCTAAAAAAAACCTTTAAAAAATTACACTACAAACCATACTTATTATTATTAATTCCTTTCCCACTATTATTACTAATTCCTTTCCCAGAAAATGACCCTATTTTGTGCAGAATAATACAAATACTACCTTCTTCTCCTAGCCTGTTGAAACAAGATAAACATATTTTGTGCAGAAGAATACAAAAATGTGCAGTTATGAGAAATGGATGGATGTGAAATGATTGCCCATTATCTGATTACTGCAGTGTCTTGGCCATGTTTTGCTAGCTTTTACAACTGCTAAAGTACTTGCATCCATATTTAGCCTATTGCCCCCACACATCTATCATCACCTCACCTGCTCTGCTAGTTATCACTACAGAGCACAGACCTGATTGAATTGCCCCCTTTTTTCACACTACTCAAAGTAAAAGCTGTGCGCCAGATTTCAGCTGAAGAGAAGATGAAAGACAACAAGGAGATGGTGAAATGGGTGCCATTGGCTTTAATCATGTGCTGCATGGTGGGTATTGATGGCGCAGGGATGTCTGCCATTAATGGCCCCATAAAGACAATAGTCGTTCTTGTTATGGAGAATCGATCCTTCGACCACATGTTGGGCTGGATGAAGCGGCTGAATGCACAAATTGACGGGGTTACCGGCCAGGAATGGAATCCGATATCGACGAAGGATCCCGATTCTGCGAAGGTTTTCTTCCAGGCCGAGGCAGAGTATGTGGATCCGGACCCGGGGCACTCGTTTCAGGCCATACGAGAGCAGATTTTTGGCTCCGAGAACACCTCCGCAAATCCTGCACCCATGAACGGATTCGCTCAGCAGGCGATTTCCTTGGGGGGTCCCAACATGTCTCAGACTGTCATGAATGGCTTCAGACCCGAGGTTGTTCCTGTATATAACACTCTCGCAAGTGAGTTCGCGGTATTCGATCGGTGGTTTGCTTCTGTGCCGGCCTCGACACAACCCAACAGACTCTATGTTCATTCTGCAACTTCCCATGGAGCTACCAGCAATATCCCTAAGCTGTTGGCTGATGGATACCCGCAGAAAACGATCTTTGAATCCATAGACGAGTCGGGTTTATCGTTTGGGATTTATTATGAGGACATCCCAGCTACTCTGTTCTACAGAAATCTCAGAAAGCTGAAATATGTTGGCAAATTCCGCTCTTATTCCAGCGAATTCAAGCGCGATGCGAGGCAAGGGAAGCTGCCCAATTATGTGGTGGTGGAGCAGCGGTACACAGACACCAAGCTCCTCCCCGCCAACGACGACCATCCTTCCCACGATGTAGCCGAGGGTCAGAAATTCGTGAAGGAAGTGTACGAGGCTCTCAGATCCAGCCCTCAGTGGAATCAGACCTTATTCCTCATAACTTATGACGAGCACGGTGGATTCTTTGACCACGTTCCCACGCCTGTCAGTAGCGTGCCCAGCCCCGACGACATCGTCGGCCCTGCCCCCTTCTTTTTCAAATTCGACAGGTTAGGGGTTCGAGTCCCCACTATGATGATTTCGCCATGGATTGACAAAGGAACAGGTTTCGATTTCCACTCAGTTCTTCTTCCCTTGTGCATTTGTTCTTGATCTTGATCTAAATCTTCATCCATAATTCGATTCTTTTCTACCAAAATTGAGTATTATCTGATAAACTTTGTTGTTGCAGTGGTACATGGGCCCAACGGACCATATACATCGTCTCAGTTTGAGCATTCTTCCATCGCTGCAACAGTCAAGAAATTATTCAATCTCCAATCCGATTTCCTGACCAAGAGAGACTCCTGGGCTGGGACTTTTGAAGATGTGGTACAGAAGCGCAGCAGCCCAAGAACAGACTGCCCAGGTATTTACCAACTCCATGTTTCAACAGATTAAATGTCTGCACATTTGAGTGTTTTTTAATGTTCGGTGCAAAACAAATTTCTTCATGTCAATTGTGTCTCCTCTGGTTAAAATGAGAGGATCTGTTAATTTTTTCGTTGTTTAACCTGGGTACCATGGTTTTAGAACAAGGAAAAGTGCCTCTGGAATAACGATCCAGGGCAAACATTAGATTTCCAATATGTTTAATTTCATTTAAAAAGGGGAAATCTCTTTCATAGAAGAAAAACATTTCTAAATCCTGATCAAAGTTATTACTGTCATGCCTCTATTTCATTGAAATTCTCTGAATCTTCATCAAATTTATTACTGCAATGCCTGTTACTGGAATAAATTATGTTCTAATTTGTGGTTTGGATGACGTTGCAGAGACATTGGCGAATCCTCCAAAGATAAGACAGAGCGAAGCGAACGAGGAAGCGAAGATAAGCGAGTTTCAGGAGGAACTGGTGCAGCTAGCGGCTCAGTTGAACGGAGATTATACTCTCAAGAGCTATCCAGAGGAGATTGGGAAGAAGATGAACGTGAGGGAGGCGAAAAAATACATGGGGGATTCTGTAAAGCGTTTCTTTGAGGCAAGCCGATTGGCTAAAAGTCTCGGAGCCGATGACCAAGAGATTGTAAAAATGAGACCTTCTCTCACCACCAGAGCCACCAATGGGACCAACTTCTAAGACCACAAACCCCTAATTGAATTTTCATATATATATATATGTGTAACTTATTCTGGTTCAATGTCATGTACAACAGGAAAATGCAGCTGGGTAATCCCTTGGTGTATGAAATCTAAGGTCTATGAAAAAATATTTGGAAATAGATGTGTTTTTGTATTCATCTCATAAAAATTTGGGAGATTTATAAAACTTGAATTTGAGATGTGAAAGTTTTTTGGGAAATTTACCATAGGATATAGGATACATGTAAGGGAATTAAATCTTTAGCCAACACATTTCTTTTAATGTTTTCGAAAAGCCAGACTTAAATTTTCCTTCCAAGTTTTTGAAAGTTGGACAATTACATAGATATGTTAAACTAATTCCACCATAATGTAACATATTCGATATTTGCCTTCCTTGTTGGAAGGTTCTCTAATTTTATATTCGAGGTACGCTGGTTTTCTCCGCCCTGTACTACAGAGCAGAACTTTGACTATATGGAATGGACTGGCAGATCACTTTGTTAAACGGATATTTTATAGAAAAAGAACTGTACATGCGCCAATGGAACTCTGTCAGTCACAGCGAATCTTGCAACTGAATTCTGATCACAAATTATATGTAGGTGGACGGATGGAACTTTGTTTTTGCTAAGCGGAACTTCGTCTCAGTCATGGACATGGATTTGATGTAAACAAAGGAAATTGATTCTATTTGCAATAAAGTAAATTTAAAAGCATAGTCTAACCACTTGTTTTTACTCAGAATCAGGCCATGATTTTTATAAAATCTGGCAAAGATTTGTCCAGAATCTTGTTTACAGTTGTTAAACTTTGATATTTTGAGTGTCCTAAGGGTTTTTGATAGCCTGAATCCATTTCCAGCATCAAAAATGAATTTTAAACACTCCAAGCACATAATTTTTCGAATTTTGGTTAACCAGATTCCAACAATTTTTTTTTGCCGTCCGAGAGATTTCGCTGCTCGGTAGACAACTTTGCTGACAACTTCGCTCCAAATTAATCAAAGTGGGTGACGAGTCACCCTGCAGAAGCTTTTTAAGTTCCACGTGTTGTTACAACATCAATGTCTTGGCATGAATTCCTCTCTCAGTCGTCATGATTCCATGCTTCGATATTAAATATTCTTTAAACTCGATGCCATGATCATGATATACATCTTGTGTATACAGCCTTATTCGGATATCTTTTATATCAAACATTCAAAATTTGGCTGATAAACTGAATAGTTTTATAACGTTGTACGAACCTATCAATAATTTGCTACATAATTATATTCACAATACTGTTTTAGAAACAGGCTAGCTTAATTTGCGTGCATTTTCGAGATACAGTTTTCTTTTAAAGTTAATTCTAAGTGTGTGAATAATTATTTTCTAATTTTGTTAGATATAAGATTTTTGTGATACAGATAAATATATTTCAGATTAATCACATTTTAATTGCATAATTTTATCAAAACCTAATTTAATGCTTTATTTTATTTTTTTCTATTCCTAAATAATAACAAAATCTAAATCTAAATGTAATCTTAATATTTTTCCCAAAATTAACATAATAATTGAAAATCCTATATATCCACACAAAAATATTTACCACCAAATGAATAATGTAATTTTATTAATAAGTTAGAAATATAAAGAAAAAAATATAACCATACATAGTTTATTAAGTTTTTGGTTTTTTATTAGAAAATGTTTTGGTTTTTTATTAGAAAATGAGTAATAAAAGTATAAGTCATATTTCTATTTTTTTTTTTAATCACGTTTAATATCACATAAGATTTTTGTGATCCATAATATAGATAAATGTGTTTCAGATTAATCACATTTTAATTACATAATTTTAGCAAAACCTAATTTAATGCTTTATTTTATTTTTTTCTATATCTAAATAATAACAAAATCTAAATCTAAATGTAATCTTAATATTTTTCCCAAAATTAACATAATAATTGAAAATCCTATATATTCATACAAAAATATATACCAGACACCAAATGAGTAATGTAATTTTATTAATAAGTTAGAAATATAAAGAAAAAATATAACCATACATAGTTATTAAGTTTTTGGTTTTTTAGTAGAAAATGATTAATAAAAGTATAAGTCATATTTTCAATTTTTTTTTTTTTGATAAGTTTAATATCACGTAAGTGTTTTGTTTTTTTGTAAGTTTAGCAGATCTTTCCTATTTGCCATTAATCAAAAAGAGAAAAACAGGTTACAGATAGGATGGCCTCAATCTGCCCACAGGAAACCAGGTTTGTTGCCACCTTAAAGAGTTATATGCCAACCAATACTAGTAAAGTTTAAACCGAATATTGTCTTATATGTCCAATTTATTGTCTCTTACATACAATAACTTTAGAAAGTAAATGCTACTTGAAATATGCATGTCAAAAAAACAAAAATGTAAAGAACTCAATCATTAGAAGACTCGATCGGTGTCGGGTTCTTAACACTAGAACCGGTCATATCTATTTGATGTATGCTTTGCAATTGTCAATCTATGTGACCCAAACGAACATTGGTGGTGTTGCATAAGGTGGATTTCTTGAATGTCTCTCTTTATCTTAGTTAGAATGGAGACATCTTTTGGGTCCCCTTTGATTTCCTGAATGCTGATAATTGCCTTAGCCAGTATACATTTTAGTGTCCAAGAGGTATGAATAGACTTCTAGAATAGTGACAATCTACTCGTATTTATGGGATCTTTCAAAAATTCCATTGCTTCCTCTTGTATTTCCCCTTCCCCCTTGGTGTTGCAGTCTCGCTCCCAACCTGAGATAAGTGTTTTAACTTGAGGTGGAATGCATGTGGAATATGCATCAAAAATATTTTCCATTATCTCTTTACTTGACTTCATTCCCCTCTTACTGGGGCCCGCTTTGGTCTGTCTTTGATTATGTTTACCTTTATCCTTGGCATCATTTTTTGTTGCTTGGCCTTTAACCATTATATATTGCATGTGGAGTATAGACCGTTAGACTAATTGATAGTGTTGGGGAAAGTTTGTGACCAGTGCTAAAGAAACACTTGTATAGAAGTTAAAGATACCTGTATATTGCAACATAATTTCAATAATTGGTTTAGTGAAACAATAGTGAAAGAGATACAAACTGTTGGAGTAACATCCTCGTAATTAGCAGGCCAATACATGTCATCATTCCTCCTTCCCATCATCCAATGAGTTATAAGGGTGGCAATAAGAAGTTTCTAAGTTTCCTTGCCTGTCGCGAGAGAAAATGCATGGCAAAAATGTTTCCATTCTCCTGCTGCATATTAACAGGCCAAGGGCAGAGACTCCCCTGAAGAGAAGGGAAATCCCTCATAACCCAAAACTTTACCCATGACAGACGATAAAAACCCAACGAATCAAACATAACTCCCGCAAATTAAGGCAAAACCCCCTTGAAATGGGAGTGAACCCCCTTGAAATAGGAAAGAAACCTCTTGAAACATAAATGAAACCCCACAACCTCGGCGGGAAAATAACTGTAAAACCCCCATGACCCTAGAGAGTAGAATGACCATCACAATAATTGCAGTGGAAGCCCCCCTATTACAAAACGACAAAGTGGGTGAAACCATGGATGAAGAATTCAATTGAGCGCTGCCGATAGAAGGGTCATTAGAAGCCATGTAATAAATTTCATATGCTTGGCTAGCCAAACTGTTAGGGTTGCATACAGAGCATATGGTCAAGTGAATGGTATAGGGGGAAAAGAAAGCAAGAAATGCAGAGTCCATATGAGATCAAATTGAACGAAAAGAAAGACATGCAGAATTGGAGAACCAACAGAGCTTATACTCCTTAACACCTACCAACAGACATCCTAACTTGGAGGAGTTCGAACCCACAGTGCCCATGCAGATGAGGTTTGCAGAATAGAACCAAATACCACAAAACAAAAGCAGAAGACAATTATCATAATATAGCCAATCCTGAGAACTACCTTTGCAAAACCCAGACAATAAATAAAACCCCCAGAATATAATAGAGTTATGAAACACAGGGATAGGAACCAAGCGGAAGACCTTAGAACCATCTCCATTCACAACAACAAGAATGGTGTATAGCCTGAGAACATACCAGGTGAAGGAATGCAAACCTGACGTCCAGCCCTGCTCCCGTGTAACAACTCTGTCTGCTCTATACTCCACCATAAACTGTTAATAATCACATAAAAAGTTTGCAATGTTATATGATAATAAATAATAAATTTGTGATGTTATAGGATAATAAAAATAAAATTGTTATAAACCTAAATATACAAATATCACCATATGGTATGAAAATATGGACTTTGAGAGAGTTTTTGGGTTTTTTTTTAAGATATAACAACATGTTTGACATTCTAGAGATCATAGCTTGGAATTGATATCCTTGAAGTTGGACTTGGTCACCAGAGAGTGGAATTTCCTCTTTAGTTTCATCCTTATCTAGCATAATTCTGGGCACTAGTGCTTTAATATGCCAATAGAGATCCATTTTGTGCTAATAGTTGGTGTCTTGTACCTTGGAGCTTCATGTATCTAAAATAAAATTGCCTAGTTCCTTATCAATATGTTGGTCGTATATTTTCTCACAATAAGCCTCAAACTATTGCTTCCACATTTATGGTTTCTTCCTTGATATGTGGGGGAGTTTATTCCTAGTATTATTTTGTTGCTTCCTTAGTAGCCCTCTGACGCTGAGAGCTATAAGGTCCCGACCTACCTCGTCTACCTCATTAAGTGGCTCTCTTATGGGACATACGAAGAGTTCAAGGCTAAAGCACAAAGAAAGAGAAGATGCAATAATTAACAACGAGGATAAACTACAAGCAAAAAAGATAGAAGAGGGAAAGAAATACATGAACCTAATAACACTTATACAAACGAATAAACAAATTTACCTATCTACAACCATGAATTTGAAACTATGCTCTGGATGGAGACCACCTTAGTTGATATAGTGTGGTCATTTTGAAATTTGCAAAGAGACCACACGTACTTAGGCTTATTACTACATTCATCGCCTGCTTCATTTCATAATGAACCATGACTCTACTTTGCAGTGGTCTAAACCTTGACATATAGTAATGTGACACTTGGTTTCCATTTATTACCTCTAAGCTCACAAAAATGGTGGCCATAGAAGCTAGCATAAGTATCACATGCTTCTTGCATGGGGAGTTTTTCTTTCATGGAATGCCATCTAAAGATAGACACCACCTCTAATTAAACTTAATAAAAAATAATTTTAAATCATTCTCAAACATTAAGATTTATAATTTATTATAAAAAAGAATTTGTATTTTACTTTTTTATTTTTTTTCTTTTTTCTTTTTCTATAAGAAAGGATACCTGGCAACTTATACCCGCCTTTTAGCTAAGTTAGTATAGGAAAAACATAAATGTAATATAAGTGTAGTCTAACTAGTAGGCATTTTTTATTTTTTACTTTAGAGATTTTCTTATTAATTGTAAGACCCTTTGAGTTCCAAATTTATAATCCATTTGAGTTCTAAATTTTGTAATCTCCACCATCTGAATGTCTAAATATTTTTATGCATTTTAAGATACATTTTAAATAACTAAATTCACAATTAATCAATTATAATTACAATATTTACAATATTTCATTACATTTTTTATTCATATATATTCATAACAACTATTAACGGTTGATAAAACTAATTCCAAAATGCCTATCAGAAATATGACAGTCAACACCTTAATACTTCATATATTAATTATAAATACAATACTCCATTTTATAGTTGTATTAGTAATAACTATTTCATTTTCTAGACAATTTAAGTCCCATTTGTGATAAAATCCTATATGGCTAGTGTGTCTAAGGGTTATCCTTTATACTTCATTTATAAGCTGGAATGGACTAACAACATTTTTCAAATCGTATCATACACTTCCTATTAATGTTTAATAGTCCCATGCAAGCATGACAAATGTCTTGGTTGTTGTGGTGCCCGCAGGAATATTTCCTTTAGTGTCCTTAACGAAAATATCTATGACCCCTCGTTATGTACCGGGTATAAGTGGAGAGATAATTACAAAGTAGAAAGGAATGACAACATAGTTATGTGGACTCTTATTCCATTAATGAAAGTAATCCAAAACTTATTCATTTTAAAGTGATATATCTAAATGGACTCTTATTCCATCAATGAAAGTAATCCAAACTTATTCATTTTAATGATGATATAATCCAAATCGACCCACATTAATGATGAGACATAAATAGCTTTTTTATGTGGGCGTTTTTCAAAACTAAATGGACTCATAAATTGAAAATATGTGTTATTCATGATCAAATTTAATAAACTTTAGAAAGAGGGAAAAGCGGTAACCAAAATAAAGTAAGTGATTTTTCCCAAAGATTGTTTAACTAGACTATTTTTTCGCTCTGAAAATCATGGAAATTTCGGTAAGATTTTAAGAAAATTTGATAGAGATTTTTGTAAATTTACTTTATAACTATCAAACTTTAATATTATGGGCGTTTTAGAGGTTTTTGATGGTGTTGAATCCATTTTCACCATCAAAATCATGATTCAAACACTATTACTATAAGATTTCTTAATTTTTTTTGGCCTAGATTCCGACCAATTTTGACTGTCCAGACAATTCCTCCGTCTCGTTACACAACTCCTATATATATATATATATATATATATAATATATATATATATATATATATATATATATATGGTAAGTAAAATGAAGTAAGTGATTTTTCCCAAAGAGGGGACAATTACATTTATATGAGGAAAGTAAAATAAAGTAAGTGTTTTTTCCCCAATGAGGGGAGATCTAAGAGATCTACAGAAGTTAACTTGGTGGGAATTCATGTCTACCTCTTTGGACTAGTGAATAATGAAGGGAATTAAAACTGGGTGGCATGGTTATCTTTGTGCAAGCTTTGACATGTGGCAACGTTCACCTCAAGTCTGGTCACCTTATAGCAAGGATTTGGAAGGTACGAGAATGTTTCATTGCCTATTTCAAAATTGGTCTGAAGCGTTTTGGAAGGTTTACGAGCGATAGGGGAATGGTATTAATAGTGTTCATCTTTGTCTTATTTCCTATGCATGGAATGGACATATTTTGAGGGAAGTTTTTATCGAGGTAGTCACACTCTTTAGCAGAATCTAACATCTAGCTCAGGATTTCGGTGCATCTGGACGGGAAAAGATGCTTTCAGTGGGATAATTTTCTATTTCCTTAGCTTTTCATGTGCTCTGTGTGTATTGTTCTTCTATGTTGTGCTCTAGATCATGGGTCACCGAGATTATGTATTTGATTGTGTGGATTTAATTATTAAATTTGTTTCTTGATCGTTGAAGTTTAGATGGGGTATTTTGTTCAATTTTTACTCTGTAGTGGCAAGGGTGTTAGGGTATTTGTGCCTGAAGTTCAAGTCAATTTTGGTACATTAAGGGGTACCCTTTCCCTCTCTAGTCTTAAGTCTTATTGGGGCAGGTGGACTAAAGATTTACATGCCTGTAATAGTGTATTGGCCTTCATTAGTGTCCCTCTTGATTCTTTTGTTGGCGGTCGTAGTGATGTGTTTCGACAATTGTGCCGTTGGATCACAAGATCCTTGAGGTCTTGATGGTTTGTATTAGGGAGTTTGCAATACTTTGAGTCGACAATTTGAGTCATGAAATCTATTAGAGCTTGTGGTATTGTTACCTCTATGGAGAATTTTGACATGCATAAGAAAATATCCCATATTTTCGTAAAGATGGGGGGATGTGAGTTCCAAAGAATATATTGTTGGAAATATTGAGAGGGGAGGTGAATCAATATTTATTTCAATTGTTATATTATGCGATTTAATACAATTATCACAAATTAAACTAGAACACACGAAATAAAACAAAAAAAAATTGTTGATGAAGATAGTGAGGACTCCAATCCTCTTTTGCAAAAATTTAGGCTCCAACTTCTACAACAAAATCTCCAACTTTTTCAAGGTTCCAACCTTGAATGAGGACTCCAATCCTCAAATATAAATCCAAGCTCCAACTTGGTCCCTCATAAGGCTCTAACCTTTACAATACTTCAGCAAGGCTCCAACCTTGTACTGCTTTAAAAACTTCAAAACATTTATCAAAACATTACTTCAATGTGGATCCAAGAGATTCTTCCAAAGATACTCTAAAGGTGTTTCAAGGTATTCTTCCAAGTTTATTCTAAGGTCTACACAAAATCCTTCAAATAATTCTTCCAAAGTGTGCTATAGAATGATGCCTTCAAGTCTGATTCAACAATTCACCAAGTTTAGTCCAAAAACGTCTTCAAATCTGCTCCAACCATCTTCAAGAATATTCCTTCAAGGCTTCTCTAAAAAAATTCAAGAATGCATCCAAAAGGGGTACTCAAAAGGTCTTCAAGATGGCTCAAGGGATATCTTCAAAAAATATTCAAGTCTACTCCAGGAGGTTGCTATTAATGTCTTCAAAATTGCTTCAACAATTCTGCTTCTGGGATCTTCAAAATCTGATCCAAAACACTGAACAAAGATGCTCCAAAAGACTACTTGAAATGCTTCAAAGAATGCTTTAAGTCTTGCTTCAAAGTCTACTTTAAGGTCTCCAAAGTCTGCTTCAAACTTGGTCTCAAATTCAACTCAAGGAGTCACCACGAAGTTTGAACTTAGTCACAGAAGGGAGGGGCCAAGTTATGTCTTCTTCAAAGGCTGAAATTTTCTACAATCCAAGCAAAGTCATAGGGCCAAGTTTCTACCACAATTTGAGCTTTTTCATAGGGTTGAGTCTGCCACAGTATAAGCTTTGTCACAAGTATGAGTCTTCCACGGGTGTTCACTAGTTGTAGGCCCAAATCTTCCTCAAAAGGTCGAATTACATGCCCAAATTACCACTAGTACAAGTCTAAATTCAATGCTAAAAAGGCTCGAGTTCTTATGCTATAATTGAAGAATGAAATTAGTGTTATAAGGTGGTCAAGATCTGCTCCAGTGATAGCCCAACTTCTACTCCAAAATATGTTTGAGAAACGTCCAATAACCTTTACGCATAACAAAGATATAAAACAATACTTGCTTCTTCAATTCACTTCAAGGTTCATGAGATGTGAACTTGTTTTCTATCCTTCCTCAGATCCACACTTGTCTTGTCTTTTGCTTGACTGAATTGGTGGTCAAATGAGGAAGACGAATTTATTATTTATATTAGTTAAGTCACTCACTGAACTGACATGTCCGTTGGGGAGGGGGGAACTTTTTCTTAAGTAGGACGACATGACATAGGTAAAAAATATGGTTTTTCCAATTGAAAAATTCATTTATCATTAATGAACATGATTTAGGATGTGTGAAAATACTTGTTGGAAAGGGCTTAAAGTCCTCTTTAATGCTATGCAATTTTCTTCTTGATTTGGACAACGTTTGACATCAATAACAATTAATTTCTCCAACAATATCCCACTTTATTATTGATGGAAACAATATCCTCATATGCTCTTCTCCTTGACATCATGTTGCTCCCTCTGATACCATACTCACCTTGTCATTGTGCTACCCCCTGTCATTATGTTCTTCCCCTTTGACATTAATAGCAAAGGGATAGTCTAATCTGCAAGAGAGATGACCCCCATCTTTTGATGAAGGTATTCAAATGCTTCTTGATGTAGGGTTTTTGTGAAAATGTTTATGATTTTTTCCTTAGTGTTGAAATACTTCATCTTTATGTTTAGCTCTACAACTCGTTCTCGGAGAAAGTGGCACTTGATTGGAATGTTTTTTTGTTTCTGAATGCATGACTGGATTTTTGGAGAGACTATTTAACAGGGAAAATTTTAGGGGCTAATATTTTCATGTGGGCTAATTTTCCATGTTTTTTCCAAAAAAAAGATTTGCCAATTTCCATTTTTATTCTAAAATGATTCACCCTGATTTTATAGTAAATCACTATCTTACCTTAAAAATCACCAAAATATTATATACTAATATAAAATCAATCGAAATCCAAATATTTCTACATAAAAATCAACAAAACTTTTACAAATTGCATATTAGGGAATAGTAAGATTCGCCAAGGTTTCTAAACTTTAGGATATAATTCCATCCTTAAAATTTTCCTTGGAGACTAATTGCACTGGTTTTGTCATAGTAGATGGTGATAGGTTGCTTTTTTCTATTTTGACATCAGCCAATGCTTCCTTCATACATAATTTATGTATGACAATTTTTTGTTGCTATATATTCGGCTTAAGTTATGGAGAGAGATTTAGATGATTATTTATTCCTTAGCCAAGATAAAAGACAATCTCTTAAGAAGAATGAATTTCCATTGGTGGTCTTTTTGTGACCAATGTTTCCTACCCAATCTGCATCGATATATGTTGTTAAGGTAATATTTGTGCTCTTAGGGTACCATAGTCCAAAATCAAGGTTCTTCTTTAGATATCTTAACATTCTTTTCACTGTTTGCATGTGTGATTCCTTAGTGGCTGACTAGAATCTTTCCACCACTCCCAGTATTTGCATGATGTTTGGTCATGAAGTTGTCAGATATAGAATCTCTCTAATCATTGATCTGTAGAGAGTTTCATCTACTGTAGGAGATTCATTATCCCTACTTAGCGTGCAACCTGTAATCATAAGTGTGCTTACAACATCACATTCTTCCATCCCAAATGGCTTAAGCATATCCTTGAGGTACGTTTTTTGTGTTATGAATAGTCCAACATCGGTTTTGAAGTCCAAGAAAGAAAGGAAAATCTCCAATCATAGACATTTCGAATTTTATGACATTTCTTGGGAAAATTTGTGATTAATCTCATCATTGTTGATACCAAAAATAAAATCATCCACGCATACTGGTGTGATCAACAAACCATCCTTGTCAATATTCATGTAAATATTGCTTCTTGCACCTCCTCTTTTGAATCCCTATTGTTGAAGATATTGATCTAGTCTAGCATACCAAGCTCTTGGAGCTCGTTTTAATACAAGGCCTTCTTTAATTTGCAAATGAAGTCTTTATTTTCTGATAAGTCAAACCCTTCTAGTTGTTCCATGTATACTTCTTCTTTTAGATCTCCATTTAGAAAGGCTAACTTCACATCCATCTGATAGAATTTGAAGCCTTTATAACAAGTAAATTCTAAAACTATCCTTATTGCCTCCGATCTAGCAACAAGAGAGAAATTATATTCAAAGTCAATTCCTTCAATTTGAGTGTATCCCTTGCACACCAATCTTGCCTTATTTTTTATGACTTTTCCATATTCATTCATTTTGTTCTTATACACCCATTTGATTCCTATGATATTCATATCCTTTGGACGAGGTACTAGTTCTCATGTTCCATTCTTTTCAACTTGGTTCATCTCTTCTTCAATTTTCTTTACCCAATGTGGATCCTTTCTTGCCTGGGTGAAATCCTTTGGTTCAACTAGGTACAATAAGGCGATATCACTCCTTTTTTGTGTGTTTTTCATATTTCTTCTAGTTTGTATTCCTCCATCCACATATCCAATTATTTGGTCTTCTAGATGATGTTTTTGTACAAACTTTATCTTTGATGGTGTCTGAGATGGTTCCTCCTTTTGATTTTTCGGCTCCTCCTCTTCTTTTGCAACACCTTCCACTAGATATGCAAGGATAGGGTCTTCTTCATTGGTTTGAACAACTTCTTTTTCAAGAAGAGCCTCATCTTTCATTACATCAATTCTTTCAACTATATTATGCAAGTGATTGTTGTAGCCTTTGTAGGCCTTACTTCTTAATGAGTATCTAAGGAAAATTCCTTCATCAACACGTGAATCAATTTTTTCCTAGTGAATCATCATTAATCTTCATAAAACATTTGCTTACAAATATTCTGAAGTGTTTCACAAAGGAAAGCCTCCCTTTCCATATTTCGTATGGAGTTTATCATTTTTTTCCCAAAGTTGATCTTTGTTCATGATATAGAATGTTGCACCAACTACCTCCCTCCATAATTTTTCCTATAAATTAGCTTCCAACAACACTTTTCTTGCAGTCTCTTGTATAAATATGTTCTTTCTTTCTACTACCCCATTTTTGTGTCGATTCGTAACAATAAAAAGTTCCCTCTTTATTCCAAGATTTTCATAGAATTCATTGAATTATCTTAAGGTAAATTCTCCACTCTATCTACTCTTAAGCATTTGATCTTCAACTCACTTTCATTTTCAACTGTTGCTTTGAAAATTTTAAAGCAATCCAATTCTTTTGACTTATATATTATGAAAAATGCCCACATCATTCTAGTATAATAATATTTAAATAATATAAAGTACCTTTCTCCTTGTAGAGCTATAGTTTTGGTTAATGGACCACACAGATCTGCATGAATGATTTCTAGAGGCGTTGATGTTGAGCATTCATTTTATTTGAAGTTTGTCCTGGTTTTATTTTCATGTTGACATGGTACACAAGTAACATTTGTTGGCTTTAAGTTTTGGAGATATCTCTTACTGTTTGAGTTTTGCTAATATTCACCAAGTTATCAAAGCTTAGGTGTCCCAAACGTTTGTGGCATAGCTAACTTTCATTTTCTTAGCTCATGTAACATCTCTCTTCTTGAATTTCACTAAGAATATCTACATTATCTATTGTTCTTACTCATCTTCCTACTATTTTTCCTGAAGATGATCTCCTTATCTCACAGTCCTTGGAGAGAAAGATGGGATCATGTTTTTGATTGCACATTTCGCTGACACCCAGAAGATTATGCTTGAGCCCTTCAATGTATAGAGAACTTTTTTCTTTCCCCTTTCCATTGTTGAGACTCACTATGTCTTTCCAAACAATTTTAATAGATTCGTTGTCTCCAAAGGTCACATTTCCATAATTTTCTGTGCTTAGTGAGATGAGATTTTTCTGATCACCTGTCATGTGCCTAGAACATCCACTATCTACAGACCATTTATTTTCCTTTTTCTGAGCACACAAAACCATACTGCATTTCTCAAAGTTAGTTTCGTGGACAAAATTTTGTGCTTCATGGTCTAGATTATTGCATTTGTAACAATGTAGACTATACTTTTAAAGTGGAGCAAAGGAATTATAAGTTCTTATTTGGTATTTCCTCTTTAAGTCAACAATATTGTCTCGCTGATTTTCCATATATGCCTTGCAATGTTTTTCTTTATGAAAAAAGTTTTTACAATAGATGCAATTTCCAAGAAAAATAGTTTCATACATGTCAGTATAAGTTTGCCTTGATGAGATATTCCTTTTGGGAGGGACCGCTTCTCATTCGTTGGTTGAACCTTGTTTCTTGCAACATTATTATGATGAGATCCTTTAAGAACATCAAAAAAATTCTAGGTTTTTCTTCATTATGAACATTGGTATCTTCCTTTGAATTTGAAGATTCCCCTAAATAGCCAAGTCCAGATTTGTCACGTGGTGGTCTTTGGAGACTGAGAATAATATCCAAGGTTTGTGAACTCCTCAAATTCTTATTGGCTTTGTCCAACACCCTTTTTAAAGATACTACATTAGCTTCCAATTTTTCACAAATTTCTTCATTTTCCTTTAGTTTATTGTCAAGGATTCTTCTATCCTTTTAGCTTCTTCTCTCTTGGTTTTAAGAGAGATGATTTCATAAGATAAACTTCCATTATTTTTCTTGAGTCTCTCATTTTATTCTATGGAACTAATCAATAGTTCACCTATGTTTCCTTCTGCTTATTTTGGACTTTCATCTTCTTCTTTTGAATTATTATTTTCATTTTTGAAGGCTATGAAAAATACTTATCTGCTTCCAACATATTCTTCTTC
The DNA here is from genome assembly GCA_034641835.2 of Pinus albicaulis. Classification (NCBI taxonomy): domain Eukaryota; kingdom Viridiplantae; phylum Streptophyta; class Pinopsida; order Pinales; family Pinaceae; genus Pinus; species Pinus albicaulis. The sequence goes on from CM076572.1 coordinate 324,203,573, forward strand.
TTTTTTAGAATCATCATTACCTTGCTTAGAGAAGAAATTCATTTTACTTGAGCCTCTCTTCTTGAAAGTTCTTTTCTTAGTTTTGTCTTCATCATCATTGTCATCTTTAAAGGGACACTTGGCTAAATAATGTCCTATTTTACCACATCTAAAAAAAATGAGAGGTAACTTAACTTGAGTTTAGATCATGCCTTCAGCCTCTAGAAAAATTTCGCTATTTTAGCATCAAAATTATCACTACTACAATCACAATTCTTCCCCTTTATTGATGACTTTGATGCCTTGAATGCAACTTCCTTCTGAGTTGATTTTCCTAGCCTCATCTCATATGCTATGAGGATTAATTGAATCTCATCCATTGATAGAGAGTCCAAATATTTTAGTTATTCTATGGAACAAACCTTGCCATCAAAGTAATCTGGAAGGGATATTGAGACCTTTTGGACAATCCTATTTTCATTGAATTTTTCCCCTAGTCCTTTGAAAGCATTGAGTACCTCATCTACTCAGAGAAAGTAAGCAACACTATCTACTTGATCATTCATCTTGATACTTTCAAACTTCTTTCTAAAGGTTTGAAGCTTTGCCTTTTTTACCTTCTCATCTCCTTCATAAATATTGATTAGCTTGTCCCACATATCTTTAGTTATTCCAATACCCATAATTTTGGTGAATTTTGAATTTGACAAACCACTTGCTATTGAATTCAAAGCCTTGGAACTTGCAACATATGCATTCTTCCTATCTTGATATATTGGTAAAGGAGATGGGATCTTGTATCCATCTATGAAAGATTACCAAACTTAGACTATAAGATGCATTACAGAGTACTTTATTCTAACCTTCTAGAATGAAAAATTCGTTCCATCAAATTGGGGGAACTTAGCATATTTACTGGGGATTGTGATTCAAAAAATCCTTCTTCTAACTATTAGGTTGATCTTGAAGAAGTTGTCTTCGCCAATTGTTGGAAATTATGAGAGGGGTGAGGGCGGGGGGGGGGGGGGAGGCTGGATAAATATTTCTTTCAATTGTTATATTATTTCAGCTGATATTTTTATCACAAGTTAAAACAAAACACAAGAAATAGAACACAAAATAATTTTATTTATGAAGATAGTGAGGACTTCAATCCTCTTTTAAAAAAATTCATGTACCAACCTATACAAAAAAATCTACAACTTCTTTACGGTTCCAACCTTGAATGAAGAATCCAATCCTCAAATAAAAATCCAAGCTCCGACTTGGTCTCTCACAAGGCTCCAAACTTGAATGAGGACTCCAATACTATATTCCAAAAATTAGGCTCCAACCTGTACAATACTTCAACAATGCTTCAACCTTTTACTACTTTTAAAAATTTAAAAAATTTATCAAAACACTACATCAATGTGGCTCCAAGAGATTCTTCCAAAGATTCTCTAAATGTGTTTCAATGTCTGCTTCCAAGTCTTCTCTAAGTTCTCCACCAAAAATTTCAAATAATTATTCCAAAGTATGCTACATAAAGATGCCTTTAAGTCTGCTTCAATAAGTCACCAAGTTCTATCCAAAAAAGTGTTCAGGTTTTCTCCAACCATCTTCAAGAATATTTCTTAAAGGATGCTCTAGAAAATTTCAAGAATGTGTCCAAAAGGGTGCTCAAAATGTCTCCAAGAAGGCTTAAGGAATATCTTCAAAAACTATCCAAGTCTTCTCCACGAGGCTACTATAAATGTCTTCAAAATTTCTTCAACAATTATGCTTCTAGGCTCTTCGAAGTTTGATCCAAAATACTAAATGAAGATGCTCCAAAATACTAATAAAAGTGCTTCAATGAAGGTTTTAAGTCTTGCTTCAATGTCTACTTTAAGGTATCCAAAATCCTCTTCAAACTTGGTCTCAAATTTAACTCAAGGAGTCCCCATAGGTCTGAACTTAGTCACAAAAGAGGGGGAAGGGGTGGGGGTGTTGAGTTATGTCTTCGTCATAGGTTCAAATTCACTATAGTCCAAGCTCCGACACATGGATGGGTATATGCCAAAATTTGAGCTTTGTCACATTACTGCATCTACCACAATTCGAGATTTTTCATAGGGACTAGTCTGCCATAGGTGTGCCCTAGTTGCAGGTTTGAATCTACCTCAAAATTCCAAATTACAACCCAAATTTGCATTAGTACAGGTTTGAAATCAATGTTAAAAATGGCCAAGTTATTGTGCTAGAATTCAAGGATGAAATTAGTGTTATAAGGTGGTCGAGATCTTCTCTAGTGATAGATCAAATTATTCTCCATAATCTATTCAAGAAACTTCAAATAACCTTTACCCAGAATAGAGATACAAACCAATACTTTATTCATCAATTCACTTCAAGGTTCATGAGGTATGAACTTATTTTCTCTCCATTCTCAAATCCACACTTGTCTTGTCTTTTCCTTGACCAAATTGGTGGTCAAATGAGCGACATGAATTTATATTTATACTAGTTAAGTCACTCACTAGACTTGACATGCCTATTGGGGAGGGGAATGAATTATTCTTAAGTAGGTTGACTTGACAAAGGTCAAAAATTTAGTTTCTCCACTTGAAAAAATCATTTCTCCTAAATGGATAAGAGTTAGGAGGCATGTAAATACTCATTGGAAAGGGCTTAAAGACCTATTTAAGCCTATGTATTTTTCTTCTTCATTTGGATAGTCTTTGACACCAATAACAATTAATTTATCCAACATATATTTGGTTTTCATCTGGAAAATAGAGAAGATAAGTTTTCAATTCGGTGGTGGATTTAGTTCTCTTGAAATTAAAATCCAATACATAATGGGGTTTGGTGCTATAAATTGGTGGATTATGGTCTTCCCCACCTGTTGATTTAATTAAAAAATGATGGGTGGGCAGGACGACTGGTGTATGCAATCATCTGTTCAGGTCTGGTTCATCAAAAAATTATGTAACAGAGAGGACTAGGTGGTGTGATGAAGCCTGTTACCCTGGAATCATTGCAACTCCCAAGGGCTTCTCAAATTCAATTATACTACAGTTATGCAAACTTAGAGGTGTCATTTTATATGCACAATATTTTAGGTTCTACTCATCTCACTCCTATTCAGCAAGCCTAGATCAAGTGTTGAAATTATCCTCAACTAAATTCATAAATGAAAAGCCTCTTGTAAGCATAAATGAACATGATTATATTAAAGTTTAAAAATTTCAATAATCAAATGCAAATACTAATTAAGTGCCTGAGGGAAAAATAGACTAAATCTATTTGAAAATAAAACCCTTATTTTTACTTATGTTCATCAAGTGTCAGTATATTTAATTTCTGAGAAAAAATAATCTCTATTTGCACGAATAAATCATCTTACTCTACTTTCACACTTGATTTAAATCAATAACCTACTTTTACTGCATCTTTTACCTACTCACGATTTCTTGAAATTGAGAAATCCAATCTTTAACATGCCTATGAAGAAAAATACTAATTCTAACTTTGTTTTTCTATTTGATGGTTGTAGTGATGGAAGGATGAGGTTGGAGTGGTCCTAGAGTCTTCACCAATCATAAAATCAAAATGTGGGGGCCATTATTCATCTTAATTATGCCATATTCAAATTTTGGAGCAAAACTGGTTGAAGAAAAAAAAGCTACAGGGTTGCTGCAAGAGGTGCTACAGGAGTACCTGTATTGCTACAGGAGACCCAATTTTTCTATATGATGAGGTCCAAGAGCATTATAAGGGAAAAAATGGTGACTTGAAGGTAGAGGAAGTTGGATGAAGGTATAAGGAGGTGAATTAAGGGCGTGGGAGCCCCTTGGCCAAACCTAGTACCCCTTGGAAGCCTGTCTTGCACCAAAGTTGATGCCCACAGTGTCCTTCATTTATCCTGACAAAGTGAACTCAGAGACAAAATTTGGAAGCAAAGTGATATACCTAGGAGGAATATGGAAGGGCCCATGTGGATGTGGAAATGTGTGACCAACCCTACAAAACACCACAATCCCTGCAGCTAGCCAACACATGCATCAAATTACTAATAATACAGTGAGATAAATTATCAGGGAAAATATGAGTTGAATTTTATTAAGACCGATTTTATCCTACAACACTACCCTATTTTCCAAACTGATTATATCGGCTTCTAATGTGTAGAAACTAAACATCTATGAGAATTAAAAATCACATTTATCCATTTCCAATAAATCATAAAAATAATGTTTTTGGGTTATGATTGTGGACCTTTCCAATCAATCTTCCGTCAAAAGAGGTGAGATGCAAGCCTGCAATCATAAGTTTTTATAATATAACATCTATTGAAACAAAGAAAGAATTTCAATAATCTAAAACAATAACAAGAAATAAATACAAGAGAGGGACTAAAGCCTATGGGTTGGGCCCACACCCAAGGATTTCAATCCTCCAGAACTAACTCAGATGCAGATCAATAGTAAACTTCTCATTAACAGAAAATGATAGTCTCATAAATTATGAAAAAAAGGAATGAAAATTTCAAGCACTAGGCTCACAATAACTACTATTAGATGCAACCAAAATTCGAATCCTAATGAGCCTTTCAGTTGGTTTATTTATAAGAAAACAAATGAAGGGTAGCTTCTTTGAAAGGATGAATGCTCCCCTCCAAAATCTCGAGATTTTTGGATTTGTTTCCATTTGTCCTTGTCATGCACTTGGAGTTCCTCAGTTGCTAGTGAATTTGATTTGTTGGAGTGGATTCCATGATCTAAAGCCGAGTTATGGAGTTAATGAGGTGGACAAGCTCCCTATATTCTCTCTAGGTGTCTCCATCAAGCCCATGCATGGTAATTATCTCCAAAATTTCTTCTTTGACGTGCATATTAATCATATTATGGCTAAAAATGCGAATTAATGTGAGAAAAGGAGAGTTTTAAGGGTTGGAGGATAACACAATGAACTTCAAAAGATACCTATTAATAGGACCCATCATCACCCCGCTGCTGAAGGTGTTGCTCACCCTCTAAGAAACTCAGCCACTAATATGAAGCTCAATCATGGCCCTGGTGGCCACTCTGACATCCCAAGGAACTTTATATTGTGTGCCTTCCCGTGGATAGAAAAATGAATTTGCATCTATGTCTATCCATTATTTTTTTTCCTATGTTTGGTTTCTTCCCTCTTGTAGGCTCAACAATAAAGGAGGATTGAGTTTTATCCCTATCTAGTTGATCTTCAGCCTTTGTGTGATCCTTTTGTATAATGGGGTTCTCTCCAATGAATTCCTTAATCTTTTTGGAGAGTAATAATATTTGATTTATAAAATTGTGAGGTAGTGCATGCCACCTCCTTTGACAAGACTACAAACTCTTTATTCCCAACATTCTAAAAGTGTCAAAATATAGGATGGATTTATATTGGGCTGATATATATCTAGGAGCTAATTCAAGATCGGAGGAGATGAGATTGTGGTTTTTGGTGACAACCTTGGGGCTCACTAATTATGCTCTGGTATATAAGGGCTCCTTCTCTTCACTTTTCATCACCTTTTTCACTTCTTCAACCCTTGTCTCCTCATGGGTCAACCAAGAGGCTAATTCCATCAATTGCATGTCTCCCAAACTTGAATTGGGGTCCCAAAAATTCATGTATGTGAGGATTAGATTGTGCATGTAAAACTCATCCAACTTGGCTCTATACTCAATATTTTCCCTTTTGCAAAAGTCAATAAATTTCTTGTAGTCTTGGAAGGGAAATGAGACATACCGTGCCAATTTCTTAATTTGAAACTACAACCACTACTAGTTGAGGAAAATAGCATAGGATTTGGAGGGTTTTCTGCATTGTATGGCTTCCATAGATAAACTTAACACGGTGGAAAGTTGTGTCTCTATTTTCTTGCAGCTGCTCTCTTAACCTTGTGTTTTCTTCTTGCAGTTGTTCCCTCATAGTTGACTCCCTTAGTCTCAAGTCACTCAATTCATTACCCATTTCAATGAATTTCTCCTCCATGAGGCTCACATCTTCTACATTTCTAGATTTGGAAATATGCATCCATCTATGTGTTCTATCTCTTTGTATTTCCAACTCAAAGAGGAGTGTAACTCCAAATTTCTTAGGTATGATCCTACATCCCTCAAACAATTTGTAGTAGGATTCTAGGCCAGACTATGTATTAGGCTATTGAAGCTCTTGGAGGAATTTTTCATCTTCTTTTAAGGTGGTTGCTCCTTCCTGTAGCACCTCCTGTTGCTCCTATAGCAGACCCTATTTCTCCTATAGTAGCCCTTGTTTCTCCCATAGCTTATATTTCTCCTCTTTTAGCTCTTCTTTTTCTTCCTATAACATGAAAAATTGTGTATTGAAATTCTTAAAGGTAACTTCCCTAGTGGTGGGCCTTCCCATAGGTAGCACAGGTTGTATTGTTTTGGTTATAGGAGAGGTAATGTAATATTCCTAAATTAGCATGCAACTAATAGGAATATTGATTTTTCTTTTAACACCTAGTTAGATGAATAAATGGGGAAGGAGACCCATACTTATCTTGAATAAGCATAAAATCCCTCTTGATGTGAAAATGGGATCATGATAATAACTGGATCTAGCACTCTCATGTGTGAACAAGGACTAATGAATGTGGAAAAAGTCAAGTTTGACCAAGTCAACAACACTAATGTGGGAGGAATGGATCATCAGTAAAAGAAACTCAATATGAATGTGGATTAGCTTAGATAGCTATATAAGAGCTGGATTGAAGACCCTTAGGTGTGAAAAGGGTTGGAGCAGGTTGAAGAGGTCAACCTTGACCAAATCAAACAACGTTGTTATGGAGGAGTGGCCTTGATGAAGGTACAACACAGTTTTGGAGGGAGATTGATTGTGTGATGGTGGAAACTATAATGAGTGGGACCCAAGGTGAGAAGGCTCACATTTTTTATAAGGAATAGGATGGCATCCTTATGGGGTTAGTTGATGAATTATAATTTGATATGTCTGTTTAGACTTTTTCTCTCTTCAGCTGTTTAGCTAAGATTGCTGGTGTTGTTTGGCACAGGGTATTCCTATTTAGGAATTACATCTCTTTCCTTGAGAGGCCTCTTGGGAGAGTCCTAATCTTTAATTCCACACATCCGAAATTTTTCCAAGCTTCAGTCTTCAGCTACAATGCAGTTTTTGCAAAGTATTGTGTTGTGTTGCAGGGTGTTGCAGTGGAGGGTAGAGAAACCCACTTTCTGAGCTATTTTTTCATAGGAGGAGGGATTCCTTCTCTTGGGAGATCAGTTTGGAGGGCTCTTGAGCAAATTTCAGATCTTTGGCATCAAGCCAATCTATTTCCATCACCTACAGTGTAATTTCAGTCTAGAATTGCATTATTTTGGAGGGAAACTTTAGTGAGGGATCTTGTGGCTCTGTTTGAGTGTTTTCCTGTGATTGAAGGGTTCAACCTTTCATTGGAGGATACCTTTGAGTGGATATGCATCAGATCTATATTATTTCAGCCTCCTATCTTGATGTGCTTCAGTTTTCAGTGATTCTTTAGTCCTTGGGTTGTAGGTCACCATTTGTATTGGGTGTATTTCCAGAAACCCTTCCGGGTTCTCTTGGATTTGTATAAAGGAGACTAGAACTTAGTTTTTTAGCATTATTGATTAATATAATATTAGATATATTGGTCTCTATAATTTCTAAGTATAACCCTCATTAGAATATGCTGTCACTTTATGCAGTAATTCTGTGTTGCAGTAGTTTTGGGGTTTCAGTGTTTTTGGGCTATACTAGGTGTGGGAGGCTTGTTTACCTCACCTAATATGATTTGTTTATGATCTCCTCTTGGATTTAGGTGTTATGATGTCAGATATAATGGATCCAAGGGTTTATTTTTATTTTTATAGCATATATTTCTGAAAATGCGTTTTTTATGCATGTGTTGCTGAGTTTTCCCATTTGGGAATATTACAGGTAATTTCCTCAACTTTTCCCTCACTAGCTCCCACTTCTTCCTTCTTGCTTGTTGAATCCTATATGGTGATAGGGAACTTTGTATGAGGTTGAGGCTTCCCTTGTCTTATACTAGTGCTCTTCCTTGTTTTGAAGTATAGAGGACCTTTCCTTGGCTGCCTCATTTTGGGCTTGACAGGTGTGCCCAATATGGCTAATGTTGCAGCCACTTCCTACTCGGTGTTTCCTAGAGAGAGACCAGTTTGATGCCCTTGTTTTTCTGTCTCTTAAGGTTTTTAGGTCCCCTAAGGACTCTCTCTCTCTCTTCCTTATTTCTCTCCTTCTCCTTCCTCGGTTTCTGCTTCTTTTTCTTTTGTTTCTATTGCCTCCTCCTCTTCCTTGGTTTCTGTTTCCTCCTTTCCTTCTCTACCCTCAATAATAGAGGCTGGTGTTCCCTCTTACTGTGTGGAGGTTATGTTTTGTGTTTCAATGAAATTTTCCCTATCCATATCTACAAAATCAGTCCAAAGCATAAGGTACCTTAAGTGGATTAGGGCATCCATAAAAATCATCTTGATGAGGCCATGGTGAGTAATGTGTTGGTGCGTCCCTTCGCTCACTTTCTGGCTTATTTCAAGATAGATTGTAGTAGAAAATGGGGAACAATGAGTCTTTGTGGGATGGGTAATTCTACTTTGAATCTTAATTGATGGAGCAGCCTAAAATGGTAGGCATATACAATGCTCAACCTCCCCTCATAGGATATGTATTTGAGAATGCGATAGGCCACTTCATCCCAGGGATAAGGTAGGCTTTCTCTCCTCACTCCATTTTTATCTTCTATTGGATTTTCTCTAAGGATGAAGAATTTCTTCCTGGTTTTGACACTCATTGCTTTATATTCCTTGCTCCATCGAATTCCTATGGGTAAGTTAGTCACTTTGCTTATGAGTTCAACATTTAGAGGGATTACAAGGCCTCTATCAACAGTGGTGGCACTATCTTCTCTCTGAGGATTTAGTGCCATGGAAAATTCCTGGGTTATATCATCAACATATCCATTGATGTCTTAGGAAAATATTTACAATAAGTGGATGTGGATGAATTCTCTTTGTGTTTGTGGAATCTCTTCTGTTGAACCCTCCCACCATTTCTCCTACTACTTCTTCTCTTAGATACTCAGGTGTATTTCAAATTTTGGCCTTAGAGAAGTCTCAGTTGTAGAGACAGAGTCAAATATTCCTTTTTATCATAGGGGGATAAGAATTCCAATTTTTTTTTAAAAGACAAACTTTTCTTTGACCCTATCTTTCTCTTACATGTAACAATTTCCAAAGAGGACTACTTAATAATTATTTTCTAGAATGAACTTAATTTAAACATAATTTTCCATGCAGAGGTATGAAAATTAGAGAGGGAGAGAGCCACCTACTCCTTTCAAGATGAATTTTTTATGTGCATGAGAGTTTGAGGGAAAATTTGGTTAATTTTTACTCTCTTTATCCCTTCAATTCTCTCTTGTAGCTTTCTTTCGGGCCTCCTATAGCATTTTAGAGCCTCCTGTAGCAGTTCAAAGGCTCTTGTAGATCCTCATATGAATCCTCCTATAGCACTTGCAAACATTGTTCGAAGCAGCTTGGTGGCACCCTAGGGAATCTCTTATAGCACTAGCTCGTCCTTATCTAACTGTTTCTTGAAATGAGAGATTATAAAAATGGAGTTGAGCCTTGTACTTGTTATTCCTTTTTATGGTAAAGGCTCGAAGTGATTTGGTGACATGGCTCTTGCACACAATTCCATTTTCTAACTGTTGTCCCCACTTGTTGAAATCATTGCCCTTCTCCTCGTGATTATCACCTCACTCCTCGTAATCACTATTTCACTTGAGTTAACTTTTCCACATTGCATGTGTGACTGAAGGAACTTTAGTTTACTAATTGAAGGTGGCCAATTTTATAGGCCACCTCCAGCCCATGAAAAAATTCCTTTCTCGAACATTACATATTTTATCATCATATGCATAGGGAAGAGGTGAGGGTTGTCATACCAGAGCCTGCCTGTGATGTCGATGTGTTGGAGCTAGACATAGCTTGATAATTATTTTACTAATAACATTTTTTTGTGTGCATGTTTCTTCTTAGTGTCCAATCTAGTGCTAGTGGAGTGGATGGATTATCAGCTGGTGTGCCCCTTCTTACTTCAGAAATGGCTTGATGATGAGCAAGGTGGCTGGATATTTTGCTCTGTGGGTGTAAAAAAATTGATTCTGGGATTTTGATGTGATTGTACATGTTGCTACAGGAGGAATTTCCCTCATGTATCAATCACTTAACTCTTCTTTGAGACCTTCTATTTCCTGTGGAATTGAGTGTTGACAATGTAGCAAGAAATTCCTAATTTAGTTTAATCCTTTGATTAAATTAGGAGAAAATGGAAATTCCACATCAGCAGACAACTTGAATGAGTTAACTAAGCTATTATCACTCATTTAGCTTAGTTAATTCGATTTGGAGGGAGAACTTGGATTGTGTATAATGATTCCTAAATTTTAGGAGCCTAGGTTGAGCTAATTTTAGTTTTAACAATTTAATTCAGTTAAATTGAGTTAAGGTCAGTTAAACTAGTTCCAACTATTGCAGGAACTAGTGGGAGGTGGGTGCATCTTCAGTGTTTAACCAGTTAACTGACCAATCAACCTAAATTAACTCATTCATGCATGAAATTCGAGTTACCCAGTTGAGATTGGAGTTCAAGGGCAGTGTACTGTCAGTTGTAGAATATTCCAAATTGTACATGTCATGCATGTAGTCAAAGGAAGGCATAAAAAAATTGCACAATTATCATTGAGGAATTTCCTAATTAATAGGGGCCTAATTCCTCAAGTAACAACATAAGGAAATAGGAGCTTGGAGGCTTGGAAAATTGGCTAAGTGCTGGAAAAATTCAGTCAGTTAGGCAGAGGATAAAAGATACTTGTGCAGGTTGAGCTCAAGGTTGAGCAGAGCATATTGTATTCATTCAGATTCTTTGGGTAATACAATACAGATAATGATGGGTTTTGAGCAGTTTCTTTCCCCTAGATATATTTCTTTTTATGTGTGTTGAATCCTGATGCATGTTATTGATTTTGCATTCTCGATCGTGAATTTAATTCCACAGATTGGTAGAGTAGATTTGAGTCTTATGTTTTAGTAAATTTCATGACTAGTTTGAATCTACAATTAAAATTCTACATGGTATAAGAGTTATATTCATAGTAGAGAAGATAATTCGAATTTGTCATTGCAGGAGGATTCGAGGTTGTAGATCAGGTTGCAGGATTTCTTCAAGACGAAGAAGATGAATTTCAATGGACTAAGGCTTGAGTATGCCATTGAGGGTAGCTCCAATTATATTGAATGTAGGGACCAAATGGAGGTACTACTGGAGGATAATGGGTTGAAGGAATACATTGATAATGATGTTACGAAACTAGCAGCAGTTGATGCTTAGAATCTAGCAGAATGGAATAAGTGTGCTTCTATGGAAAAGAGAATCATATTGGAGGGAGTTCGAGATCATACTGTCTCGAATTTGCATGAGAAAGAGACTCCATATGAATTGTGGCAAGCACTAATATATTTTTTCAAGAATAGTAGCGACCATAGGAAATTGGCGCTCAAGGACAAGCTTCGTAACATAAAGATGCAAAATAATGAATCAATTCCACAGAACCTGAGCAGGTTTACAGAGTGTCATGATGAACTTGGTGGGCTCGATTCTTCTTTTCTTGAAGAATATTTGGTAGCTATAGCCTTGTTGCATCTTCCCAAGAGCTGGGAAAGTTATCAAGATTCCATAAATGGTATAGAGAAACTACCAAAGTGGGAGTGGTTTTGGTACGATTTAGTGCAAGAAGAAAAAAGGTGGAGCAACAGAGATGGGACATCATCAAAGGTTGAGTATTAGGACAACTGTGCCTTGGCTATAAAGGAAAAGAAAGGGAAAGGGAATAAATCCTAATCCAAAGGACATTCTAGTCAAGGGGGCAAGAAAAAGAACTTGTTCAAAATCAAGTTCTTTCACTGTCATGAATTCAAGCACTCTGCCACAAAATTCCCACACAAGAAAACAAGCAAGAAGATCTTGGGAGGAGCAGTAGGTGAAGCTCTTTCTTCACAATTAGAGCTTGATTTTACCCTCATTGCATGCATTGAAAACACAATGATGGGAAGTGTTTGGTATCTCGACAACAGTGCCTCATTCCATATGACGTGGAATAGATATTTATTCAGTGACTTGGAGGAGAAAGACCTCCATATGCACATCAAGATGGGAGATGATGGGAGGTATAACATGACCAGTATTGGTACAATTAATTTTCAGAGGGAGTCTGGTTCCTCTCTCGGGCTCAAGGATGTGATGTTTGTTTTGGGTCTAAAGAAGAATTTGGTCTATGTCGTGGTATTGGAATACCGTGGCTAAAATGTGATATTCAACAAAGGAAAGGAATTCTTGAGGAACATTTCCACAAAAAAGTGAAGTGGATCAGGGTTTAAGTGAAGAACCTCTATAGGTTCGATGTGGCAGACTGTGTTTCTTTGAGCACAAAGGTAGAGAAATTGTAGAGCCGAGATGTCAATGAATTATGGAATAGAAGAATTAGCCATTTTAACCATGGAGCTTAGAAGATCATGCAACATATCACCACATGCCTCCCCAAATGAGCACTAGAGCAGCATAATTCATTCAAAGGGTTTACCTTGGGGAAGTACACAAAATCCACCTTCAATGATCGAGATAGCAAGGCACACACAATGCTTGAAAGGATCCACTTTGATGTTTGTGGATCTTTCTCGAAATGATCCACGACCAAGAACATTTATTATGTTATATTTATAGATGATTTCTCACGTAAGTGCTAGATTTTCTTCCCACAACAAATTTTTTGAATTTAAAGCACTTGTTGAGAAATAAACTGGCATGAGAGTGAAGGCTCTCAAGAGAAATAATGGTGGTGAATATGTGTCAAATGAGTTTAAAAATTTATGTGCAAAGGAAGGAATTCGATGAGAGTTGACAATACCCCATAACCCACAATAGAATGGGGTGGATGAGAGGAAGAACAAAATTATTGTGAGAGAAGCACGAGCGATGTTTCATGACCAGGGCCTACCTCTGCACTTCTGGGATGAAGCATGCAACACAACGATATGTGTGTAGAACATGAGTCTTCATCGCATTCTCGGGATGAGTACACCAAAAGAATATTTTTCAGGGAAGAAAGAAAATCTGTCACACTTCAGGATATTTGGATCATCAGTATATTTCCATGTTTCCAAGGATGCAAGGAAAAATAGAGACGACAGCCAAGTTGGGCATATTTTTGGCGTACACTGATGCACCTTACAACTATCAGGTCTACCTTCCATTTCTCAGGATGAATATTGTTCATAGATATGTGAAGTTCAATGAAGAGAAGGCAATGAAGTTTCCCCTTGAGAGGGAGATTCAGTTGCATGCAGATCAGGAGCTTTTGACTCCATAGGAATAACCTCAAGAAGATGTGGAGCAGCCACATCCATAGGAGTAGAGAGTGGATAAAACCACTCAAGCAGAGACATCCAGGGATGGAATGAAACATACTAGGGAAGATGATATAGTATTGTAGGATGCTAGAGAGAATGTGGGAGAACCCACATCATAGTGCAGACAGAGGAGGTCACTAGAATGACACATATGCTACATGGTCATGATGAGTGAGCTAGTAGAGATAGAACCAGCCGCATTCGAGGAAGAATTAGAGAAACCGGTATGGGTTGATGCTATGGTATAGGAATATGATTCCATTGTCAGAAACTATGTTCGGGAAATGGTCCCAAGCCCCAAAGACAAGTCAGTGGTGGATTTAAGATGGCTTTACAAGGTAAAGCATGAATCAGATAAAAGCATCGAGAAGCAGAAGGCTAGGTTTGTGGTCTGTTATAAATAACCACATGGTAAAATTGTCATCAATTTGGCCTTTATATGATATAATTGTGATTTGATTTAAGGTGTGAAATTGGTTTCATTTTGCCAATTTTGGCTAAATTAGCCAATTTGGATTGGTTTTGGCACCTTGCCCTTTTCATCAAAATTTATAAATATTTATTAGCCCTTAGGGCTAATCTCTAGACCAAGCACCAACAACACAACACCAAAAAAATATGAAATGAGGGGTTTTATCAATAGTCTTATAAAAAAAGTGAGCCCTCAGGTCTAATTTCTAGACAAAAGGGTTATTATACTTTTTTCAACAAAATAATAGCCCGAGGGCCAATCCTAGTGTCCAAGCACCAAACATCGAGCAGAGTCCACAAGGGGGACGAGCACATTGCTCATATTGAAAACACCATGTATACACTGGCATATATAAATGCCTTAACATCCATCTCCTGTGTGCATGTGGGATAAGTCCCCATGACACAAAAAAATAAAAAATAAAAAGGCTGAGATTACAGGTGTCAAGTGAGTTAACCTCAGCATGTGCAAACATCGATAGAGTTGAAGGACCTTCAGATATCGAGCTCAAAAATGAAAAATTGATTAATGGATATTTGTACCAGCAAGAGAGCCCGATTTTTCAGGTGTTGTCCATATGCCATAACTTGAGGACTGTGCAGATGTTAGGAATTCATAATCCAACCATCCAATCAATCACTCCATCAAATCGACGACCCACATCACTTTTTGCACCCCCCTATTCATTTGAATTTTATCGGAGGGGTGGGGGTTTTGGGGGGGGGGGTGGCGGGGGTTGTTCGAAAAGTGGTTTCATTCCCACTGGACCCACCTTACATGTCGACACAACGCTGTTTTGCACCCCCCCCCTCAATACCACAAACCATCTGGACCCCCCTCCAAAATCTGCCAAACTTCCCTCCTTTCCCACTCTCCTTCCTGTGCGCTCCCCTCCACTCTCATCTTGACACGTGGCATATTAAATGATTTTCTGGGGTGACCGTTAAAACTTATAATGGACCCGCGCGATTGGTGTTAAATCCTTCCCCGCATTTCCAGAGGGAAAGTTGAAGATTACCTCCAAATTTCCAGGCATGAAATCATCAAACTAAAGATCATATCCTCAATCCTGAAGCAAATTACAACAAAAAATTATGCAGTCAAATTATTAACATTCACACAGATGGCTGCATAAAAATTTAGAGTAGTAACTGGTTGCGGGAAATTTGGGTGAGAGTTTAATGATTTCAAAAATAGTCATAGTATGAGGTGGAAATCTTTGAGGTTAGAGACAAATTAAGAAGATCATCCATCCAGAAGAAAAATGCAGGAATTTAACGGTCATATAGATAGAATCCATGAAACTTGGTAACATTTGGAAGAGTTTCCAAAGAAAGTACCACATTAGCTCCAACATTCTAGATTATAAGGATAAACTTCAACAACCTCCAACAGTTCAAGATACCTGGTGTGTTTTTTCCAAATTTCTGGCAACTTGTTTTCTATTTTTAGCTTGTGGGTTAGATTTGTATCTGAGAATATAGGATCAGTAGAAGTCAATAGACTTCTAAGCCAAGTAAAAGTCTTCTACTTCAACCAGTTTGAAAACTTTCAACCTTCTTCAACTTTCTCCAGATCAGATTTTCTAGATTTCAGTAACATGCTTCTTGTAGCTTAATTAGTCTAGAACGTCTTTAGGTGGAGCAAGCTCATAGAGCTCTCACGTAATAGTTGTTAGGATAGTTGTCAGATTAGGATTTAGTTGTCAATTTGTATTAGGAGAGGAAGGCCTACGAGCCTCTTTTATATATATCAGTGTTATTAGATTTAAAATGGGGCTGACTCTTTTGAAAGGAGGCCTTTGGTACTGTATATTCAGACTTGCTTATCTCTTTGAAGTTAATATAAAAAAATTTCGTTTCTGGACCTGAGATTCATTACAACATTATTGTTTAGTATGTGTTCCTCTTTTCAAAATTCATGACTATTTTTTTTCTGCTGGTATACTCTGTATTTTAGTGAAGGAATTCATCCATTATAGATGCTCCTTTTATTATGATTATACATATTATGTATCTACAAATTACAGGTACAAAATTCATCTCTTCTTGATGATCTGTTCTAGTGGTTTCCATTTTGTACTTCCTTCTAAAACTGTGTTAAGAGATTCATCCTCAATAGATGCCTCTTGTGCAATGGGATTTCCTTTATTTCAAACTATCATTTCATTATCTTTATTTTCTAAACAATATGCTTACCTTGCCATCAAGTTTTAGAAATAATATAGCTAGTTATTAGCTATAACCCATTGAGATTCAAGTTTTGACTCCATTTCCAAATGGTATATTTTTAAGCTTGTCCAACCAACCTTCTTAAATAAAACTTTTTTTGTTTACATATCTGGCCACTATGTTTAAATCCAAGTTGTTATAGTAGTGATCTTGGGTAGCATACTTGCTGAGGGAGCCGCCTCTGGTTGAAAGGGCCAACTTTCAGCCGAAATATTGGTCTGAAATGGTTACCTTGGGAAATACTTTGACACAACCCAAAGTAGATTTCTAAGTGATAACATGGTCAAAGGGTACTCTCAGGTAGAAGGGATTGAATATGAAGAAATATTTTCCCCTGTAGCAAGGTACTCTTCCATAAGATCAATTATCTCTCTAGCTACACAAATGGGGTGGAAAATTCACTAGAGGGATGTGAAGACAAAATTCCTCAATGGAGTGATTGAGGAGGAGGTATACATTGAACACCCAAAGGTTTTGAGACCTTCGACAGAGATTCACATGTGTATCGACTCAAGCAAGTGTTGTATGGGATGAAGCAAGCACTCTGTGCTTGATACACCAAGATCGATAAGTACCTCACTAGATTGGGCTTCACAAAAAAGTGAAGCAAATGCAAATGGTAGAAGGTAAATTGTTGATTATAGTCTTATATCTTGATTACTTCATTTTTACTAGTGATGAAAAAATTATTAGGTCTTTCAAGGAGGACCTTCCAAGAGATTTCAAAATGAAAGACATGAGGTTGATGAAATATTTCCTTGGTTTGAAAGTATGGAAGAGAGAAGGGGATATGTTTGTCTCTAAGGCAAGTATGCCAACAAGATACTTTAGAAGTTCCACATGGATAGATGCAAACCCATGGAAACTCCTCTAGTGACCAAATAGAGGAAAGAGGATGCCACTTTAGGTGAGGAAGTGGATGATACCGTATACAAGAAGTGAGTGGGTTTTCTCATGTATTTGGTGAACACACGAGCATACATGTGTTATGCAGTCAATCGACTGAGCCAAGGCATGGTTCAAATGACCAAGTTATTTTGGAGGGCTGCTAAACATGTACTACGGTACCTTAGAGGCACCACTAAGCTTGGAATTTGGTACAAAAAGATAAAGGAAGTGAAGTTGCAAGGCTTTACAAATGTAGATTAGGTGGGAATTTCATTAGATGGGAAGAGAACTTCATGATGAATTTTCAATCTTGGGTCAACGACAGTTTCATGGTACAATAGGAAGCAAAGATTAGTTGCACTCAGCTCATCAGAACATGAGTACATGGCTATTAGTAAAGAAACTTGTGAAGCTATATAGATGAGAAAGATACTATCATTCACTGTGACAATAATAGTTGTATCAAACTCTACGAGAATCCAATTTTTTGCGATCAATCCAAGCACATTGATATTCGGTACCACCATCTATGAGATTGTGTGCAGAGGTTGATCATGTTGTTGCAGTACATTCCGACAAAGGAACATGATGCAGATATTTTGACAAAGGCCTTCTCTAGAGGAAAAATTGAGTTCCATAGAAGTAGAATTTGGATATATGATAATCCCTTTCTTGTTGAGCAACAATAAATTCCTAATTTAATTTTTTCTTTGATTAAATGAGGAGAAAAATGAAATTCCACATCAAAAAATAACTTGAATGAGTTAACTGAGTTATTATCACTTATTTAGCTTAGTTAATTCGATTTGGAGGGAAAACTTGAGTTGTGTACAATTATTCATTAATTTTAGGATCACAGGTTGAGTTAATTTCAATTGTAACAACTTGATTAAATTAAATTGAGTTAAGGTCAGTTAAAATAGTTCCAAATGTTGGAGGAACTAGTGGGAGATCTAGCAGTGGGGTGCATCTTTAGTTTTTAACTAGTTAATTGATCAATCAACCTAAATTAGCATGCATGAAATTCGAGTTACCCAGTTGAGATTGGAGTTCAAGGGAAGTCTACTAACAGTTGTAAAATATTCCAAATTTTACAGGTCAGGCATGCAGTCAAAGGAAGGCCTAAAGTATTTGCAAAATTATCATTGAGGAATTTCGTAATTAATAAGAGCTTAATTCCTCAAGGATAAGTGCAAGGAAATAAGAGCTTGGAGGCTTGTAAAATTCGCTAACTGTTGGCCAAAGTCAGTCGGTCAAGCAGAGGAATAAGATACTTGTGCAGGTTGAGCTCAAGTTTGAGCAGAGGATATTGTATTCATCCATATTGTTTGATTAATGAAAGACATATAGTAAGGGGTTTTAAGAAGTTGATTTCCCCTAGATATATCGATGTGTATGTGTGTTGAATATTGATGCATGTTATTGATTTGTGTTCTCAATCGTGAATTTATTTCCCGAAATTGGTAGAGTAGATTTGAGTCTTATGTTTTAGTAAATTTCATGAGAAGTTTGAATCTACAATTAAAATTCTACATTGAGGTCAAGTTATAAAAGTTACAAGGACAAGACTAAAATCATCATGAGATGGTTTAGGTGGTGGAAAAATTTAAAACAGGGCTTTTTGAGTTTTTATTTATTTATTTATTTATTGTTTTATGTAAAACAGAGTGGGATTTGAAGATGAATTTTGTTTAGGTGGAGTGGATGGGTGATGAAACTGATGTTGGGGGACCTCTCTCATCCTTCCTTAAAGAATACATGACCTTTTTACTCCTTATTCCAGCCAAATCTACCTCCTATAGCATTTTGGGCCCCTCCTGTAGCATTTCAGGACAATCATGTAGAACCTCATAAAGGAGGGAAAAAATGATTCTATTGTTGGATAGATGATGTATGGAGGTTGGTAAGTGAGTGAAGAGGGTGAAAATGCAAGGGATGGATGGAAAAATGAAGGAATGATCCTATAGAATCAGTTCTGTAGGCATGGTTCTGTGGACTATCTAGAGTCCTACAAAATAGAGATGTTATAAATTGGTGTAAGTGCTCCTTCCTTATGTTTTTTCCTTTCCTTTTTTTTGAGACGCAGGTTGCCTCTGCAGAGGTTTTCAACCTACATGCCTGCCCTAGGTGCCTCAAAGGAGGTTTTCACCTAGGGATATTTTCATCTTTTAGTTTTTTTTTCTCTTGGGCTACCTTAGATAGGTTTTCAACCCTAGAGTTGGCATTAGGTGCCTCATAGAGGTTTTCACCTATGCATTTTATTTATTTTAATCTCTCTTTTTTTTTTAATAAGCTGTGTGGATTGAGGATTGTTAGCCTCCTAATCATATTCAATTCCCTACTAATTGAAATAATAAGGTCTTACTTGGACAAAGTTGTTTTATACAACTTCAACCTATACCCATTGAAAAGTAAGGAAATCCCTTCCTCATCAATTGTTTTGATTTAGATAGACTCATTCTCATGAAATTTCTCTACTAGATAGGGAGCCAACCATCTTATCATTAACTTTCCCTTGAAATTCTTGAATCTGGAGTCATATAGCATGGCCCAATCTCATTCTTAAAATGTCTTCTCCATGATGTGTTTTTCGTTCCAAATCTTCCTTTGTAGTTGGATTACCTTAGTGTGGAGGAGAGATTGCAGCCTAAATTCATATAGACCATTGAGTTGGAGTAGCCTCTCCTGTTGTTCTATGGTGAGATCCAAGTCTAACTGAGATACCATCCTCAAGGTGTTATATTCAAATTCAATAGAAAAAATGGCCTTCTTCCCATATACTAGCTCAAATGGGGTGAATCCAGTGGTGGCCTTACAAGTGGTGTTGTAGGCTCAAGTGGCTTCCACAATTCTGTCTGCTCAATATTTTATACTGTTGCTAACAACCTTGGTAAGAATGTTCCCAAGTGCTCTATTTTTTAATTCCACCCGCCCATTTTCTTGAGGGTGATAGGCAGTGGATGTCCTGTTCTTGATGTGGTGTTGCTTCATGATATCTCCAATCATATTTGATGTAAATTGTGCTCCTTGATCAATGACTAAATCCCTTGGAAAACCAAAACTATAGAAGATGTTCTCCCTCATAAATTCAACCACCTTTTTCTCATTTGATGCCTTTTCTGCCTTTGTTTCAACCCATTTGGTCATGTAATCAGTGCGCATAATGATATAATTTTTCTATCTCGATGGGGGATCAATAGGTCCAATGAAATCCATGCACTCTTTTCAAATGACTCTAGATTCACTTGAGGTTGTAAAGGAATTTCATCCTTGGGTTTGGGATTACCCATCCTTTGGCACTAATCACACTTGGTGGTGTACCTCCTTGCATCTTGATGTAAAGTGCCCCAATAGTAATTTGATTGTAGAACTTTGAAGGTTGTCCTCATAGTAGAAAAGTGGCCCCCACAGGGTCCATCATGGCATGTTGAGAGGATTTCAAAGACTTCCTCTTCCCTCCGATCTTATATCCTCACGATCTGATCTGACCCTAATCTGAAAAGATTCCCCCCAATCCAAGTGAATGGGGCACTCTTCCTAACAATATTGCTTTTCTTCTTGGAGGATATATTAGGAGGGAGCCTCCCAACAACCACGTAGTTTGCTATATCATCAAACTAAGGAGAACACACCAAGATGGAAAAGAGATGTTCATATGGAAGTTTATCATCTATCATTGCTTCCTTATCTGCAGGTAGGGTTAGTCTTGACAAGAAATATGAAACCACATTCTCTTTGCCTAGTTTATCAATAATAGTCAAATAAAATTGTCGCAATAATAACAACCATATAATTATCCTAGCATTAACATCGGGTTTATTCATTAAATACTTAATGGATGCATGATCAGTGTGAACCAAAGTTTGATAACAAGTGATATATTTCCTAATATTGTTCAAATAATCTACCAAAACCAAGAGTTCCTTTTCAGTGATAGTATAATTTAAATCAACCTTAGAAAGGTTCTTACTGATGAAATATATGGCATAAAATAATTTGTCTTCCACTTTTCCTAAGGAATACCCTAAAACTTTGTTTGATACATATATGTGTATATGGAAAGATAATGCCCAATTGAAACCCCTAAGGATGGGTGTAGTGATCAAATTTTCTTTCAGTACTTCGAAGGCCTCTTAACAATTGTTTTTCTAACAAAAACCATAAACTTTAGCTAGCAATCCAAACAAGGGTGAAGTTAGTTTACTAAAATCTAGAATGAACCTTCTATAATACCCAACTAATCCAAGGAAAATCCTGAGAACTCTTTGTTTTTGAGGGATGGGGACCCTTTTGATGTTGGAAATTTTGTTTGGGTCAACATGTATCCCTTCCTTGGATATAGAATGCCCAAGGACAATCCCTCCATTCCTAAAAAAACACATTTCTCAAGGCTTAATAAAAGATTCATTTCAATACATTTCTTTAAGAATTTGAACATATTAGAAATATCTTCCTGGAATTCACATACATAAGGAGTGAAATCATCCATGTATATCTCAATAGAGTCATGAAAAATTTCATCAAAGATACTTAGAACTACCATTTGGAAAGTGGCAAGGTAATTGCAAAAACTGAATGGAAGGAATCTTAGGAAAAAGAACCCTAAGGACATGTAAATTGTTGGAAATACTGAGAGGGGGGTGGAATCAGTATTACTTTCAATTAGAATTATTATTAATCTTTCAGATCATTAGTTAATCTTCAATTATTATCAGTTTTTGTACAATGATAGCAGTAAACAAAAAGAACACAAATGCACACAATTTTTAAGGTGAAAACTCCCTCCGGGACAAAAAACACCTGAATTATTTTCTAATAATTGTTTAATATTAAAATCCAATTGAAAAGAAAGCTCCAACTTCTTAGAATCTAGAAAATCATTCTTCTCCAGCTTCGACTGGATGGATGCTCCAATGCCCGAGATTCTTCAGTAGTCAACTGGATGGATGCTCCAATGCCCGAGATTCTTCAGTAGTCAATTGGACAGATGCCCCAAAACTCAATGATCTACAAATCACCCTACCACCACCATACCACCATGAAGTTTTCACAAGCTTGAACCTATTGGTGACTTCATGCACTAGCCTAGCACCACCCTACCACCCTATAGAAGAATAAAATAAGAAAGGACTCCCGTGCTAGGGAAAATGGTCCACTTTACAATGATATAGAATGATGTAGAAGAAGAAGACACACTAGACCATAACCCCAACTATGACATAAATACTTAATGATAATCCTAGACCTCCCGACACTGCCTCTTCAATTCTTGGCAGATAGACACTTGTACAAATTTTACAATGACTCAGTACAATGATACCTTTACAATGACTGTATGTAGTGCTGCCCATATGAAGACTTCATGTGGTGAACTTCTTGCTATTGTTTTGCACCTTGATTACTACTCTTGTCATGCTACCCTTTCTCACACTTCAGAACATTAGATCATGCATTGAGTCTTATCCTGATGAATATATAATACCTACAAAAATTATTCAAAGAAATACCCATGACATGATAATAAAAAAACTTACCTCATCCTGTAGAGCATATGTCAGTGCTAAAAAGAAAAGAAAAAATTTGAATATAAATAACCTAATGCAATTAAGATATGAAAATGCATATATAAAATATACTTACCTAGAGCTTACCTCTACTGCACCTTGATTTGCTTTGCTGCCCTAGAAAGTCTGGTCCTTTGCCACCCTTGACAACACATGATCTAGCTTTTTCTTGCCTTCTAGGAGCTCGATATTGAATCTGTGTATCTTTGTTATTTTAGATCCCAAATATGTGATTTTCGGTCTTGTAGTATTCCTCTAAGTCTTCTTTCCAATTCTACAAGTTTGATCCAATTTGGATTCTTCAAGGAAAATTTATACCCAATCTCTCACAATGACCTAATTATGAACTATTTCAGTAGAGCAAACTTGTACGACGTCACTGTTTCCTCATTCTATTCTGAAATTGATACACATAAAAATAATGTCCATGCACTATCCGAAAATTTTTACATAATTCCAATCCAATACTTAGAGAGAGAGTTATGACGATTTTTCCAGGGTCACCTCTTTGAGATGAAGTTTAGGATCTTGCAAAAACCCTAAATTCCATAGATCATATCTCCGAAAATATTCCGCACCATGATCTGAAATTTTTACACGAGCTTCCTCAATATTTTAGCTTCGCCTCATTAAAATTTCAGCTTATTAACATTTGAATAAAAACATATATAGTGAAAATTACACAATGACCTTTTTCAAGTAGAGAAATCCCCTACATGAGGAGGATATGAGGATCACAATTTATATAAATGCTAAGGTTGAGAGGGTCTTCAACAAGTGAACGTGGCAGGGATTTTAGGATCTTAGAAATTATTAATTATTGACTGTACAATGACCATAACCAATTATTAGTGTCATGCCACAAGGGCCATGTGTAATATCCCAAATCAGGAAAATGCTACAACAATGAGAATATCTCAAGATATTCTAAAGTTGGAGCTCCAGCAATAAGCAAACACAACAATGGAGTAGAAGTAACACTCAACTCATAAAAATGTGAGAGAAATCCATAGCCATCTCATTAAATAATAGCAGCAACAAATGAATACAAGATCTTGAGGAGAAAGGTTACTCAAGATAGGCAATGCTCAGCCTCATGAAACAAGTACAAGAAACATGATAAAACCATTGCTACACATGTATGCCCAAGCTATGACAGTGCAGTTTTATAGAGCAACTGCATGCTACATATGTCAAATACATGGATGTACAATTATATGGCCCAATACAACATTGGGAGTGAAGATATCAGCTCCCAAAGACTACCTCCTATCAATCCTGGAAGGATTGGCTATAAAATACAAAATCTCCAAAATGCCAGAGTTGCTAGGTAGCAGCAGCAACTCAGAAATAGAACTGGATGGAGATGGCCATAGATGATGCCAAAACTAAATATGCCTCCTCTAATGGATCTTTAGAATGAAAGGCTGATCCCTTCACCAAAGATCTCACCCTCCAACAATCTATAAGAGCTCCTATGCAAATATTCCACTAAGAATAACGTAGTCACTAGATGGAACTGTGCTGTAGGGCTAGGGAATGAGTTGGAATTGATGCCAAAGTCTGCAATAAGCTCCGGAATGCCTCCAATATGATCTTCCAAGGGAAAGAGAGACTCTCGCTCTGAAAAATAGCTGATGGAGGTGGTGTAGTGAACCCTCACTGCAACACCCAGCAACACAACATTATCCTGCTGTAGAAATAACTTTGTCTTGGTGGAGAATGCTTGGCCTCAAGCCTGGATGTGAGGAAAATCAGTGTAATCCATCAAGAGGGCTCTCAAGAAAGAGAAGGAATCCTAAACAGGAATTCCCCCGGCAACTCTTGCTAAACAGCAAAGAATGCACAATTGTTTGAATAGACAATGAGATGAATAATACAAAAGCATGAGAAATAATGGCTGCCTTGCCCTCCTTTTAAACAAGTGAAAGGCCCTCTCCATGGGTCCCACTCCTCTTAGGGTTTCCTCCCCCAAATAACTCTCTTCCCATTCATATTGCGTTGTTTCTCTAAGTTCTCTCCACCTCTTATCCCAGCACTATTGACTTGGTCAAACTTGACCTTGTCCACTTGCAAATAACCCTGTTCACACATGAGGGTGTGAAAACTAGCTCCAATGATGATCCCATTTCATACTATGATGGATTTTATTGAGATTATCACTATGCACGGGGCTCCTTACCCATTTATTCTCCTCCTAGGTGAAATCAGTAAAAATTAATATTCCAAATTATTGTAGGAAAATTTTGGAATATTACAGTCCTCCCCTCCCAAATGTTGCTTGTCCTCAAGAAATTACAAGGACATAAATGGAAAGCCTCCTCTCAAGTTATGGAGTCTATGATGTGTTGAGGAACATATTCCTCATGTGGATCCTCCATCCCCCAAGCAATCATCCATGCAAAATGAGTTACCTCCCAACATGGCAACTCCTGAAAGACGTCTTCCACCTCTGGCTCCGGCAATGTAGGTGGGATGAAAATCTGATCCTGGTAGAAAAAATAGCCTACCCCACGCTGTCCTCCTCTCCACTTAGGATAAGTGTAGAGTGTATGCTGATCCTGGGCTGAAATGATATTGCCCTCAAATGGAAAGATGGAGATTAGATCTCCAAGGATCTCTCCTCCAACGCTGCAAATCATGCTGGCCCAAGTATCTCCATATATGATGAGTTGGAAGTCATCATCATATGGCGTCTCCTCCATCATATGGCTCACATCACGAAGTGACAAATTTTTTATTAAGGTAATCATATCATGTCCCGTGTTCCCCTTAGAACATGTAGTGCAAAAAGTGTGAGGAATTTCTTCCTCAAAGGACACATTCACCCAATGTGTCTCTCTCCCAAACACGCTCCCAAGAAAATCATTAGCAATACCAACCAAGGGAACCACAAGGAGAATCATGCTGGCTTCCATGTGAAGTATGGGAGAAGGACAATGGTCCCTCAAATGTAGCCAGCGCAGTTTGACTCTCAACTGCCATAGAAAATGAAATGAGGGGTGGCCTTCCCACCATTTTCTTGTTGCCCCAATCTCCTGGAGAAAGTGAATGATGTAGTGTGAAATGTGAGTATGTTCTCCATAAGAAATATCCTCCCCATATCCTCTTAGGGAGTGATCATCCATAATGGCCTCATGTAGACCACCAAATCTAGAAGGAATAATATCCCTCTTTTGAGAAAATCCCTGCACATATATGGTTAAGAGATGCATATATATAGACAAATCATTGTGAAAATCAACAACACTCTTACCATATGTTTTTCTCATATAAATGGAGTGGTTCATAGATGAGTCTCCCCTCATCCTCCAAGGGAAAAGAGTTGGTTGTGCTAACTCTTCCATCTCCTTATGATCCATGGAGTGCCTCCTCAAGTTCTTCAAGTGGTTCCTCCCACAAGAATAAAAGAAATGTAATGTGGCATTCATGGTCAGCCCATGGTTCCTCCCGAAATGTACAAAATCTATAGTAGGGATAATCATGCTCCCAATGGGTATCCTCAGTCTCAAGCCCACTCTCCAATCAAAGCCCCCCATGAACATAGAGATACCAGCAATACATGGAAGCAAAAACCAATAGAAAAAATTTGTCACATGACAACCGGAAAGTGGATCAAGGTCCCATACAAGGAAACAGCGCAGTGCATCCCTTGCCTAGATCAAACCAAACAAAAACAAGTGTTCTTCCAGCCACTTGTTTTCCGCCACAATCATTTTACAAAATATAAGCATGAAGGTACAAAAGGGTGTCAATGGTGCACACCAAAAGTCATGTGGCTTTCCCCACAAACCACCAATGAGATAGCCAATCTCAATGCTACAAATGGCCTCAAGTACATCATTATACAATATGCAAGAAGGAATAATCCTCCTTGGTACATCATTCTACTCATAAAAAGAAAAGAAGTACAAAACATAAGGTGAAATTGTACATTCTCCATTATGTACTCAAAGACTTCAACTGAAATGGCTCAACTGAAAATGCTCCCTTGCTCCCAATGAGTAGGAAGGTGGTTGTGAAATCTTCTCCATCATCATCTGGGCTTTGCATCTCTCCATATGCTGAAATACGTCTTGCTGAATGCCCTCCTAAATGAACTCCTTTTCCAAGGAAATATATGCATCAAAATTCATGGAAAATAAGTCCTCATGTGCTGCATGCAACAAATTCTCCTTGAGACTAGAATCTCTAGGCAAGAAGACTCTACCATGTGAATAGATGACCATATCATCTACCATGTATCTGTCATCTCTATCCGGGTCATCAAGAATCATGCATGCATCAAGATCCTTGGAGTACTCTACCAAGAGATGAGATCTCCAGTAAGGATCAATCCTCCTAAGAGATAGCACTGGTGATCTGGCATGTGAAGCTCTCCTGCTGCTGCTGTCTGCTACTTTGACATCCCCCATGACAAAATTCTCCTCCAAAATATCCACCTCTCCAAAATCCAAGAGTGGTGAATCCAAAGACAAAATTTCCCTCATCAATGATAGATCTGGTGGCCTCCCTGGTGGAATGCCTCTATGCAGGGAGACATCAATGTCAAGAGTGGACTGTACATATGGTTGGGCAGCCTTGCCCTTGATCTCACAACAAAATATGGTATGCCTCCTCTTTTCACTAGCTCTCTAAAATAGAGAAGGGTGTGTGCCTCTCATCACCTGATGCTGCTCTTCCTCCCTTCCTTCTCCTTCCAGCTGCAATGCTGCACAATCATGCTGCTCATTGATTGTGCTTGGGCCTCCATGTATGAGATCCTGGGGACTTCCTTGAAAAGGTTCAAGAATCCCTCTAGTTGGAGCAAGAGCTCCTCCTTCCTCTGCATGAGGTGCTAGATCAACTCTAGAAATGATAGTGTTGTTGCCCTCAGCCTCCTCAACATGAGTGGGCAACCCTCCAATGATTTGATCCTCTTTTGGAAAAGGGATCTCTTTGCCTCCTTGTGCCAAAATACAAGATGAAGGTCTTGCCTCCAATAAAGTATCATGCAAAATATCAGCCTTCTTTATGGTTTTCTGGAGTGATTATGAGTCCATGGTTTTCTCCATCACATGCAAGGGTTTTGTTTGTTTAGATGTGTTTGTTTCCTCCACATGTGTTTCATAATTATTCCTACCAAATATTTCCATGAAAGTTCTAACGAACATTGCATAGGAAGAGGTATTTGCATTCTTCAAAGTAAATGACTCAAATAACCACCATGCATATACCTTACCTACAAAGTGCAGCACTGCTACTCTGATGGCTTCATCTTCGGAAATCTGATGCTGCTGCAAAAAGGTGTCTAGCTCTTCTATCCAAGCCATGGATGAACACGTAGGGGAACCATCAAAGATAAATAGAAGATATCTATCCTCATTATGATGCTTGATCCTCCTCAACATAATCTTGCAAAACTCCAGAAAAGTAATATGATCTCTAAACTTCTGAGTTTGAGATTCATACTCATGCAAGAAACCACTAAGAGTTCCTCTCTTCGGCATTCCTCCTTTTTCTTCTCCTCCTATGGCAAAGCTGGCCATGTGACTGTGCTATACCTTATAGGGTGTGGCTGCATGCTCACACTTCCCATCAGAAAAACTAGATTGACTCAGTTTCAAACCCTCTTGGAGATCCGGTACATATCTCCCTCCTTATCTTCTCAAATTCTTCATAAATGCTCTGTACAGATCTTGGAAGAAGCTTTGTAAGCTTATCTCCCTTTTTCTCTCCACAAAATGGAGTCTTCATCTTCTCTCTCCTTGATAGCATGATGGCTGAGATCCACCGGCTGAGCCAGAGATCATGCTTTGATACCACTGTAATATCCCAAATCAGGAAAATGCTACAACAATGAGAATATCTCAAGATATTCTAAAGTTGGAGCTCCAGCAATAAGCAAACACAACAATGGAGTAGCAGTAACACTCAAATCATAAAAATGTGAGAGAAATCCATAGCCATCTCATTAAATAATAGTAGCAACAAATGAATACAAAATCTTGAGGAGAAAGGTTACTCAAGATAGGCAATGCTCAACCTCAAGAAACAAGTACAAGAAACATGATAAAACCACTGCTACCCGTGTATGCCCAAGCTATGCCAACGAAATTTTATAGAGAAACTGCATGGTACATATGTCAAATACATGGATGTAAAACTATATGGCCCAATACAACATTGGGAGTGAATATCTCAGCTCCCAAAGACTACCTCCTATCAATATTGGAAGGATTGGTTATAAAATACAAAATCTGCAAAATGCCGGAGTTGCTGGGTAGCAGCAACAAATCAGAAATAGAACTGGATGGAGATGGATGTATATGATTCCAAAACTGAATATGCCTCCTCCAATGGATCTTTAGAATCAAAGGCTGATCCCTTCACCAAAGATCTCACCCTCCAACAATTTGCAAGAGCCCCTCTGCAAATACTCCACTAAGAATAACGCAGTCACTGGATGGAACTGCAACGTAGGGCTAGGGAATGAGTTGGCCTTGATGCCAAAGTCTGCAATAAGCTCCAGAATGCCTCCAATATGATCTCCCAAGGGAAAGAGAGACTCTCCCTCCGAAAAATAGTTGATGGAGGTGGTGTAGTGAACCCTCACTGCAACACCCAGCAACACAACATTATCCTGCTACAGAAATAACGCTGTCTTGGTGGAGGATGCTTGGCCTCAAGCCTGGATGTGAGGAAAATTAGTGAAATTCCTCAAGAGGCCTCTCAAGAAGGAGAAGGTATCCTAAACAAGAATTCCCCCCCGAAACTCTTGCTAAACATCAAAGAATGCACAATTGTCTGAATAGACAATGAGATGAATAATACAAAAGCATGAAAAACAATGGCTACCTTGCCCTCATTTTAAACAAGTGAAAGCCCCTCTCCATGGGTCCCACTCCTTTTAGGGTTTCCTCCACCAAATAACTCTCTTCCCATTCATACTGCGCTATTTCTCTAAGTTCTCTCCACCTCTTGTCCCAGCACTGTTGACTTGGTCAAACTTGACCTTGTCCACTTGCAAATAACCCCGTTCACACATGAAGGTGTGAAAACCAGCTCCAATGATGATCCCCTTTCATAATATGATGGATTTTATTGAGATTATCACTATGCATGGGCCTCCTTACCCATTTATGCTCCTCCTAGGTGAAATCAGTAAAAATTAATATTCCAAATTATTGTAGGAAAATTTTGGAATATTACACCATGGGGTTTTATCCCATTAACTCGGGTTACTAACTTCAAACATGAATATTCTCAAAATGTGAAGAATTATGTGGAATTCCATATAAAAATGGAAACATCTCATCAAGTAGAAACCATAAAATATCCTTGACTTGGAATATAGTAATTTGGTAGGTAAATATTCCCATGCAAGATCGGGGTAGCCCCTGGTGTTGCTTGGGTTGACATCAATGACAACCACTGATAAAAAATCTCCCCCTTTGGCATTGATGGAAACACAAGTACTCCCCCTGCGATCATGACACCTCTTCCTATAACATTATCTCTCCCTTTGACACCAATGGCAAAGGGAAACTCCCCCTAACATACAACCATCCTGCGGACTTGTACACACTTCCACTCCCCCTTTATATTCTGAATAAGGAAAATCTAATGAGAACTTGGGAGAATCCAAATCTTCTAGTGAAGATATTCAAATGATTCACGAGGTAAAGGTTTAGTGAAGATATCAACGATTTGTTCTTTTGTACAAACATATTCAAGTTTGATATTATTTTCAACGACTTGTTCTCTAACAAAATGATATTTTATCAGAATGTGTTTTGTTTTTGAATGCATGACAAGATTCTTGGAGATGTTGATGTCACTGATTTTATCATAGAATATGGGAATAGGCCCACTCAATTTTACTTGAAGATCTTGCTAAGTTTTTTTCATCCAAAGGACTTGAGTACAACAAGTTGTCGCTGCAATGTATTCTTCTTCCGTTGTAGATAACGAGATTGAGGTTTTCTTTTTTCTCAACCATGATACGAGACAATCAACTAGATAGAATGTTGCTCCACTAGTATTCTTAAGATCATTAATGCTTTTTGCCTAATATGCATCTGTAAAGGCTTGAATAATGAGATCATTACCCTTGGGATACCACAATACATATTCTGTTGTGCCCTTTAGATATCGAAGAATTATTTTGATGCCAATAATATGTGATTCTTTTGGTGCTGCTTGGAATCTTGCTGCTTGCATAACATCTGGCTGAGAGGCTGTTACATATAGAAGACTACTAATCATAGATCTGTACAACTCTGATCCACATCCTTATATGAGTCGTCTATGCTCAATCTGCAACATGTTACCATCGGAGTAAGGACAGGTTTGAAATCTTCCATTTTGAATTTATTGAGCATTTCCGTGATGTACTTGGAGGCTTGACATATAAATATTCCTTTCTCTTATTGAGATATTTGAAGCCCTAAGAATAATGTCATCTCACAAAGAAAATACATCTCGAACTCACTTTCCATATTTGTAGCAAAGTTCTTACTTAGTTGATCATCATTGCTACCAAATATTATATCATCCACATATACCTCAACGATTGTTAAATTATCTTTATCTATTTGTACATAAAGATTGCTATCAGCAGTACCTTTCTTGAACCCTTATTTATGTAGATATCCATCAAGATGAGCATATGATGAGCATACCATGCTCTGGGAGCCTACTTGAGACCATATAGATCCTTCTTTAACCTGCAAACATAGTCTTATTTTTCTGATAGTAGAAAAACTTTAGGTTGTTCGATGTAAACTTATTCTTCTAATTCACCATTCAAAAATGCTGACTTAACATCCATTTGATAGAATTTTATTTTTCTTGAACATGCATAGGCGAGAAACATTTGAACGGCTTCCATTCTGGAAACTGGTGCAAATGTTTCATTGAAATCAATTAATTCCACTATCTTGCTTTGTTTCTGGTAACCTGTCAATCTTCATTCAATTTGTTCCTGAACACCCATTTAGTCCCATTGACATTTTTATCTTTTGGTCGTGGAACTAATTCCCAGGTGTTATTCTTCTCAATTTGATCCAATTCTTTATTCATAGCTGCTACCCAATGTTCATTCTGGTTGGCTTCCTCAAAAATACTGGGCTCAAAGGTTGCTAGAAAAACAATGTGAGCTTGTTGTGATGAACGAAGCCGTCGACCTTCATTTATGTCACCAATGATTTGATTTGATGGATTGTTCTTTTGAATCCATTCTTTTGTTCTCTTTGGAGGAGATTCTTTTTGTTGTTCCGATATATCTTGATGATCATTATTTACTTCTTCCTGGTTGATAGGTGCTTCTTGTTCTAGAATTTTATCTGTGTCTTTTTTAGTCTCTGTCTCAAGTTTCAAAGATTCTAGATCCTCATCATTATTCGTTAGAACACCATCTTCGTCAAATGTAACATTTATGCTCTCCACTCTCTATTTTCATCTTAGATTATAACATTTATAGGAATTTCTTTTGTGTGAGTAACCAGCAAAGATACTTTCATCAACACATGAATCAAACTTACTCAAATTTTGATCTTCTCTTTTGATATAACATTTTCTTCTGAAGATTCTGAAATATTTTACATTATCCAGTTTTCCTTTCCATAATTCATATGGGGTCTTGTTGCAATTATTTCTGAGAAGACTTTGGTTGATAATTAAGACTTCCGTATGAATTGCTTGAACCCATAATTTTTCATCCCATTTTGAGTCCTTCAACATTGTTCTACCCATTTCCTGTATGGTTATGCTCTTTCTTTCAACAACTTCATTTTGCTGAGGTGTTCGTGTTGTTGAAAATTGTTTTTTTAGTCCATTTTCATCACAATATTGCTGAAATAATTTGGAAGTGAATTCTCTGTCATTATCTGATCTTAGAAATTTTATTTTCAAATCAATTTCATTTTTGAACAACTCCTTGTAGATCTTAAAACACTCAAATACTTCAGATTTTTTTTTTAGGAAACTGACGGCCCATCTTGGTATAGTCAGCTATAATTAACATGAAATATAATTCTCCATCTAAGACTTTTTTTCTTGTTATCTCTCTAGTAAATTCTTAAGTTGTGGGATTTTGGTTTTTAGTCAAAGAATACTAGAGGTAACCACAAACCTATTTCAAACTCTAGGATCTAGCCTTCCTAGGGTTCAGAGAGGGCTCTGTCTTTCAAGTTTAACTTTGTTTTAATTTTTGAATATTATGCTAGCTATGAAAGTGAACTTTGATTTGGTTTTGTTGGATTTGGTGGGAAAATTTTAATTGGAGGGTAGATATAGGGAAATATACTTGTCCATTGGGCTATGGAGTCTAAGTCAAGCTAACATAATTAGGATAAGAAACCTACTTGATCAAATGTATATGACGAATAAATAACCAGCAATTAACACAAGAAAGTCACCAAAGAAAGAAGAGGAGCATATTTTTAGAACCACCATAATGCCACCAATGCATTGTACTCAGCAATGTCACTGCTCCCCCTGAATCTGTGCATCCAAGCATCCTTTTCATATGACTAAGGCTCCTCCTTAGTTTGTGCATCCTGAACACTTTCACCAACAAGTCATCAAGGCATTTTTATCAAAACATTTAGAAATAGAATTATGAGAACTGGAACACCACCAAAGATACCAAACAGTATCAGAGATACCAAGCAGCACTGCAGTTGTGCTGAAGAGAGCTGACTCCAAGCAAAAATTTGTCAGCAATCAGACATACGCGGTTTTCTGTGCTGTAACTCGCGTATATATGCGACTGTGTTTCAGGAAACCCGCGTATCCCAAGCCATCTTCTAAATTTCAACCAGATCTGATTCTCTGTGAGGCAAAGACAGTGTTCAGCTTCTTTCTGAGATATTTGACTGCTTTCCTGGACTACAGATAGATAGAATAGTGTCAGAATAATATCTTCAAATATGTGTCAAGCAATCATCCATGTGGTCCAACATCACCATGATCTTCAAGACTTAACATGAAGTAACATATGTAGGCAAAAGATCTCTCAACCATAGTAACAAACTCTGCATGATTTATTTCTGAATCAAATGACATCCAACTCATCCATGTGTGAGTACAAAAGATACTTATCAACAACCAGGGCTCAAAGTCTCATCACAATAAACCATGTACTAAGTCATCATCATTTTGAGCATGAGTATCACAATAACCAAAGAATAGGCAGTCATATTGCCAACAATGCAATCATTAGTATTCAACCTGCTACTCCCCCTAAACCAGTGCTCTTCCTTAACTTGTGCAATCTGAAACACCTTCAACGATAAGTTATTAGCAACAATCTCTGCATGATCTATCCTCATTTCTGAATTATAAGACTTTCATCTCAACAACGAATGCTCTTCATCATAAAGCAACTAGGCTTCATCCATAATCTTCAACACAAGAACCCATGTATCATTTCATTACCAGAATAAAGCTAACAGTGCAATCATCAGCAGTCAGACTGATGCTCCCCCTGAACCTCTGCTCCAGATCTTCAGCTATCAGATAAATCAATGCATACGCGTCTGTATCAGCTGGAAATCGCGTGTATACGCGACTTTGTTTCATAGAACCCGCGTATGGAAAGTGAAATATAGAAAATTTCACACCTTCATCTCCTCCTGCAAATTTACCTTCTGTTCCTGTCTTTTCTTCACACCAGATGCTCTGTCAGAGATACATATAACCAGAATAATCAAATCAACCATGAGAGACATCATACATTGCTCCCCTTGTGACGATACATTACTAGATCTCATAATTTATCTCACATCATTCCTGCAGTCAATCAGAGAAGTAAGCTTCAGAAGCGGATGACTGCAGTAGGGTCAGAATTCCCTACGTTTCTGATCGGTCCTCCATCTTTTTCCAGATTTGTTTGAACTTTCCATTAGTGTGCTGGAAGTTGTCCACTTTGTTCAACTTGCATTCCTTTTCTACATGTCCATACTTGTTACAAGAATAACATCTCATGTGTCCAGAGAAATAAGCATAAGAATCATAATGAGTATTTCTACTCTTCCTCCTTTTACAATCAGCTGCTTTATGTCCATACTTGTTACATGAATAACAATATCCCTTGAAGAAACCAGAGTACCTTTCAGAGTAGAATCTGTTTGTTTGAGGCTGAAATGATCCGCTCCTGCAATTTTCTGCAACATGCCCATAATTATGACATTTAAAACATTCAACGTTCTTGAATGAATTCCTTTGAGAATTCATGATTGTTGGTTGATCTTTTGTCTCTTTCAACACTTCAGGTTTTGCATTGACATTCTCTGAATTTTTGGTACTTCCTTGTGAGCTAGATTCTCCTTTAACAGTTTCATGGAAACCAAGACCAAGTTTGATAGCAGGAGACCTTTGATTACTCAGAATATTGTCCAAAATATTAGTACTATCTTGAAACCTCAAAAGTTTTACCTTTTCTTCCAATTTACCTTTGAGAATGTTTACCTCAACCTCCAAGGCTTGGCATTGCTTTGTCATGCTTTCTTCTTTCCTTCTTCCATCTTCTACTTGATCCTTCAGATTTAGAATCTCTTCTTTCAACCAATTTTCGTTTTCTTCACATGTTTGTTGCAGCTCTTCATTCTTCTTCTTTGATGCTTTGAGATCTTCTTTCAGAGATAAGTTTTCTTCTTCAAGTCCTGCATTCTTCTTATTCGATTTATCCAGGTCTTCTTTGAGAGAGATGATTTCAGCTTCAAGGCCTTCCTTTTCAAATGTTTGTAGAGGTTCCTCAATCTTCTTACTTGATGCTTCAAGATCTGTTTGTAGAGAGATGATTGCGGCTTCAAGTCCTTCATTCCTCTTGCTTGATTTTTTGAGATCTTCATTTAGATCGTTGATTTCTGCTTCTAGTTCTTTAATTCAATCGGATGCATAAGTATGAAACCTTTGATACTTGTCCTCCTGTCCATTCAACATTTCTATTTGTTTTTCCATTTGAGAGATCATCTCTTTGTTGATAGTTTCTTGCTTCTTAGATGAATTTTGTAGTTCTTCATCTTTAACCTTGAGAGCTTCTTCTAGATGCACAACTTTACTTTCACTATCTTCACCAATCATTGTACCAATTAGACAATAATGATCCCAATCACTATCTGATTCATCTTCTTCAATTTCTGCTAACCATGTTTTCTGAGAGATCTCCTTTTTTCGAGTAGGCTTCTTCTTTTGCTTCTTTGCCATGAGCACTTTCAGATCATGGTCAGAATCTTCTTCATCTTCACTGGACACTTCATCATCATCTTCCTTTGCATAATAACTCTTTCTCTTTTCAAATTGTTTCCCTTTACCATGCTTTTCTCTATAAGGACATTTAGCAGCATAATGACCAACTTTTCCACACTCAAAACATTTGAAGGAAAGCTTACCTTTGAATCTTCCAGTACCTAGTTGGAGCTTTCTCACGAAATTCGCTTCTTCTTCATCGGATATATAGCTGGATTCTTTGACAACTTCCTTTTCTTTTCCTCTTGTAGATGCCTTAAAAGCAGCTTCTCTTATTTGAGAAGGACCTCCTTGTCTCATTTCAAAAGCAGTCAGAGTACCATGTAATTGAACGATAGTAAGCGTTTGCAGATCTTGCCTTTCTTCAATAGCTGAAACTTTAGAGTCAAATTTTGAAGTCAAGGATCTTAAGACCTTTTCCACCAGAGTAGTATCAGTTATGGTTTCACCCAAATTTCTCATTCGATTTACAATATCATCCAGACGAAGAAAGAAACTGGCAACACTTTCATCACTATGCATCTTCAAAGTTTCATATTCAATTCTAAGAGTTTGGAGTTTTGCACTTTTTACCTTTGTATCTCCTTCATAGCTTAGAATGATTTTGTCCCATATTTCTTTTGCTGAATGTAGTTGCATCACTTTAGCAAATTCTGATTCAGACATGCTTCCTAATAAGACATTCACTGCTTTGGCATTGATTTCATACTTCTTCCTTTCAGCTGCATCAGTAGGAATACTTGCCAGGTATTGATAACCTTCTTCCACGATTGCCCATACATCTGCACCAAGACTTTGCAGATATGCTTTTGTTCGTACCTTCTAGAATATCAGATTGCTTCCATTGAATAGAGGTGGCTTTATAGACATTACTCCTTCTTGACTTCCCATTGCGACGGATCTCCTTCAAGCGATCAAGCTTCTGCAGAAGGACCTCCTCTGATACCAATTGTTAGGAAAAATACTGAGAGGGGGGGGGGGGGGTGAATCAGTATTTACTGCATACTCAAAAATTTTCACTTTTTCATTCCTTAAAACCCATACACTACTTTTCTTTAGTAAACTCACGTATATACGCGGATACCTTTCATGAAACTCGCGTATCCACAGAGATCTAATTAAGTCATTAGTTTTTGCTTATATCATTCCATTATTAATTCATCAGATGTTCAATAAACAGTAAACATGTGCAGTAAGAACAGAATAAACCATCACACAAAGCATCACACATGAACACCAGGATTTTTAGGTGGAAACCCAAATCGAGAGAAAACCACCGCTGTAGTTGCTCAGCCTTCAATATTTTATTATAGAGAAAACATCTTACAACATATGTGCTGGCGCAGACTTGACCAGCACGCAGGCACCCACCTGCGCTCGTTTACCAGCCTCTCCTGGAAGGGAGCTCCAACCCCCTGACTCGTTTACCAGCCTCTCCTGGAAGGGAGCTACGACCCCCTGATCTCGTTTACCAGCCTCTCCTGGAAGGGAGCTACAACCCCCTGACTGAAGGCTACAACCCTCAGCACCACCTTGGACCACGTTTCATCAATTTTCACACTGGACCCAACAACTTCAATAGAACACCACTTGCAGGCCACATTTCATCATATTTTCAGACTGGACCCTTTCCATACTTTTAAGCACAAACAGCATACCAACGGAATGCTTATCAACACGGATCGGATAAACGAAACACGGAATAACAGGATCAGATCTTCATGCAACATGACAACCTAGTTTACCTCCTTCCTTCTTGGGTATGACGTGCGCGTATATACGCGCTCCGTCCACACAAACCAGCGTATACCTCAGTGTATATTTTATTGCGCATACGCGCTTTCTCTTCGCTGAAGCAGCATTAACCAATACGCGCTTCCTCTTCGAAACCATAAACTTCGACGTATAGATCTTCAACCATTATGGAGCAGCATACTTCTTCAGATCAGATATTCAGTTCAGATTTACCCTTATACTTCAGACAGATGTTCGCCTCATCTCAGATCTAAGCCTTCCATAAACAGATCTAGCAGATACAAATACATTCCAGATCTAGATATCCCGCTTCATCATTTCTTCATTAGAGCACCATAGATTCAGATCTATCATCAAACCTTTACCCTTTCCATACATATATACTTCACAGAGAAGTATTCATTCAAGCTCAGACATCTTGCACCCACACTCATGATTTGCACAATGAATTTCTTCTCTTTATATAGGTTTACCCTTTTTCAATACCATGAGCCAAAACCACATTACATCCGATGGTATTCCTGGATGGGGTCAATTAGGCGAATCATTACCCAATACAATGGGTCAATACCATGGTGGTTACCCCTGGTTTTGCACTTTTTGAGCGCTTTTTCCCATACGCGACTTCTCACGTTCTTTCCCGCGTGCATACGCGACTTCCCCTAGGCTAATCCGCGTATGCCTAGAGACATACTCTTTTTCATCATATAATTAGCACAAGCTAAATTCCTTTCTCCATTTCCTTCTGTACACACTATAGATACATCAGATTTACTTCATCAAGAACATATTCTATCAAGTGCAACTTCATCAAGTAAGTTGCCATCATCTTCATCAAGAGGGTTGTCATTCAAGGACAACACTCAGCATCATATTGTCAACAAACATCATATCATATCAGAATTACATCATTTACCAAGTCCTTCAAGTCAAGAATAACTTCATCAGGTGGATTGCCATCAAGGACAACACATGTCAATAGTCGCATATCTTCATCTCCATTCAGTGGGTTGCCATCAAGGACAACACTCTGCATCATATTTCCAACAAATCCTTCATTAAACCTAGACATTTAACTTTACTTGAATCAAAAGAAAACAAATCTTTGTATGGCCTTGTAATTTATAGATTGAGAGTTTCCATGATGGCTTTAGCCATTAAATTATGGGAAGCTCCTGAATCTAGCATTGTGTTATGTAGAATTTGATCATGAATGGTGAGACTAATATAAAATGGAGGAACTACACCATATGCATGTTTTCCATTCACATCTGGGCCAAAAATCAACTCTGGCTGATTGTATGTTGAATGTAGGTTGAGTTTTATTGATTTGAATCAATTCTTCTTTAGTAACTATAGTTTGTGTTGGTTTGTCTTGTTTTTATACAGTTGTTTTTTCATTTTCAAGTGTTTTGGGATTCTCTGTTTGTGTTTCTTGTGTTTTACTACTTCTAAATTTCTTTTCAGGGATTTTTTGTGAAGGAGTAGATGTTATTTCAGACTTAGAATTATCAACAGATGTTTTTGAAGTAAAATTTTTTGGATCTACTATTTTAGGATCAGTAGAAAGTTTTTTGGGATCTAAACTCACTGTTTTTACAGAATTAGAAGCTTTAGCAACAGTAAATTTTTGTGAATATTTTGCAGCTTGAGCAACTTCATCAGTAATATCAACAATTTTAGGGCTTGATGCTTTCTTAGGACTAGAAATTTTTTGGGAAGAATTTGATTTTTGCTTATTTTCCCTGGGAGAATTTGCAGAACCTCTGTTTTAGGGGCTTCTACTGTTTTCTAATTCTGAGTTTGGGAAGCTTTCCTAGTAGAAGAATCATTGTTTTTCTTGTTTCTTAGGTTATATTGACTGTGAATTTCATTTATTGCATAATCATAACCTCGTTTATAATCAAAGGATTCACTAGAATCTAATTTGAGCTGTTGAAGTTCAAATAATTCCTGATCTTCCTGAGTAAGGAAAATGGTATTATTGTCATCAATTCCCATTAGATTAATTGTATCCTCATCATCATCATTATTATTCTGAGAAATTTTAGCATAGTTCTCTTGGAATGGTGGCCTTGTTGTTTGGTATGGGGCCGTTTCTTTTGCTTTTCTAGAATTTATGTTTTTTCTAAAATTGAGATTTCTGATCTATTGTTGATTATCTCACTGAGGTCTTTCTCTATATTATCTAGTCTATCAATCACTATCTCTAAGGTTTTAGCTATAACATCCATTTTTGTATCTGAATTGGCATTTTCTTCTTTAATGGTCACTCTTCTTTCATTTCCAAGTCTAGCTTTTCTAGCTAAAATGTTCACTTCTACACTAACTGCATCAGTTTTCATTTTTTCTAAGGTGTCTGCATCTCTTTCCCTTAATTGGTAAGCCATATCTGTGTCAAATCCATCAGGGAATTTGAGCAGAATTGAATAAGGAGTAGGTTTCAGATTTGCAGGGATATAATTATATACACTATTATATCTAGTGCAACAATCTTGGACTGACTCATTTGGAGCTCTTTTTAAGGAATCAAATTTAGACAAAATATGGAGGGGTTCTTTTTCTTTTCCCATTTATTAAAAAAAAAAAGTAAAAAATACAGCTAAATCAGTTACATTACCAGCAGCTAAATCTTTAAACCACTTCTTAATTGCTCTGTTACAGTTTGTGCAAACAGTCTCATTTGAACATCTGAGTCATAAATTTCATAAATTTCAAAGAAGTCTGTCATTTTAGTAATGTGTCGCTGAGCAGTATATTGGGTAGTTCCATCAAACAATGGTATTTTATTTTGATAGTCTTGTGGCATGTCATGAAGCTACTGTGGTAGGACAAGGGGAGCATATCTAGTAGCCATAGCTTGAAGTTTAGCTTGGCTAGGAGGTAAGGTAGAACTGCTTGGAGTTGTGCTGGAAATGATAGTGGATGAACTAAATATTGTATTGGAAGTGCTGGGAAATGAGGATGATGTATTTAAGAAATAAAAAGGTGAATTGATGGATATAGTGGATGAAGTGATTGGTGGAAATAATACTCTAGGTTGTAGAGGTAACCTAGGGATAAATGGATCTGTATATGAGCTGGTAGTAGAATTTATGAATGATGTAATAGCATGTAGAGATGAATCTCTAGCTGGAATTATTGTGGTGTGTAATTGAGAAACTGGAGGTCTGTTTGCATAAGTCAATAAATGAGCTAATTCAATAGGTTCATCAATATCCTTTAGAATAGTAACAATAATTTCTTCAACTTTAGTCTGATATTCAACTTTCTTAGATTTAGAACTTACTGCAATAAATTTATGTTTTGCATTCAAAAATGAAATAAAAGAAGGGTCTAAAACAACGGTTTTCAAATCACTTTTAGATTTACTTTTAAATAATGAATGCTCAAATTTCAGATCAAAATCAATATCTTGCAGATTTACTAATTCACTTGGTAATGAATTGACTCTTATTAATGAGATTTCAACCTCTAAGTTTTCTGTTTGTTTTTTATTTTTACCAATTCGGTCTGGGTTATATACTATAACAACAGGCTTAGGATCCGGGTTAGACCTGGTATAATAGACTTTCCTAGAATTCAGAATTACAATTTTTTAATACCCACAACCTATAAAAACAATCTTAAAGTAAAAGGATGAATTAAATGATTCCTTTAAGACTAATTTTATGATTGAGAACTGGTTATATCCCCAGTATGGTTGCCAGTAATGTTATCACTCTAGTAAATTCTTAAGTTGTGGGATTTTGGTTTTTAATCAAAGAATACTAGAGGTAACCACAAACCTACTTCAAACTCTAGGATCTAGCCTTCCTAGGGTTCAGAGAGGGCTCTCTCTTTCAAGTTTAACTTTTTTTTAATTTTTTAATATTATGCTAGTTATGAAAGTGCAATTTTGATTTGGTTTTGTTGTATTTGGTGGGAAAATTTT
The DNA here is from genome assembly GCA_034641835.2 of Pinus albicaulis. NCBI lineage: Eukaryota > Viridiplantae > Streptophyta > Pinopsida > Pinales > Pinaceae > Pinus > Pinus albicaulis. The sequence goes on from CM076572.1 coordinate 324,245,110, forward strand.
AATTGGAGGGTAGATAGAGGGAAATCTACTTGTCCATTGGGCTATGGAGTCTAAGTCAAGCTAACAGAACTGGGATTAAGGCCTAAAAGGTTAAATGTCTGCAGAGCAATATAGATAACCCTTGGAGATCTTGGAAAATTGGTTTTTGAGATGGTATGATCGGGATAAAGGGAACTTAAGAATCCTTAAATATGGAAAAGGGAAGTAGAAGATAGAGGTCAAACAGGAGAGGGAGCAATTAAGGGTTCCCTACATCGGAAATCAGAAGAAAACAAAGAAATGATAACTAGTTAAAAACATGGTGCTATTAGCATGTCCTGTAGTAATACTCCTAGTTATACATTCATATTTAGAATTAAAACAAAGATGTATGCATGTAACAAAAGAAGATAACAATGACAGGTTTTATAGAGTATTTCACTCTAGATAGCTTATAACATGGATCCTGAAGTATGATGCCAAATAGTTGATCCAGTCTGCTACTCAAAATCGAAATCCAAAGCCTTCAAGTCAACAAAATATCTATAGTAATCTCCAACAATTTTATTCCACACCAAAATACTTCAAAAGAGTGAAGTATTGATACATAATGTTTGACAAAATATCCTAGATGACTTCTATGAATTAACTTAGGAAAATAAAATATCTTACAACAATAATAGTGACAACTGCCTAACAAATCAACAAGATGTCCTATTTTATTCAAAAGAAATAGAAATTGTCTTAGGATAAGAAGCAGTTGGCTGCTTATGTGTCCTCTTTGCTGGCACTTTAGATATTTTTTAGAATCTAACTTTCCTTCAATGATACTCTTTCTCACTAATACTCTTTATTACTGATACTCTTTCATTTCAGATACTCTTTAACCTTCTGTCAAACTGCTTTACTGCTGTAAAATTTGTTTTGACAGTGAAATCAGTAAACATAGTTTTTATTTTCATTTGTTTGTCTTTCATTCTTCATAGTAAATCAGTCAATGCTTGCCAATCCTCATTTTTATGAATTTGGATATTTTTTAGTTTCCTAAAATTCTCATCAGCTTCAGTATACCTAGAAAATGTGGGTTTGATGACAAATAGGTGTTTGATCTCATATTGCAAATAAAACAAATCTTCAAAACTTTTCAGCAATACTTTTCTTGTGGGAATGCCTTGACCTCTTGGCTTATTCACTTTCTCCTTGGCATATTATCTTATCTTCTTGTCATAATCATTTTGAGGCATTAAATTATCATTAATAACCATGATATCAGGAAGTTATTTTTGCCTTAAATTGGTGAACTTAACCATGAATCTGGTTATAGCAGTATTCATACCTTCACATTTCTCTTCAAGTTGCCTCATCAAATTTCTTTTGGTGGTGGCTTTCCTAATTTCTAGGATAGTTGTTGTCCTGTCATTGATTTTTAGTTCTTCCAATTCCTGTCTAACTGTTTTGGTTTATTAACCAAATCAGCTTGTGTCTTTTGGATTTCTGCTTGGGCTACCAATAATAACTCTCTTTGCTCAAAAATCACTTGAATTGAAGGCCATACATCATGGATGGCATCAATTACATTATTCCATAGGTAATTTTTTATGTATGATATTTGATCCTTGAGAGTTAATTCTTTCTTAACTTTTTTACGTCTTCACTCAATCTATTGGCATTTTTTTCATGTATTTTAGCATTTATCTCAGATGATTTGTTTGTTTTCTCAAGATTTTCAATCATCTTTGTCAACCTATTAATTTCATTTGTCTTCAAAGACATCTCTTCCATTGCTTTCACTAGTTGACTGCTTTCACCTATAGGTGGCAACAATGTTGTAGACGATTCAGTTGCTGAAGTTGTTGAAGAAGTCACTGGCACAATAGTGGCCAACGGCTCTTTGGGTGCCAACTTATCTCCTAAATTTGAAGGCACTGTTGCAGTGATGACTGGGATGACTGTGGGAATCACTGGTTCTTTTACTATCTCCTTTTCTTGGACAAGTTGGTCCATTTTTACTTCCATTTCCTTAATTTGAGATGCCAGTTGAAGTATCAAACTCATCATTTCATATTTTTCCTTTTGATCCCGTAAGACTTCCTTTTTTTGAGGATGCTCACTTTGAGGAAGTTTGAGCTTTTTCCTCAAGGAAGCTATATCCTCATTTTTCTTCTTTACTAATGCTTCTGCTGCTTTGATGTTTGTAGGATCATATCCTACCTGCAATACTAAATCTTCTAAGCCTTTAATCCTTAGATATTTTGCATATAATGAAGCTTTATCCATCTTCATTTTGTCTTGCATATTAGAGATGGTATTTTGAAGCTTATGAGCACTCATAGCTGTTGTTGTGACTGTGGAATACAACATATCTGAGGTTTGCCTATAGCTATTGTATCCAGTTTTGACCTCTTGTTGTAAATGATCTTAAAATTTGTTTCTGTTGTAGTCTCTGCTGTATAAGATCCCTCTTCTATGATTCTCTTAGTGGATGTCTCTGGTTGTTTGGAAATTTCCAAAGTGTGACTAGTATTCCTTTGGTTTACTGTCTCTGTTAAGTGCTTTCAACCCACTCAATTTTATTAGCAAACTTTTCTACTTCTAGTTTTGATTAATGGATAAAGGGTGTCGATTTAGATTTTACCCTTAATTTACTTAAGATCCCTTGTGGATCATGGTTCCATGGGAAATTTTCATTTAATTTATATTCCAGTAGTTGATTTACTGCTTCCTTTTCTGCATCTTTGTGATTACATATGAATGGCCCAATTTGATTTTTAAGTTTAAATTGGGTCTTCTTCTTGGCTGCCATGAAGTTAATAGAATCAAAATTTAGGATCTTCTTGATGTACTCCAAGGCAAAGATCCTCATTGATGGATGCTTGTGTAACTTGTAAGGCAACAAGTTAGAACCAAAAACTCTAATTTCAGTGAACTTCTCATATAAATACCAATCACCAACTTTGATTTGTTCTGATAACTCCAATATTTTCTTCATTTCCTCACCTATTCTATGCTGCTCTGTTTTAGTCAACATGGTGGTTACTGGATGTAAAAAAAACTCTGCAAACTCTGAATAACTGAAATATGTGCCTTCTTTTTTGAGTATGGATTTCCAAAAGATAACAAATAGAGGTTTCCTTCTATATCCAACTTTTGAAGTGAAATTGGAAATCTCTATGATTGGAAGAAAAGAAACATGTGTAAAATATAGGAGGTATATCTAAATACTCCTTCCAGCTATAAATTAGTCAATTGATAGTGAATACTATCAGCAATGAAACCAACATAGTCAAAGATAACTAAAGGTGGTTGACTTGCAGAAAAGGTGGACAAAAAACCCAAGATAGACTTATCAATGTGCTCATTAGTGAAATACCCAAGTATGAAGGAAAGCATGGAGATTACATGCCTTGAACCTTCAGGGAATTTGGAAGTTGAATATGGAGGATTTAACTTGGGAATTTCAAAATGCAGGGGCATAAAAGTCTGGAAAATCATGAATCTTTTAGGGAAATCTAGGCCAATGTATAGCTTAGTGAGGGCTTCAACAGACAAAGGGACTGCTTGGGGGTCTGGTTGAAGCTGGAACATTTGGTTTATTGACTCTGCAGTGATTGTAAATAGGACCTCTTTATTTGCATTCAAAATAGCTCTTTGTTTAGGAATATAGTACTCGTGACATAATCTGATAATTTCTTGACAAGGGTGAGTGAGAGGGACTACATATTTGGGCAGATTAGACTCCCAAATGTGAACTTCTTCATGATCATCTAAAGATTTCTCAAAAAACCAGTTATGGATATCTAACAGATTGAATTCAACTATGGGATCAGCTATTTTGTAGTCAATATCAGCTAGGGGAATATGTTCAATATCAACACTTGGGGGTTGTAATGGATTGACTACAATTGCAGTATTTGGAGTCATAGCAGGAGTAGGTTTAGGAGTTTTAGAACCTTCAGGCTTGCTTACACTCTGTTTTTTAGGCATCTTGTTGTGTTTCTGCAAGTTTAAATAGTTTGCAGAGGCAATTTTACTATAGTAGAGGCTTGATTGGGAAAATTTAGCAAAAATCGAGTCTCTTTTTGGATTTTATTCCCAATTAGGTTTATCAAAGAAGTTCTGAGGCTTTAAAACTGGTCTAAAATAGAAAACAAGGATTTTCTGAGTTTCTTGACTGAGAAATGGGCTAAAAAACCTTTTTGAAAAGATCACAGAAGATTAGGGCACCTACAAAGGTTTTCTTGCCTTTTAGAGCTTGAAATTGATCATTAGACTGTGAAAAACTGATAAATTTCCTTGAAAATACTACGCAACAGACAAATAGGGTTTCTAGGAATTTTTTTCCAGAGTTTGGCCTGTTTCTGGGACTTTTGGGCAATTTGATTATTCAATTTATCAATTTAAAATGTTTCTCTTTCTTTAAAAGGGTTTCTAAATTTGGTTGCAGGTTTAAAACTCAGAAGAATACATGTTTGAATGCAGGTATCGACTTTAAAAGGGTTTCTTCAGTTTCTGGTCGAGTTGATAACTTCAACGGCTTATCTCGAGCAGGTGCAGCTCCTCAACTATCTTCATAGGTGTATTTTGGTGAATTTAGGAGGTTTTGGGCATAAAAATGGATACCAGGGGCTTTTAACAGGTTTATACAGTCGGGAAAGCAAACAGAGAGGTTAAGCATGCAAGATAAATGAATTAAGGTTTAACCAAAGGTTTTATCAAAACATATGAATTTGCATTGAATGGAGGTCTTGTCCGGCGGGAGGGTAGTTTTAGAGTTGGAATGGATGAAAACCACGAGTAGTTATCGCACGGATGTTGAGCGGTAAGTGGTTTTAATTACAATCCACGCGATCCAATGAGAGAATGCCATGTAGAGGAGAGAGAAATGGGTGAAATCACCCATTTCGCATGGATTTGGTTGTTGGGCGGTCTTTCATATTTTGTATGCGATATCGGACGTCGACCGTTGGATTTGAGAATTGGATGCGAACGGTCAGGATTAGTTCGGGAAGGTGCACTGGATTGAAAAGTGGGACCGGACTATCATATGCAGCGGAAGGGTTTTGAACTTTATGAATAGGCCTTTGTTTAATTCAAAAATTAGGTTATATGATGGTGGAGGGATATTTGGTTTAATATATATATAAGGCTTTAACCAATATATATGGATGCGGGCATTTTATACATAGCGGCAGGATAAAACATTATTACAATGGCGCTTTTAAACAAGGTTTTTAATCCTTAGGCTTGGTATAATAGATGGCGGGTTAGGTTTAAAACATTTGAAAAATGTTTCATATGTGGGCGTGTTTATTATATTATATAGTTTTTTAAACCTTTTGAATGGTTTTTAAACTATAGGGGCGGGATACATAAATAATGACAATTTTTAGACCAAAGGGTTTATAACTTGGGGTTTTTATTTGCGCACATGGGATGATAGACTTTGGTCAAAACTTTATAATAGTGGGTTTTTTGGGGTATTTAGATATAAGGAATTAATAAGTATGGGAGGGTATTTCTTAGGGATTTAATAAGTATGTTAAAGGTTAATATGAAAGGGTAGTGTACATAAAAAAAAAAAAAAAAAAACATTATCTCTAAGTATAGTATAAAGTCAAGCATTGATCATCTTTATATTTCCTTCACTAATACTTAGGATAAATGTAATTTTGTGGATTTTTATGAATGCTTATGAAGGGATGAAGTTAATTATCTTAGGGCTACAATTTTACTAAGTAATATTGTGTCTTTACTTAGGAAAAATGGGGATTTAATGTATGAATGAAGGGTAAATGATGATAAATGTGGATTTAACATAAGAACTCAATATTTTTAACTAACCAGTCATAGAGCCTTGGGTCTGGTCTTAAGAAAAGTTAGAGAAATGATCTGAGCCTGTTTGACTGATAGCTTAGAATACTGAATACTCATAGGGGAGGGGAAATTAGTGATTTTTCCCGATGATGTATTATTTACATGATTTCTCCATTGCTTTCTACCTACCCAACTTCTATTTCTAACATTTTTTCTTTATTTTGTAGGTGCATTTAGGCTTGCAACCTTAAAAATTTTTCTTTCAAAGCATAAAACTATCTAGATCTACCTTATTTCATCCGAGGGCTCAGATTAAACTGTTGAGCTCCTCATTATTCTTTACCTATCTACCGATTTGTCAAGTTTAAACCGTTTGATAAATCTTTATTCACTATCTAAAACATGAAATTGAAAACATGAAAACTTAAGATTAAACTGTTTAAATCATCATGGATTATGGAATTTATTGACACTCTGCACATAATCATTATTCTTTGCAGTAAAAAGTAAAAGTAGTGGCATTTGGACTTGCTCACTTTCAGGTCTTATTTTCAACTCTTTTCTTTTGGGGTATATATTTTTCTAAGTCCTTTGATTTTTCTTTTATGACTTTTTACCCTCTTTTTTGATTTTTTATTATTTTTCATTTTTTCAAAATATGGGAAAATAAATTGCAGAAAGTAAGGTATGTACATATTTACAAGACTATCAAAGTAAATTCAAAATTTTATGAACCCTATTATTATAGGACCCTAACAGTTCTCACAGGACCACATAGATCAATATGTATCAATTCCAATGGATGTGATGCAAAGTGTTCTTTTTTTTTTAAATTTTACTTTTGTCTGCTTGTTGTGCCGACAGGCCTCACATAGTGTGTTGGAAGGTTTTGAGATTTTCGGCATTTCTCGTACTGCTTCCTTTTTGCTTATCCTGACAATATTGTCAAAGTTTATGTGATCCATTCGTTTGTTCCATAAAAAAATTTCATCTTATTTAGCTAGTAGACATGCTTTAGTTGCTTCATCACAGAACATATATGTCGTTTGGAGCTCAACTTGCTGTAGCCACAATTTTACCATACCTGCCTTTCCTGATTTCACAAACTGTGGAGTTAAATAGCATTGTGTGTCCTTGATCACACATTTTTCCAACACTGAGAAGATTGTGATTCATGTTTTCAACCAATAGAACATTCTTGGCTAGAACATCTTTGCTTCTGAGAGTGACGGTACCTGAACCTATAACATTTGAAGATCCATCATTTCCAAAGGATACGGTTCTATCCTTCTTCTCTTGCAGAGATAGAAATTTATTTATATCTCCAGTCATATGCATTGAGAAACCTCTATCAACATACCACAAATATTTGTTGTTTTGAGCCTTGAGAGCGAGAGCACAATTATCAGTATTCTTCTTCTTCCACGTTCGTTCGTTCTGTGGCTTCGAAGATTCTTCTGGAGGATTTTAAAGTCTGCAGTCTCTGGCTATGTATCCAAATTTTTGACATTTGTAACATTCCATATTATTTATTAATGTAGGAATTTGTAGGGTAAGTTCCTTAGATAAAAAACCAAAGGTCACCGCTCACAAAAATATCACAAATCAGTACACTAGTATTATCATGTGGTTAAAACCCTTGAAGAGGGAAACAATCCATAGGTTGAACCGATGTAGCCACTTCAGGAAATTTAATAATATAAAAGGAAAAGTTACATATGTTTCTCTCATAAACGGTTACCAGAAAAATGACCCTCCATGCTCTTTAAATAGAGATCATGGATCAATCGGGTGTTAAGCCATAGATCAAGTGTCGTTAATACCGAGGAGAGAGAGAACCATCGGATCATTAGAAACCATGACTGTCAGATTATAAGTTACAAATGTACGTAGTAAAGAAACACACTTTACCTAACTCTACACTAGACTAAGTTATTCTTAACTATTTCCATGTGTCGAAATATCCTAACATCCCCCCTTAAGAACAAATTGGGATAGGATTGAAGGATTTACAAAGGTGACACAATAAGAGAAGGAAGGAGGCATTAGAGCCTGTCCCCCCTTAATGATAAATTTCCTGAACTCCAAGCATGGATCAAAGTTTGGTAAACTTCGCTTCTGTGAGAGCCTTTGTAAAGATATCAGCTACTTAATCATTGGTTGGACAATACTGCACTTCAAGAACATGATCATGAATGAGCTTTCCAATGAAGTGTATGTGGATCTCAATGTGTTTCATATGCTGATGCTGAACTAGATATTTACATAGTTGAATGGCACTCTGATTATCACACCAAAGTGTAGTTGGATGTTGCTGATGAAGACCAAATTCAAACAGGATCTGATGAAGCCACATGGATTCCTTGCTGGCTTAAATTGCACCATGATACTCTGCTTCTGCTGAAGAAAGAGAGACGGCACTTTGTTTCTTACAAGACCATGTAATAGGTCCTGAACCAAGAGTGAATACATATACTGCAGTAGAATTTCGATCATCAGGGTCACCAGCCTAATCAGAATCAGTGAAACCAATCAACAATGGAGATGCTCCTACATTGTAATGAATCTTAAACTGAACTTTACCTCGAATATATCGAAGTATTATTTTAGCTACTTTCCAGTGAATTTCATGAGGTTGGTGCATAAACTGAGCGACAAGACCAATGGCAAAGGAAAGGTCAGGATGGGTATGGGTTAGATACAAAAGTTTACCAACAAGTTGGCGGTATAAGGTGGCATCAACTTCAGGGGTAGTATAATTGACTGAAAGCTTGACTCCATACTAAAAGGGAGAATGGGTTGGCTTACAATATTCCATGTGAAAGTGGTGTAGAATATCACAGGCATACTTGGACTGAGAGAGGGTAATACCTTCTTTCAAACTGCAAGACTTGTAGACCAAGGAAATAATGCAAGTGTCCTAAGTCTGTCATTTCAAACTTCTTTTTGAGGCTATAATTCACATGGTTTATATGGTTGGGATCACTACCAGTAAGGATAATATCATCAAAATAAAGAACAAGGATGGTGAAGGACTTACCCACTTTCTTGGTGTAGACAGTGTTGTCAGAATGACACCTAGGAAAGCCATTATCTAATAAAAATCTATCCATTTTGGCATACCAAGCCCGGGGAGCTTGTTTGAGACCATAGAGAGACTTCCTAAGGTGACAAACAAGGCTAAAGTCGTTTTGGATAAAGCCATGGGGTTGTTCCATGTAGATTTCTTCATGCAAATCTCCATGTAAGAAGGCGGATTTAACATCCATTTGATGGACTTCCCATTTAAAAGAGGCAACAAGGGAAAGAACAAGGCAGATAGAATTCATTTTGGAAACAGGGGAGAAGGTTTCAGTATAATCAATGCCTTCAACTTGTGAAAATCATTTAGCGACAAGGCGAGCTTTATGTCTATCCACTTTTCCATCTCGTCCAAACTTTGTTTTGTAAACCCATCTGCATCTGACAAGTTTTCTTCCTTTTGGAAGAGGAAAAAAATCCCAAGTATCGTTTGCCAATAAGGAATGATATTCTTCATTCATAGCTTCATGCCAATCTGGATGACCGGAGGCTTCTTCAAAGGTTTCTGGATCAGGATTTTCTGGAACTTGAGCCAATAAGGAAGAGGCTCTTTCAAACTGAGAACATGTACGTCGTCGATTGGCAGGGTCACTTGCATCCTGAGTAGGGTGGACCCATCTTGGAAGTTGTGGAGTAAAAGGAATAACTTCAAGAGGTGGAGGAGGATTGTCATCCTTGTTTTCATCATCTGAACTAAAAGGAATGCTATTAAAAATAGAAGAGAGAGAGAGAGAGGTGGCACATATGCTAAATCAGGCTCGCAGGCCAAAGGTGGCACACCCATCGAACTAGGCTCGCAGGCCGATATATTTTCATCAAATTTTACATCTCTTCTAATGATTATTTTTTTGGATTTTGGTTGAAGAACTATATATCCTTTGACATCTTCAGAATATACAACAAAAATGCATTTTTCACTCTTAGGTTCTAAGGCTTTATGTTTCGCATCTAGAATATGGGCCTAAGCATCACTTCCAAAACATGAAAGTGACTTACATCTGGTTTGATTAAGCTCCAAGATTCTTCTGGAGTTATATTCTTTAAAACCTTAGTAGGAGTGCGATTTACTATGTAATTTGCATAGTTAATTGCTTCTACCCAAAAATTGAGACTAAGTCCTTTAGATTGAAGCATACAATTAGCCATTTCTTTTAAGGTGTGATGCTTCCTTTCAGCTACACCATTTTGTTGTGGAGTATATGGAACATAATGTTGCAATTGAATTCCATGCTCAGTGCATAATTTGATAAATTTGTTGTTAACATATTCTCCTCCATTGTTTGATCTTAACTTAAGAATTGGATATCCAGATTGTTTCTCAACAAAGGCCTTAAAGGCCAATAACATGTTAAAAACTTCACTCTTGAGTTTTAAGAAGTATACCCAAGTGCATCTGGAAAAATCATCAATGAAAGTTAAGAAGTACTTGTAACCAGAGAAAGAAAAAATAGGAAGTGGACCATATAAATCACTGTGCACAAGCTGCAAAGGGGCTGAAGCGTGATAAGAGGCAAGTTTGTCAAAAATATACCGATGATGTTTTCCGAGTACACATCCGGAGCGAACATCATCTCGGCAAGATACCATAGGAAGACCCGTCACCATATTTTCCTTACGTAGGGTTTGAAGAGAGCGATAGTTTAAGTGACCAAATCACTCATGCCAAATTTTGCTCACTTCATGATTATGAGCAACAAAAATGGAGGGAATACATGAAGACCCAAAGTTGTCAAACTTATATAACCTTGTGGAATCATTAGCAATGGCAGTAGCTAAAATTATGTCTAAGATCTTTGAGGTCCTTGATTACAACATCATGAGGTGAGAATTCTAGTATTTTCTCTTCACTTGAATGAGTTATCTGATAAATAGATAGAAGGTTGCATGACAAGGTAGGAACACATAGTACATCATTAAACTGACCATTATCTAGATGAATGGTTCTAGATCCTACAACACTAAGAGATCTATCATTACCAACATAAATATGTTTGGTGTTACAATCATTTAAAGACGAAAACATGGCTTTATTTTTTGCCATGTGGTAAGAAGCTCCAGAATCAATGAGCCAATCATGAGAATGAGAAGAAGAAGAAGAAGATACATTTAATGCATTACCAAATCTTGATGCTTGACAACCACAAACAGAAAATGCCATTCCTAAAGAAGAAGGTGAAGAGTGCTCCAAATTGATGTTATGCTTCTTCATTGCTGCTTCTAAGGCTTCCATCTTCTTAAAACATTTGGACTCTATATGTCCATCCCGATTACAAAATTTTCAATGTCTATCTATCTTCTTCCTTTTTTTTTTATTTTCCTTATCATTTTGGTGAGTTGCTTTTTCAGTTTGCGGCAAAATTGCTTAGGACCCTTGTTTGGTTTCAGACCATACTTTTTAGGATATTACTTCTTGGGATTATTTTGATATGATTATTGTTGGGCTGCTAAGGATTTTTTAGAAGTGTTTCCAGAAGTGATAAGACCAAGGTGTAAGAGTTTTTGTTTTTCTCTTATCAAAGAATCACAAAAGGCATCAAAAGAGGGGTTCTTGTAGGTAGTTCCTGAAGAAATGATGTCTTCTCTAGAAGAATGGAAGGTGGAAAAAAATATAGATTATGCAAGGCCAAGCTTAGAAAGAATGCAATAGATGAGGCTACCATCTTCCTTTTTAACTTTACAACCTTTTAAAATAAGTCTAAGGTTCTTGAATTTGGACAAAAAATCTTCAATAGAGGAGAAACTATTGGTGTCCAAAGCAAGCAACTCATTTTCAAGCTGGTGGGCCCTGATTTGATTTTGAATGCCAAAGACAATATTTAGCTTTTCAAAGGCTTCATGAGGGGTGTCAATGTCAAGTATATTCAATCGAATATCTTGAGCAATAGACATTCCTATCAACCCTCGTGCTTGATGTTGTTTATTTTCCCATTTAGCGACTTTAACATCATTGGAAGGTTTAGTTTCTTGTCCTGTGGCTATTCTACAAAGCCCTTTACTTCGAAGTATATCTACCATGTGAGGTAGCCATTGGAAATAATTGGTGCTGTTAAGAATAATCGGGCATGAAATTTCCATTTAAAAAAAATGAAGCTGAAAAAAGCTAAAAATAACTACTCCAATGGAAATATTTCGAAAAATTAGGCTGATTAAAAAAAATTGCTTGAAAAACAGCTTTTGGATGAAGAAGTTATGCCTTTTTGAAAAAACTAAGTTGCAGATGCCGAATAGTTACGGGAACGGTTTGAAATTTGATGATGAAGTCAACTTTAAAAAAAAAATCCTGCCCCTTTAAGAAAAAACATTTTACAAAAGAAGCTTGAGAAAGAGAATTGAACCCAAGACCTCTATTATCATAAACTAACTTCTCACCAAGTGAGATAGTAAAAGGATTCTGTAATTGTTTGAAAGGAGGAAGGGGGAGGAAGGGGTTTTTTTTAGTCTTCAGTGTGCGTGCTTTTTCCTGCACAAAAAAGCATAAAAATCCGAGAAAAAAAGAAAAGAAATGCAAGCCTTTCGGCAGAACGTTGGATTTTCGGTTAGCAACTATCTATTTTTTCATTATTTTTGATTTCCCGAGATCGCACAAAGACGCGGGGAAAGAGCATACATAGCAAAAAAATCCCTTCTTCCTTTTTCTTATTTGTCGAGATCGCACACAACGCAGAGCAAAGAGCATACATAGAGAAGAGGGTATATATATGAAAAATAAATAAAACCTAAAAACTGAAATAAACAAACGAAACCAAAATAATTAGAACTATTAACAAATTTAACTGCAAAACATATACTTTATACCTCCAGATCTAAACTGTCATAACTTGGGAAACCGTAAACCTTTTCGCATGAAACGAAATGGGTTCCTCACTGTAACAGATGCTCTGGATACAACATAACAGTTATCCAGGCTCGAAAATGTACAGAAATAGTAGATCTAGAAAATGACAGTCGTATGCAGTCAAACTGGCTTCGGATTTGGATCAACAACGGATGCGGCCCTCAAAATAGCTCTGATACCATGTAGGAATTTGCAGGGTAAGTTCGTTAGATAAAAAACCAAAGGTCACCGCCCACAAACAAATCACAAATCAGTACACCCGTATTATCACATGGTTAAAACCATCGAAGAGGGAAACAATCCACGGCCTGCGCCAACACGACCACTTCAGGAAATTTATTAATATAAAAGGAAAAGTTACATATGTTTCTCTCATAAATGGTTACCAGAAAAATGACCCTCCATCCTCTTTAAATAGAGAACATGGACCAATCGGGTGTTAAGCCATGAATCAAGTGTCGTTAATACCGAGGAGAGAGAGAACCATCAGTTCACTACAAATCGTGACTGCCAGATTATAAGTTACAAATGTACATAGTAAAGAAACACACTTTACCTAACTCTACACTAGACTAAGTTATTCTTAACTATTTCCTATGTGTCAGAATATCCTAAACCTTAAATTTTCAAATCTATTGATGTTTCGTTGAGCATTGGGAGGTTCATATTTAAAAGAACTCTTGGAATTGTATTGGTTCAGAGGGTACATGTGACATGCTATAGTTTTATGACCAAATTTTCCACATGAATAACAATAACCATGAAAAATATGTTGGTACCTGGATGGAAATATTCGTCGAGAAATTGTCTTCCAAGGCTGTTTTGGCGAATCTTGTCCAATGAAGTCTACATGCATGTCAGATCTCATAGGTTCATTGTATTTTGTTGTATAAGGTCCTGATTCTTCTTCTTTGTAACCGAGGTCAGTTCTGTCATTGTAAGATCGTTGATTGTTGATGAGTTCTTCCAATGCCCTTGAGCTATTGGCATAGTTTTGGACAATTTTTCTCTTCTTCACTTCCTTATGCAGCAATACTACTTTGGCTTCTAATTCTTCCCTTTCTTGGTTGCTTGCTTCCACCTTCTTTTGAAGTGACTCTTCAATACATTTGTGTTGTTCAACTTCAATTTTTAGACCTTGAACTTGTTCTTCAAGAGTACTGGAACAAATATTCTCAGCCTTGAGCTATTTTATAAGCCTGATTGCCTCCTTAGAAAATTATTCTATGGTCAACCCTTCTTCTTTGTTGTATGCTACTTCTTTTTTATTGTGCTTGGACATAAACAATACACTCTCATTGGCTTATTATTTGCTATCACTATCTTCATCAGATGATGAGATATCTTCTTTAGAGAGAAAGTTCCTTTTGAATCCTTTCTTTTTTCCTTACTTGTTGAATTTCTTAAAGACTTTCTTTCCTTTTGAGTTGCCATCACTTCTGTTCAAAAAATTTTCTGCGAAATTCCCAACCTCACCACAACCGAAACATATCAATGGAAGCTTACCTTTGAATTTTCCCTTACCAATTTTTAGTTTTCTCGTAAAGTAAGCATATTCTCCATCTGAAAGACCTTCTTCATCATCTTCCTTTGCTTCACACTTGCAGGTGCAAGTCTTTTCCTTTGAAGGTTGTTTGTCCTTATTGGTTTTATTAGATGCAACGAATGCAGTTTCTAGATGCGAAGTACCCTATTCTTCATCAAGTCTCATTTCATATGCTATGGGAACTCCATGTCATTCCTCTTTGTTGAGTTTGTCGATATTTGCACTGTATTCTAATATCGATACCTTTGGGTCGAATCTCCCTGGTAACATTATAAGAATATTTCGTATAATAGTCTTCTCGTCAGCATGCTCTCCCAATCCTTCCAGAGTGTTGGTTATTTCATCAAAATGTTGGAATTATGTAGTAATGTTTCCATTTTCTTTCATTCCGAGTTGCTTCAATTTTGCTTTGTAGATTTGAAGCTTTGCTTCTTTGAAATTTGAGTCACCTACATATATATTCTCAAGCTTGTCCCATACATTTTTTGTGGTTTTACGACCCAACACCTTATGATAAGAAGATTCAACAAGTGCACTGATAATAATATTCTTTGCTTTTGCATCATTTACCAAATTCTTCTTACCTTGTTCATCCGTGGTTGGTGTAAAGCCATTTTGAACAGTGTCCCATACTTTGTAACATTGCGCCAAGAGATAGAGCTCCATTCTTCATTTCCAGAGTGCATAATTATTTTCATTGAACATAAGTACACCATTCATGGTATGCTCCATGACCTCCTTCCAAATGTTAAATTGCTATTGAAGGAACCAAGCTTTGATACTAATTGTTGGAAATGTTGAGGGGGGGGGGGTGAATCAATATTCCTTTCAAATAGAATTATTATTAATATTTCAAAGCATTAGTTAATCTTCAATTATTAACCGTGTTTGTACAATGATAGAAGTAAACAAACGGGACACAAATTAACACAATTTTTAAGGTGGAAACCCCCTCCGTGACAAAAACCACCTGAATGCTTTTCTAATAATTCTTTAATATTCAACTCCAATTAAAAAGAAAGCTCCAACTTCCTAGAATCTAGAAAAACATTCTTCTCCAGCTCCCACTGGATGGATGCTCCAATGCCCAAGATTCTCTAGTAGTCAACTGAAAGGATGCCCCAACACCCAATGAGATACAAATCACACTAGCACCACCCTACCTCACTGAAGTTTTCACAGGCTTGAACCTGTTGGTGACTTCATGCACCAGCCTAGCACCACCCTACCACCCTATAGAAGAATAAAAGAAGAATGGACTCCCGTACCAGGGAAAATGGTCCACTTTACAATGATATAGAATGATGTAGAAGAAAAAGAAGACACACTAGACCATAACCCCAGCTATGACACAAATACCTAACGATAATCTTATACCTCCCGAAACCGCCTCTTCAATTCTTGGTAGAAAGACACTTGTAAAAATTTTACAATGAAGCTTTTACAATGACTTAATACAATGATACCTTTAAAATGACTGTATGTAGTGCTGCCCACATGAAGACTTCATGTGGTGAAATTCTTGTTGTTGTTCTACACCTTGATTGTTGTTCTTGTCAAGCTACCCTTTCTCACTCTTCAAACCATTATATCATGCATTGAGTCTTATCTTGATGAACATATAATTCCTGCAAAAAGTCTTCAAGGAAATACCCATGACATGATAATAGCAAAACTTACCTCATCATGCAGAGCACATGTCAGTGCTAAAAAAAAAAATTAGAATACAAAGAACCTAATGCAATTAAGAGATGAAAATGCATGTACATAATATACTTACATGCAACTTACCTCTGCTACACCTTTCTTTGATTTGCTGCCCTAGAAATTCTGGTCCTTTGCAGCC
The DNA here is from genome assembly GCA_034641835.2 of Pinus albicaulis. Lineage (NCBI taxonomy): Eukaryota > Viridiplantae > Streptophyta > Pinopsida > Pinales > Pinaceae > Pinus > Pinus albicaulis. The sequence continues at coordinate 324,261,211 of CM076572.1, forward strand.
CTTGGTAGCACATGAACTAGCTTTTTCTTGCCTTCTAGGAGCTCGATATTGAATCTGGTGTATCTATGTTATTTCAAATCCCAAATATGTAATTTTCATTCCTGTAGTATTCCTCTGAGTCTTCTTTGCAATGCCACAAGTCTGACCCAATTTGGATTCTTCAAGACAAAGCTATGCCCAATCTCTCACAATGACCTAATTATGGAATGTTTAAGTATATTGAACTTATACGACGTGCCACATGTCACTGTTTCCTCATTCAGCTCTAAAATTGATACAAATCAAACTACAGTCCGTTAACTATCCGCCACTTTTGACATAATTCCAATACGATAATCAGAGAGAGAGTTATGATGATTTTCCCAAGGTCACCTCTTTGAGATGAAGTTTAGAATCCTGCAAAAACCCTAACTTCCACAAATGACATGTCTGAAAATATTGTGCACCATGATCTAAAATTTTTAAACGAGCTTCCTAAGGATTTCAGCTTCACCTCATAAAAATTTCAGCTTCCGAACCTTTGAAGAAAAAAGTTTATAGCGAAAATTCCACTATGTCCTGTTTCAAGTAGCGAAATCCCCTACATGAGGAGGATATGATGATCACAATTTATATAAATGATTAGGTTGAGAGGGTATTCAACAAGTGAACGTGGGAGGGATTTTAGGAGTTTAAAAATAATTAATCATTGACTGTTCAATGATCACAACCAATTATTAGTGTCATTCCACAACCCCATGGGGTTTTAGCCCACTAACTGGGGTTACTAACTTAAAACACGAATATATCTCAAACCGTGAATAATTACGTGGCGTGCCATATATAAATGGAAACATCTCAACAATTATAAACCTATAAATAATATCTTTGACTCGGAAAATAGTAATTTGGTAGGTCAAAACTACCATGCAAGATCAGGGTAGCCCCTGGTGTTGCTTGGGTTGACATCAATGACAACCAATGATCAACATAAATTTGGTCTTATCTTGGCCTTCAATGTTGATTTGAATTTGGTTGTATCCACTAAATTTATCCAGGAAGGAGAAGAATTTCATTCCTGCAAGGCCATATAGGACTTGGTCAATGAAGGGAAAAGGAAAATGTTCCTTCTTTGTAGCCTTGTTAAGTTCTTGATAATAAACATAGATCCTCCACTTCCCATTCTTCTTGGGGACTAAAAAAATATGTGATGCCCACTCTCTATCTGAAATGGGGTATATGAACCTTGCATCTAGTAACTTCGGTGATTATTACTTCAAGACGTCCTTAAGAGTTGGTTTCATCCTCCTCTGGGCTTAGAGCACAAGCTTACATCCTTATTTGATGTAAATATGATGAGTACAGACTGAGGGATGCACATATTTCATTTCCTTATAATCCCAAGAAAAAGAATCCAGTTGTTGCCTCAACACATTAGATAATTATTCTTCCTGCTTAGTAGAAAGAGTGGGGTTGATCTTTAGTTTTCTATATGGGCCAACCTCCACAATATTTGCATGTTCAAGGCTAGAGTCAACACAACAAAAATAAATCCAAGTAATACTCTTAGACTCTTTCAACAATTCATCAAATGGTATGGTAGTGGGAGGCTGATTCTGTAAGGTATGGTCAATAAGGTAATCTTAATCAAGTTTCCCTCCCCCTATGGTAGTATCCAATGTGCAGAATAGGTAGGGGGTTATCTGATACAATTATTCCTCTTTGTTATCCTCTAAACACAATGGAAAATCATGTTCAATAGAGGGTTGAGCAGGAGGATAGAACACAATTTGTTTTGATAAATGTCCATTCTTAATAGTCTTGTTCCCATCCCTACAACTAATGTCGGCATGAATAATGGCCAACCAAGATACTCCTAAGATGAGAGGATAGCCATTAAACTTGGTTTTAGGCTGGAGGACCATGAAGTCAGTGAGGTGCTCTTAGGAGTCAATGGAGACCATTACATACTCAATAATTCCCTTAGGTCTGCAAGTTGCAACATGGTGGCGGCCTTTCTCAAATCCCCTTGGAGATTGAGCTTTAGAATCATTTCCCTGGTCATCACATTGATTATAGCCCTAAGATCAATCAAGGTATTAATGACCATAATTCCATTGATGTGCAAAACCACTATTGGGATACCAAGGTTTAGGTACTTTGGGGATATCACCCTCCCAAGAATCAGATCAGATAGTTGTCCAACAACATTGATGGTGGGGGTAGCTCTTCTTCTTCTCCTAGGAATTTCGAAACATTTTTCCTTAATATTCTTGTTGTAAATAGAAAAATCTTTAATGGCCTAGAGAAGGGGTATCTTGACACACAAATTATTCAATTATCCCAGAAGTTAAACCTCTTATGGGGTGTGTTGATCAGGGTGGACCAACCTTTCAAGATAGGGAGGTGTGTTGACATGAAGGACAATTTCTTCCTTCTCCTCGTCCAAATCTTTAGGTGGATAAGGTGGGTGATTATATGGAAGCACCTTCCTAGACTGAAGGTTGATCTTTTTGATTTACATGACATAAACATGATAGGGTGTCTCTCCAATATAGACCTGTTGTGCCTACTTATTGTTTGGGTTCAAATTGGGTTGAGTAGGCATTTGAGGTTTCTTAGCTGGGGTATGATGAGTTAGTTGTGGTTGAGATTGAGGTGGAGGAAGTAAAGTAGGAGGTTGGTTTGTGTAAGGCCTCCACCCTGATGAGAGTTTTACCCATTGGGAAGATTGCGATGGATATGGCTGAAAAGGAGGGTTGATAGGCTAAGGAGGATATTGAGGAGCATAGGGCCAAGTAGAAAATGTGGAACATGATGGATGAGTGGAAGGGTACCAAGATTGGAAAGGTGCATTTTGATTTGGATTGTAGTGAGGATAATGTGCACCTTGCATGCCTTGTTGATATGGTAGAGGACCTAGGGGCCTCCTTTGGTTAAAGAAGCACAACTTCTCCATCCCACCTTCTACTCCTCCCTGATATACAAATTTTAGGCCTAACAGAGAGGGAAATTTGTATGTTGCATGATTCTCTTCACATACTAGGTAGAATTCTATGACATTTAGTGGGATTTTATTCCTAAGATGTATTTTAGTAAATTTAGGGCAAAAGATAGCTAGTTCCCTTTCTGCTTCCTATTGCTTCCTTTTGATTCACATAGTAGCCATTTGCAGGGAAAAGGTATGCAACATTTCAATCTTAAAATATTCCAACATACTCCCTATCTCATGCTTGATGGGTGTTGTGGAGGAATAGGAACTTACCAAGATTTGGCTAAACCTACCCTTTTTCCTAGCATCCCTAGAGTGATTCTTGAATATAGTTTTCATGTCATTATAAGTTAATTGGTAGATATCTCCTCCATATAGCTTTTTGAGGGTTTCCATTACATCCTCCCTGATCCCTTAGAGGAGAACTAGCTTGAGTGACTCAGGGTCATGGGTACATTTCACCCTCCTATAATTGAGTTGAAATATTTCTTCATAGTCCTCTAGAGATTCATCAAGTCAAAGGGTCATCCTAGAGATTTCCTCCTTTGTTTCTTTGCACCTACATTAATATTGATATTTGTCATTGAAGGTTTGTTGCATTTGGGCCTAGGTAATGATGTTGCCTCCAGGTAGACCTATAAACCAATGTAAGGTTGCATCCTTGAGGGTAGAAGGAAATTCACCTTCTACTCATCAAAGACATAACATAGGTCCTACAGGAAACAAAAAAGCTCAAACATGAAGGTGTTAGGACCCTGAGAAGTTAGGCCATGGAAATGTGCAAGGGAAGAAAGGCTTATATTTTTCATTATAGCCTCTCCATTGGTTTCTCTAATAGGGAAAAGTTCACTGTTCCCATTTTCAGCCATAGTTTGGGTAGGTGAGATAGGTTTTTCGTCTCCTATAGGTTCTTCAAAAATATAAAGTTGCTCACCTAGAGGGTCATCTAACTCCCTTGTAGTAAGAGAGGCAAGTTCATAGTAACCAAAGAAGAAAGAAGGATGGCTGCTTGAGGGGGAAGGGGTTTTTGGTAAGAATTTCCCTTGGTTATCCCTAATCCTACAAGGCATGAAAGAACAAGTTTATTTTTTAATTTCTCACTTTATGTTCGAAGCAATAAAACTGATGCAAAAAAGAAAAAAAGACAAGAAATTCTTAAGAAAAATCAACACCTACTTAGACACTTCTCCAACAATTATGCCAAAAATTGGTGAGCCCTGGTATTGAACCAAGGATGTTGCAACTCCCAAGGGTTTTCAACTTCAATTATCAACCTAAGGTTCATACAAAATTAGAGGTGACAATGCTATATGCACAACATGTTAGGTTCAATTCATGCCACTCCTATTCATGAAATCAGATAAAGGTGTTCATAAACCACTCCTTCAACTAATTGCAGTGAAAACCTCTTTTGAAAGCATATATGAACATGATTCTAACTACAAAGGTGAAAATTCCAATCATCAAATGTAAGCATTAATAATTGAAATTTTATGAGGGAAAATAGGCTAATCTATTTGCAGAAATAAATCATGCTATTCTACTTTACATTCATCAAATGTAAATGCTAATTGAAATTACATAAGGAAAAAAACTAATCTATTTGCAGGAATAACTCATTCTACTCTACTTGCACACTTGATTTAAATCAACAACCTACTTTACACACATCATTTATCTGCTCACAGTTGTTTGAAATTGAGAAATAAAATCTTTAACACACATATGAAGAAAATACTAATTCTAACTCTGTTTTGCTATTTGATGGTTGCAGTGATAGAAGCATGAGGTTAGAGTGATCCTAGAGTCTTCCCTAATTATGAAATCACAGTGTGGGGGCCATTATTCATCTTAACTATGTCATAGTCAAAGTTTGGAACAAAACTGGTTGAATAAAACAAAGCTACATGGTTGCTACAAGAGGTGTTAAAGGAGGTCCTATAGTGTTACAAGAGGAGGTACGAGAGCGTTCTAAGGAAATCAATGGTGTCTTGAAGGTATATGAGGATGGATGAAGATAGAAGGAAGTGAATCAAGGGTGTGGGAGAGCCTTGGATAAGCCTAATACCCCTCAGAGCCCTGTCTTGCACCAAAGTTTATGCCCACAACGCCCTTCATTTACCCTGACAGATTAAACTCATAGAAAGAGTTTGGAGGCAAGGTGAGGTTCCTAGGAGGAAGATGAAAGGGTCCAGGTGGATGTGGAAAGGTGTGCCCACCCTTGCACACCAGCATAGTCCTTGTCTATAGCCAACACATGCATCAACTAACCAATAATACAGTGAGAGAAATTATCATGGAAAATATGGTTTGAATTTTATTAATATCTATTCTATCCTACAACACTACCCTAATTTCCAAACTGATGACAACAAATTCTAAGTTGCATAAACTAGACATGTAAGAGAATCACAACTAAAATTTATCCATTTCCAAGAAATCATAAGCAAATTTTTTTGGGTTGTGATTGTGGATCTTTCCAATCACTCACAAGTTTTTATAATATAAAATCTACTGAAACAAAGAAATAATTGCAATACTCCGAAACAAGAACAAGAAAGAAACACAAGAGCGAGACTAAATCCTATGGGTTGGACCCAAACCCAAGGGTTTCAGCCCTCCAAAATTAACTTAGATGCAAATCAATTATAAACTTCTCATTAACAAAAAATGATAGTATGATACATCATGAAAAATAAGAATGACAATGTCAAGCACTAGGCTCACAATAGCGACTCTTCATTGAAACCAAAATTCGAACCCTAATGAGCCTTTCAACTAGTTTATTTATAAAAAAAAAAATTGAGGGGTAGCTTCCTTGAAATGAGGAATGCTCCCCTCCAAAATCTCAATATTTTTGGATCAGGTTCCCTTTTTCCTTGTCATGTACTTGGAATTCCTTAGCTGCTAGTGAATTCGAGATGTTGGAGTGGATTCTTTGATCTCAAACTGAGTTAGGGAGATAATGAGGTGGATAAGCTCCCTATATTCTCTCTGGGTGTCTCCATCAAGCCCCTGGATGGTAAATATTACCAAAAATGCTTCATTGACCTACATATTATTCACATTAGGCCATACAATATGACAAACACCCATTAGTCTTGCTACTAATCATATTGTGGCTAAAAATGCAAATTAATGTGAGAAAAGGAGAGTTTTAAGGGTTGGAGGATAACACAATGAACTTCAAAAGATACCTATTGATGGGACCCATTAGTCACGATGAGAAACATAGCAATTGAGACCAACTCCAAGAACGGAAAGCAACTGAATTGTTTCAAGCATCTATGTTAAGTGATATTCGCATGGAGTTAACTTGGAGAATGTGGCTTCCATGTATAAGAACTCCATGTCGGATTCATAGCTGGTTGAGGAATTTGAACAAATTGTTTCGGATTTTACGTCACATCGAAGGTCGTCAGACGAAATATATTTAGGCTCTCTTTCTTTATTAGAAAATGAAGTTCTTGTTGGTTAAAATTATTTTGGAAAGATAATAGGATCAATTTTGTATTTTTTCTAGCTTAGCAGATGTTTAAAGATAGCAAGGCAATATGAGATTTTATATGGAGCAAATGGAAAAATTCCTCGCACGAATAGAGAAACACATTCCATGTCTTGCCACTCCTTCAACTCTTCCCAGGACAAATTCAAAGGATCTAGCTATGGTCACATCCTCTGAATCTTAGTTTAGGTTATATTATGGATGTTGTTTTTTTGGTTCATAGTTTAGTGTTATGTTTTGATACTGTTATATCGATAATAAAGCTGAATTTTTTGATGTTACTGAAATTTTGGATTGGTTATTCTCCCTATAGATGGGCAAGGCCTAGTTTCTCGATGAGCAGGCACTGTCCATCTAAAGATAGAAAATATGGAATAACTCATGAAAATATTTTTTGATGAATGAAATGATCTACTTATTATCTCCCCCCCAAAAAAATAAAGTAAGAGATTGAAAAGTAGTTTAAAATATGAGGTATGTAGGAAAAAATTTAATAAACTTTAGAGAAAAGTAAGGGAACACATATGAAAGTAAAATGAACAGTGACTCAAACAAAATAAATAAATGATTTAAAATTAGTTTATATATATATTTTGTTGTGAAAATGTGAAGTTGGGTTACACTTTTTGCCCTTTTTTGAGAAAAAATATCATTTTTTATTTTTTGTTCTGTTGTTCAACTTTCTACAAGCCACAACAATTTTTTTGTTTATAATTTCATTTTATGATAAAAATAAAACTTGCCAGAAATTTTATTAGCTTTCTATTACTTATTTTTTGGAATTTTTTTATTCACATTTGATATGTCAACTTAACATTTCTTTGAGTGTGTGTTCTTTAACAATCAAATGATTCATAAAAAGTTAGGTTCAAACACGTTGGTGTATTCTTTGAAAACTTTGTGTTTTTGAGAAAAAAATGTGTTCCAACAACCTAGAAAGAGTCTATTTCAATACTGTTATATTTACGAAACCAATTGATGCATATCATAATTACTAGAATTTTTTGAACTGGTCCAGAAACATTCTGTATAATTTGAATCCAGAAAGGTTTTTCTGGACTACATATTTTGAATATGTTTCGGCTCGCGCGAAGTTTATCAACATATTTGTTATAAAATAAAAATACAAAAACTACTCATTACAGATGACAGACCAATCTAATGCACCATAATTTTTTCAATTTTTTTATGGTATTTTGGAAGATACAAAATTTTGATTTCACTGAATCATAATGACCTTCAGAAATTGTTTGTACCCATTTTATTACAAAATTAATTAAAATTAGTAAATATTTATGGAATTCCATAAATGTTATATTTCCTGAAAGTAGATTGAATTTTGCAAAAGCTTGTCTTGGTTTCGACAATTAATTCATAAATTTTCATGGAGTTTAATCATTCCAAAGTTGAAGAAATGTGTTCAAAACTGAGATGCTACGTAGTTGCAGATGTGTTAGTTTGGCCGAACTTTAAAAAAATATTGGCCGAATTGTTTTTTGCTGCGTCGGGCCGTTAATTCTAATGACACAAAAGTTTGACTGAACTTTTTCTCACAAATTACATCGGCCGGTAAATTCGATGAAGCCCCTCCAAAAAAACATTTCGCAGCTATATAAATAGTCGAAAACAGAATCATTATTTTCATATATTTCTCACATTTCTTCATTTGGGCTAATTTTGCAAAGGACCTTTTTTGGGCTTAATTTTCGAAGGACTCTTTTTGGGCTTAATATTCAAAGGACATTTTTTGGAGGTATTTTTTAAAGTGACATTTGTTTAGAGGTTTTTTGGACTTAATTTTCAAAGGACATTTTTTGGAAGTATTTGGTTTAAGTGAATTTTTTTTAGATATTTTTTGGGTTTAGTTTTCAAAGGACATTTTTGAAGGTATTTTTTAAAGTGAAAATTTTTAAGAAGTTGGGCTTAATTTTCAATGGACATTTTTTGGAGGTATTTTTTAAAGTGAAGGTTTTTTAGAGTAAGTGTTTTGGGTTGAAGTCAATCTTTTATAATGATTTTTTAAAGTGAGTTTTTTTTTTAACTTTTTAAATGAAATATTTTTGCAGGACTTGGAAGGAAATATTCTGAGCTTCATTTCATTTTTAAATGACATTTTTTTGGTGGAATTTTTAAAGTAAGTGTTCTGGGTTGAAGTATGTCTTTTGTGCAAAATTTTTAAAATGAGTTTTTTTAAAATTAAATCTTTTGTGATGCTTTTTTTAATTGAGTTTTTGTTTAAATTTTGATGTAGTGAATTTTATTTATAGGATTTTGAAGGAAATTTTTTAAGCTTCATATTAAATTATCATGGGAAATCGAAGGAATTGTAAGAGAAAATATGATCGAACAAGAGACGATGAGGAACGTAGAGAACAAGGGAGAGAATATCGCAAAAATTAGAGATAAGAACGCCCAAATATTAAAAGGGAAAATCAACCTCAACTAGAAGTTGAAGCAGGTATGTAAATGTAAATATTATAAATTTGATATTTAAAATTTGACTAGTATATTGTGAAACTTAATTTTTATTTGATGAACTAATTTGAAAAATATTTTGCAATGTAAACAGAGAGAGATATTCCTCAAAACATTGATGATGAGATAGAAATTTTTGAAAGAAAAAGTGAAAGAGATATTGAACCAATGATTGAAGTGTTGAAAATGTTGAAAGAAATTCAAGTAAAGAAATTGAATTGCCAGCTATATATATATGTTGAATGTGTATTATTGAAATTATAAATATTTATTAATTTAATTATTTATTGAATATGTAAACTCATTATGTACATTTAATTCTGATATGTACAGATAAAATCAATATCGATGATGAGATGTTAGAAAATGTTGACACTCACACATATGGAGATAAAAAAGCTGACCATGTTATACGATATCGTGTTAATTGCATTATTGATTCATTCTTCAGAGATGAAACTGTGGCAGTTCAAGCCCAAATGTTGAAAAGTATGTTAACATCAAAGAAATTAAAAGAATCTACGACCTTATTGGGTATTCGAAAATCAACAAAAGATAAAAAAATGAAGGAAAATGTTATACAAAATATAAAAATTTCTCTAAATTCAATTGGAAGATCTTGAAAGAAAATTTCTTTAGATGCACGTAGAGAAATACAAATGGCAATGGTTTCATCAAGTACTAAAGAGAATCGCTTGGTAAAGTCTATGGCACAAGCATTAGGAACCTCACGAAAAACTTTGCACAAACATTGGAAATTTCGATTGCAAATAGATGTAAATGATGAAATCGCTTGTTGGACAACTATTTGTAGGAAACCATATGAATATAGACTTGGAGAAGATGTTAAAAAAAATGTATGAATAGTGGATGAAAAATTCACATGTTTCACCAAAAGCAAGGGATGTGATGCGAAGAAGAATAACACGAAATCAGTATAAAGAACATGCAAAACATTTTTTGGAAATCACTCATATATAGTTGTTCAATAAGTTCATAGAAGAGAATTGTGAAATTAATGTCTCAATCAGTGCTTTTGTGCAACAAAAACCATGGTATGTTAAACATATCACTGTACGTGACACTTTTTGTTGTCGTTATCATGTGGAATTTTAGTTATATTATGAAAAATTCCTTAATTTTGGTAAAACATTTTGGAAAGATTCACCTCCTCCTTCCACTATCCATGATTTCATATCTCAAATTCTATGTGGAAGAGAAATTCATGAATTATTTTACCAAAGAAATGCATTAGTGGTAAAAAATGCGATGATTATGGAAATTTGACTAAATTTCGAAACAAATATCATACTGATATAAATGATCAATCATTTGCCAAAATAAAAGTGAAATGGAAGAGATATGAATATATTCATACATTGATTTGTTCAAGTAGTACTAAAAGTTCTAAAAGAATTGATTTTCAAGAAGAATAAATTTTTGTGATTGAGTTTTTGAGAATGTTTGAGGCAGAAATTTATAAATACACCAAGCATTCCCATAGAGCTTGATGGCAAGACTTGAAATTCAAAAAATCCCATGAAGTTTTTCCACCAGGGACCATTTTATCAATAGTTGATTTTGCATAAAACTGCACATTTGTTTCACCTAAAGAAATACAGAGTGAATACTATCATTCAGACCAATTCTCCATACCTGTCCATATTCTATATAGACATGTTGAAAAAAATGTTGATCATATAGAATATTGGCATGTTATTAAAGAATATCACTTTTATATCAGTGACGATCGTACACATGACACATATTTTGTACAAAATTGTTTTGAAAATATCTATGACTCCTTGAAAAGTCGTGAAATAAAATTCAATGAACATTGGATATAGTCATATGGATGCGTAGGTCAATTCAAATATGCACGATCATTATTTTTGTTGTGTCTTCTTCATATTGTTGAGATTCAACAAGATGATGAGCTTAGTGAAAAGTAAGCACCTTCACTAAGTGGGGCCCGCATGCTATTTTTAGGTGTATGTCTATTTTTAGACATGGTGAGAATATTCTATAAGTTGCAGGATGCTATTTGTAGATGGTTAATCAAATTTGAAAAATATATGAAATTATATTTTTAGAATATTGGACGAAGTCTATTTATACATCGTCAATCTAAAAATAGGTGCATGTCGATTATGATTAGCCCTTAATAATAATCCAACAATAAATATCAACTTATTCTCTCGGAGCACTTTATTTCAGTAAACAGATTTGGAAAATCAGTGGGCTGAAGGAATTATATAATTCCTAGGGTTATTGGTGGCTCATGCATGGAGGACTCAGTTGGAACTGAAGTGACAAAATTATGATAGAGTTGGAAGAGTAGTTACGGGAGTTGTTATTTAGTTAAACTCAGTTGTGCTAGTTGTATCTAGTTCTAACTGAAAGATACACTAGTGAGAGTTTAGTGAATTAATTCATAACTAGAGACTCACTAACAACTGAACAAATACAACAATTAACTACTAGCATGTCAGTTCGAGTGGAGACCTAGTGGAGAGATAGGTGAAAGGGTGAGATGGAATAGTTGTTGTGACTATAGTGATGCATTCAATGCATCTGACACACATTGGAGATGCCAATGAGGATTGCGTAGTGAAGGAAATGCAAATTCGAATTCATTCAGGGGTCTTCTTCAACAAGGATTGCGTAGTGGAGGCAGCTGTCAGGAGGCAAGAAATTGGTGCATAGATATGAAAATTTCTATGCACTGATTATTGATTGTACTGAGAGCTTGATGTACTAAGATTTGTATGAGATTATTAAATTATCCATTGATATACATAATATATGATAGTTGGAGTTTTTAGCTTTAAGCGTTCCCGTTAAACAACTGTGTTTATGTACGATTGATTTTCTTCACACGTGTTTGCAATTGAGTTTTAATTTCCGCAAGATTAATAGTGGAAGGATTCTGTATTTAGCAAGAAGATAAATATTGTTAGATCAGGAGAATATGGTAATACATCAGTATTAATAAATTTCTACATGGTATCGGAGCAGTGTTAATCACTAGAGATTGCAAATGTGAAGAGGTGCTGAGTTTTGTGCTGGTGGACAATTCGAACTTGCTGTAGAAATTTCTTGGTGCGACAGTTGAGTATTCATTGAAATGTCTTTCAATGGGTTGCGATTGGAGTATGCCCTTGAGGGTAGCTTGAATTACATAGCCTCTAAGGATAGGATGGAGGTGGTGCTTGAAGATAATGGACTGAAGGATTTCGTCGATAGTGATGTTCCTAAGCCTACTTCTAGCGATGCTGCAATACTTGACGCATGGAAAAATAAGGTAGCAAAGACAAGAAGAATTCTATTTGAAGGTGTGAAAGACCATATTGTATCAAGCATTCATGGGAAAGCCACTCCATTTGCAATGTGGAAGGCTTTGATAGATCTTTTCGAAAGCAGCATCGACCATAGGAAGTTGGTGCTAAAAGATAAGCTCAAAAAAATCAAAATGGAGAAGGGCGATAGTATTCCAAAATATCTCACGAAGTTTGTCCGATGTAGGGATGAGCTGGGAAGTGTGGGAATTACAGTTGCGGATGACGACTTGGTGAGATTGGCTCTCCTTAGGCTTCCGAAGAGTTGCAATAGCTATGAAGAATTTGTTAATGGATGGGAGAAATTTCCGGATTGGGAGCAACTTTGGTCGGATCTTGTGCAGGAGGAGATAAGGAAAAATACCAGGGATGGCTCTTTATCGAAGAATGATAATGAAGATAATTGTGCTTTGGCAGCCAAAGCAAGGAGAGGGAAGGGGAAAAAATCCCATCCAAAATCCAAGGCTAAAGGCAAGAAGCTGGATTTGTCCAAGGTGAAGTGTTTTCACTGTCACGAACATGGGCATCTCGTCACTAACTGCCCATAGAAAAAGAAGAACAAGAAGGCTGCTGGAGTTGCAGTGGGTGAGGCCTTAGCCTTGCAATTTGAACTTGATTTATCTTTGATCACATGCTTTGTTTCAAGCTCAATGGGATCGGTGTGTTATCTTTATAGTGGTGCTTCCTTCCATATGACGTGAGACAAGGAGTTGTTTAGCGACTTGGAGGAGAAGGATCTCCAAATGCATATAGAGATGGGTGACAGTGGTAGATACAGTGCGACCGACATTGGAACCATTACCTTTGAGAGGGAGTCAGGTAAACCATTTCTGTTGAAAGATGTTATGCATGTTCCATGTCTGAAGAAGAACTTGGTCTCGATTTCTATGTTGGAGGACAGAGGTTATGACGTTGTTTTCATTGAGGGAAAAGCCTTCCTGCAACATAAACAATGGGTCAAACCAAGAGGATAGGGATTCGAGTTAATAATCTCTACAAGCTGGAGGTAGATGGCTGCGCTGTAATGATGGGAAAAATAGAAGAAGTGGTGAGTCGGGATGAGGGCGAATTATGGCAGAGGAGATTCGACCATATTCACCATGGCGCCTTGAATATTTTGTAGCAGATATCGATTGGACTTCCTAAGGGTACTCTTGCACAGTCAAATTAGTGAAAGGGATGTACTATGGGTAAGTTTGTGAAGACCACCTTTCATGAGAAGGAGAACCGTGCTTCGGTGATCCTGGAGAGAATTCACACAGACGTGCGTGGACCTTTCTTGGTTGCTTCAAAAAAAAAACACAGGTATTATATTATATTTGTTGATGAATATTCTCGTAGATGCTGGATATTATTCATGTAGAAGAATATCGAAACATTCTCAAAGTTCTATGAGTTTAAAGCATTGGTGGAGAAGGAGTCAGGGAAGCAAGTGAAGGCTCTGCGGAGCGATAATGGTGGTGAATATATCTCGAAAAAATCCAAAGAATTTTGTAGCAAAGGAGGAATTTGAAGAGAACTCATAATGCCTCATAACCCACAACAGAATGGGGTAGCGAAGAGAAATAATAGAATGATCGTGGGTGCTGCACGAGCTATGCTGCATGACCAAGGCCTACCGATGCACTTGTGGGAGGAAGCATGCAACACGACAGTTTATGTGCAAAACCATTGTCCTCATAGAGTACTTGGCATGCATACACATGAAGAATATTTTACTTGTAAGAAGCTTGTTATTTCTAATTTGAAGATTTTTGGCTCATCTGTTTATATTCATGTGACAAAGGACGCCAGGAAGAAGCTGGAGATGACTACAGAAGTTGGGATATTTGTGGGGTACACAGAAACACCCGATAATTATTGTGTTTATTTTCCAAACAATTGAATGACTATGGTGCTACAGGATATAAAATTCAATGAGGTGAAAGCCATGAAGTTGTTGCTTGACAGGGAGCTACACTTGCATACAGAGGAGGAGCTACTTGTTCCCAAAGATGAGCCTTTAGATGTGGGTCAACCACAGGAGGAGATTCATGGAGTGGAGGAGTCCAATCATGCAGAACCAAACATCAGAATTGGAAGAAAGCGTACCACATAAGCTGAGAGATTGAAGCTTGATGCGGCACAAAATGTAGGAGTCCCTACATCACTGCAAAGACAAAGACAGTCACCTGACTGATTTACTGGATACATGGCTCTTACGAGAAAGTGTATCATGATAGAGCCATCTTCTTTTGAAGAAGCAGTGAAAGAGCCCCCATGGGTAGATGCCATGGTGGAGGAGTATGACTCCATTGTCATAAATGATGCTTGGGAGATTGTTCCAAGGTCGGTGGGTAAATCAGTGGTAGGTTCAAGATGGATCTACAAGGTAAAGCAAGCCGCTGATGGGAGCATTGAGAAGTATAAGGCAAGATTTGCTGCCCAGGGCTTCTCATAGATCGAGGGGATTGATTATGAAGAAACCTTTGCACCTGTCGCACGATATTCTTCCATAAGGACCATCCTTTCTCTCTCAATGCAGATGGGTTGGCACATTCATCAGATGGATGTGAATACTGTGTTCCTTAATGGGATCATTGAGGAAGAGGTGTACATTGAGCAGACTGAAGGATTTGAGATCTTCAGCAGTGAGTCACATGTGTGCAGACTCAAAAGAGCACTGTATGGGCTAAAGCAAGCACCACGTGCTTGGTACACACAGATCGATAGCTATTTCAATGGACCTGTCTTCACCAAGAGTGAGGCGGATGCAAAATTGTACCAAATTGTGGTGGAGGATAGCCTTTTAATCATTGTTCTTTATGTTGATGATTTAATACTAACGGATGATGAGCAGTTGATACACTCATGCAAGGCAGATCTTGCAAAGGAATTTGAGATGAAGGATTTGGGCCTCCTTCATTATTTCCTTGGATTGGAAATATGGCAAGGACAAGGTGAACTATTTGTGTCTCAAGGAAAGTATGCTCAGAAGATACTTGGTAAGTTTCACATGGAGGACTGCAAGCCCATGGATACTCCTCTTCCAGGAAATTGGAGGAAAGAGGATGCTACATCGACAGAGGTAGTGGATGCCACTATTTATCGATAGTTGGTGGGTTTGCTCATGTATTTAGTTAATACAAGATCATACATATGCTATGCGGTGAACCAGCTTAGTCAAGCGATGGCTAAGCCTACCAAACTCTTTTGGAAGGCAGGCAAGCATGTCCTAAGGTATCTTAGGGGCACATCTGAGTATGGCTTATGGTACAGATAGACAGATGAGGTGAAGTTGCATGGCTTCATGGATGCAGATTGGGCAGGCAGCCCCACGGACAGAAAGAGAACATCAGGAGGGGTTTTCAGTATCGGATCTACAGCAGTTTCTTGGTACAACAGGAAACAAAGATCCGTGGCACTCATTTCAGCAGAAGCAGAATACATGGTAGCAAGTCAAGATGCATGTGAGGATATCTGGATGGGGAAGATCCTGGTTGGTTTGTTCGGTTCTCATTTAGATCCTACAATGATACATTGTGATAATCAAATTTGCATTAAACTCTCGACTAATCCTGTGTTTCATGATACATCTAAACATATTGAAATCCAATATCATCATATCAGAGATTTTGTGCAGTGGAAGATCATGTTTCTTTAGTACATTCCTCTGGAAGATCAGGATGCAGATATTCTGACGAAGGATCTCAGCAGGAGAAAATTTGAATACCATAGAGACAAGATCGAGGTGAAGGATAATCCCTATCTTGTTGAGAGTGAGTGTTGAGATTCAACAAGATGATGAGCTTAGTGAAAAGTAAGCACCTTCACTAAGTGGGGCCCGCAGGCTATTTTTAGGTGTATGTCCATTTTTAGACATGGTGAGAATATTCTATAAGTTTCAAGATGCTATTTGTAAATGGTTGATAAAATGTGAAAAATAGATGAAATTCTGTTTTTAGAATATTGGGCAAGTCTATTTATAGATCGTCAATCTAAAATAGGTGCATGTCGATTATTATTAGCCCTTAATAATAATTCGACAATAAATATAAACTTATTCTCTTGGAGCACTTTATTTCAGTGAATATATTTGACAAATCAGTGGGTTGAAGGAATTATGCAATTCCTAGGGTTATTGGTGGCTAATGCATGGAGGACTCAGTTAGAACTGAAGTGGAAAAGTTATGATAGAGTTGGAAGAGTAGTTACGGGAGTTGTTATTTAGTTAAACTCAGTTGTGCTAGTTGTATCTAGTTCTAACTGAAAGATACACTAGTGAGATATTAGTGAATTAATTCATAACTAGAGACTCACTAACAACTGAACAAATACAATAGTTAACTACTTGCATGTCAGTTCCAGTGGAGACCCAGTGGAGAGATAGGTGAAAGGGTGAGATGGACTATCTGTTGTGACTATAGTGATGCATTCAATGCATCTGACACACATTAGAGATGCCAATGAGGATTGCGCAGTCAAAAAGCCAGTAGTCGAATTCATTCGGGGAGTCTTCTTCGGCGAGTTGTGATGGAGCGGTACAATAGGAGGCAAGAAATTGGTACATAGATATGCAAATTTTTGCATGACAGCATGTGACGATTCTATATTGTACTGAGAGCTTGATGTGCTAAGCTTTGTATGATATTTTTACATGATTCCATTGATATACATAATATATGATAGTTGGGGTTTTTAGCTTTAAGCTTTCCTGTTAAACAACTGTGTTTATGTGTGATTGATTTTCTTCATATGTTTTGCAATTGGCGATTTAATTTCCGCAAAGAATTAAGTGGAAGGATTATGTATTTGACATAATATTAATTTGTTAGATTAGGAGAATCCGGTAATACTATCAGTATTAATAAATTTCTACACATATGAAAACACGCATTAAACATTGTTAGATTTCTTTAATGAGTCATGAAGGAGAACATGATGGTGCGGGGGGCATAAATTCAACGAGCATAGTGTTGAGATTCAACAAGATGATGAGGTTAGTGAAAAGTGTTGCCTTCACTAAGTGGGCCCACAGTCTATTTTTGGCGCAAGTCTATTTTGAGACTATCTCTATTTTTAGACATGATGATCATATTTCAGAAGTTGCAGGATGCTATTTGTGGATGGTTGGTCAAGTTGAAAAATAGATGAAATTATATTTTTAGAATATTGGGCGAAGTCTATTTATAGATCGCTGATATAAAAATAGATGCATATCGATTATTATTAGCTCTTAATAATAATCAAACTCTAGAAAACAACAACTGTTCTCTTGGGGCACTTTGTTTGAGTGCAGATTTGGAAAATACGATGGATTGAGGAATCTGTAATTCAAGAGCCCAGTGAGTTCATGCATGGAGGAATCAGTTAGAACTCAAGTGGCAGAGTTATGACACAGTTGGAAGAAGTAGTTATGGAGTTGTATTCAGTTTAACTCAGTTAGACTCAATTGAGATAGTTGTATCTAGTCTAACTGATTGATACACTAGTGAGAGTGGAGTGAATTAATTAGTTAATTAATTCAAAAATAATAACTCATTAATCAACTGAACAATACAGCAGTTAACTACAGTGCATGGCAGTTTTAGTGGAGACCCTGTGGAGAGATAGGTGAAAGGGAAAGATAGACTATCTGTTGTGACTATAGTGATGCATTGATTGCACCACACACACATTGGAGTTTCCAATGAGGATTGCTCAATCAAGGCAAGGGTAATTCGAATTCATTAAGAGCTATTCTTTAGCAAGGATTGCGCAGTGGAGGCAGGCTAGTAGGAGGGCAAAGATCGGTGCATGGATTTGCAGATTTCTTATATGTTAGTGTGTGACGATTGATTGTACTGAGAGCTTGATGTACTAAGCTTTGTATGAGATTGTTACATGATCTCCATGATACATAATATATGATAGTTGAGGTTTTCAGCTTCAGGCTTTCCCGTTAAACAACTGTGTTATGTGCGATTGTTTTTATTTATGCTTCACATGTGTTTGCAATTAATTTTCCGCAAAAGATTAACAGTGGAATGATTATGTATTTTGCAAGAAGTTAAATATTGTGACTATAGTGATGCTTCAGTGGCATCACACACATTGGATTTAAATGATTGTGCGATCGAGAGCAAGAGAAATTCAAATTCATTCGGCTATTCTTGACGGGGATTACTGTGATGAGCGAGCTAGAAGGAGGGCAAATATTGGTGCATGGATTTGCAATTTTCACGGTAAGTGTATAAGCAGTTGTATTAAACTAAAACGATGTAATAAGCTTTGTATGAGGATTTTACATAGTCTCATGATACATAATATATAAATGATTAGGGTTTTTGTTTTCAGGCTTTCCATTAAACAAGCATGTTATGTGCGATTATTTTTATTTATGCTTTACATGTGTGTGCAATTAATTTTCCACAAAAGATTAACAAGTGGAATGATTCAGTATCTTGCATAAAGTTAAATAGTGTGAGATCAGGTGGATCTAGGACATATTCATGCTTAGTGCATATAATTTCTACATGGTATTAGAGAATTTTTAATTGAAGATTGCAATTGTAAAGTGAGTTTGTGCTAGTGGAAAATTCGAATTTGCTACAAAAGATTCTTGGTGCAGAAGTCGAGTATACATTGAAATGTCTTTCAATGGGTTGAGATTGGAGTATGCTCTTGATGAGAGCTTTAATTACATAGCCTGGAAGGATAGGATGGAGGCGGTCTTGGGGGGATAATAGGCGAAGGGTTCATCGATAGAGATGTTCTAAGTCGAGATCTAGCGATCTTTGCATTACTTGACGCATGGAAAGAAGACGGAAAGAACGAAATAACGATACATTGGAAGGTGTGAAGTGTTGAAAATGTAGCAAGATGATGGAGCTTAGTGAAATGAAGTCGCCTTCACTAAGTGGGCCCGCAGGAAAATTCTGGCGCAAAGTCTATTTTTAGACTATGTCTATTTTTAGACATATGGAGCATGGTCCAGGGGTTGCAGTATGTTATTCTTGGGGTATTGGTCATGTTGGTCAACGGTTTGCGACTCGAATATGCTCTTGAAGGGCAGGTTCGAATTATGTTGCATGGAAGGATACATGGAGAAGTTGGAGAAGCGATGAAGATAATGGTCTTAAGGAGTTCGTGGATACGGAATGTCAAAAACGCGATCTCGCCGGAGGCCGAGCTTGTGGCAAGAAAGATGGTGGTGTCGAAGGATCACGGTGGAGCGTCCAGGATGTGTGTATCCAACTTTGCATGGAAAGGCTTCTCCCATTTTTAATGTGGAAAACTTTGACGGATCTGTTCCGAAGTAGGTGACCAAAGAAGGTGAGCTCTGAATAAGCTCGAGAACATCGAAGATGGAGAGGGCGACGATGTCGCCAAATACCTCCTGATTCACTCGATGTGGGAATGAGATGGGAAGTGTGGGGTGGTAGCCGAAGATGAGGACATGGTCGACACAGCTCTCCCGCGGTCTTGAGAAGGCTTGGCACTCATATCAAGATAGTGTCGATGGTCGGAGCTGCCCGGGATGGGAGCGCCTTTGGGCGGATCTCATGCGGGAGGAGATAAGGAGGACGCTACTCGGGGATGGATCTTCATCGAGGAGCGATGAAGAAAATTGCGCTTTGGTTGCCAGCTTGCAAAGAAGGGGAAGAATGAAAACCTTCTCATTCCGATTGCAAAGGAGCAAGAAGCGAGGATGTGGCGAAAGTGGAAGTGTTTTCCGCACAACAACGGTCATAGAGTATATACAAAAGCTTGTCCAGAGACGAGAAGAAAAAAGCAAACGGCAAGATGCGAAGATGAGCTTTGGCCAGCAGTTCAACAACTTTCCCACGTCGCATGCTTGGTTTCAAGTGTGATGGGATAAATTAATGGTTCTTGGACAGCGATGCGTCATTTCTCCATATATTGAAATCGGGATTTGTTCTCGGATACGGAGACCATAAGGTGCAGGTGTACACACACGAGATGAGGCGATGATGGTAGATACAATGGGCGGTATTGGTACATGTCACTTTGAGAGGGGAGTACGGTAAACCCTTTGTATTGAAGGATGTCATGCATGTACAGATTGAAGAAAAACTTGATCTGTCGCGTGTTGGAAGATAAGGGGTGGTGGTCTTGACGAAGGAAAGCCTTCTGTGCGGTAAGACTGCGGAAGACCCGGAAGATAGGGGTTCGAACGAGAACCTTTATCGATTGCAAGTAGATGGGCTGTGACAACCAGCGCCACAAGGCGGGAGGTGGTGGGGGCCCGGGATGATGAGGGCGGCTGGCACGAGAGATTGGGCCACCTTCACCACGGAGCTTTGAAGATCTTGCTGACCGAGATGTCTGCGGGCTTCCTAAAGGGCACTCTTGTGCGGTCGAGATCGATTCACAAGGGTGTACACAGGGAAGTGGCCCTGCTGCGAGAAGATAGTCGACGCCACGACGATCCTTGAAAGTTCACAGACGTGTGTGGTCCTTTCTCGGTTGCTTAGAACGACAAAGCACAAGTATTATGTGATCTTTGTTGATGATTTCTCTCGAAAGTCTTTCGGATCTTCTTCATGCGAGAAGAAGAGTGATACGTGTGATTCTTGTGAGTTTAATGGCAATTAGAAGAGTCGAGGAAGAAGGTGATTACTTTCTGAGATTGATAACGGTGGTGAATTCATCTGGCTAGAATTCAAGGAGTTCGCGCGCGAGAAGGTTCGGAAAGGCTCACTTCGTGCCACCAACCCGGTAGAGCAGGGTGGGCGGCGGAAAACGAACGATCGTGCTGGGTGCGCACGGGCGATGTTGCATGATCGGGCCTACCCCTTCATGGCCAGGGTGAGGCATACCATCGATGGTGTATGTCTTGACAGTTGTCCTCTAAGGTTCTTGGCATGGTACACAGGAGAGACTTATTCTGTGAGGGCGTGTTTCTCATACGGTACGGCTCACTGACACGCCATGTGACGAAGAGATGCAAGAAGGAAAGGCTGAATCCCGACCCTTTGAGGTTGAGAATATTTGTGGGGTATCTTGAAATGCCTTTCAACTACGGGTGTGTTTCGGGAGAAAAGCCATGGGTGTTTGCTTCGAAGGGCTTGCCGTAAATGAGGAGGGCGGCTGGTTCTAAGGAGGAGCTTAGAATGTGGATCGGCCACAAGAGGAAGTTCATGAGGTGGAAAAGCCACCATGTAGCGCCAACCATCGAGAGGGCGCATGCGCACTACGAAGGGCGAGCGACCGGATCGGGATGCGAGAGAAGGTTGTAGGACCACCTACGGCACGGTGTAAACCAGGGCGGGTCCTGAGATCGGTCTGCCAGATACATAGCTCTTGTGAGTCAATGTGTTGTTGACGGAGCCATCCTTTTTGAGAAGAACGTGGAGGAACCCCCCAGCAGGTAGATATGCATGATCGAAGAATATGATTCGATCGTCGAAGAAGCCGATGCATGGAGATTGTCCCAAGACCGGTGGAGGAAATTAGTGGTGGGTTCGCGATGGATCTACAAAGTGAGCGAGGTGGGCGACGGGGTGTGGAGAAATGTGGCGAGATTTGTTGCAGGTAGTTTTCACGGTCCGAAGTTGAATATGAGGAGACCTTTTTTATACGGTACTCTTCATACGGACGATCCTTGCTCTCGGCGCGGATGAGGGTGGCATTCTCGAGATGGATGTGAGGAAACTGGGTCCTCGGGTGATTGAGGAGGAGAGGTGTGCCTTGACGTGCAGAAGGTTTCGATATCTTCGCGTTAGTCGCATGTGTCTTGAGCTCAAGAAAACCTTTGACAGCAGGGTGAAAACTGACACCTGGGTACTTGGTACACTAAACGACTACTTCACTTGGGTTTGGATTCTCCAAGAGTGAGCGGATCAAACACATGCTAGATATGGTGGAGGGACGGCCCGGTCATCGTGCGTATGTAGATGATCTCGTTTTGTTGGCGATGAACGTTGATACTTTCATGCAAGGAGGATCTTGCCGAGTTCGAGATGGAGGGACTTGAGCATCCTTCATTGTTCACAGGATTGGAAGATTTGTGGCCAGGCGAGAGGGGCTATTTGTTTCTTAGGGCAAGGGTAACATGCCGGGGAGATGCGGAGGTTCAACATGCGAGGCTGCAGGCTTTGTTGACCTCCTCTTCACAGTGGTTGGAGGAAAAGGATGCTACTTCGGCGGAGGTAGTGGATACCCGTGTCCCAGCATCGACGATTGGTGGGAGTCGCTTATGTATCTGGTTAATACACGACGATATGCCTATCTGATTAACCGAAACTTTCCCCAAACTATGGGTTAAGCCTACCAAGCTCTTTTGGAGAAGGTAGGCAAGCATGTATTCACGCTTATATTAGAGCACATCGAGATATGGTCTATGAGTACGAAACGGGGAGGATGGACGAAGCTTTAAAGCTATTTGATGCGAATTGGCGGGGGAGCAACGGACGAGAAGAGCACATGGAGAGAGTTTTCAGCATTGAGTTGACGGTTCCACTGGTGACGAGGGAAACGGAGAGGTCTCTGTGCTTTTCAGGTTCGACGGTAAGTACATAGCGGTAGCTTGTTTGCATGCGAAATTTATTTGAATGAGGAGAGGTCCTCGTTGGATTGTTTGGGTGCATTTGGAGCCTACAATGATCTCATGATAACCAAGGTTACATTAAACTCTCGGCTAATCCGGTATTTCATGATAGGTCCAAACACATCGACATCGGGTACCATCATATCGGAGAAGTTGTGTTCGGTGATCATGATGCTTTCCTGTTCCCACGGAGGATCGGGATGCCGACATCTGACGAAGGCGCTCACCGGGGAGCAAGTTCGAATTCCATAGAGCGGGGATAGGGGTTAACGAGATAATCCATGTCTTCTTTGAGGGGAGTGTTAATGCGGCAAGATGATGGAGCTTGGTGAAATGATACCGCCTTCACTAAGTGGGCCGGAGGCAAATTAGGCGCAAAGTCTGTTTTTAGACTATGTCTATTTTAGACATATGGAGCATGGTCGAAGTTGCAGTATGTTATTCTTGGAGGTATTGGTCATGTTTTGTAAAAATGGTGGACACTCTATTTTTTGACCTATAGGTGAAGTCTGTTACTGTTGCACATTCCTTAAAATAGGGAAGTCAAATATTATTTTCCTTAATAATATTTGGACTCTAGCTCGATTTACTCTCCAGAGCACTTCGATTCGAGCAGAGTGGCTCATGCATACGACGGAAAATTATGCTATTCCTGAAGGGTTTTGGTGAGCACATGCATAATTTGACTTGATTAGGACTTGATGGTAGATGTTTGGTGGAATTAATGAAGACGACCTAGTGGAGTTGTGTTTGGTTTAATTTAGTTGAAGCTGGTTAATTAGTTTAACTAGCTAATCAACTTAGTTATGAGTGGAGGTGAATTAAATATTATTTAATTCATTAATTAATGGCATGTTATTCAACTCAGAAACACATCGATTGCTACGATTACATGGAACGATTCGATGGAGACAGTGAAAGAGGTAGGTGAAGGTGAGTTAGCTATCGGTGGCGACATCGGTTTACATAAATTTGCACCACACTTGGAGGAATTGCCCATGATGATTGTGCTGTCAAAGCAAAGATTCGAACCTTGGATCTCTGTTGAAGCAGGCCATAAATTCTTTTTAATAGAGGAAAAGCGAGATAGTATGGTGTGTTTTGAGCCTGTGACTTATTTAATAGCTAATTTAATGTGCTAACTTCACCCAGAAAGAGCGAGTACTTATGAGAGTATTGTCTTGAGTTTGTTACATGATTTATCATTATAATATACACAATAGGCACAGGGTTTTCAGCTACTAGGCTTTTCCCCATACACTCTGTGTTAATGTGTATGATGATTTGATGTGTTATCGCTTGTTTATTTCCATGTGTGATACGAGTGGAAGAGATTATGTGTTGCACATATGAATTCAATTGATATGTGATCGGAATAATCTCGGTGGATAAAAATATCATTATTCAGCAAATTTCTACATGAAAGGACCATATTGTCTAGCCTTACATGGGAAAGCCCTCCATTATTAATGGTGGAAGGCTTAAATAAATTTTTCCAAAGAAAAGTGACCGAGAGGAAGTTGGCATAATGAAGCTCGAGAAAAAATAAAAATGGGCACTTCGGTGTTCTAGGAAATACCTCACAAAGTTTGTCCTTGTAAGGATGAGCGGGAGGTGTGGGAGTTGCGGTGATGATGAATGCCGGTGGCTCGGCTCTTGGGCTTCGAAGGTTGGAATGGCCTAGAACTGCGTCGATGAGAGCGGGGAGAAAACGCCGGGATGGGGCGACTTTGGTCGGATCTTGGGCGAGGAGATAAGAGCGGATTACTAGGGATGGCTCTTCATTGAAGGAATGAAAGATGAAGAGAATTACGATTTGGTACATGAAAGGAAAAGGGAAAGGGAAGAATTTCCTTAAAATCTAAAACTAAAGGCAAGAAGCAAGGTTGTCAGAGAAGTGAAGTGTTTTCATAGTCACGAACATGGGCATTTCATTACTTTAATTGTCCATAGAATAAGAACAATAAGAAAATTTGGCTGGGCTGTGACTAAGCCTTAGCCTCCCAATTTGAACTTGATTTCTCTTTGATTGCATGCTTGGTTTCCATTTGTGTGGGATCGATGGTATCTTGATAGTGGTGCATCTTTCCATATGATAGGAGACAAGGAGTTTTTGTTGACTTGGAGGAGAAGGACCTCCAGATGCATATAGAAGATGAAGCAACGATGGTGGTATAGTGCGGCGGCATTAGGACCATTACCTTTAGAGGAGTACGGTAATCCATTCTTGTTGAAGGATGTTATGCATGTTCAGGTCTAAAAGAACGAATACTCGGTCGCAATCTTGGAAGACAAAGGTTATGATGTTGTTTTACGGTGAGGGAAAAATCCTTCTAATACTTTGAGCTAACATTTAAATATAATCTTGAATTTCTATGCATATAAAAAATAATACACTTCATTTTTTACCCAAATAATTTTTAAATACGAGCAAAATTCAAATTATGGGAACCTTTCTAAGCATGGTGTGTATAAACATACAGTAACCCAATTTCCCATTGTGGAAGCTTTACTGATTTAATCATGATTAGAACCATCGAATAAAAATCATTTCTGACGATTCGAATTAACATTCGAATGGTGTAGTCGACCCCAGTAATAACGTTTCTCCATTCAATGGAAATTTCTGATAAATCTCCATTATTTATAAGGATCATATATAGTCGGTCTAGCTTTAACACTCTATCCTTTGGAGTTCAAAGCCCGACATATCAACCACACTTATTTAGCCTACTGAACCTACCTTTAACAACCTTAGAATATGCGCTCATTTGATTGCTAAATAATATAAACTTGAATTTGGGTTAATAACCCATCATAGCATATTGTAACATTCGGCACACAACATAACATATCAACCCATAACATAAATGCGACCACCAGCATATTAACATTGGGTCCCACAACACCTTTTCATATCAGGCCCCATTTCAATCATGTTCACAAATTAAAGTTCGGCCTTAATATAACTCAACGTATCGACCACATAATACGTCTACATTCCACAACATATCGTTTAAAATTTGGTTATATTTCAAGTATCCGTCAAATTTGATTTGAGCCCACAACAAACCTGCGTTACCTTGAGTTTTAACTTTCATACATCACGTAATCACGACATAGTATATTTCCCAACAACGACCATCGGACAGGTATAACATATCACGTTTTTTAACCTTGACGTTAACGCTCGAAAACAACGAAATAAACGGTACAAATGCAGCACGCAGCACTTGCGTGTTGAACTAAGACCCATATCGCGTTTTTTTTTCTAAAAACAAATTACCAGCACCAATTTGTCTTAGTACTACTGGTTTCTCTTCAAAACCACTTTGCTGCTGTTCAACCATTGGGTTCCGCTTTAACTTGTGGTTGATCTCATTTTTGCATTCTCACTCAAAGATCCCGCTTTCCTTTCTGTAAATTTGATTTCTTGACTTCTACGCATTTGAATAGGCAGCAAACTCACTTATTTTATATGCCATTATCTGTATAGACTCCTCCCTCGCTCTTTTCTCGACGATCAACTGATGGTGGTTTCGGATTGACTCTTAAATAGGTCCTTTAAAGCCAACATTCGAATCAATGCATAAGACAAATTCTATATCCAATTGCGGCCAATTTAAATCGACGTTAACTTTAATCTTATCTTATGATTCAATTTCATTGTTTATGAATAAAATAGATCCCCATAGGTGGCTGCAAGGTTCGGATCTTCTTTCACACACAAAAATTAACCAGTATAATTCGATTTGGGCCGGAAAGTATCGCTGAGAAATTAAGGCAGGACAAAAGATTCTTCCTTTTCATAAATGAAAATATACACCAAAGTGGAATCCTAAATTAACCACCAGTATATATATATTCTAACAATTTCACCTTCATCATTAAGATCGATCACTTCCAGGTAACGATCTTTCTCCGTGATATAAATACAAATTTATCAATTCTCTATTTCACCACGAGTCTCTAATTCGGCCCATTAACACGAGTTTACACATACATCATTCAATTAATTGACACACATGTGACTCAACATCAATCCCTTCATATATAAATGTAATCCAAATATGAGGAGAACTTCTTTCTTCGCTAGATATTCGGATCAATGGCCCTTTTATAAAATTTCCCGAGGGCTTGTGATAAATTTGTTTTCAAAATCCTATCTAACTCTCCCTTCCTCCCTCATCTTTGCCCAGACTTATTACATCTATACAAATTACTCTTTGAATCAATTCAACTTCATGTGACTCATGAGGACTCTTGGAATTCTCAAAAGTCCTAAAGTTAAAACTCAATTCTTGGAATAACTAGTAAACTCTTCACATTCCTAACTTAATCAACTTCCTCATGTTCTCTAGTGGTTAGAGAAGGAAATTTACATTCTCCACCATTTTATTCAAAATACTAATAATTACATGAGAATTTAAAAACATGAGACCCCTGTCTACTTAGATATAAAGTATTTTATTGTACCTAATGCCACATAAGACTCCCAGTTCAAATTGATCATGATCTCATGATCATGTGTCTTACGATGTTGTTTTTCACAGGTCCCATACTTTGTTTTGCTATTTACATTCATCGGCTGCATCATCCTTCAAGCGCACTTCTCCAGAGTCTCCATATCTTGTTATGGAAGTACCTCGACTATGCTTTCACAATCTTTCTTCTTGTCTTTCTTTTTATTAACATTCCTCACCCTTTAAATTTGATGTCATTTATGCGAGACACCTTCATCATCGGTCTTGATGCTTTCAATCTCATAGCCAACTTGTCTTCTAGTTGGAATTTACTTCTTAATCTTGCCTTCAATTTGTTGCTTCACGACCTTTCTTGCTATTATATATTCAAGAATATGTTTGCTACCTCTATAGCACATGCCTCCTCAATTGTTCTTTGTAATTGTTTTTACTTTTGGAATGTCACTCACCATGTTAACACCTCCCAAACTGCAATAAACTCTGTATACCATTTTTTATTTTGTATCCTTTGCAAATTTACTTTTAAAGTAAATTATCTTTTAATTCTCTAATTGCATTAACATAATCCTTCATTTCTCTTTGTATACAAGTAACTATTAATTCTTTAATAATATCACTCCCCATTCTTCTAACTGGAAATTTCATTCTAGTGTACGCAATTTCTTCCTCTTGTATAATTGTTTCAACCCAAGCATTTCAACCATCTCTTTTGTACTTGGTTCACATCCTCTATATGCTACAATTTAGTTGTATCTTCTTCTTATTCTTTGTCAATCTTGATCAATTGTATTCATCTCCTTGATTGATTCGGCAATCAAATCAAGTTCTTCAACTACGCATTTTCATCTTCCATCGGAATAAAATCCACGATTCTTCATCAACAGTAGTTCCACAAGTGTTTGTCCTCGATCATTGCTTGATCAATCGAACAAATTAGCTCCTCCTTGTCATCGGTGACAAGTTTCTTCATATGGTTCTTGGTAGCCTCACCTTCTTTACTAGCAGTCCCTCTTCTCTCAAGACAATTCCAAATGATGGATTGTCATGCCGCATCCTATTAACCACAATCAAATTGTCGGTTCAAAACCACAAGACCCAATGGTCTCCAATTGATGAGCTTGATCTACAATTCTTCTCTCTTGCCAGTTCCAAGTCTTCTTGAGGACTCGGAAAATCCTTATTTTCTTTATTCTTAGCCTCCCGAGTTATATCCCATTCTTTGCCAATCACCATGTTAAAATGATGATCCTTCACTATGTTTGACTAACATAGTTTCTCTTTCATTCAATTCTCTAACAATTTTCAATTGTTGTTCTTCTTCTTGCATGGTGACCGACACATGAACCTTGACACTAAAATTCTAGGAATCTAAATACTTCTTCAACACCGACAACATCGGTATGTTGTTCAGTTTCCTTCTAAATCCTCTATTGACACATCGATGTCACACGATTTTCATCCTCCATGAGGCCGTGACTAGTCCGTCCTTCTTTTAAATGCTCTACATTTCCTTGAATGTCCTTCTACGGTGATTCACAAAAATGAACTTCATTTTGCTGAATCATTTATTATCCTACATTCTGCGAGTTGTCATTCATGACAATTCCTCTTTGTTAACTTCTTCAACAATTTATCTTGTGTATAGGTCTCTGCTTCTCCAATTCTCTTCTTTGAAAATCCATCCTTCTATACAATTTCTTCAATTGGAGTAGATTTTGGAATCTTACACAACCCTTTATACCTTCACTTTTTTCTTTACCAATCATTTGCGGTCCTTCTCTCTCTTGCTTCAATATTCTGAATATTCTCATTGGACTCTTTTGTCTTCAATTCCTCTGAGATCTTGCTATCTCGGTATTGACTGGTGATTTGATTCAATTCTTCCTCCTCAACAAACTTTAAAGTTTGTTCATCTCTGTGGTGTACTGCAAACACACCTGTTTAGTTTAAAACACGGGACTTTTCGGTCTTGGTTGCTTTCTCAGCTTCCTTTAGTGATTTGCACATGTGGAATATTCAAATTCATTCTTGATCCAAGAACTCTCGTTCCTCTTCCTCTGTGAGCTCTTCACTACGCAGGACCGTAATCACTTCACAATGGTGGGACTCAAAATACAAGTCTTTACATCATCACTGCTAATGCGGACTTTCGATAACTCGGGAAATTGTAATGATTTTCCTTTCGTAGAACAAACTTCTTGCTGCCTTAAGCTCCATAACACCTCACAAGATCTCTTACGGATCTCCATTCTTCATTGTGCCATTGTTTTGCTTCACGAACATAAACTTCTTTTTCAAGTCGGTGCTTTGAGTTCGGTACATTTCTTTGAACATCCATCCTACTATCAAGCTTTCTCAACTTTACGGAACCATACAAAAATCATCGGTCACCAAAGTCACTTGATCCCTCGGCCTCACTTGAAGTTTTTATGCACCAAGTCTATTCTCCAAATACTCAATCATCTGACAATCCTCTTCCTGGCGAGCATGTGGCTATGCTCTCTCTTCGACTATAGCCTATGCAACCACTTTCTTTTTCATGGCCAACCAACTCTACGGCTTTCCTCTGTATTATCCTCTTCGGTTTGATAAACATTCTCTAATCTCGACTACTTTCAATCTTCGCATCGACTAGCTGGCACCTTATGCCATTGCCTTGGCTCTTCTTTCTCATTCGTTGTGGCCTCTCTCGGAACCTGCGCAATCTGCTGTGACTATAGGGTAGTCATCCTTTCCTCCTTGAGTTCTTCCTCATCATTACAATAAGCCTTTGCAACTAAGCAAGCTCTCCTGCTTCCTCTTACCTCACAGTCGTTTCCTGGATTTGGTCTTTTGGCAAGTATTGATGCTTCTCTGCTTTGGAACCTTCTAAGCACTCTCATACGCTCTCTCTAGGCTTCTCTTGCCTTCTCAGAGGCTGTCATTCTTCTTTCATCCAACCTTTGTTGAATTTCCCCGAGTTTTGCCACACTTTCTTCTGCACTTTGGAATCCTCTGCTGGACTCTTTCATCACTTGCTCTTAGTGGCAGTCTGATTTTCTTGAGGTTGTTAAATTGCTTGCAATCTGAATTCTGCAAACAATTCTTCAAGCAGGGATTGTACTTGCTCATCAACTCACCTTCTCTTGAAGACACTACAATTGTCTCTATCTGACCTTTAGCTGGATATCGAGGTTCGCACCATCATCAGCCAGGCTATGCCGCACTTTACGCAACCATAAATTTCAAATCGATTTAAAATTAATTTACCTACAAGATCCTACGCATGAACTTGTCTTCACTCATTTAGTTTTGTAAATCTTTGTTCATAAGTATGTATCTACGCATAAGTTTAAATTTATGATCTTCTCTATTCACTCATCACACGCCTTTGCATCTACGTATGTGCAGTATTTATCGGTTTCAAAGTACGATGTCTTTTATCACACATGCAATTAATTCAAAGCTTGAACCTTCCATCGAGCTATTACGACTCGGATACCTGTGGTGCGGGCCTAACCATTTAAACACAATCTTCAATTTTTACTATGCATATAAAAATAATGCACTTCAGTTTTACCCAAATAATTTTTAAATACGGGCAAATTCAAATTATGAAGACCTTCTTCCTACAAACATGGTTTGTATAAACTTGCAATACAACCCAATTTCCCATTGCGGAAGCTTTACTATTTAATCAACGGTTAGAACCATAGGATAAAAATCCATTCCAAGCAAATTCGAATTAACATTGAATAGTGTAATTAACCAAAGGTAATAACATCACTCCATTCGATGGACATTTCAAATAAATCTCCGCTTCATTATAAGAGAATCATATATAGTGGTCCACAACTTTAACACTCTATCCTTTGAGTTTAAAGCCCAAAACATATCAATACTACATAGTACAGCAAATATTGGAACCTACCTTTAACAACCTTTGAATATACGTTCATTTGATGACTTTCTAATATAAAATTGGACTTTGGGTTAATAACCCATGTAACATATTATAACATTCGGCCACACAACACATATCAACCCACAACATAAACAGAAGCCACCAAAACATATTAACATTGGGTCCCACAACCTTTTTCATATTCGGGCCACATTTCAATCATGTTCACAAATTAAAGTTAGACTTGTATGTAAATCAACGTATCAACCATAATAAAGTACGGTCCACACAACATATCGTTTAAGATTTGGTTATATTTCAAATATCACGTCGAGATTTGATTCGGGCCCACAACGGACTATACTTACCTTGGTTTTTAACTTTCCTTACATCGCGCAATCGCGACCATAGTAAATTTCCCAACAACGATCATCGGATGGGTATAAAACCATGTGCATTTTTTAACCTTTCAGGAGCATTAAAGCTCGGAAAAAGCAGCGAAATAGGCGGAGTTTTTAATTACCTCCTTGTGCACGTGTTGGCCAGAAGTCCATATCGCGTTTTTATACAAAAAAATTACCACTTTCAATTTCGTAACGTCTGTTGGTTTTCTCTTCAAAATACTTTCTGCTTGTTCAATCGTTTGGGTTAGCTTTAGCTTGTGGATTCTGTCTCCTTTTACTCATTCTCACTCAAGATCACCTTTCAACTCTATAACCGATTTCACGACTTCTATGCAATTGAATGAGCCTTGACTCACATTTACTACGCCATTATACATATAGAATCCTCCCTCACTCTTTTATCGATGATACGACAATGGTGGTTTGATTGACTCTTCCAGCTTGGTCCTTTAAAAACTACAACATCCAATCGATACATGGTTAAATTCTATATCAATTACTATGATTTAAATACGACGATGAAATCCACGAATACTTATCTTTGTATTCGAATTTCATTGTTTATCGAATACAATAGATCATAGGTGTTGCAAGTCGAATCTTCTTTCACAAAGAATTAATACATATAATTCAAGGCGAGCCGGAAGTATCGACGAGAATTCGAAAGGAATGAGGATTCTTCCTTTTCTGTAAATGAAAATATACACAGAGTGGAATCTAAATTAACACAAAGTATATATTCCGGCAATTTCACCTTCATCATTAAGATAGAATCCCTTTCGTTATTCGATATTTCTTAGGTGATATAAATATAAATTATATCAATTCTCTATTTACATATGAGTCTATAATTAAGCCCATTAACACGGATTTTACACTTCATCATTCAATTAATTGGCTGGGATGTGACTCAACATCGATCCCTTCATATATAAATATGAAATCAAATATAAGGCTTCTTGCTTACGGCTAAATATTTGAATCAATGGCCCTTTTACAATTGTAGAGACTGGAAAACAAATACATTTTCTGAAATCTATCTAACTCTCTCCCTTTCCTCTCATCTTTTAGACTTATTACGTTTATACAAATTACCTCTTGAATGGAGGTTCAAATTCATGTGACTCATGAAGGGACTCTTGGAATTCTCCAAATTCCTAAAGTTAGACTCAATTCTAAGATATTTGAACGTACTTCACCTTCCTAACTTAATCAACTTCCCTCATGTTCTCTAGTGGTTAGAAAACATTTTAATTCCTCACCAGCTGTTAATACTAATAATTACATGAGAATTTAAAAACATGAGACCCCCTATGTCTACTTAGAAACAAAAGTATTTTATTGCTAATACACCATCACCTTCCTTCAACATAAAACAACGGGTCCAAACCAAGAAGATAGGGTTAGGAATTAGAGTCTCTGAAGCTGGAGGTAGATGGTTTGTTGCAATGGTGGGAAAAGCGAGAAGAAGTGGTGAGAAGCGAGGGGATGAGGGAAGCGAATTATGGCACGGAGATTGGGCCATCTTCACCATGGCGCTGAAGATTTTGCAATAGTTGCTGTTTGGACTTTAGGGTACTCTTATTGCATTAGAAAGGATCGATGCAAGGGATGTACTATGGGTAAGTTTGTGAACCACCTTTCATGAGAAGGAGAACCTTGCTTCGATGCAATCATGGAGAGAATTCACGGACGTGTGTGGACCTTTGTCGGTTAGCTGCTGTGGCTGTAGGTATTATGTTATATTTGTTGATTAATATTCTTGTAGATCTTGAGATCTTCTTCTGTCTGGAAGAAGGTGAAACGTTCTCAAATTTCTATGGTTAAGCATTGGTGGAGAAGGAGTTGGGGAAGCGAAGTGAAAGCTCTCTGCACGGAGTGATAATGGTGGTGAATACATCTGAACCCAAATTAAAGACACAGCAGCAAAAGAAGGAATTCGAAAGATAACTCATGACGCCTCATAACCCATAGTAGAATGGGGTTGCGCCGGAAACATAACTATCGTGGGTCTTTGCATAGTGATGTTGCATGACGAGCCTCTGCGTGCACTTGTGGCGCGTCTGTCTTCTGCAGTTTATGTACGAAACCGTTGTCCTCATAAGTACTTGGCATGAAGTACACACGAAATATTTTACTAGTAAACTTTGGTATTTCTCATTTGAAGATTTTTGGCTCATCTGTTTGCATTCATATGACAAGGGCGCGAGAAGAAGCTAGAGCCGGCTGAAGTTGGGATATTTGGCAAGGTACACGAGAAACACCTTATAATTATCATGTATTTTCAGGACATTTAGATGAGCGTGATGCCGCTGAGATATAAAATTCAATGAGG
Source organism: Pinus albicaulis (assembly GCA_034641835.2). Taxonomy (NCBI): domain Eukaryota; kingdom Viridiplantae; phylum Streptophyta; class Pinopsida; order Pinales; family Pinaceae; genus Pinus; species Pinus albicaulis. The sequence continues at coordinate 324,295,137 of CM076572.1, forward strand.
TAAGCCATGAAGTTGTCGCTTGAGAGGGCTACTTGCATGTGGAGGAGAACTTGGTTCCCAGATGAGCCTCCGGATGTGGATCGACTGAGAGATTCATGGAGTGGAGGAGTCCTCATGCGAACAAACATCGAGACAATGGCAGTGCCTGCTGGTGAGCGAAACTTGATGCGGCACGGAATTTAGGTCCTACATCACGGGCGGAATGGAGACAACCACGGCCAGTTTATTGGATACGTGTCTCTTATGAGCAAGTGTATCGTGTGAAACCATCTTCTTTTGAAGAGAAGCGATTGTAGGAGCCCACAAGGTAGATGCCATGGTGGAGGGTATGACTCCATTGTCGAAGCAATGCTTGGGAGATTGTTCCAAGGCTAGTGGGAAAATCAGTTGTGGGATCCAAGATGGATCTACAAGGTAAAGCAAGGCTGGCAGTGGGAGCATCGAAGAGTATGAGGCAATATTTTTGTGGGGCTTCTCACGGAATGGGGGATTAACTATGAAGAAACCTTTTCTGTGCCACGATATTCTTGCTCCTGACCATCCTTGCTCTCTCGGTAGCAGTTGGGTTGGCACATTCATCGGATGGATGTGAAGGTACGTTCCTTAATGGGATCATTGAGGAAAGTGTACATTAAGTAACTGGTTGAGGTCTTGATGGAAGTCCATGTGTGCGGACTCAAAACCTTGTATGGGATGAAACAGAACCACGTGCTTGGTACACTAGGATCGTGACTACTTCCACTAGACAGCTTCTGCAAGAGTGGGCGGATGCAAACACATGCTGATTGTGGTGGAGGTGAATTTTAATCATTTATGCTATGTGATGATTTAATACTAACGGGTGATAGAGAAGTTGATACACTCATGCAAAGTGAGATCTTGCAAAGGAGTTTGAGATGATTTGGGCCTCCTTCATTATTTCATGGATTGGAAACAACAGCAGCGTGAAGGTATTTGTGTCTCAAGGAAAGTATGCCTTGGAGATACGTAGAAGTTCTGTCTGTTACTCCAAGCCTATTATTCTCCCCTCTTTCAGCGAAATTGAAGAAGGAGGATGCTAAATCGACAGTGAAGTGGATTCCCTTTGTTTATATCGTGATTGATGGATTCGCTCATGTAACTGAATCAATACAAAGACCGAACATATGCTATGGGTGAACATTTCTAGCGATGGTTAAGCCTACCAAGCTCTTTGGAAGAAGGAAAGGATGTCTTGAGATGTCTTAGGGGAAAAATTTGAGTATGGTTTAAGTTATAGACGAGATGAGAGTGAAATTTTAGCAAGCTATGAGATGTAGATTGGGTCGGAAGCCCAACGGACGGAGAAGAACACATCGAGTTGATTTCGATGCTCGAATCTATGACGAGTTTCTTGGAAGGTACGAAGGGGAAGCAGATACGTAGCCTCGGTTCGGTGGAAGCATAATACATAAACGTAGGTCAAAACTGCATGGCAAGTATCTGGATGAGGAAGATCTGGTTAGTTTTTTAGGTTCATTTATATCCCAGAGTGATACATTGTGATAATCAAGTTCATTAAACTCGGTTAACCACATGTTTCATGGTATATCTAAACATATTGATATCCGGTATCATCATATTAGAATTGTGTGCGGCGGAAGATCACGTTGCTTCGGTGCATTCCTACGGAGGATCTGATATTGAATATTGACAGTATGCAGGAGAAAATTCGAGATACCATAGGCGGGATCGGGGTGAAATATAATCCTATCTTGTTGAGAGGAGTGTGAGATTCAACAAGATGATGAGCTTAGTGAAAAAGTCACCTTCCTGCAAAGTGGGCGTAGGCTATTTTGCTTTGATCTATTTTTAGACATGATGATCATATTCGAGAAGTTGTAGGATGCTATTTGTGGATGGTTGATGTGATTGGTAAAAAAATGAGTAAAATTATATTTTTAGAATATTCGGAGAAGTCTATTTATAGATCGTCGATCTAAAAATAGATGCATATCGATTATTAATACTTAATAATAATCAAACTCTAAACAACAACTTATTCTCTTGGAGCACATTGTTTGATTAGGATTTGGAAAATTAATTGAGTAGAGAGATACATAATTCAAAGGCAGTAGTTCATGCATGAAGGACTAGAGTTAGAACTCAAGTGGAAAAGTTATGACGGAAGTTGGAAGAGTAGTTTATGGAGTTCTATTCGGTTTAACTCGGTTAGACTCGGTTGAGCTAGTTGTATCTAGTCTAAACTGAATGATACTAGTGAGTGTGGGTGAATTAATTAGTTAATTAATTCACAAATAACCTCCCATTAATCAGGCGGAATAATACAACGGGTTAACTACGGTGCATGGCGAGTTCCGGTGGAACCCAATGGAGAGAGATAGGTGAAAGGGAAAGATGGACTATGTTTATTGTGACTATATTGATGCATTGATTGCATCACACACATTAAGGTTGCCAATGAGGATTGCAAAAATCAAGACAGAGAAATTCGGAATTCATTACGATTTATTCCTCGATGAGAGTTCGCAGCAGGTGGGCGAGGCTAGCAGGAGGGCAAAGATCGATTTTTGCATGGATTTGTGAATTTTTTTGATTAGAGTGTGTGATGATTGTGTGTATTGAGAGCTTGATGTACTAAGATTTATGTAGGGATTGTTACCAGTCTCCACATGATACATAATATATGATAGTTTGGTTTTTACGTTTCGAGGGCTTTCTAGTTAAAAGCGTGTTATATGTTGGTGTTTTATTTATGCTTCACATGTGTGTGTGTAATTAATTTTGTAAAAGATTAACGATTGAATGATTACGTATTTTGCAAAAAGTTAAATATTGTGAGATCGAGAGATCTGGGACATATGCGTACTTAATATATAATTTCTACCTTGAAAGTATCAAATGGAACAATTTGTAAAGTTTGATTTTGTCTACGATTTGAACAAGTTGTTCAATGGTGCATACGGCACATTAAGCCATGAGGCTAGCGATCGAAAAGGCACAAAGTACATGATTTAATTTTTATTGGATTTCTAATTTTAAAGCTTATTATTTATCACAATGGTTATCTTTTATGGTATTTTGAATAACATATTTATTCTTATTTGAATTTTCATATAGTTTATTTTGGCATATTGGGGTATATGATGTAGATTGTAATGTTACCAATTTTTATGGAACATTAATTTTTGCCATTTTCACATAGGAGATAAATAAAATGGGTAGGAGACCCATTAATTTCATGAATAAGGTAATAAAATCCTCTTGGTATGAAGGAGGATCACTTATAGATACGGGATTTACACCTCCATGTGTGAAGGAGCTTTTGCTGAAGGCTAGGTCAATTTTGACCAAGTCAAACTCGCAGCGACGACATGAGGTGGAGAGCACATTGTGGGCCGGGCGCAATGGGATAAGGAGGAGAAAATTCTGGAAAACCCTAATGGGTGGGGTCCATTGAGAGGGAGCTCACATTGTTTAAAAGGAGGAGTGGGGTAGCCATTGAGAAATGATCTTGAGTATTATTCATCTTTGGTTTGGAGGCTGTGCAACTGCTGTTTGGTTAGAAAAGGTTGCGGGAATTCACATTTTAGGATTTCTCCTTCTTGAGTAGCTATTGAGATTGCACTCCATTGCCATAATTATTCGGACATTGAGGTGAAGCATCATCCTTCTTCATCATCGTAGTTTCGGTTAGGTGTGCATTATTGTCGAATTGTTCTTGGGAGGTTTTCTACAACACCATCCTTGGTGAGCTTTCGGAGGGAGGAACTGTCCCTTTGGAAGTCAGAAAATGAGGTTCATGAGCTTATTCCACCATCTTTGGCACCAGAATGACCACTTTCCATCATGTCTGTTGTGATCCATCTCTTAGACCAACGTTATTCTTGGTGAGCATTTGTTGTGAGGGATTAGCAGACATTGGAGGGTGAATCTTGGGTGAAAGATCAGCCTTTAGCTTTAGATTTCCATTGGAGGAGGCCATTTAATATTACACGAAAATATCCATCCCCCTCCTCCTATTTTTTATGAGTTAACGCTGTGGCTGCTCCCGCATTATTGTGTTTCCATTTTGTACATGTATGTAGTAGCCCAATCCTTCTGGTTGTACTAAGGCCAGGGTTGAGAGCTTGCTCACCTCATTTCTTGAGAGCCTATCATTGATATATAATTGTATATTTTCATATTTATATGTTGTAGTGTCTCCTATAAGGCTTGTGCTATACATAGCTAGGGGCAAATTTATATAACAATGTTTTATCACATTGTGTTACATGTCTTATTAGAGCTCTCATTGCCTAGCTTGAGGGGTGATTCCTAAAAGCATTGTATTATTTTCTTTTGCTATATTGTAAATTGTTGACCTATTTGCATCTTCGTATGCCATGGTTCATTAAAAATAACGCGGAAGAGAATCCATTGTGTGTTCATCAATTGTTGTGACCCCATTCTTTGGGCAATTCACAGAAGGAACTAGGTGTGGAAGAGCTTGTCTCACCTGCCTAGGAGATTTACGAATCCCAATCCTTGGATTTGGTCATAGACATATTTTTATAAGGGGATCCGAGTCTTGGTATCCAAATCTTGCTACCTCCATTTACGGAAAATGCGTTTTCCCGGCCATGGATTTCTAGCTTCTTCCAATTAAGGAATATTATAGTGGTATCGGAAGCACCTTTCTTGGCTACTTTGTAGCGCGTAAGCCCAAGAAATACGAAGAAGAATATGTTGTAGAAGAATTAGCAGTATCATCTATTTTAAAAACAGAAGCCTCCCAGAGGAGAAGCAAAGAAGAAGAGGAAGGTCCATGCACCTTCTATTCTCACAAAGAAGATAACCATGGAGGATAACGGTCCTTAGGATCAAAGTATGTGCACAGTGAATATAAACCCCGTGCAAGCATTCGGGGCACAACATTCCACAGTTTATTCGGTAGAAGGAGGAAGATGCCTATGGTAAAAAGAGAAATCAAAGGCAATAGATTTCTATTGTCTACATTTGATGAAGACACTTCGGCTAGAGCTTGGTGAAAAAGCTAGGCATTTTCTTGCTACATCCGATGGCGAGAGAAGAAGTAGTGGAGATTGCGGCAACACATGGAGGATGAAGCCTCTTTGTTTGGTGGTTCAAACCAGCTTGGTCCATTCAAGGGTGAGTTCTTTCACCAGTTTTGCTCAAAGGTTGATCAAACCTTTGATGGAGAAAGGACAAAGGAGGAGAAAGTCATTCCACCATGGGAGGAGAATTACCAACGTTGTCATAGCTTTGGGAGGAAACCTTCTACATATATGGATGAGCGTACATTGCATTGGAAAGACAACTAATGCGGCCATACGAGAAAACCCCAAGTTTCACGAATATGAGGTAAGAAGTTCCACTTTTCATTTTAATAGATACATTTAAAGATTGGAAATTCATCTTTAAGGGTCCAAGTTTACACATTATCTTTGTTCTAAATTTTCCCTTGGTTATAACATATGTGCAAAGGATTTAAAGGAGGAGATGAACCCTCATCCTCATACACTTTTGATAAGTCTCATTCAAGCCCTTCGGGTTTGGGATGTGAACCATTGGAGGATGGAACAAACACGCCAAACTGATTCATGATAAACAAAGGAACATATTTTGAACCGGAGGTTGGAACTGCTTTACTACAACATTGAAAAAATTCGCGATCATTAAACATGGATGGAGAGGAAATATTACCTCCCATCACATTGAGGTCTCATGGATCCAACATATTCTGAGTGAGAAGATATTTTCTAGAGGTCTCTGAGAGGCTTGCATGTCAAACTTCTCATGAGAAATGCAAAGAGAGAGATTTGGTTTGGGAGGAAATGGTAGCCCTCATGGGAGGGTGCTAAAGGAGAAGAAGGAGAAGACATCCCAAGGAGGTAGTGGGTGTGGATGAGGGCATAAGAAGGCTGATTAGACACTTGCAAATATGATATCGAGGCCTTCGAAGGCTTATTTGCATTGGCTCCTCTTGAAGGGTTTGGCCATCACTTGGTGTACCCTTTCCAAGAGGATGAGATGAGAGAAAGAGGTGGTAGGATGTTTTCGTCATGGCTTGAGAGGGTAGGGATACATGTGGAGCTGATATGGCATATATATCAATCATGGTACCTTCATCCCATGAGTTATGATGTGAGCATGAGGAGCGTAGCTTGTAGGTTGTGAACTATCTTAGGAAAGTACCGCCTTGATTTATACTATATGATGTATAGTGTGTGAGGAGTAGAGAGGAGCACTCTCATGATGCAAAAGAGTTACTCTTTGGATTGGATTAATAGGGAGGAATTTCCATCTTGGGAAAAGCTTCACATTTACATGACATCACCGAGGAGGTGTTCTTGATGAGGCATGTCAAGAAATATGGATTGGCATGGGCAAGAGCCTTTTGCATGAGCTCACAGCACTATCACTTGGGAGTAGGGTCACATGCATAGATCCATATATAATATTACTTTCAGCTTATGGTACGAGTCTTGTGTTTACATTTGCTGGTTGTACACTCTTATCCTTATGTTGCAGTGCATGGCTCCTCAAGGGCAGATTTTTCATGTTGCTCCACGAGCAAAGTTAGGCAAAACCATATGATGGAACAACCATATTTTACATGGCCTTGGGAAAATGTTTTTCCATTCTACTAATGTTCAGCTAATTCATATGATTAGCATTGTATTTCAAAACATTTTTGCATTGTACATTTTATTGAGAAGCGACGGTTGAAAAATTGCGTTATGCACTCTTCAGGAGGCTGTTGGTACTTTTCGGTGGCACCATATGAAACCATCAGTAATTCCTCTATTTTTATGATAAGCATGTTTCCCTTTGCTGATAATGACCATATTATTGAGGAGGCATGATTTATGAGTTGACACATGAGTTGAGATGCGTCTTTGAGGGGAATGATTCCTGATTTATGCATGGCATGTTCTAATGGGAACATGAGAGACATGGTCACTGCAACCCTTTTTTGCTTTCTTTGAAGGTGGACCATGAGTCGATGATGGTACCCATCCATTGTATGCATATGGGCATGTATTTGATTTTGTATTATTTGGGTCGGTCATCTATTTACTATTCGGTAGTAGAGGTGATATTTTACGGCCACCAATGCTAGTATTATTTCGCTGACTACGGTGGATGAGGTTGTGTTGTAACCCTGCTGAAATTGTTTGTACCTTGCTGCACATGGTATAAAATAAAACAAACATGTCATTGGGGCATTCTATGATGATCATGTCCTACTCATCATGGATGAGATATCTTTGTGTGAGATTCTTTTTGATGGAGGAGAAATCCTTGGAGGATTGCTCTTCATGTTACTATGAGGAGCAAGACATTTGTAGCCCATGATGAAAAACACTCCCACACTAATCATAAGTGGAGGGGGGACATCATGGGGTAAGATGTAGGCTTTCCATATTCAGATTTTATTTATGTAATTTCAGACTCGAGAGTGGAGAGAGTTTTCATATGAGTTGCCATGTTTGGAGGCAACTTATATTATGTGGATGATTGCTTGGGGATGGGAGATTCATATAGAGGATGATGAGTCCCACTATATGTCAGATCTGATGCCTCAAGATGCCCTTGAACCATTGTTTCCTTCATGAGATGTTGTTTCTGCAAGCAACTATTTGAGGATGTTCACAAAATTTGGATTACATGTTGGAGGGGACAATTTGGACACTTGATTGATGATATGGCATCCCTTTTCTGAGCATTTCATCATGCATGGATATTTGCGAGGAGATTAAAGGAGAAATGTATCGAGTTTATCCTTGCACTTGCTTGAGGACAAGCAATCTTTGAGAGGAGGACTATGTGTTCCCAATTTTATGGAACATTAATTTTGCCATTTCACATAGGAGATAAGAAAATGGGTAGGAGACCATTAATTTCATGAATAGGTAATAAAAATCCTCTTTTATGAAGGAGGATGCTTATAGAGCTGGATTTCACACCTCCATGTGTGAAAGGGAGCTTTGCGAAGGCTGAGTCCAAGTTTGACTAAGTCGAACTCGCGGTAGCATGGTGGAGGAAGCACATTGTGGGCCGGTGCGGTGGGATAAGGAGGAAGCTTCTGGGAAGGAAAACCTAATGAGTGGGGTCATTGAGAGGGAACTCACATTGTTTAAAATATGAAGACGAGTAGCCATTGCAAATCATCAGAGTATTATTCATATTTGGTACGGAGGACTTCTTGCAACTTCTTATTTTGGTTAGCAAAGATTTGTAGGGAATTCTTGTTTAGGATTTCCTCTCCTTCTTGAGTAGCTCTTGGAGGATTACACTCCATTCCCCATATTCAAACATTGAGATTAAGCATCATCCTTCTTCATGGTGAGTTTCGGCTAAATTGTGCATTATTGTCGGGTGTTCTTGAGAGGTTTCTACAACACCATCATGGCTTATTTTTAGGAGAGCTTCCATCCCTTTGAGGAGATCATAAAAGGAGGTTCATGAGCTTATTCCACCATCTTGCTTTGAGAACGACACCTGCATCATATACGAAAAAGTCCTCTCTTAGACAACGTTATTCTTGGTGAGCATTGCTTGTGAGGGATTAGTAGGCTTAGGTTGGAGGGTGAGATCTTGGGTAGAAGGATCAGCCTTTCACTTCGGATCTCCATTGGAAGAGCCATTTCAGATTACCAAAGTATACAACCCTCTCCCACTCTATTTCTTTTATGATTCTTGACCTTGCTGCTTCAGCATTATTGTGTTTTTCCATTTTGTGCATGTATTGTGTCAATCCTTCTGAGATTTTCACTAGTAAAAAATGGCTAATTTATTGCAAAAAATGACTAAAATTTGCATATAAAGAATATTTTTGATCGGTGACCAATAGTAGCTAATTTAGGTATCTTATAACGATATTTTTGGTCGTTTTTAGCACCGATCATTAATTGGTTATCTCAATTTTGTTATCTAGTTGTATGTTGGTCATTGATTTAGTCATTGATTTGGTCACTAATTTAGTCATTCATTTGGTATTTCATTTTGTCACTAATTTAGTCATTCATTTAGTCATTCATTTGGTCTTTCATTTTTGTCACTGATTTAGTCATTCATTTGGTCACTGATTTGTCATTCATTTAGTCATTGATTTGGTCTTTGATTTGGTCATTAAATGTCACAATTAATGACCAAATACCTAACAAATATATTACTAATATGATCCTTCCAGAAGGAAAACCAATTAATGACCAAAAAACTATGACCAACATGGTACGTGTTATAAAGATACATATAAATTAGCTACTAATAGTCATATATATGCAAATTTTTAGTCATTGTGCAGAAACCAATTAATGACCAAAGAAATGTGACTAAATTTTAGTGATGTTATAAAATCACATATGATAGCTACTAATAATAGCATATATGCAAAATTTAGTCATCGTTTAGTCACAAATTTATCATTTGCAATATCCATTTATTCATATATAAATGACTAATTTAGTAGTTTATATACGCATTTCATTAATAATCATTTTAAATGACTAATTTAGTCGCATATTCATTTTGTTGTGTTCATTGATGTCGACATAAATTAATTTGTATGATTTAAATGTCTACAAATGTGCATGTTCATCTAATATGAAAGCCACAAGATCGCATATTTAGTACAATATAACAACATCAAATGTAACTATAAATAATTTCAACCACATAAATTATATTATATGAAATGTTAAAATATTACAATATGAGTTTCCAACTTTATATTAGTTGGACTACAATTTACACATGAAATGATGTTTCATCACTTCAAAAAAAACATTATCGTTGTGTTGTCGAGCATTACGAGGGTGAATTCACCAACTACGAAGACTTGATCATCGGTCTTTATATGTATGTATAGAATGTTAGTTTAAAATTGTCCTGAAACCAGTTATACTCTCTTTTTTGCATTTGTATCCCAATGTTATTGCTCTTCTCTTTTTTCAATTCATACTTCTTACACCATCAATACTAATTTCATTTTTAAAACAAAATAAAAATACAATACTGCCTTGAAATGAAAAACAATGAACACTAGAATATAATATAAATTAGACTACTCATAGTTTATACAACATATACACTTAACATCAACAATGTCAAAGCAATTTTCCTTCAACATCAATTTACGCAAAATAAATGTCCATTATTATTTTCCCATTCTCGACATACACATATGATAAATTGAAAATCACATAAAACCAAAAAAGAGAAAACCCTTTCTAACAAAATAAACAAACAAACAATGCCTCTAATAAAACTTCATTATAATATTAACGTGAAAAAACTGACTAGTGGACCATTTGTGTTGTTTGACTTTGTACATTTACAAGTGCTCAAAGCAGAGACAACAGAAATCGCAAGGCACAGAGCTAAAAGCAACCAACCATTCACTAGTCAACATGAGAGATCACAAATAAACCACAAATTGATCAGGCATTAAAATTGTGAGCATCTTATAGCAATTTTCTTCAAGTACCTCAAAATCCCTAGATTTCTAATAATTTGCTGACAACCCCTCCCATCCTTGTTCCTTGTTATATCTTGAATAAAGAATATCCCTTCAACAACCAATTTTCTCGAAATCCTACCAATACTCAAAGCCTTGTGCGCATCAATAGTAGCATCCTCAGTACGTAAGTACAATCTCCAACATAAAACATCAAAATTATATATAGTTATAATGTTGAAGAGTGTAACTAGGTAGGTCTTCCTTATAACCAATATATAGCTAACATTTACACCGAAATTCAAGTAGCAACAAAGTGGGAAAACAATAATTAAGTGAAATATATGGAAATTTTAGTTCCTATATATCTTTCAAAAGATGTAATAGGAGGTTAAAATTTAAAAGAAATTACTAACATAAAAAGGAACACTAATATAATTGTCGAGAATAATGGCATAACAGTAATGATGGTATAGAATCCTTCAATGATCGCTCGAAGAAATTCTGTATCTCTTCAAATGATTCAAATAAACGCCGAAACTAAATATTCAAGCTTTGCTCTAAATCCATCATCAAAAGGTTTTCAATGTGCTAGAAAGGGGTATTTAAAGGAGTTTTTAAAAAAACTTTCAATTGCTACTACAAGGTGACACAAAATTTGGTCAAAATTGCCTTCTATGACACAAAAGATGTCATACAAACACCTTCAATAAACTGCTATACAAAAAACACTCTATGAAGTAATCCATATAGAGAACACGCAATAGCCGAAGAAATGAAAAGTTTATCTGGGTTTACATTTACTCTAAAAAATATTCATATCAAAATACTGTTAACATCAAGCCAAAATTTTGTAATTTTCAAGATCCTAAGTTTAAAACAACTACCCAATAGCCTAAACGAAACTTGACAAGAAGACCACACATTTGTTCTTGTATGCTATAAGACAAGATGATCAACAATGTCATGAGTTATAGCAAGCACCTACAATTGCTTCAACATGTCTTATCTTACTGTTGATCCATCATCTTGAATTTGTCTAGCGTTCTCTCAATCATCATCTGACATTGTCGAGCTTTAAAAATATAGCATTCACTCCAATCACAGAAACAAAAATATGCATTCACAACTCAACTTTTGATGTTAAACTCGTTCTTAAGTTGTAAGTTGATGCCATACTCATGCGATGGCTCGCGTCATGAATACATTTCACTTGCTTTGAAGAGGATGGCCACTCAAAGGATTAAGCCACAAGTGTATACCTTAAAGAAGCATCACAAAAAATAATTCTAGAAACAATTAAATATCATATTGGAAAATCAATTCCTTCTCATCATGCAAGTATAATGAGTGTGATAATTATTGTCATATTGCCACCATTTATGGGTTAGGTTCATGTCCTTTCCTAAAAAGTGTTGCTGGGCTTCATATGATGACCTTTAACGTAAAGTTTGAATTTTTGCCTTTGGGGGCGGTGGAGAAATTAGCTCAATGTCGTATATAGAAGAATATCAGTGAAACATCTCAAAATCTCAAAATCATTTTATGATTCATATCACAACACCTGAGACGTGTGCTGTCATGAGAAAGAATAGTCTATTTAGTATCACGAATCTCGAAAATACGATGTCTATTTCTTGTCAATAAGGAGACTACAAAAAGTAGAGCAAATTATCCCTTCTATATTCATTTGGAAATGATCATCCCTTCAATCATGCATCATCAAAAAAATTGGATTTGCCCCAAGTCAAATTTATGTACACTAACTTGGTAAGCTCCATAAAGGCTAGGCCTAATAGCTCTGCCATCTTTGTATCAATTACAATGAAGTTCTTGTTACCATTCCAACTCTTCAAATGATTAAAATAATTTGTGGAAATAAATATTCAAGCCTGCTCTAAATCCATCATCAAAAGGTTTTCAATGTGTGCTAGAGAATATTTAAAGGTTTTTAAAAAAAACTTTCAGTGCAACCTGAAGCACATTTCAAAGTTGGTCCAAAAGCTGCCTTTAACAACTTTAAAGATGCTCATACAACCACCTTCAATAGCTTGCTATAAAAATACACTCTATGAAGTAATCCATAGAGAACACACCCAGTATCCCAGGAAGAGGAAAATGAAAAGTTTATCTGTGATTGCATTTTACTCCCTAAAAAAATATTCATATCAAAAATTTGTTAATGTCAAGCAAAAATTTTGTAATTTCCAAAGATCTAAGTTCGACATAATTGCCCAACGACCTAGCAAACTTGACAAAGACCAAGTACATTCTTGTATGCTATAGACAAGATGGTCAACAATGTCATGAATTATAGCAAGCACTGCAATTTTTCGGCATGCCTTATATTTTTATGGCCAGTCGAAATACGATTTTTTCTCAAATGATAATTTTACATGTTTAGCTTGTATGCTTAAAGGTTCTATGATTACCTAGGTTTTGGAGGGTGTTATGTGGTGACAAGTTTTGTGGTGTAGCTTCAGTTCTTGCATTTTATAAACGTAACCTTATCTTTGTTTGGACTCATCATTTATACCTTTGTTACATTTTGCAATTGTTGCTACGGAATCTTTCATTTACAACCTAAATTTGTCTGTCTTTGGCTCATTATTATATCTTTTCAGTTGGAAAAAGAAATACGACTTACTGAAAATGTAGTTAAATTGGAAGATTATGCATATAAAAATGAAAAGAGCCTACAAAATTCATTTGATGAGTGATTTAACACTGATTTAAAAAAGTACCTAACCTGAACCATAGAGTCAAGGGCTAAAGAATTACGGAGTTATTCTAATGACTAAATCGCTAATCGGTATAGGATTTTTTAGAGCAAAAGCACGAAGATGGAACTGAACAGTTAGCATAGAAGCGGTGGTTCTTATTACTAAATCGACAATATCATGCTTTTCACATCAATTCTTTTTCTCTATGTGAAAAGTTAACAAGAGCTCTTAGGAAATGCATAGAAATAGATGAAAAATAACTTAATATAATTCTACGCCCTGTATGTTATTGTGTGCAATTGAAAGAAGGTGAAGCTACGGACACTTGTTGTTAATAGGGATGAGAAAGTCTTTCCCAAAGTCAAAAAAATTGACATTGTTCATGACTTCAAGAGAGCCAAAGGTTTTGCTCGGGAATCATACTATAGCATATGTAAAGAAGTTAATTTAGTTTCAAGTTGCTAGGATATAATTATCTACGAATACATAAAATGTTAAGCAGCCTTTCTGAGAAAAGCTAAAATTCAATGCAGAAATGGATCGACTACGGATGTTTCTTGGAAATGGACTTTGATAAATATAGTAGACTTGTTTGCAATATTGTTTGTTCATTACTAAATACTTGTAATAGATGTCTATTTTAATTAACATCCGAAATTTGGAACTTCAATCTAAAGGTTGATGTCGGCGAAGATAAAGGGGAAAATTTATGGTGTTAGACGAGGACAACATGAGGAGCGCTTCTATAATAGGTCAATTGATGCGATTGAGGATGAAAAAAGCATTTCCAAATGCGAACACGTTTTGATCTCAACAAAGGGGAATTGGAGTAAGTATTTAAATCTTACAAGAGTGTGTGACATTGTGATTCAAACATGGGGTGGTCGATTTTTTCATAAAATCGGCAGAAGCTGAAATCGATGCTACACAACACGAAGAAAAGGTATTCGGTCGATAAATGGAATGGGATAAACAATTATAGAATCTTGGTGACTGCACAAACGGTTGGTTATTATTTGAACCACGCTTTTCTACATTCTTCAATTTTGACTGTATTTCTTTTCTGCACAGGAAAGCATATGTATGGACTAGCGCAGGCTGCAGCAGGCTACCACAAAGTTCTAGAGGAAAATCGACAACTATACAATCAAGTTCATGATCTGAAAGGTGTGCTTCCTGTTCGTCTGTCATAGTGTTATAGTTTAACTGACATGTCTCAAAAATATTATAACGAAGTAGGAATTAGGAGTCCCTTTAAATTGTATATATCAAATCTGTTGCATCTTTATTCCCAATACAGTGCGAATGAATAGTTTTAGCTAATTCGATGTGGGGGGAACATATCCACGGCTTGTAGTAGGAACATAAAAGGCCAAAAAATGCTAGAAAAGGGCAGTTTACTGTGCATTTAAAGAAGCTTGTGCTCCCACTAATTGGGAAGTTGGAAACGAGGTTGGTTCAATAGAGTAGGAGATGGATGAATGAACTGGGTAAGATTTCTTCCATACAGGTTCAGATGTATGAACAACTTATCTATGCTCCATCTTCCCGTGATTGTGGTCTCTGTGTTTGAATTGAGTGTTTGACCTTGCCTCGGGCCTGGAAGATGAGAATTAGCAATTCTGGAAGAGAATATCAAATTATGTAATCTGATTTTACTCTGGCCTCTTCTTGCATGGTGTTGTGTTATCTTATTCTACTCATAAAACATAAACTTAGAAGTTGAGGCAGGGCATACTTGCTTGACCAAGCTGGTAGTGAAAGCACAACAAATGCCATTTGATAGGATAACAAATTTATGCTGAGTCTATGTTTCTTATTCTTCTTAGGAAGCATAAGGGTGTATTACATAGTCAGACCATTCTTTCCTGGCCAATCCAACTGTCAGAGTACAGTGGATTATATTGGGGAGGATGGTCAAATTATGATTGCAAATCCTGCAAAGCAAGGAAAGGATATACATAAATCATTCACATTCAACAAAGTATTTGGAGCATCTGCTACTCAAGGTTGGCTCTCTTTTTAGAGTGTTGAAAACCTTTTACATGATTGTAAGGTGAAATCTCTTAAATCATAACATTATTCATGTTGAATTGCAGAGGAAGTGTTTTTGGATACTAGGCCATTGATCAGATTTGTTCTGGATGGTTACAATGTTTTCATTTTTGCATATGGGAAAATAGGTTCTGGAAAGACATGCACAATGGTAATAAAAACCATCTTCTAGTTAGTCAATTGCAGTTTGAAGCACTGTCTTGCAAAACTAATAAGGTAATGAGTTCACTGCTGAAGAAATTCTTGCCTAGAAATACTTTGCTCTAATTTTTGTGCCTTGCTTGTCTAGATTGGTCCTAACTTCACATTTTTCTGGGGTGATCTTTGCTTCTAGAGCTGAACTGAATATGGACATCAGTCATCTTGTCAATTGTAGGAAAGGGGATTATGATTATATCCTCAGTCATATTTTTCATTGTACTTTCCGAATTCAGTGTATTGAAAGGGAATGATCTGCAAAGAAGTTATGCTGCCTACAGTTGAGTGATTGCTCTTTTGGATCCCATTTTGATTTTATTTCATGGTCAAGATGTTAGGTCCATTTGGAAGCTTTACAATCTAGAATGATCTTAGTTCCATCTTCAAAATTTCTCAACAACACAATATTATGAGGGCTATAATTTAACCGTTGCCCTAATATGGTATATCTAATAACGACTGCTCACACAGACATTCTATGAGTTATGATTATGTGTATTTTGCTTACTTGCAACAGTTGAAGCCTTGCCTCTTTATATCTAGTTAGTTTTGTATATGGTATTGTGTTCGGCTTTGAAATTATCATTGTCTATATCATTGGGCCTTCCTTTCAAAATTTCTGCTTAGATGGAGACTCTATTGTTCATTCAAGACTTCTCCCAACAATTATTCTTAAAACTAAGTAGGCCCTGCCAAGCCAAAAGATTTACATTTGTTCAAGATATTCCCAACTATGATTACTTAACTGCCCGGGCTAGGCACATTTGACACCTGCTGGTGAAGATATGTTATCACACATTAAAAATATTCTATCACTCTAGCCTGAAATGTAACAAAATTGACAATTCAGCAGCACAAGAGCGCTTCACTTATTTTCAAATATTTGACAACTCAACAACACAAGAATCCAGAGGTTTGTGCCAGATAAATCTCACAAAATCAACCTGCAGGATGCTATAGAGCTTATTCTGCACACAACGATTTTTTCAGTTTATGCAGAATTTGTTGAAGCTGTGTTTTTTAATTCATTCTAAAATTATGGGTAAAACTGAAAAAACAGATTAGCTTATAAGCTGTGATCAGTTTTTCTCATACTAACAAAAGTTTGATCCCGTAGAGAAGGAAACTGCCTCGGCACCTCAACAAGCAGAAAATGTTTCACATAAGGGTTTTGAATGCTTGCAGCATATTAAGAAAAAATGGCCACATGAAGATTTGAGAGGTTGGTTCTTATGCTTCGGCTCCAAAGGAAAGTCTAAAATGCCAAAGGGTCAACTGGTGGAAAGTTGAAAGAGAGAATTTATTTACCTATTAATGCCCTATCTTTCTTTCAAAAAGTTGGTCTCAGAGCCCCATCAACACTTGGTGATGTTCCTGCTGACTCCTAAGGTGATTACAGAGGATAATTGGGGTTCTTGAATGACGTATTCCAGATATCAAAAAAAAGAAAGGATACCTTTATATATGAGGTTGTTGTTCAAATGATTGAAATATACAATGAACAAGTTCGGGGTCTTCTTGTTTTAGACAGTTCCAATAAAAGATATCCTTCTTGATCATATGGAGTTGTCTTTCTTGTTTTTAAATCTTTGGATTTCAGTTTCTCAGAATAAAATAATCCTTGACTCATAGCACATTGGAAATCCGCAACAATTCACAACAGAATGGACTCAATGTGCCAGATGCAAATCTAATACCCGTTGCATCTACATCTGCTGTGATGGAGTTAATCAACCTTGGACACAAGAACCGTGTTGTGGGAGCAACTACTCTGAATGATCGGAGCAGCCGTTCGCACAGGTTTTAAACACAATCTTCGGAGAATTTAAATAATACTGGTCTCTCTTGAAACCTATCTTCAAACAATAAAAACATTGTTTTGTTTGCAGTATTTTGACAGTGCATGTTCAGGGTAGAGATCTTACTTCTGGAACAATTCTTCGAGGGTGTCTTCATCTTGTTGACCTTGCTGGAAGTGAGAGAGTTGACAAATCCGAGGCCACCAGAGATAGGTTAAAGGAGGCACGGCATATTAACAGATCACTTTCAGCTTTAGGAGACGTTATTGCTGCTCTTGCACAAAAGAGTTCTCATGTTCCTTACCGAAATAGCAAGCTCACACAACTGCTTCAGGATTCTTTGGGTAACAAATTCAATATTTTCCTTGATGAATAGTTATGGAAGGAAACTACCACTTTTCTCTAGTCTGGGGTGGTAATGATGTTGGAATTTTTTCTTAAGGTGGACAGGCAAAAAATCTAATGTTTGTGCACATAAGTCCTGAATTAGATGCACGTGGGGAGACAATCAGCACTCTAAAATTTGCAAAGAAGGTTGCAATTGTTGAACTTGGTGCTGCACGTTCCAACAAGGAAAGTGGTCAAGTTAGGGAGCTGAAAGAACAGGTTTGTGTTAGAATGATTCTTGAAAAATATGTTGCTTTCTGAATGATAGTCTTATTTGTTCTCCATGGATCAAAAGGACTAAAAACAAGGGATATTTTGGTCTGTTTGTTTGAGGACCTATGAGTAGTTGAAGAATCTTGATAATGAATGCTGTCCTCTAGAGCACTCAAGAGTCAAAGGTTTCCTAATCTTTGATGTTGCAGATTGCTAGCTTGAAGAATGCACTGGCAAAGAAGGTAGCAGAAGTTGAGCAAAGAATGAGGATTGGTGTCTCACCAATAACTAGGGATTCCATGAACAATCCTGAAATACAAAGAATGAGGATTGGTTTCTCACCAATGCATCAAAAAATGCAGACCATTTTGTGATTATATAAGTAAACAATCCAATGATATTATCTGAAAAGTGATAGATATTTTTTCAGGCTTTTAAAAGCTCGCACAATATATAATTGGAACAAACTTTTATTACTAGAAATCAATCAATTACTTATAAATACCACTAAAAGTGGAAAAATCTTTATAACCTTTGATCACCTTGAACATCAAGCACACTAAGAACCTTGAAAATGGGGTCTAATAACATCGCCAAAGATCTAAAATTGACAAAGCACAATTTAATGATTATTGATTAGGGGTCAACTACTCATGTCAAAATGATGGTATATTGGATTAGGTGTGGGTTGCACTTTCATTTGAAAGAGTGAACACAACGTGGATAAAGAACATTGACTACACTAGGAACCTTGACAATGGGGTTCTAATAACATGGCCAAAAATCTAAGAAAGCTGACTAGGTTGGCCTTAGCCTAAAATAGTCAATATTGAAAAAACACAATTTCTTGCCACCTTTAAAGGGTTCATGGAAAATATATAACATACTCTATTCACATTGAAATTGAAAAGAACTCTCAGAACTAATTTGGATTTTTTAAAGGTAATATGGCTTGCCATCCATTGAAAGAAACATTAAAACACTCTCAAAATGATTCACTATAGGTTGTTTAACAGGTGACACTCACACAACATCTGGAATAAATAACCTAGGCACCTTAAAATAAAGTATTCTTTCAACTTTTGAGATGGCAGGTTGATAATTATTGTTGCAACATTCTTTCACTAGATCCACTGTTTTGCAACCAGTCAAAAGTTTACTCCCATTAATTTGTTGTTCAACCTATTTTACGCTCTTAATAGGACTAGAGCCTTTACTGAGAGTTGATGGTTTAGCAGAACAAATCAAAGGAAGAATCTCATTTTCACCCTCACTTGTCAAGATATTTTGAACGTATGAAAATCAATAATTTGCAACTGTTGTATTCAAATAAGCCACACATTGATTTTGTTGGACTTCCCAATAAGGATATGAAACATTGTCTCTAGTTATGGACAACAAATCACATTGCGCAGGTATGGTGCTAGTGAGCTCCAACACTAAATTTCCATTCCACTTACTATATATGTTGCTGCTTTAAAATATTGAAAGCACAAAGCCTTGATATGACTGGGACAGTTGAATTTCGAAAGAAAGGGTGTAAGGGAGAAGGAGAAAGCAATGGATTCAATGCATCAGGAGAAACACTAGGGGAAGAAGGCACAAGAAGAAAATTTATTTTTGCTTCCTTTTGGATTGCATCTGGATCAATTGAAATGGGTTGCTTTGTATCTCTGGCATTTGGTTTTGCCTTTGATTTTGGCATTGATGGTAATCTTACCAAACAATGGAATGCATCTCATTTATGTTGGGCGAGTGCATATCTGTGGAACAATCATCCCCAGTTGTAGCTCCAGGTTCTTATGTTGTTTATGCTTGAGCCGTTGAGTAAAATTACAATTAGTTTGATAACCAATTGGGACATGGAGGGCAATATGGGTGGTGGGCCATGGAGGTATGCTTGATCAGGGCACTTATTTTATGCTTAAGGAGCTAAGGATATATCTAAATATTTATCATATTGTATGTATTTGCCACTTCATAGTTGCATTCACCATAATAGTCTTCATGTTGATAGGTCTTCTACTGAAAATACTGATCTTGATCAGTTTGTAAAAATGTCTTTTGTTTCCAATGAGGGGATGATAAAGTGGAAAATGCTGGCACTGAATCTAGAGATTTATATGTCTTAGATTAGTGATACATTCTCATTTGAAATTGGAACAAATAATGTTCCCATTGGAGAGTTTATTTATGGCTTAGTCGATTTCACCCAATATGGTGAGATAGACAAAAAGGTTGGATGCTAGAAACCCTTTCAGACTAGCCAATCAAGTGAAGTGATTCAGAGAAAAACTTCTAAAAGATGCCAAATTCTTTCCACCCATATATTCTTTACAAAAATATTAGTAAATATCATATTATGTTTCTTATCATCTATGCTAAGATGAACTACCAGATAAGTAGAGCAGAGCAGGTGGTGTCAATTGACCGAGTCCACCAATGAATAATTTAAATTTAAATTTGAGTGTTACCCTAATCCCTGAAATTGTATTTTTAAATTGTCTGAATTGAGTGAACAGATGAGTTAATCAGATCCGAGTTAGTACTAACCTTGAAGTGAGAAGGAATTCGGTCCTATCACTGCCATCCTGTTCATATTCTGCCACCCAAAACACACCTGGAACCCTGTAATCAAGTAGTAGTGGTAGCAGAAGCCAACAAAGAAAAGTAGTGCCTACTTTTGCTGTTCACACCCGATAAGTTTAACAGTCTTTATGGGGCAAGAGGTATGCAAGTTGAAAATTTTATTATTATGGATGCTCTGCCCTGAGCACAAAGACCGTGCAGTATGAATAGAGATATATAGACCTGAAGTTGAACTCTCAAGCTTAGCAAGTTATCCAGCGTGTATATATATATATATCCAGTGCTCTTTCACTGTGTTTACACCAATCCCAATATGAGAAGGGTGAGCACTTTTTTAGAAAAAAAAACCTCTTTTATTCTTTTTTTGAGGTCTGAGGGTTTGGCTGTTTTTCTTGGGTTTTGATTTAGTGGGGCTGTTTATAGCAAAGTCTAGTGTGAGAGCTTGGCTTTGGCTTAAATATTTTCTACCCATTTTTATGCACACGAGGGCCGTTCAGTGGCCTCAGAACCTTCTACCCCAAGTGGATTTCACCACTCATTTTCCAAAAGATTAACCAGTCATCAAAGCCCAAAGAGAAGATTTTATTTTGAATTTTTTTTCTTCCCATGTTTTTAACGTTGTGCAGGCTCAACTGTTGAAGTGGTCTCTCAACAACTATTTTGTGTTTGGTGTTCTTACTTGAAGAACAACGCTGCAGAACTGTGCTAGAGAATGAAATATATGAATAACTGGCTTGCCTTCTCTCTGTCACCACACTTAGCAATTGATGTTTCAGCTTCTGCAGATCAGTCTGCACAGCCACAACAGTTATCTTCAGTGCCCACTACTTTTAACTGCTTGCAGGTTGCTCAGATGCCATGTTCTACTCTCACTTATCGAAGCTATGGAGTTAACAGTGAAACCGGGGGAAACTCATTCTCTGCACCAATGCCCATTTTCTCACATAAGGCTAGCTCTCCTCTAACATAAGGGAGGAATCCATGATAAGCCTACAGATCTGTCCTTCAAATGCTAAAAAAAAAGAATTTCAAAATGATATTGTTTTTGTCTTTTCAGATTTAAAATGGAAAGCTAGGCAAGACCTAGTTCCTAATCCCTGGGCTACAGACTCTAGGCAACAAACAGAACTTTAAAATTGATGAAAAATATATGAGTCATCACAAAACAACCACACAGCGAGTGTTATCAGTCAATAATATATCCAATAAATATGTAACAGTGCTATCTCCTAATAGATGGAACATTTGAAGACAATGTGCTCCCCCAACTTGATCTCTTGTAAATCACATAGCTGAAAATTCCGTTTGAGGTGTGTGATGCAGTGACCTATCTCAAACCAAAGCTAGTGGGAACCCACTCTGAATGAAACAAGGGGAATCCCTTAGCTACATAAAGCACTCAAAATAATAAAATGACATATTCAAGCTAATGCTCTCAAGGAGGGAAATCCAAGTGATTTGGATGTAGTTTGTAGATATGCTCTCTAATATCCTAGGTTAAGTCACATTTATATAGTAGAAGCTGACCTAGAGTGTCCAAATATTACCTAAAAAGGGCAAGTTGATTGATAGAAACGACCACTAACTGAAGCAGTTAAGAAGAACCCACAACAACTACACCAAGGAGGGGTCTATTGAAGCAATAACCTGAACTCCACCTAGATGATATATTGAGGAATTGCATGTTAGCAGCAGATGAAGCATCATGATATAAGGTTTTAGAATCACTCTATCCTATCCAAATCAACCCAAAGCAAGCCAGGTCCCCAGACCTTGACTCCATAACAGGTCATGGCTCTAATGATCATGTCCAAAGAGGTGCATCTTGAATAAAATAGATAAAATAGATTTGTTAAAATAAACCATTCTTTGGCTAGAATGACAAATTTGTGGAATGAGCATGGGGTGTCCATTGTCTCTGATGGATGGACCAATGTAAAAGGAAAGCCATTGATAAGTGTTTTGGCTGTGTCGGTTAGTGGTGCAATCTTCCTATCAACATATGATTATTCAGACAAATTCAAAACCGACATTAACATTGCAGAGCCATTACTTGCAATAATTGAAAAGACTGGGCCATACAATGTCATACAGGTCATCACTGATAATGCTGCTAACTGTAAGGCAGCAGGAGCAATTATTGAGGATAAATACCCCAACATATTTTGGTCTAGGTGTTTGGTTCACACAATGAACCTTTTGATGCATGATATCATTAAAAGCAAACAACCTCAATTCAAATGGCTTGGTGATTTGTACAAGAGAGGTAAAAAATGATAAAATTTATTACAAATCATAGTAATACCCATGGGATTTTCCGTACTCACACCAAATTGGAGTTGTTGAAGATAGCAAAGACTAGATTTGCAAGCTATTACCTCACCTTCAGGTGCCTTTTGAAGGTAAGAGAGTCATTGGCTGCAATGGTATCAAGCCCACACTGGCAGGTATTAAAGGACAGGGCAGCGACAATAGTTGACAGGCAAGGTTTCGAACATGTGGAGGAGACCGCCCTTGACCCTTTGTTTTGGGCACGTGTGAGGGAAATTTTGAATTTCACCAAGCCCATTTATCACATGATTCAGTTTACAGATACAGATAAACCAGTGATTGGGGAGGTTTATGAGCAGATGGATAGCATGTTGGGCCAAATAAAATATGTTGTTAAGGATAATGATCCCAACTTGTATGCTATGATTCATGACTGTATGTGTGCATGGTGGAATAAACTCAATGTTCCACTACATGCCTTGGCATATATCCTTATGCCAAAATATTACTCTCCATCTTGGTTGGGCCAACTTGCACCTGGAGGTGGGGTTAGGATCAAACCTCACACAGATCCAAAGGTACAAGAGGGGTACATGAAGGCATTAGACAAGTTGGTACCTGACAGGGAAGAGTGTGCTAGATTGCGCCTTGAATTAGGCAAATACTTCAGTTGCACTGCTAACTTTGGTTCTTTCCATGCAATGGAAGACAAAGACAGATTTGATGCTCTCACATGGTGGGTAGCATATGGCGGCATGGGAATTTTGCCAAAGTTGGCAAAAAAAGTTCTCTTACATGTTGTGAACACTTCTTCTGCAGAGAGGTGTTGGAGCACCTACAACTTCATACATAAGGTGAGAAGAAATAGGCTGAATGAAAAATGAGTTGAAAGCTTGGTATATGTGGCATTCTAAGTCATCTGATACGGGGATACGGGATACGGGGATACAGGGATTCGAGGAATCGGATTTGAGTACAGTGACCCCCAGAGTAGGATAATTTTGGGATACGATACGTTGTATATTATTTTATTCATATATATATATATATATATATATATATTAATATATTAAAAATTAGATATTTTTTACACAAATTCATACAAAATTCATTGATTCAAACATAGATACATCATACTCATGAGTCATACATGATCATTGATAATTGATACATTGATACACCATACATGATACATTGATACAATTGTCAAATTTACTCAGAAAGACAAGATTGAAGATAGTAAGATAGTTTATTTTTCTCATTAAGTCATCAGAATCAAAATGTGTTACATAAGTACACTGCCAATGGCAAATAGAAATAGAAAATACAAAAAAACTACAGTCTACAAGACTACAAGCCTGAAGCCTCAATGAGTCAGAGACTTAGAGTCAATGAGTCATCAATCCTCATCATCATAATCAGCATCACTGTCCTCATCCCGATCATCATGCTCACCACTGCTCTCCTCTGCCTTTGATGCATCCTCCTCCTTTGCCATCTCTGCATCTGCTGGTGTGGAGGATGACGCCTCTACTCCATCATCAAATGTGACAGGCTCTAGCACTGGTGCATTGAGATCCAAGTTGGCCAATGCCAACTCAACACTGTTGTCCAGACCCATATCATCAGGAAAGACATCCCACATCTTTGTCTTTCCCTTCAACCAATCCTCCCTCTGCCTATAGATGAGACGAAGGTTGGTGTGCACATACACCATTGTCTTTTCCCTGGACTACTCAAGCCTGCTCTTCTTCACACTATACAAATTCCCATATGTGCTCCAATTCCTCTCGCAACAAGAGGATGAAGTCACCTGAGAGAGAAGCCTCATGGCTAACTGCTATAGAGGAGGGCTTATTGCCCCATGAGTTGCCCACCAAGAATAGGGCTTCTTAGCCCCCCTGTCTCAAATCACATCATAGCCTACAAATCGCCCAGTGCCAGTGGAAAAATCTGCAAAGGCATCCTCCACCTCATCAAGGGATGCCCTATCCTGAAAAATCCTCCTCAATGCATCTTTCCTCCCCTGTGAGATTTTACCATCCATGTGAGGAGGGAATCTGCAGGAAGGTCCACCATTCAGCCACTCATGGTTGTAGTATTTTGGGTTCAAGGAGTGAGCCAAACAATGTAAAGGTGTGCAATTCTTGTCCCATCTGCTGACAAGAATATCCTGTATGACGGTGAAGAAGGCCTCAAGTGATGTCTCATACTCTAGGCACTGACTCTGTAAAAAAATGGTCATCACAGACTCAATCATGGAATCCCATCCCTCATAAACCTCTCCTAGGATGGGTTGCTCTGTATCTACAAATCGGAGCAAGGAAATGATAGGCTCCATGATCTGAATAACTAGATCTACCTTCTCCCACCATATATCATCCAACACTGTGTCCTTCACCTTCTTTGAGGCTGTTTGATCCGTCTTTCTCCAAAAAGACCAAAACTCTGAAATAACCATGGACCCAAAAGCGGTCTTGACCTCCCTCAACCTCTTCAACATGATGAATGAAGAGGCAAACTGTGTATCTGCAATCTTCAACAATTATAGATTGTTGTACTCCTTGTAGATAGTGAGGGCATTTGTATGGTTTTGTACAAAGTTGCGGATATGTCGTGCATCCTCAATAATGGCTCCAATCCAAAGAACATCAGAAGCAATAGATTTCAGTGCCAAGTTCAATGAATGGACAATGCAAGGTGTCCAAAATACTTGTGGATATTTTGCTTCCACAATCATGCCAGCGGCCTTGCAAAAAGGTGCATTATCTGTAATGATTTGCACACAACAATCCACACCTACATTTTCAATAACTTTAATAAACAACTCACCCATATATTGTGCATCCTTGTACTGTCCAAGTGCATCCACTGATTTCAAGAAAATTGGACCATTCAAGGATGACACCATGAAGTTGATGAGTGTGTGGTGTGCTGGATCTGTCCATCCATCAAAAACAATGCTAACCCCAGATGTTGGCCATACTGATTTAATAGGCTCAAGCATTTTGTCCACCTCTTTCTTTGCCTTTGTCAACAATGTGGTTCTGAGCTTCTCTGACCCAGGAGGCACATACCCTAATGGAGCCCCATGACTAAGAGCTTGACACATCTCAATAAATAGAGGTGACCGTGCAACATTAAAGGATATGAAGTTCTGATAGAAAAAAAATGCAATGGTGAGATCAAGCTCTTCCCTCTTCTCTTTTTGGAAAATCTTGTCCATTGGACCAACTGTAGTTGCCTTTCTCTTTGCTGATTCTCCCCTACTAAAAGTCTCAAAAGGGAACTTGTTGTTTCTTTTCCTTAAGAATGGAAGGGGGTCATCATTCTTGTTTTTATTTTTTATTTTGCTGCCACATTTGCCTCACCAATACCCTGCTCTTTCTCCAATTCCTTCCTCTTTGGCGATTCAATTGTTGTACAACATTTAATGCCACAACTTGGAATACCCAACAAATGAGCTTTCACACGGAAATATGTGCAAGTGAACTTGTCGTGGCAAAAATTGCATTTCCATGAACAATTTCCTCCTCCTCCTTTTTTTGCTGCCCCTTCCTCTCTTGTCACATATTTCGACAATGGGTATTTGGGGTCAACAATTTGTTTTCCATACACATTTGAAGCTGCTGTTGCAGCCCCACTTCCAATGGATGGAATACTTGCAGACCTTGATGAAAGAGGGACAGGTGGGGCATCTCCAATGGGGACATTCTTCCCCTTTCTTTGCCCCTGTCTTGCTACCTTTGATTGAGCCATGAATACTGTAAAAAATAAACAAAAATAACAAAATATATAAAACATATGCACATGAAAACACTAACAACAAACTAAATGCAAAATATAGAGGGTCAGTGCACTTACCGGATGCTCGAATCTCTTCGAAAGAACTCCCTTTCTCTTTGCTCACACTTGCTCCTTTGCTCACCCTAGCTCCTTCTCACTTCACAAAATGAAATGGGTGAGAAAGAATGAAGAAAAACCTCACTTTATAAAAGAAACAACGCTTTTTTTTCTAACCGGCGGGTCCGGCCGTATCCGGTTCACCGTATCCGTACAGGGTACGATCGGGATACGCCGTACCCTGTATGAATACGCCGTACCCAGTGAATTGGGGGTGAATTCGATATGAATTCGAATCCGATACGGGGATTCGGGATTCGGTGACCCTTTTGGACGAATCTGGTTACTTAGCGCGCATTACAACTTGAGGTTGTTGAGCCATTACTGTGATCGGGCAAATGAGGATCAATCATACATAGTCTGGGACAACAACCCAGAGGATGATAATTTGGAGGACGGCACGGTACATATGGAAGAATTGGAAGCAAAACTTTTTAGGGATGATGATGAAGCTTTAGCACCACCACCACACACAGGGCCAGTCCCACCATCCAGTAGCAGTGCGGGTGCCAGTGCCAATGCCAGTGCCAGTTCTCAATATCAAACTATTGTTCCTTTGCAAATTCAGCCTCCACCTTCTAGTCATGGTCGTGGACGTGGTACTCCTGAGAGTACTAGAAGACCACCATTTCCTCGTGGCTCGCACAAATTAGACATTTCTCGTGGGTGTGGCAAGGGGCCAGCCAATAGATAAAATAGATTTGTTGTTTACTAGTCTTTTCTATTTTCTAGTAGTTTTTATCTTTTATAACTGTTGACAGTTGAACAATTGAAACTTGACTCTTTCATATATTTAATGACAATTTAAGTTTGAAGTTTGAATTTGAAAGGTGAAACTTTGAAGTTGGCATTTATAAGTTTACAAGTCATTATAAATTATGAATATGATGCTTCATGAAAGTTATATGGTGATCAATCATCAGTGAATCAATGATGATAAATGTTATATATCAATGATGATAAATGTTATATATTGAATTTTGAAATCAATGAATCAATGATGATAAATGATATATATCAATGATGATAAATGTTATATATTGAAATCAATGAATCAATTATGATAAATGTTATATATCAATGATGATAAATGTATATTGAATTTTGAAATCAATGAATCAATGATGATAAATGTTAGATATTGAAATTTGAAATCAATGATGATAAATGTTATATATCAATGATGATAAATGTTATATATTGAATTTTGAAAGCTTGAAACCTTCAGATTGATGATATACGAGACT
The DNA here is from genome assembly GCA_034641835.2 of Pinus albicaulis. Lineage (NCBI taxonomy): Eukaryota > Viridiplantae > Streptophyta > Pinopsida > Pinales > Pinaceae > Pinus > Pinus albicaulis. The sequence continues at coordinate 324,322,966 of CM076572.1, forward strand.
CAAGAGTCAATATGTTCTCTGCTTCCAACTCGTGGGCATGGTTGATGAAGATTATAACTTCTAGATGATTGATGTTATATGATTCAATCTATGTTTTTATGTTTTTTATGTCTAATTCATCATTCTACATGTTTTTGTTGACATATATGCATCAAAATATAAAAAATTATAATATAATATATATATATATATATATATATATATATATATATATAAACGCTCCCCGAAACGCTCCGGACCGGGAGCTTCTAAAAATGGCGCTCCCGCTCCCGCTCCCGCTTCCAAGTAACCTTGGTCTCGTGGTCATGCTATTCCTAGTGGCATCCCATGAAGCATGGAAGATAAGTTTTGTAAGTCAATTTGGGTGATAAAATTCCCAAATAGTCAAGTGACATCAAAATATAATCCAATTAACATCCACTCCAACTCACTTATTCTCGAAGATACTTCAACAAATCTTTTTCCACATCATTTAAGTTGCAACAAGGGAGTGACATTATCCACATCACCTTTCCATGTCACTGAAAATCTATGATAAATCCCCCCTAATTGCCATGTTTGTAAACCAATCCTTACAAGTAAAAATCAAATCATAAAGGGATAAATAGGACAGCATTCAAGGAGCATCCACACAACATGCATAGGAGAGGTCCAAGTGTACATAAACAACCCAAAAACTGCCTCAAGAGATATGACCAATGCCTTAGAAAACATGAAGTGCCTCAAACAATATGAGAGGGCCTTGGGAAACATGAAGGTACCCAAAAATAAAAATGCAACCAACTCGTCCAGGACAAACTACCCTACTTATCCAAAAAAAATATTATGGTACCGCTACTAAAAAGAGGGGTAACATTGCCAACAAAAACCTTAAAATCAACCCCCCCTCCCCCCCCCCAAAAAAAAACAACAAAAAAATGATGATATTAGTAACAACCTAACTTGTTTACAAAGTTAAAATTACAACTTGTTTGAAATTGTGGCCTCAACAATTAAATACCATTGTAAACAAAGACCTTGAAATCAAACCTTGAGTCAAAAAGTGGTGTTACTGTGAGCACTTGCAAAAAGTGGTGTTACTGTGAGCACTTGCATTTTCACTTCAAGGTTAAAATTATGACTAGTTTGATATGGAGGGCATGATAGATGGGCCCACTACAATCCAAAACCTCAAATTTAAAACTTGAATCACAACACATCATTACCTCCAACGCCATCTTTTGTGGGGTGCCTAAAATTACAAAACTAAGGAAACAATTTTCTTTTAAATTGAAAAAAAAAATGGACCTTTCAAATTAAAAATTAAAAATAGAAATGATTTTGAATGTAAATATTAAAACATTTTTTAATAAGAGGAGAATTTATTGTGGAGGAGAGCTTGATGACAGAAACCCTTATCGTCGCAACCCTCTATACTATTTTTTCTTCCATGATCTAGTTCGAACACCATTGTTGTTCCTCTGGATCGTCACCACCATGATGTTGTCCCTGATGCTTGGTCATTTTTCACTGAAATCTTCATCCCGTGAATTTTTTTTCTATTGTTGGCCTAGATCCTACAAAGAGAGTTGAGGGGGTTGGGGTGTAACAACTACATAATCTTCATTTGTCTAGTTTCGAGCCTCTCTTTTCTACGGTTGGCCTAGATCTTGCGAACGAAGTTGAGGGGGGTGGGGTGTCGCAACTCTATAGTCATCTTATCCCCAATTCATGCCCTTTTTTTCTGCTCCAGTGGAGGTAGGCTTTATGGGTGCAGGTTCATGGTGGTTCTTAAGTTGTCTTGGCTAGGTTTATCTTTTCATGGGTGTTTGATGTTGTTGTTGTTGCAATTGTTGTCATCTGCCAATTGTTTCTGCCACAATTTTTATGGGGTTTCTTGGGGTTTCTGGGCAGAATGTGCCCAAGTTTCTTTTAATGGGGTGTTCAGGATTTCTTTATTGCTCCTTCTAGGTTTTGGAAAGCCTGTGTTCTTATCCTCTTAGTTTTCCTCAAACTTTGGCCTAGGATTTTATTTCTCTAGGGTTTTTTGGGGATTTTTGGCGGGCTATTTGGGGATCCTATGCCCGATTTTTTAAAGATGTTTCATTTCGATTGGAGGAATGTGAACTATGGAGATTTGAGATCTTTTTTTTGGTAGGCCTTTTGGCTAATGTGATTGTTATGCCCTCGTGCATTTGTAAATTGTAATTTTTTCCATGTTTTCAAGTTGAATAAAATTATGATTTTTTCTTCAAGATAAATAAATGGAGAATTTATTAACAAAAAAATTATTCTATATATATAAAAAAATAAAAAGCTAAAAAGTTAAAAGACTTGTATAAATTTCCTACTATTCTCTCTCTCTCTCTCTCTCTCTCTCTCTCTCTCTCTCTCTCTCTGTCTCTCTCTCTCTCTCTATATATATATATATATATCTAAAAATTTAAAAGGCCTATATAAATTTCCTTTGGCCTAGCAAAGGACGCAACGAAAGCATCCCCTAATAAAATGGGATAGACTTGTTCTCCCCAAAAAATTGGCAGTTGGGGGTTCAGAAATATTGTTCTCTTCAGCAAAGCACTAGTAACCTAGAACCTTTGGTGGCTAATTCATAACACATCCCTCTAGGGGAAAACTCTCAAATCCAAATATCTCCGATCCTCCACATTCGTGGACTAGATCTACTCACCAAGGAAATCTAGAAAGGGATCAAATGTCTAGAATACTTCATACTAGCCTTCTCTCTCATTGGAGAATGGTCTACATCACAAATTGGTAATCGTGTAAGTGTGAAGCTAGGATTAGATCCATGCATGGGATTAGTTGATGCCTATAGATTATCAAACAAGTTCACCGAGCACTTAAATTAAAAGTGGTGTTATGTCCTCACAAATGCAAAAGAACAATCCCCCTTGGCATGGGGGCCTACAAGATGGAAAACTTTCACAAATTTTCACCTTGTAGGACAAGATGTTGTAGAATGGGAAACATGTTTCAATCCCCTCACTACAAATATCATCAAACTTTGGAAGGAGATCAATGTTAAGCTGTTATTGTCAAAAAATCCCAACAATGGGGACTTCACTAAAAATTGGGCTATGAGTCTCACATCGATTCCCTATTTACTGGGGAAACACACTGTCAATGGAAACCTATACAAAAAATACAAGCATCCCTAAAATATAAAACTACACTTTGGCTAGCATTAAATAACAAACTTTTAACTTGGGACAATCTCATGAAGATGAACTAGGAAGGTCCTAGTTTATACTATTAATGTGAATATTCATCAAAGAGCATTTCACACTTAATTATCTCCTGTGCATACACAATGCAAGTAATCAACATAGTAGTGTCATAATTGCATACAAATGGCTCGTGGTCTTCCACAAGTTTGGCAGACAATCTAATGACATGGCTGGAAAATAAAGACAACTTCTTCCATGGGCATCCCCACTATTTTGGTAAACAATATTTGGTAGGCTAGGAACAAAGTTATCTTCAACACTCGAAACATCCTTCTAGAGATCACAATGGGTTTAGTGGTAAAATTATGCATGAAACATAAAGCTGATCACAAGCCATAGAGGAGGTGCATCCTGATCATGTGCCCTCTTACAGCGCAGCTTAAGGGCACCTAACACAATGTGGTGTTAGTTTGGTTTTATTTATCACTCAATCACATGATGTACCCATATGGTATCGCTCTTAGGCAAGGTACAAACAACCATTCATAATTTATTGCATTGTGCACCTTGCTACAGTTTTATTCATTAAAATTTGTTAAGAAAAATCAAGTAATAGTCCATGGGGGATTTGAGGCTTTCTATCTATTGAGGAAACAATAAAATCCAAATCGAGAATATCTACCTTCACTATAATCTTCAAGACATAAAGGACACTCTCTTCTCTTTTGAATGGATCTATTTCACACATATGCTGCATGAACTCAATTCCACTGCTGATGGGCTCTCCAAAATTGTTGTGGAACTCCTGGAGGTTCCCTTCCTCATCTATGACCTCTCGAATGGTGTGGAACATGGAAAAAAGGTCATACATGCTTAACGTGACATTTACATTTATACTTTGTCTTTAATTTTTTTGTTTTCCTTGTTGTTTTAATATGCTACAGTCACAAATTTTGTAGATGCTTTTCTGAAATTTTTGTGACTCTCCATATTGCACATATCTTAACAAACACCTAACGACCGTCGTGTGTCCCAATTCTACGCATTAAAAATTCCAAATAAACTAAAACACCAAGAATCTTTGCAGCTGGCGCGAGTTCTATTCCTTGGGTCTCGCAAGTTGGAAGACACTGAAAGGAAGCTTAAGGGCACTGAAGGGGAATATAACCTAGCCCTATTAAAAGTCATTTCTCCTTTTATCCATTTAGATAGTTAGGTGGATAGTTGACCTCATATCCTGCCCACCTCCTTGAAAGTCAGCTCGTGGATAGATATATTTTTTATTGAATGAAGATAGGTCTATCTACGTGGCTATCAGTGAGAGCGAACATTCAATAGGGCTGTTGGGTGGACAATTGGCTATAGTATATCTCTTGCTTACCCAGATCTAAGGTGAGGAACTAATAGCCAACCCAACTAACCCAACGATTGTGTCACTACCGAATTGTGCTGCTACGCTTATGGCTTTCCTCATGAAATAAATAACCAATCCATTCAAGGCCTTTGTCAATGTCTCTATGACGAGATCATATGTTAAAGAGATCTATTCTCTTTTTTTTCATGGCAGCAAGTAAATCTTTATGGTGGCATCATATAGGAACAATTAGAATATGGCTCGCTAGTACTACTGGCTTGGTCTTGCTGGCTGGGAACATGCTATGGTTCGATCCTCCCGGGGGGGTTGGATAAACGGATAGAGACCTGACGAAAATAGATTAAGTCGGATGGATTTACTTGGGGGGGGGGGGGACGAATGCAGGATTAGGGATTGAAAGTGCTTATGGGAACCAATGACAAAATGATTGGTGGCAGGAATAAACTTAGTAGAGGAGCGTTAAGCCGCTCTCCTGAGGAAAGTAGTAGGAGGGACCCTAAACAAATAGAGGGGGTCGAATCCCTATGAAGGGCAAGACCTATCGAACGTATCAACTGGATCAACTACTGCTATCTGACTGTGGACCAACAGAATCACAGCTATATACAACCACTTCATCTAAATTTAAGTAAAAAGGAATCAAATCCCTCCCTATCCTCGTTGTAGATGATCCCTCCAATCTTTGGGGCCATCACCCCCACTAACCAACCTTTCATTCCGTACTTACTCGTTATGCCTCTCGTATTGATTGATTCCCAGCTCGGGGAGCATTCATTAAGGCCAGCCCAATCCCAACAGGTCAGGATATTGACCCAGGAACTTCTCATCTATCGATCACCCCCGCAAGCAAATAATTCCTTTCATTTTCGTTACAGGAGAGAATGGAAAGGATCCAGACCAAGAGGGCAATGAATTAACTACTTGACCGAGCAGTCTTGAATGATTATGAATTATAGGAGGGAGATAACGTGTTTTAAATATTGATTCCTGTGCATTCATTTCACCAAGAAATCACTAGCTCTAATACACACAAGATATGAATACAAGAAAATAGAGGGGAGAAGATCCATCCCATCCCTATGACTACCTTTCACTCTTACTAACCGGATACGTATTAACAACTACCGAGGGAAAATAAAATAATTTACCTTCTATAGTTAGGTGGTTAAAATGCCATGAAACCCTTGACCGTTAGCCATGATATGAGAATGCTTTCAGTTTCTCCCTCGACCTCAATCAGTGAGCAGCATCCATAATACTCAACGAAAAAAATTTATACCAACGCCTTTCTCCATAATGATGGCGGTCTCTAATCTTCACCCACTTCATCAAACCGGGTGAAATCTGCGCAAATTTGTTACAGATTCGTGCAATCCATGTACAAAATTTTGTGATGATAAGAGAAGAGAACAACCTCTCTTGCAATTCCATGTACAAACTTCAAAATATTTTTTCTTTTGGATGCTATAGACAAAAATCAGATAAATGTCTAGTAAGACAGACATTTAATATGGGGTTATGAAACCGTTGTCTACAGGACAAGGATATGTATATTCAAGTGGCTTGCAGAGCCAAATCTGGCAAATTTGCACCCATTTTTAGAATTTACAACATTCTTAGTAGTTAAAAGGTTTACGGTGTATCCAGATGCTCTAGTGCTGAGGAGATTTTGTCATAGTTGCAAGATTGTTTGGGTTTGACAATGCTAATTGGAAAACTTGTAGCTGAAATTTAGTAAGTTGTAAGTTACATAAAATTCCCCTTACTTTGCAGAAAATGGATAAAAAGACCGCAACAATGACATTATAAACACAATTGAGCAGACTATGGCCAAAAAATACTTTACTTTCTCAGACATGGGTTCAAATCCCCCAAGGACGTGTATCCACGTTGGCATGACCAACAATGCTAACACATTATAAACGAACAAAATACCACAACTCTTCCTGAACAGGAAATTGTATTTATCTTATTATAAAATATAACAGGAATCCAAAAATTCCTAAATTTCATCAGTAGTAGGCATATCTGACCAACATGAGAATACACGTATTTTAATTTCTGTAACACTTTGAATGGACATAAACCAGGCGGATTAGCAGAAATTATTAATTTATCTTCATAACAGAAAGATAAAACTATTAAAGTCTTAAACGAAGATCTTACCCATTGATTCATTGCAACTCCCAGTGTCATCAATCCAAAGATCGAGTTGAACTCTTCGGCCTGCTGCACTTTGGGCTATGTGCTGCTGATCTTTCCACTTAAGCCTTTCCCATCTTTTATTTCTGAAATTACCCTAGAAAATGACCAAACGTTTGGGGAAAAACTCTCCCAGAACGTCTGAGTCTGAATCACAGGGTATGGAGCGAAAATACCTGAATCCATCAATACCTAAAAATTGGCTGAAATCGCCTCAATTCTGAAGAAAACCCAACAAATTGTGCCCGAACCACTTATTATTGACGCCAAGGTATAGACGGCTGATAAAACTAGACAATACAACCCCATAACATTGTAAGAAAAGTACTCGGTTAAGATTCCTTTGAAAATATCAACGATCCGGTCATGGCGCCATCTAAAATTTGAATAAAAATGGGGGGTCTATCCATTCGATGGTTTATATTTCACTAAAAAGAACCACGTTTCCCTTACGACCTCTAGAGCTTAGTTTGAGTGGCTGGGTAAAATATTGTCTACGTTTAGCTTTAGAGCTTAGTTTGAGTGGCTGGATAAAATATTGCCTACGTTTAGCTTTGAGGTTGTGGTGAGCTTTGTGATTGTATTCTAACGTGTAGTTGTTAGGTCCCACAATTTCTAAGGTTTATTTTGGGGAGGATTATGTATGAATTTTTTTTATTAGCCCAAATAAATAATGTGTAAAATAAAAAGTATGTATATTGATAAAAGTATTTTTATAACTCAGTGTTTAGTAATGTATAAAATAAATATGATTTGTGTGTTAAATATTTGGAATAAAAAATATGTATATTAAAAATAATTTTAGATATAAAGAAGTGAAATTTATATAAATATAAATAATATTATTAAGAATCAATTTAAATGTATTTTTTTATAATTTTACTATACATCTTATCAAGAGATAACATCTCATCATGTAGTCTTTACATGTGTGTTATTTAAAGTAAATTTGATTTTGAAGTGAACACTTGTTCATGAGTAGTCTATGATACTTTTTCCCACTAGACATAGAAATATTATGCAATCCGTGAAGGAGAAACACGCATGGGTATCAGTAGTAAGGTTGTGCAAGGTCAACCGAAACACTTTTCATATGTATGGCCCTATGGGGGTGGTGGACTCGACAATAATCATGGACGCTCCATGCGAAGGTGGCAATACTATGGGGTGTGCACAACTCACTAGTGTAGGTGCCCATGGGGGTTGTGGAGGACGTAAGCGAGGGGCTAGCAGGGGTGGGGATTCGATGGTTCAAAAGTAGAGTCGTCAAGGTGGAGGAGCCCGTGGTGGCAAGGGGAATCGTGGGTTTGATCGCTATGAGGTAAATGAGGGGTAGGGTATCTAACATTGTTGCTTGGAGAACTGTCATGCACTTATCAACAACTTGATGGAAATAATGGACACGACTGAGAGAATTTTAACACTGCAGATGGATTCAGAGACCCCTATAGTGAATGTAACATTTCAGTATCAAAATTGCAATTTTCCATTTATGGAGTTACACAATTAAAAATTACCGACATAGATGACTAATTCATACACTTGTTGTACCTGTTATTTGGTCATATTTTTATTCTTGGACTATAATAGTCATTTACATTCATTATTATTAATTTTTTCACTTATTATCTAGTCATATATTGTAATCTTGGACTAAATTAGTCATTCAAGTTAGTCGCTTTTAGTTTAGTCACTTATTATCTAGTCATATATTTTATCCCAAGACTAAATTAGTCATTTAAGTTAGTCGCTTTTAGTTTAGTCACTTATCATCTAGTCGTATATTTTATTCCTAGACTAAATTAGTCATTTAAGATAGTCATTTTTAGTTCGATCACATAAAATTGCTCAAATTTAGTAGTAATTCACTTGAAATAATTGCGGTGACTAACTTTTTTAGTCACCTGGTCATTAATTTCATCGTTTTTTACTAGTGTTTGTACTAGCGTTTCCAGGGGTTTAGAGCTTGCTCCCCCTCATTTCTTGAGCTATCATTGATATATCATTATATTTTCATGTTAGATGTTGCAATGTCTCCTATAGACAGCGTTGCCATAACTAGGGAAAATTTATATAGCAGTGTTTTATCACATCTTGTGTACATGTCTTATTAAGGCTCTCATTGCCTAGATTGAGGGGGTGATTCCTCAAAGCATTGTATTCTATTGCTGCTATATTGTACATTGTTTAGCTATTTACATATTCATGTGCCATGGCTCATTAAAAATAATGCAAAGAATCCATTGTGTGTTCATCAATTGTTGCAGCCCCATTCTTTCGGCAATTCCTGAAGGGAACTAGGTGTGGAAGGCTTGTCTCACCACCCTAGGAGGATTTCTGAATCCAAATCCTTGGATTTTGGTCTTAGACATATTGGTCTAAGGGGATCCAAGTCTTGGTATCAAATCCCGTTGCCTCCATTTTTTGAAAATGCGTTTTCCAACTATGGATTTCTAGCTATTCCAATTAAGGAATATTACATAGATAGATCAATTGGAGATGACGTTGAAATAATAAAAGGGACTCAAAAATTGCATTCAATTAAAACAAAGCTGTCCAAAAATGTGTTTGCATTGGATAAAAGAAAATACTATTGTTTTTGTCATGTTTTCATAGACAACACATAATCCAATGATGTTTGTGAAAACAAAATGTATGTAAAATATTGGCAACATACAAAAATAAATATAAAGGGGAAAATGCCTGTTGAAAACTTTGAAGAAATGCAATCAGAGGAGACTACAATATCATCTGAAGGTGATCGAGTTTTTGATCTTGTTAGAGAAGGTAATTATTTAAAATGCTTTCAAATGATAGAGATCTAGAAATAGATAATAAAATCAAGTACATGTGTTAATTTTAAAGCTATTTTTTCATGTTAATTATGATCTAAATTTAAATGTAAGTTTTTTTTATTGTGCAGGAGATGTTTTTGTTGTAGTTTCACCTACTACCAACGATGAAAATGTAAAGTATTATTTTTTCCAATAAACTCCTCAGAGTCTACATTTTTTTTACTCTCAATACTATGAACATGATGTCATAAGTTGTCAATATAGTCATTGGGTGTGTGAAGCACGCATAAATTTGATAGAAGTTCAATCAAAGAAAAAAAATTAAAAATCAAGAAATGGAAAATGTCAAAAGTCAATCATGAATGGATCATTAAGATGGAATTCCATTAGAATTTTTTTTGATTGAACTGCCCAACAATTTCTTCTCTTTGGATTCATCTTTTAAAACTTCTAGAGCTCAACTAAAAATTGAACTATCCTTTTTTTGTGCATTCTTAAGTTTTACAATTATTATAATTTATGTATATTTTATGTTATATGTACAAGTGTTTGCACGTGTACATTGTTTTGGTACAGGAACACGAGTAATTTATACACATGTGTACACATACACATTTATATTATTTGGTCTTAAACGATTTCATACATTCTCTGGTACAATTTGTCATAATGTCATTATTGCAAAATGTACATATCTGTGTATCTAGCATAGTTGATATAATGTAAATTTTAAGTTGCACGATTTTGTTTTAGATGTATCTATTAAGAAAATTATAATATTCATTCTTGAATGCAAAATGTGTGGTATGTGTTTTGTAATTTCCAATTTACTATCAACTGAAAGTAGCTTTTCTATGTACATTAATTAAAAATGTTGTGTACTGGATATATGTTTTAATGCAATTTTAAAATTTTATGATTGTTTGACATATCTATGAACGCCTATAATTTTATGGTTTTTTTTAGATATATACATCGATATGTATTGTACTTCAATAATTTTTATGTACATATATTCATGAACTTAAATATGTAAAACCATCTATGATTGTTTTAAATGACATGTATGATCATGTAAAATGTACTTAAATATCACCTAGAAATAATAGATGTATCATAAATTATATAGCATTCATACACATGTTCAAATGAATAACATGTACCAATGTATGTGTTCAATGTAATTTGAAATTTCTATCTAGATTCATTTTATATTTAATAAATAAAATGACAACTTGAAATTTTAAAAACAAAACATTATATCACAACATGTGCGCACATGCCAAATGTAGTTCAACTATCCAAAATATACATGTGTTTTGTAATTTGAAATTTCCATCAATATTCATTTTATATTTAGCAAATAAAATGACAACTTGAGTTTTGAAAACAAAACATTATATCACAACATGTGATCACATGCCAAATGTAGTTCAACTATCCAAAATATACACATATATGTGTTTTGTAATTTAAAATTTCCATCCAAAATATACACATGTATGTGTTTTGTGATTTGAAATTTATAGCTAGATTCATTTTATATTTAACAAATAAAATGACAGCTTGAGTTTTGAAAACAAAAAATTATATCACAACATGTGATCACATGCTAAATGTAGTTCAACTATCCAAAATATACACATGTTTTATAATTTGAAATTTCCATTTAGAAATTCATTTTATATTTAACAAATAAAATGACAACTTGAGTTTTTAAAAACAAAACATTATATCACAACATGTGATCACATGCCAAATGTAGTTCAAATATCCAAAATATACACATGTGTTTTGTAATTTGAAATTTCCATCTAGATTCATTTTATATTTAAAAAATAAAATGACAACCTGAGTTTTAAAAACAAAACATTATTTCACAACATGTGATAACATGCCAAATGTAGTTCAACTATCCAAAATATACACGTGTTTTCTAATTTGAAATTTCCATCTAGATTCATTTTATATTTAACAAATAAAATGATAACTTGAGTTTTAAAAATAAAACAACTTGAGTTTTAAAAACAAAACATTATATCACAACATCTGATCACCTGTCAAATGTAACTATCCAAAATTTAAAATCATTCTTGATAAAAGTAAACGTACTTTGAAACTATATCCAAAATGTAAAATATGTCCAAAACTTATATCACATGAAAAATAAAAGTAGATATATATAACAATGTATAATGTTACAAGTGCTAAGTTATATAGAAAATTAAATATGATTGCATAAATAAGACCATATATAAAAGTAAATTTAAGACTATCTATCAAATAAAATGTTGCACATGTGCATCATCGATCAAATAGAGATGGATACAGTGTCTTTTCCAGCAGTGTCCTGAGCCTCATTGTGCTATTCTCTGAAGAATGAGGAACCTGTACACAACGTGTACAAACATTAAAATTTAATGTTTTAAAATTGAATGAGAATGTAGAACTTCATTTAAAAAAACAAAATGAAAAATAAATAAATCATGCAATACCTCATGTAGTTCCCTCTCCATTGTCTTCTGTTGGCCATCCATCAATACATCCTCCACAGTAAACTGTACAATATATATATATATATATTAAAAATTTTCAAATAAAAATGCATAAAATAATTTGCAATAATATTAAAAAAAAGTTAGAAAACTTGTTCAAATGGTGTGGATGTTCCTATCTCCATCATACACTCCATCACTAGAGTCCTTGGAGAACGGAAATCATCTCCAAAAACCTAAAATTCAAAAATTTTAAAACTATAAAATAACTCAAGATCTAGATCTTATTTTTTAATGAAACTTTTGAACTTCAATTTATAACTTAAACATATAAGTGAAAAATTGAATAATTGTGATGGTGGATTTGACACATCTCCTAATAGGGAAGAATAGGGTGGCACTGTACGAAAATCATCTCGACAAACCTAAAATTCAAAAAATTTAAAACTGTAAGATAACTCAAGATCTAGATCTCAATTTTAATGGAACTTTTGAATTGCAATATATAACTTAAAAACGTAAGTGAAAAAATGAATAATTGTGACAGTGGACTTGACAAATCTCCTAATAGGGAAGAAGAGGGTGGCTCTGAGCAAAAATCATCTCCAAAAACCTAAAATTCAACAATTATAAAACTGTAAAATAACTCAAGATCTAGATCTCATTTTTTAATGAAACTTTCACTTCAATTTATAACTTAAAAACATATTTAGGTGAAAAAATATTCATACTTATAACGGTGGATTTGGCACATCTCCTGACATGGAAGAAGAGGGCACCTCCATCACAAAAACATCAGATGGAATCATAATCTGTTAACATTTAATTATATACATGCACATGTGTACACAATTATTTATTTTATAAATATGTCATCATGTTACGATATAATAATAGATTAAAATAATTGTACATCAACATCATGAACACTTAAAAAAAACTAACATTTGCCAAAATATAATCTTGATTGTGAGACCATGAAGCTTCGACCGTGATATTAAAATCTTCGTTCATCAAGCGTGAGAACTGCAAATGGTGTTCACATATATGATACATTTTTGTTAGATTAACATATACAAATAAATGTATGTATATGTATTTATTACAAATTTTATGCGTGTTAAAATATTCACCCTAACCATGAACACATACGATCCCATGCCATCTTCCTCATGAATAATTAAGCTGTGCCAACCATTGCGACAATTATTTGCATATGTTTTGAGATCTTCAATACTCATGTTGTCTATCTCATCATCTGTATGATACAAACAATTAGGACGTGCATTCTCTTGTGATCTTTGTCGATTCAGACAAACATAAATTCCACCAAGTCCACTCTGAACATTGTCTATGATGATATCCCTTGCTTCTCGACTAATTTGAGAAGCAACATCTATATATGATTATAAAGTTTCCACATGAAGAGGTCGACTTACCAATGTGGTTGAGGGCGAGGCAACTTAGCATCATGCTTAGCGCCCCTACGGTCACATAATCAACCTTTCCTAGGACCAAAAAATTTAGAGGGAATGTCATTTTAATTGGGTTTCATTCTCAAAAATAATTTTTCAAAATAAAAAGGAACCTCATCGTTCCATGGTAGTCTTCCATAGGCAGAAAGGTGCCTATAATACAAATGACAAAATATATTAGGGTTCTTGAAATATTTCACTTTTAGCATCTTTCTTTTCAACCCTTCTTTGAAATTAAACATAGACTTGGCCATTTCTGTTGTAACTCCGTGTTTAACATCCTTCCATGTATCAGGACCCATCACTATTTCTTTTCTTTACCTCATCACTTCTACAAAAGTATCAGTGGTTTGCCTAAGATTTTTGTACACATCTACAAGTGTGCTTAAATAATGAGTAAATATTTCGAAGCTTTCTAGACTCTCAGCAGGGAGTTTCAAAGACACAAGATCTTTCTTCAATTTTGAATAAAGATGTTGAAACCTTTGTAATGTGAATTGCTGCATGTTTGTTTCCGAAGGTAAATCGGAAATGTCAAAAGGATAATTCGTGGTTGCTGTACAACCTTATTCTTGAATAACGCGTTCTGGCCTACGTATTTTTCGAGCAACATTTTCACCCTCTGCATCAAAATATAACATTTTTTATAAATAAAAAAACATGTGAAAAAATTAGTACAAATTGAATGAAAATAATATTCAGATTTATTGCCACTTAAAGATGGTTGGGCAGCATCATGCCCACCTTGAGATTGTTGAGAACCAGAATGACCACCGATTGGTTGAGAACCAACATGACCACCCATTGATTGGCATCCGGGTGAATGCATATCACCACCCTCACACAATTGGCCACCACCTATTGATGGGCCACTAGGGGAATGTGTACCACCACCACCCTCATGCGACGAGAGGGAAGTTTCATTAAAAAATATGAATTTATAATCAATTAAAAAATACATACATACATATAAATACATGTACATATCATTGATTAAATTGCGTGAACCATACAGCGATTGCATGAACCATGACCATGCTCCATTGATGTAGTAGATACTCTTGTCCTCCTAACTCCTAAAAAATAAAAATAAAATTTATAAAAAACTAATTTAACTCACAAAATTGATAAAAAGTCAATTCCATATGTATACATGTATGTACACGGGGATTAAATTATATATATATTCAATAAAAAAAATCAATTCTACATGTATACATGTATGTATGGAGATAAGATTATATATTCAAATTTCAATTAAAAACATACACATTTAATATAAATATCATGAACATCCCTTAATCCATGACCCTCCTCTCTCGTAGAGGCATGGGATTCTATTGATCTCTGCCTTTCATCCTCCATGATATATATATATATATATATGGATATCTACAGTGGACTTTTACAATTATTTTTAAAATTACTATTTAAAATAAATTTAAAATTTTTTAAGAGATTAATGTAATTTAGCATACAAATGTTGATCACAAACACAAATTATGTAAAAAAAAACTTTCAAAGCACAAATTGATGTGTGAAACTCACTTTAAATTTTTTTTGCTGAAGTCCTGACATTTTAATTTTATAAAACATGATTTTTTCCAAGTTGCACTTACATGGTGGGAGCACACTTGGTATATAATTGAAAAAAACACATCGTCATTAAAAATGACGTATTTATAAGTAAAAAACACACACATATCAAAGATATGTTACAATGCCCATCAATAAATTTTGAAGGAAAGCGTCTCAACACTAATTCATCTTTGAGAGATAAATCTTGAATTGGAATTGCCCCATATAATACTAATTCATATTTAACAGATGAATATTGAATTGGCATTGCCCCACACAATAGATCACTAGACATCTTATTAACATTTGCACAATGTCTTATACTAAAAAATTGAAATTGTCTAACAATATTGTTTTCTTTTCCATGCAGTTTTTTTAGCCTCTCCTTCTTAACTTGGTACACGTCTTTCATTTGGTTGCACACAAGTTTAGAATTGGTGAAAAATACAATTCCATTTGATCCATACTCTCTATTTGTTCCCAAGCTTTCTATCAATGCAATATAATATGCTTCATTGTTTTTTGTTCTTCCTGGTATATTCATTTTATTTTGGAGGACCTTGTTAGTTGCAATATTGCAAAGCACATATGTAATCACTGCTTCCCCTGCATTGGGATAGAAAGAAAAATCTATGCATAATGTCCTTTTTTCAACCATGTTTAGTGAGATTTTTAATCCCGGAAAAAAACAAATTCAATAACATTTATTAAATGAACATTTATCGCAAGTGCATGGGAGAAATAACATGTACATGATTTGCCTTAAATTTTATGGGTGAAATTACATGTACATGGTTCCCAAAAACACTAGCAAATGCCTTAAATTTTATGGGAGAAATGACATGTACATGATTCCCAAAAACACTAGCTAATGCCTTAAATTTTATGGAAGAAATGGCATGTACATGGTTTCCAAAAACACTAGCATTTTCCTTTATGCAAATGCCTTAAAGTTTATGGGAGAAATGGCATGTACATTTTTGGGATAAATGACATGTACATGGTTCCAAAAAACACTAGCAAATGACATGTACATGGTTTCCAAAAACACTAGCAAATGCCTTAAAATTTATGGAAGAAATGACATGTACATGATTTGCAAAAACACTAGCATTTTCGTTAAAAATATATTAAATGAACATTTATTTCAAATGACTTAAATTTTATTGTAAATTCCTTAAATTTTATGGGAGAAATGACATGTACATGGTTTTCTTTAAAGTTTATGGGAGAAATTACATGTACAGGGTTCCCAGAAACACTGGAAAATGTCAACTTTATGGGAGAAATGACATGTATATGGTTTGCCTCAAATTTTATGGGAGAAATGAAATGTACATGGTTAGCCTTAAATTTTGCCTTAAGTTTAAAGTTTGAATTAAGTTTATCGGAGAAATGACATGTGTGCATGGTTTGTCTTAATGTTTATGGGAGAAATGACATGTACACAGTTTTCCTTAAAGTTTATGAGAGAAATGACATGTACATGGTTTGCCTTAAACACTAGAATTTTCCTTAAGAATATATTAAATTAAAGTTTATGGGATAAATGACATGTACATGGTTTGCCTTAAATTTTATGGGAGAAATCACATGTACATGGTTTGCCTTAAAGTTTTCCTTAAGTTTAAGGGAGAAATGACATGTACATGATTTTCCAAAAATATTATGGGAGAAATTACATAGAAATGACATGTACATGGTTCCCAAAACGCTAGAAAATGCCTCAAATTTTATGGGAGAAATTACATAGAAATGACATGTAGATTGTTCCCAAAACACTAGAAAATGCCTTAAATTTTATGGGAGAAATGACTTGTACATGGTTTGCCTTAAAGTTTATGGGAGTAATGAAATATAAATGACATGTATATGGTTCCTAAAACACTATAAAATGCCTTAAATTTTATGGGAGAAATGACATGTACATGGTTTTCAAAAACACTAGCATTTTTATTAAAAATATATTAAATTAAAGTTTATGGGAGAATGACATGTACATGGTTTGCCTTAAAGTTTATGGGAGAAATGACATGTACATAGTTTGTCTTAAAGTTTTCCTTAAGTTTATGGGAGAAATGAGATGTACATGGTTTTCTTTAAAGTTTATGGGATAAATTACATATAAATGACATATACATGGTTCCCAAAACACTAGCAAATGCCATAAAGTTTATGGAGAAATTACATAGAAATGACATGTACATGGTTCCCAAAACAATAGAAAATGCCTAGAAGTTTATGGGAGAAATGATTTCCTTAAAAGTATATTAAATTAAAGTTTATGGGAGAAATGACATGTACATGGTTTTCTTTAAAGTTTGCCTTAAATTTTATGGGAGAAATGACATGCCTTAAAGTTTGCATTGCCTTGAGTTTATGGAAGAAATGACACGTACATGGTTTGAATTAAATTTTATGGAAGAAATGACATGCCTTAAAGTTTGCCTTGATTTTATGGGAGAAATGACACATGTACATGGTTTGCCTTAAAGTTTATGGGAGAAATAAAATAGAAATTAAATGTACATGGGTCTCAAAACACTATAAAATGCCTTAAATTTTATGGGAGAAATGACATATACATGGTTAACCTTAAAGTTTTCCTTAAGTTTATGGGAGAAATGAGATGTACATGGTTTGCCTTAAAGTTTTCCATAAGTTTATGGGAGAAATGACATGTACATGGTTTCCCTTAATGTTTCCCTTAAATTTTATGGGAGTAATGACATAAAAATGACATGTATATGGTCTCCAAAACACTAGCAAATGCCTTAAAGTTTATGGGAGAAATCACATGAAAATGGTTTGCCTTAAGTTTATGGGAGAAATGACATGTACATGGTTTTCCTTAAATTTTGCCTTAAAGTTTATGGGAGTAATGAAATAGAAATGACATGTATATGGTTCCAAAAACACTAGCAAATTCCTTAAAGTTTATGGGAGAAATGACATGTACATGGTTTTCAAAAACTCTAGCATTTTCCTTAAGAATATATTAATTTAAAGTTTATGGGAGAAATGACATGTACATGGTTAGCCTTAAAGTTTGCCTTAAGTTTATGGGAGAAATGATGTACATGGTTTTCCTTAAGTTTATGGGAGAAATGACATGTACATGGTTTTCCTTAAAGTTTTCCTTAATGTTTATGGGAATAATGACATAGAAATGACATGTATATCGTTCCCAAAACACTAGAAAATGCCTTAAATTTTATGGGAGAAATGACAAGTAAGTGGTTTTCCTTAAAGTTTGTCTTAAGTTTATGGGAGAAATGACATGTGCATGGTTTGCCTTAAAGTTTTCCTTAAATTTTATGGGAGTAATGACATAGAAATGACATGTATATGGTTTCCAAAACACTAGGAAATGCCTTAAAATTTATGGGAGAAATGACATGTACATGGTTTTAAAAAACACTAGCATTTTCCTTAAGAATATATTAAATTAAATTTGATGGGATAAATGACATGTACATGGTTTGCCTTAAATTTTATGGGAGAAATGACATGTACATGGTTAGCCTTAAAGTTTGCCTTAATTTTATGGGAGAAATGACATGTACATGGTTTGCCCTAAACTTTATGGGATAAATGAAATAGAAATGACATGTACATGGTTCTCAAAACACTATCAAATTCCTTAAATTTTATGGGAGAAATGACATGTACATGGTTTCAAAAAACACTAACATTTTCCTTAAAAATATATTAAATTAAATTTTATGAGAGAAATGACATGTACATGTTTTTCCTTAAAGTTACAGGGAGAAATGACATGTACATGGTTTTCCTTAAGTTTATGGGAGAAATGACATGCACGTAGTTTGCCTTAAAGTTTGCATTAAAGTTTATGAGAGAAATGACATAGAAATGACACTTACATGGTTCCCAAAACACTAGCAAATGTCTTAAAGTTTATGGGAGAAATGTACAAAGTTTATGGGAGAAATGACACACTAGAAAATACCTTAAATGGGATAAATGACACACTAACAAATGCCTTAAAGTTTATGAGAGAAATGTACAAAGTTTATGGGAGAAATGACATGTACAATGAGTGTTGGTAATAACTCACTGTTAACACACAAAGCTGAACATATAATTGCCATTTCTACGCATTTTGACCTTGCTAACTGTCACTGTCTATATTGGCACATTACCTCATGTTTTTGGTGTCAATGGTATTTGAAAAATGGTTTTCTGATACATGTTTTGTGTTGATATTGATAATTTTCCGAACACATCCATATAAATCATAAAATGGTATTTGAAAAATGGTTTTCTGCCACACGTTTTGTGTTGATATTGATAATTTTCCAAACTCATCCATATAAATCATAAAAATTGGACTAATAGGATATTGATAATTTTCCAAACCCATACATATAAATCATAAAACTTGGACTGAAAGGAAAAAAAATTAGTAACATGTATAGAAACGATTGTAGCAAAATGTATAGAGACAAGAAAACACAAACTATGGACAACTTCCAAGGGAGAGAATTAATAGCATTGCATCAAATGAAAATTAAATTAAAAAAAAAAAACCATAAACAAAAAAAAGTATATCATAAACCATAACACCTTCTCACCTTCACTTTCTCCCCTCCTCGCCCTTGCAACAACGAGGAAGCAACATAGTAGTGAGACAAAAATAAAGCATCACAATGACGAGACAACAACAGAACAAAACAGCGAGACAAAAACATAGCCACATGTTTTGTGTTGATATTGATATTTTTCCAAACCCATCCATATAAGTCATAAAACTTGGACGAAAAGGAAACGACTGTAGTAAAATGTATAGAAACGATTGTAGTAAAATGAATAGAGACAAGCAAACATAAATGTGGACAACTTCCAAGGAAGAGAATTAATAACATTGCATCAAATGAATAAGTTAAATTATAAGAGAAATTCATACATAGATCAATATGCTAAGGACTTCAAAAAGGATGACAGAATCACGAAACAAATTCAAAAAGGATGACAGGGCTTCGTGCATAAGAGAACATTAGGACAACCCTCAAAAGATTACACACAACATAAAGAGGAACCTTGTTAAAGCTGACATAGATTCAAATAACATGGCCACAACACCAATAAGGATGAAAAAATCACAAAATAACTTCAAAAAGGATGACATGGCTTTCGACATAAGAGAACATTAGGACAACCCTCAAAATATTACACACATCGACATAAGAGAACATTAGGACAACCCTCAAAATATTACACACATCAAAGACAACGGATTCAACGAATTATATCATTGAGCATAATGCTTCTAGAATTCTTTATGGAATCAGAATGACCTATCCTCTAAACCAATTAGTGCATACATAATGAATTTTCATCTTATCCTAAGCATCGTTTACTTTACATATAGGTCACTCTATTGATCTTGTTTATTATTATATGCCAGAGTTGGAGTAATTTACAGATAATGATGAAAAGAAAGAATCTACTCATGCACCTTTGCTCAAGTAGGAATCACATAATGGACCTTCTATAACAGAGAATAATGACTAAATAATAAATAATAATGAAATAATGATTAATAACATAGAATATAAATAGTAACACTATGTAGATAAAGTAGTGTCTAAATTACGTGTTACTGCTTATGACATTTACTATCCAGTTAGTGATACTTACTGCTAAAATCTAATCATACACGACATCAGAGAATTCTACATGTGTCGTACCATGTTTCCTTAACCATCTACTCAATATCACTAATCTAGAGGCATGGTAAGAGCAATTAGTGCGCTTACTCATTAAGGATAAATACAAAAAATCCTACTGTGTGTTTTAACCAGTAACGACATACTCTGAATGGAGGGTGAGGGTGAATAATTGAATGGGAACAAGCTTGAAAATGACTGATAATGGGACTGTTTGATGATTGATAGGCCAGCTCATTAGGCTTTTGGAGGGGCCGCCTTCAAAGATTAGCTTATTAGTTGTACCAGTAAGCCGCCCTATGCTAGACTAGCTGAAGTCTTATCTCTCTGGACACTTTCTTTCTCTCTTACTTTCCATAATAGCCGCCTTAGTCTTAAATATTAGAAGATATTTATTTAAGCAGTGCCATGTGAAGTTGTAGGGAAGTCAAGTAAGGAAGGGTTCTATTTCATTTTCTTTCTTGCTTTATTCTGTTCCATTTTTATGATAAGCCCAGTGATGTTCTGTGTAGGGGTATACGAAAATGCTAAATGGGCTTATCAGTGGATTAATATATGAATTGTATCTGTGACCTCAGCGCAACAATATAGCTTCTCATCTACTGCTTTTTTGGCTAATTATACAGAGCATTTTTTGACTATGTTTTATTATATGGACATAACCTACAGTTACTTGCACGGCCTTTCTACTGATCAATTTATGTCTATCATTGATTGTTAACAGAGATGTAAATTTGTGATTTTATTCCTGCTTTATTCTATTTCATTTTTATGATAACCTCAGTGATGTCTTGTGTAAGGGTATACAAAAAGGCTAAATGGGCTTATCATTGGATTAATATATGAACTGTATCTGTGACCTAAACGCAACAACAAAGCTTCTCATCTACTGGTTTTTTGGCTAATATATACAGAGCATTTTTTGACTGTGTTTTATTATATGTACATAACCTACAACTACTTGCATGAACTTCCTACTGATCAATTTCTATCTATCATTGACTGTTAACAAAGATGTCAATTTTTTATTCTATTCCCTCTTTATTCTGTATCATTTTTATGATAACCTTAGTGATGTCCTATGTAAGGGTATACGAAAAGGATAAATGGGCTTATCAGTGGATTAATATATGAATTGTATCTGTGACCCCAGTGCAGCAACAAAGCTTCTCATCTACTGGTTTTTGGCTAATATATACATAGTATTTTTGACAATGTTTTAATATATGTACATAACCTACAACTACTTGCACGAAATTCCTACTAATCAATTTCTGTCTATCATTCACTGTTAATAGAAATGTAATTTTTTAATTTTAATTTGTAACTATCTAGCTAATATGAATATGATAAATTGCATCTATTAAATTCTGAACAACGAGAAATACCTAGAAATGACGAGCAGACAGTGAGAGCGCCACGACGAGCAGACAACGAGAGCGTGCACGACGAGTAGAAAACACACCTGCAAATTGAAAACACATATAAAATTAAAATTAAAAAACAATAAGAAAAGAGAGCATAAAAATAACAAAGTCTCACCTTAGATTTCTCCCCTCCTCGCCCCTGCAACAACGAGATAGCAACACAAAAATGCAACGGCGAGAAAAATAGAGCAACGAGACAAATAGAGCAGAGCAACGATACAAACAGAGAAACAAGACAAATAGAGCAATGCAACAGTAACGAAAACTTGTTGTGGTCTAGGGGCCGGTATGTTTATAGTAAAAAGTTCAGCCGAAGTATTTTAAAAATTTCAGCTGAACTAATAATTCGGCCTGACTATTAGTTTGGCCGAACTGTTGTTGCCAATTTTCTCATCTCCGACCAAAAATCTATTTACCCACGCCGTCAATGTTAACGGAAGAAACAATTCGGCCGAATTATTTTCAAAACTTCGGTCGAATTGTGGCGAAAATGAAATTTCCAAGTACGTTTCTCACGAAAGTGTAACCCACCTTTACGTTTTTATGCATATATATATATATATATATATATATATATATATATATATATATATAATCAAAAGGGTTGAATCGAGTATTTCACCATTGAGAAAGGTTCAATTATCATTGAGACTTACATGGAGCCATAAAAACACCTTGAGGTAGTGATTGAATCTGTGCAAAATTTAAATCTTCAATATTAATTATAAATAATTTAAATTTAATATAATTTTAATCATATAAAATAATAATTGAATATGTGCCAAATTTACGTATTTAATATTAATTACAAGTAATTTAAATTTAATATTTTAAACATTGATATTTTATTAAATTTCAATTATATATATATATATATATATATATATATATATATATATATATATATATATATTAAAGAAAAAAAATCGTGTTCATAAAAAGTAAATATACATATTATAGTTTCGAAAAAAGAAATGAATATACATGATGTGGCCCGTGTAAAATATTATTTAGGGATTTTCATCACTATAAAAAAGATATTATTTAGGACTTTTCATCACTATAAAATATTACTTATTTAGCCAATTGTAGTATTTTTACAAGCCTAGGAAAAAATTACTTTTTCATTTATACTACTTAAAATTACATATGCATTGTCAATTTAAAATTTTAAAGGTAAATCAAAGCTTCTAAAACACATGTAAACAATTCACAATGAAAACTAGAAAACAAATTCACAATGAAAATTATAAATGAAACTCCATAGAGACAAACTCCACAATGAAACTCATGATTACCCATCGAACCAACTCGAAGAGACAAGGCCTCCTTTGAAAGAGAAAGTTTCATATATAACTCGTAAATATGGTAGAATGAAGGAAATGCTTATTATGGTTGGTGTACCCTCACTTGGGAGAATTTGTCTAGAAGGGGATTTCGAGGCTTGATAAATGTTATATGTGTAGTGGGACGAGTGAAGAGGTGGTTTACCTTTTTCTATCTTGTACTTTTGCTATTACAATATGAGAAGTGACACTTAAACATTCCAATCTCAATGTGTCTGTGGTTCATTCCTCATTTCTTCATTTGATGCTTTTTTCTCTGACTGGATGAAAAATCAATTTTTTTTTGCATGCTACTATTATATATTGTTAGAGTTAATGCTTACATTCCATATTTGAGAAGTTGGTTTGTGATGGTTGAGAAATTCTCTCAACCTCTCTCTCTAAATTAGGAATAAGTTGGATCTCAGAAACTCTATTTAATAGAGTGATCTGAATGTAATCTGTGTGTGAGTGTGTTTACACATACACCATTTGTGTGTAATATATGAGTGTTTTTTTAGGTTATGAGTGATTTGTAGTTATTTCTATCATGGTATAGAAGCACATGATCAAAGGCCTGTGTGTTGTGAGGCTAAGTCCTTGGAGAAGAAGACTACAAATTGATTTCCTATGTTGAATTCTAACAATTTGCAGCATCACTGGATGAGGATCTGTTTGTGATCAATTTTTCCAAATGGAGGATTAAGCTTTCTCTCCTAAGGGAAGCTCTTGCAACGATTTGGATTTCTCGGTCTAGAAGAGGAGGCAAAGGATTTTTGTGAGAGCAGTAGGCGCAAGGGAGAGTCGATGAATCGAGCACCAGCTCGGTGAGGGCCCATTTCCAGAAAATGAAAGCGCAGAATGACGTTTGCGTGGCATTGAGTTACGGAATTTGTGGTGCATTGGCTGGAGTTGCGAAGTTTGTGAGTGAGACGGTTTTGTGATTAGAAAAATGTTTCAAGTACATTGATCGTTGTAATGGTTTTCTATTCTTCATTCAATTTTTTGTTCTACATGAATGGGAATCCCTTTTCATATGCGGATCGCTCATACGATGATCCATATATCCATCAAATCTCATAGACGCTGTCATGTGGGAATTAGGGATAGCAATGTGACTTTGTTAATGACTACAGTTTATTGCCAAAGTGTATGGTGGACTTTGTTGTCATCATGGCCTATGTCTTAACAGATGCGATGTGTTACAATGTTTGTAATTAGTGCTCTGGAGCTATGATCACAATCAAGTCTCAACCTTTGTTGCTTGGATTGCCGATGGCTGAGTTCTATGGTTGAATTTGGTATGTTAGAATTTTTTTTGTGTTTTAGTTGTATTATAAATTGTTTGTAAATTAAGTGAGGATGATTTTTTTTCAAATTAGATAAGAAAGTCATGATGTAATAGTTGAATCTAGACACATTTCGTATTTAGACGACTCTTCTATACAACTAGCGAATACAACGGTTTGAACCCATGTATCTCGGTAGATGGGAGCTTGTCCATAAAATGACTAGCAGTTCAGTTATGTGTCTGAAGCCAATACTTAAAAGATCGAGTGGTAGTAAGGCTTAATATGGATGGTTGTCTAGATAGCATGGCAGTTGCGGATCTAGGGAAGGATCCCTCGTTAGTGGTAGACGTGGAAGTGGTCTCCTAATGAGGTTATGCAACAGATTGGGATGTTGTCCAGTAATTGACTTTGGGAGGTCCTTGATTCGAGAGTTGAGGAAGCGAACTCGGGAATCCAACTTGCCAACTACACCTTTCCGAGGGTTATGAGGCAACTTGATGGAGCATCTACTGATAAGCTTGATTATTTTGTTATTTATGAGTGAATTCAATAAATTCATGTAATGTAATCATTAAGGGGGGATGTTGGAGTTAATGCTTACATTCCATATTTGAGAAGTTGGTTTGTGATGGTTGAGAAATTCTCTCAACCTCTCTCTCTAAATTAGGAATAAGTTGGATCTTAGAAACTCTATTTAATAGAGTAATCTGAACGTAATCAGTGTGTGTGAGTGTGTTTACACATACACCATTTGTGCATAATATATGTGTGTTGTTTAGTAATTGTGTGATTTTAGATATTTCTATCATACATTATTTGGGGCATATGGATGAGTAAAAACACATGCATTTTCCAACATATATCCCTTGACACATCGAGAAAGTGCATTAAAATTTGGGCCTAATTTCTGGAAATCGCTCCATGGAAGCCTAAGCCTTCTAATAAGTGTTATATCCTCAAGGAAATAGGTTTTTCTTTTTCGGTGGGTTTTTTTGATGGTGCATCACTAGCATGGGAATGTGGATATGGTGCCTATATTTTGTTACAAGCAGATTAATCCTATCATTTCTTATGGTTAGGGGGTGTATGTACAAATAAAAAAGCATAAATGATGGCCTTGTGGGGTGTTCTGAGGTGTGTCTCTTGGTTGTCCCTTGAGAAATTGACATCGTCGATGACTCAAAATCCATCATCGAGTGGGCATAAGGTCAATCCACTTTTGGGGCACCTCTCCTCTTGAACTAGATGTAGCATATTCATTCAGTGTCGACATCCTTCAAGAACATCTTCTTCTCTCACATTTATAGAGAATGAAACTCTATGGCGAATTTCCTCTCCAAAAAGGGATGCTCTACTCTTCTTGGTGTCATTCAGTCATTCATTATCAAACTTTTTTAGATGGGGCTACTTACATTTCATGGTATTTTTGGATCTAACGTTGGATTTGGCTCTTTTGATATTTTGATATTTTTCTCTTTTTCTAATGTTTCTTGTGCAGACTCTTAGGGCTCAACAATCCTTTCTGGGCCCTTTTCTTGGCCCTAGTGAGACTCTTTATTTTGTGTACTTGTTCCATCTTTTGTATGTGCATGTAGTAAAATTGCAGTCTCAAGTGTCAGGGCATATTTTTCGTTTTTTGGAGGCATGATTCGATTTTGTTCAATGTTGTTTTATTCTATATTCCTCTCCTAGGATTTTTTGGCTTAGCCCTTTTGATCTTTGAAGTATCATCCAAGTTAATTTTAAGTCAAAAAATTATGCCAATGTACTACTTTTATTAGTGCAATGAAAGTTAGTGTTTTTTTCCTTGTGAAAAAAATATGGTAGAATTAAAGTCATTAAAAAAAACTCAATAATATCCTATAGATCTTAGAGCCACTGTTAATAAAATCACTGATTATTCCAAAAATCATGATTTTTTTTCTTTTTGCAATTTTTGCAGATTTTTTGCTAATTTTTCTCAGTTTTTTCCAATTTTGAAAAATAAGTATATTATGTATTTTTTAATGTTGCCCACAGTTTGTTGATGTTTACCCATTTTTTCATCAATGTTTCCAAATAGATGTTTTTTTTGGACCCTCATTGATTTTTTTGACAATGGTGTTTTTTTCCACACTACTTAGAGCAAAGGTCCCATGTGAATGCTCATCACAAAGACTTATTAAAAGCCTATTCATTTAAAAAAAATTAATATTATTATTACTTTATGAAATTATTTAATATTAATGAGTTTTATATTTGTAAAATTAAAATAAACAAGTGCTACATAGTAGCTAGTATTTTCCGCTAGTTTAAATATAGCTAAATTAAAGTAAAAAAACAATAAAACAACAAGACAATTGCATTTAGGAAAAATAATATACTAGTCTTTGATGCATTTCTTATTTTTGTTCTTTTATGCTTACTTGATGTTAGTAAATAAAATATTTTAATAAATATGTGCCCGAAATATGTTACATTGTTAAATATAGATAAATTAAAGCAAAAAACAATAAATACATAACTAGCAATTGCACCAGATGTTGCAAAGAAACATCATAAGGCATAAATTCAAAGAAAATTAATTGTGACATATATAAGATCACTAAGAAAATGAATTGTGACATATATACGATCACTGAGTATAAAAATTAGCAAACAAAATTCCATTCAAATCACAAGGTAAAGAGAAATCACTTACATTATGCCAAATTACAAATTCTATAACATTTCCTACATATATTGCCTCTCAATCTTTAAAGATTCTCTTTCAAGTTCTTATAGAAAATATTTGATTAAAAATATGCTTTTTTCAATATTGAATTTCCTCACTCGAGCAAAAACTTACATTCTTTTACCACTTTATTTTAAGGTAATTGGATTTTCCTTTACTTGTCCTTGGTTAAATTCTTTTGGGCATTTGGAATAGTGAAACGAGGTTTATATTCAAAGTTTATTTCGAGAATGAAAAATTTAAAAATTAGCATTGCATGAATTAATTTAAAGTAGAGCCATGAAATAAATATATCAATAATGCTATTAACTGATGTAACAACTCTATAGTGTTTGATAGGAGAGAAGTTGATCTTTTGTTGAGAATTGAATAAATAATTCGTTATCTGACATAGCAACTTTAATTCACTATTTAGAGGTACCATGGTGAACTCTTATGGTAGCATCAATGAGCTTTACTTTATTCAACGTGATATCTACTAGACTTGGCTATGTATTTGACTAGGAAGGGGGCAGTAAATAAATGAAAAATACTTTTTATGTTGAGAAAGTAGACTATATTCCCAAAAGTGAAAAAAGGCTTTGAAGTGTACATTTGATGCTGACATTATTTCCTTCCACATAGGTTTGGTGCATATTTATTTCTCCTCTCATAATCGTTTTTGGGATTTTTAGGTACCATGGTGAACTCTTAAGGTAGCATCCATGAGCTTTACTTTATTCAACACGATATTCTACTAGATTTGACTATGTATTTGACTAGGAAAGGGCCAGTAAATAAATGAAAAAGACTTTTTATGCCTGAGAAAACAGACTATATTCCCAAAATGACTATATTACCAAAAGTGAAAGAACGCTGTGAAGTGTACTTTTGATGCTGAGATTATTTCCTTCCACATAGGTTTGGTGCATATTTATTTCTCCTCTCATAATAATTTTTGGGTTTATTGATTTATTTACAATTTTTAAGATCATGTAGGATGAGCTAGTTATAGTTTTTAAAGTGTTATGATTTTTAATTTAAGAAAGGAATATTAATGATAGTATTTTTGTTTGATTCTGTTGTTTTTTTTAATATTTTGGTTTAAAAAGTGTTATTTAATTTTTCCATTTAAAATGTGTTCGTTTTCAAAGCCATTATTTCAAAAAAATAAAATAAAGTTATCCATAAAAACTTATAGAGCTATTATTGCTCCAATCACTTTCAAAGTTGAGCCAATTTTAAAGCTAGTTCAATGATTTAGTTGCAATAGAAGTGAGTAATAATAGTGAATGCTTTAGTTGTAATAGTAGTGATTGTCAAATCTACATGTTTTAAAAAAATATATTAATATTAGAGACACTTTTGGATTTGCTAGTTAAGTTTTTTTCAACGACATTATAACATTATTAATGTTATTAACAATTAAAATTAAGATATTACATCAATTAAATTCAATTAACTTACGTGATTAAAGTTTAATAAAAAAAATCAAAAAAGCAAATCTAAAAAAAATTATTTGCATTTTAATTAAATAAATAATCTTACAATTTAGTTCTAAACCAATAACAAATAAAATTATCAATTATATATAAAATGATTTTTTTTTTTAAATAATAATAATAATTATTTATATTATTTTAATCAAATATGTACTAATTTTATAAAAATCAGCATTATGCATGACAGGTATTTGGGATAAAGCGAGGAGTTTATGTTGAGTGAAAATTATATATTTAGGGGTGAGGAAAAACGTTTATTATTTTCAAGCTTAATGGTAAAGAATATATTGAATGAGTGGATATATCGAACATGCTGGAGATTCGTTTCCTGTGTTCAAATTAGTATATCTCGCCTACTTCTAATCTTTCTACATGCCCCATTTTTGTACATGTCGTAATATAGATTAGTTAGAAAATACTATGATGTTTTTAAATAATATAATTTAATATTGAATCCTTAATGTATATGGGATTTCTTTTACTAATATCAATACTTTTATGAAAGAAATATAAAATTGTTCAATATGTTCAAGCTAAAAAATATAAAATGCTTCAATACTCAATAAAATAATCATGCTTGTTTGCATAATAAAATAACATAATATTACATCTAAAAATAATTAATTATTCATTTTATTTATACAATCACTTATTCAATGCAAAATAACCACCATCTTAATGCTTAAATCTGCAATGCATATATCCCAATGCATATAGAAACACTAATATCAACACTTTCAAAAAAAAATAACTTAATACTACATTTGAGAACAATTAATTACTCATATTACTTATACAATCTCTTGAATTATATTATTGTATTACATTAATATTAATATAATAATTATTAATATATTATATTAATTTTAATATAATAATCTATAATTAATATATTTCCATAATAAGTTAATATACACCTTGATATTAATATATTAATTAATTAATACATTAATATAATCCATATTGCATAAATATTATATATTAATATGTTTATAGTTTATTAATAGACCAATATAATATCTCCGGATGCGGATGCATTTGAGGCTTGATGGGACATGGCACCCTACGCGTCTCCCGAAGGAGCTCGCGTGGGGTGGCCATATGGCCCTCTGCACAGGATTGAATGCAGTCTTAAATTCGCCAGCTCGAACAGTCTTTAATACCTCTACCTCGACACCCATGCAACTTCATATGGCAGTTCACTTGGCAATGGAATTCGTTCTGGATAGTTCGGATGGTTGTAATTGCAGTGGAGGCTCCCCGCTTCCTCTTAGCAGTGCTTGCCCTCCCGGATTTTCTGAATCCAACATAAGAACGCATACTGGTCGCCGTTGCACCTTGCTTGCTTGTTTTGAGCCACTTCCCGGGTACCATTTCACCCACAGTCTCTTCTGTAGTTTCAATTCTCCTTATTGTGCTTGGGCGGCTCATTTCAGTGGTTTTACTTCTCCGCGCTGTGCTCGGTCGGCGTCTTTGAGCAGTGTCAACTCCCCTCTCTGGGCCTCTGTGTTCTCTGTCTGCCACCTCTGCGGAAGATTTCATCACACCGCCTTTGCCTCCATGTCGTGCCTCTGCCACCATATGCGGTGCCGGCGAGGCACTAGTCGGGGTCGTGGAGCTCGATTTCACCCTTCTGCAAGTTCTGCCTCGGGGTCCTCCTCATCTGATGAGGCGCTGGACCAGTCTCAGGATGCGCAGAGGTTCAGAAGACGAGGCCGTCATGGTGACTCTGTTCGTTTCGAAAGGAATTCCCCCCCTCCTACTACTGACCCCCCCAATTGTGCAATCCCTCCTATTTCTCTTGAGCCTGCTAGCCTCCCTATTCGTCAAACCTCTTAGCGGGCTGATTTTCGCTTTGAATGCTCCTCTAACCGTCCCATTATTACAGCCTTTGTCACAGTAACTATCTGTGAAGAGTCCCCTCTCCCTGCACCGACTCTTGCAACCTCTTCCCTACCCCCTCCCGTCCCCAGCTCCCCCAGAAGCTCGGTATTGCCTGCAGACTTCACTTCGTCTTCCATGGAGGCGCTGCGCAAGGTGGAGGCAGATATTGGCAAAGAAGGCAATCTCAAAGGTGGCACGGATGATACCAGCAATGATTATGGTTGCAGGATTGTGGAGGAATCTCCGACTCAGGCTCATGAACTGTCATACTCACAACTCTCAAACTGTTCTGGTATTTTTGACCAATTACTATTGGAATTTTCTGTTCTTTGCTTTAATGCTCAGCTGGAAACGCTGACTGCTACTCTCTGTATCTTTTTCTCTATTATCTTGTTAAGTATGAATTGTAGACCGGTTTCCCTTCCAAGGGCGGTCAAAATATTTTTGTTAAAAGTACTGGTTTCCCTACAAGGGCAGTCCAGACTCTCTTGGACTAGTATGGTTATCAAGCCCAGTGTTCAGGCTCTCACAACTGACACTGTGGCAGTTTTGTATCAATAATCTTTATACATAATAGAATTAGTTTTACTTAGAAAAAAATAAAATAAACCAATATAATATATTATTAGTCATATTAGACATATTTTATATTTATAATTTTTATCAATATTTATATATCTTAAAACTTAAATGCATTAATTACATAAAACTTAATATTATTAATTAATTTATAATATTTTTCCTTATTCGTTTATTTTTATTTTTTGAGATTCTATGTTTTTAGCATTAATTTTTTGTGTTAACATTTTTATTTATTTCTCTTCTTTATTATGTATTATTATTTCATCTTGTTCTCTCACACATCGTGTCCAAATGATAAGTCTTGGTATGGATTTTAAACATCGATTTGAAAATCAATTACACCTGTGAACAAGAATTAATTAATTATTAATCAAACTTAAAGCTAATTAATCAATTAACTACTAATTTAACTTAATTATTAAACAAGTTTTGCTATTCAAACTCAGTTAATTAATTGTCTAGCATAATAAACTGAATATACATACCTCGTACACACACTAATGCTCGTATACCTATTAATAATACTTATCAAAATCCAGCACAGAGAAAAACCATTCAACTAATAAGTTATTATCGCAATGTAAAATAAGAATCAAGTAGAAAAAGTAAAAACATTACAAATAAAAATAGAAGATTAGACTTATACACCACCATGTGGCTACAAATAACCCACTCACTCACCAATGCCAAGAAGGTCATCATCGTTTCTCTCACTCTGTAATAAGAATCCAATTTTATTAACTAATCATAAGTCAAATAAATATATTTGAATATGCCAATTTTGTTTGTTTATAAAATCAAATATTTAATATAAAATCACGGAGAAGAAAAAATAAATTTGGTTAAAAACAAACTAATAAGAATCAAATGAAAAAATAATAGTTATTATATACATTGTTACAAAAGGTATAATAAGATATGTTTTGAATTTGGATTTACAATTTGATTGAAATAATAAGATTATTTTCACTAATATTTTCTTCATTTAATATGTGGAAAAGAGTATTAGTTTTCCTCTATAAAAATAATATAATAAAAATAAGAGATTTTTATGTCATAGAAATTATTCTAAGAAATTAAACATAGTTATTTGGCTATTTATTGTTTTGTTTAGTACACATCTATGTGCACACACAACGTGTCCCACGAAAAAGACAAAAGATATATATAGCATAGAAATAGTTTCTTCATTTAATGTGGAAAATAGTATTAGTTTTCCTCTATAAAAAGAATATAATAAAAAATGAGATTTTTATGTCATAGAAATTATTCTAAGGAATTAAACATAGTTATTTGGCTATTTATTGTTTTGTTTATTACACATCTATGTCCACACACAACGTGTCCCACGAAAAAGACAAAGAATATATATATATAGATAGTTGGGCCATTATGTCCATGCATATTCAAAGAATCATGATATTTATGTAGTTATAAGTTTATGAATTTAATGAAATGGTGTGTTGTTAATTTCCTTTTTTCCAAAAATGATTCATGGATTTAAATGAATGCTTTAACCTTGTAAATGATTTGTAAGCATATTCTTAAAAATTACAAAATATACAATGTTAAGAACAAAAAATATATATAGAGTTTTACTTTTTGGAATCTAAAACTGGGAAAATTAGATTGATTTTTCATTATATTCCTTTCAATATGACAATACATTATATACATGCCAAAGCATTCATAAATCCCCAATCCATTAACCTTGTATTAGAACATAACCGTAGTTCCCTTGATTAGGTCTAAAAAATACCATGGGAAAACCAATCATGGCCAAATCCATGTACAAAAACCATGCACAAAATCATGGGTGGGTCACTCAAAATCCTTGGGTCTGGCCAACCATCCTTGGGCCACAAAAAAAAAACACACACACAACTGTATTGTGCTCTTTGCCTTCTAATCCAACTTAGTCCAGTCCTCTGTCGACATTGTTGTTGGTTGAGTACTACGGTCCGCCGCTATCCACTAATATTTATCCACCAACATATCCTCCATCTTGAGCTTCCATAACTCAAAACTTTTTCCATTGAATTTATCTATCTCTATCTTCCCATTGTTTGCCATATTGTTTCATTCCAAGAATCGATCCCGCAAATATCCCACTATAATAGGATTTACCACAGGTCCAAGCAAAACCCCTTACCCATGAAGGCATCCCATTGAATTTGAAACTATTGTAATACCAGATGAAGGTTTTAACCCTATACAAAAATCAATTGAAAACGAACTCTTAAAAATAGAGAAATATACAATGTCGAGAACATAAAATATGCACAAATATTTTTTTTCTCTTGGAACCCAAAACTGGGAAAACCCGTATTTATTTTTCATTATATTACTTTCAATGTTACAATACATTATATACATGGAAAAGCATTGATAAACCCCCTATCCATTAACCGGGTAAAACCATCATGCCTAAAACCATGTGCAAAACCATGGGTGGGTTGCTCACAATCCTTATATAACCCCCCATCCTTAGGTAACAATTCTCGTAGATATTCATGTAAAGAATATAGCACATACCCAACACCAAACCCCCACCCCAACCCCCAACCCCCACCACCTCCCACATTCCTCTCTAGAATGCCAAGATGGAAGGTGGATCAATGGCTAGTCATAAAAGGGTTTATAACCAAGTGTAAATCATCCAAACCAATTCAAGAACATGAACTACACCTTTAAACAATTCACTTAGACCAATTATGTTAAACCATTGGACTTGGTGAGCTTTTACCAATGTTCCATCCACATCTTCATGAGAGGGTTCTATTTTCCTTGCTTTCATTTACAAACTACTCATTGTTTCTTTGGGTTCTTTCTCCCCGTCTTTGAGGTGCTAAAGTTGCTTCAATGTTTCAACAATGAATGCAACACACTTGTTGTTTTTAACACGCACATATGAGTTCATGTAATATTTTCCATTATATTCCGTAAACACCATGTAATTGGCATTTTCATGGGTAGAAATCATATATTTTACATAACTCTTCAAACCATTCTACATATCCTAAACTTCCTTGTAAAGATAATAGTGACAACATTCTTTCATCAAGATGACAATGAGCATGAATGAAAGAAAAATACATTTGGAAGGCCATTTTAAAGATGAGGCAAAGTATATATTAATGGTGGGTAATTCCTTTTAATTTATGTAATATACTAGATATATTTATGTTTTTAATGAATGATGTATTACGTCACTTTCTAGATTGATTTGTAATACTATACTTGGATGATATATTGATATTTAACCTTACCTAGGAAGAACATATCTTACATCTCATGCAAGTGCTACAAACCTTTAAAAAGCAGCAACTTTTGGTAAACCTTAGGAAATGTAAATTTTCCCAATAGTCATTAGTGTGCTTTAGGTATGTGATTAGTGAATGGGAACTAAAAATTGATCCTATGAAGATGGAGGTCATCATCAAGTGGAAACTCCTACCAAATACCATTGTAGTTAGGAGCTTTGTTGGAGCAACATGGTACCTTCAAAATTTTATAGCATAATTCTCATATATGGCTACACTACTTCATGTCATAACAACATGCAATAATATTTTCCAATTAGAAAGAATAAGAGGAAGGATTTTAAAGATATGAAATGCAGTATTCGTTTAGCACCAGTTCTCACACTACCCCCAATTGGTAGAAACCCTTTACAGTGGAGATAGATGCAAGTGGATGTGTTGTGGGAGTAGTCTTGATGCAAGGAGGCAATCCAATATGATTTCATTTTGAAATGTTGCATGGTAGCATCATAAATACCATAAATATGTAAATGAACTCTATGTGTCCTCTATGCCTTGGTTGAAATAGTTAAGTAATTGAAGCACTATTTGATAGAAAAAGAAACCATCATCCACATTGACCACCAACCATTACACCAATATTTACATGCTCAAAGTAAGATTCAAAAATTAATACAATAGAAGTGGATGGGATTTCTACAACAATTCCATGTTATCATCAAATATGAGAAGGGAAATAGTAATAATAAGTTTCCATTCTTGCTTTTAAGGCTACCCACAGGCAAAATCACAACTTTGCATATACTTATGCATATGGAGCCTTTTACTCATGATGAATACAATCACAATTACACATAGGATTAAAACTTCAAGGAGGTATTTTAGCAGCTACAATTCCCGGTCCATGTAGAAGATAATAAGAATGATAACCATCTCTATTATGGGCTTATCTACAACTGGGGTAATATTTATGTTCTCAAAGGAGAAATAAGAAACATATTAGAGAGGCTAACACCTTTACAGTTGCAAGGATTTTTGTGTTTGGAAAACAATAGGCAATTTATTGTTCAAAACTTCCCTAAGGCAATAGTAATGGGTACTCCCCATGATGTGTTATGAAAAATACTGGGGGGGGGGGGGGGGATGGGGGGAAGATGAGTATTTTACACACTTCAGTTTCAATTTCTTATTATAATTTATGTATGCTATTGTAATTAAGGAAAAAAGTGTATGTACGCTACTGTGATCAATGCAACCAGCATACATCCAGATAACTAATTTATCATTAAATGTTCATCTTTAACCAGTGCATAATTAATTCATTATTCATTCATTAAGAGGTAGTAAAGAGAAGATAAACCATCAACACATAAGAAACATATCAACGCACATGAACACCAGGATTTTAGGTGGAAACCCAATGTGGGAGAAAACCATTCCTGCCATCGTCTGTGTCTTCTTATTTTATTATAAAGTGAAACTTATTACAATATTGTACTAGCACAAACTCTAACCAATATGAAAGCACCCACCTATAGAAGGCTTCAACCATCTCTTATTTTAGAGTACCTTCTGGAAAGAAGCTACAACCCACTAAAATTGTTTACCAACTCCTACCAGAAGGGATATTCTAACCCCTTTCTAAAGGATGCTACCCTCAGCTCCTTGTGGGCCTCTTTTCATAATATTTCAAATTGGATCCACTTGTCAAAAAATCATTAAACCAACATGTAGGCCACCTTTCATCAAATTTTCAAAATGGACCGAAACAAATTGAAGCACTGAATATGAGATAATATCACAATGTAAAGTAACTGAAATTCTGAAGTATCAGTCACTGAATACAGAATCCAACCAAAAAGAACAAATATCAAATTATGTACACGACTGTACTAAATAAGAATCATGTATATACACACTTTCTTTGTATAACACATGTGTACAGTTCTCAGAATACTAAATACTTAAATCATTAGTCACTAAACCATTCATAAACCATTTCATCTACTACAAATCATAGAATCAATCACACATTTTTGAACCAATTACATATCAGATACTTAGTCACACTTTTGTCCCTTTAAATTTAACCAAGTCACCTCAATCATAATAAATACATCATCGACAGATAGCAACAAGTAACCACATAACATCAACTATGAACATCAATAATCATATTTGTAAGCATCAATAAATATATCAGACCCTAGTTTATGTATGTGACTTTCGTAAAGAATATCAATGTATGTATGCACTTACCATGCACAACACTTGCGTACAGATCTGTACAAACTGAAAATTATTTTGCATAAAATATGCGCAACCCTTAAGAGGTGGATCCTTGTATGTAGGAAATTATGCCCAAACTTATCTACATATAGATATGAAAAATTTCGTTGCAAACACAATTTCACTTTCCAAAAACCTTCATTGTCAATACTACGGACTTCTGAATAAATTGTTTAGATCACAACATCACAGTTTGATTGATATTAGACATTTGTAGAAAGTAAATTAAGCATACTTGTCAACATATTTCATATCTTTCAGATATGAGTATTCTTCTTTCTCCCTGGTGCACACATGTTTCAGATCAAATCATTCATAGAAAACAAAATACTTCCACACTTAACACTTTTATCTCCACCTCCTTATATAGCTTTAACTTTAGCCAATAACTTAGGTCAATCCCTTATTAATTCCATTGGTATTCTTTGACGAGATCAAATAACTATTGTTGCAGTCATTACTATTGGCCAATACCATGGTATTCAAATTACCATGGTGGGGATTATGTACACAACTTTTCTTCACAATACCCGCTTATGTACGCGACCCTTCTGCATAGGATCTGCGTATACTTTCCCAAACTTCATATTCAAAATTCATTTGTGTCTGATCCATCATGTCGTTGTTCATCATTTATGTAGTATCTTTTCCATCCTACAAAATCATCTTGTCATCATAATGTTGAAATCTTTATCAAGTAGGTTTCCATCAAGGAAAACACATTAGCCATAATGCCAACAATATCCCCCTTTGGAATTGATGGCAACCACTTTGGTGTTCGGTCACCATCATACCATTTGAAAACTCTTGCAAACACATCTGCAAATATCAAGGCTTCTTACCAAGCTCCTCTAATAATTCTTCTCCCAAACACCAAGTTTCTCTCCCCCTTTGACATCAAGGGAAAAGGTTTGACCAATGATGAATCAAGACCCCCTTTGTAGAAAATGCATACTGACCATGCTCCCCCTGAACATGTGCTAAAGATGTTAAAAAATGGCCTTTGACTTATTATTACATCAGATACACAAACATGTGTGATTCATCATGACGTCAATTGCCAAAATAATGGGATCACATAAAAAGAATGTTTTGATCCCAGTAACCCATACATGAATTAATATTACAATGATTACATCATATGCCTTCACATGACCTTTACATCAAGGGACATTTATGATATATATAACCTATAACTATGACCTCAACAATGAGGGTGTAAGATCATGATAGTTATCAACAACCTCCATATATCATGTAGGAACCTGCAACAAGAATAGTTTATAACAGCAATGTAATAGAAGCAAGTAAATTTCCAACAGTAAAAGTAGAAGTATCCAGTCATGAGAAATATATGCAACAAGATATGCTTATGGAATCATAATTACAAAATGGAGATTTAGAGTTATAATATATGCCCCCCCTAAATCGACGGACTACAACACACCAATGTCAGCAATAGAAGACCATAATGATGAAGGAATATAGTAGGATCCCCCTGAACCTTTGTCATTTTTATCAAACATTGGTATGTATACTCAACTGTATAACTCAGAGACCACATACATACGTGACTTTCCTTCATATCATCTGCGTACAAAAAGAAAACTTTATTAATTTAAAGCCTCAAATCTCCCTGAACATGAAATACCTCTCATAATAATTAGCACAATGATGAAGCAGGAATCATTCCTAAATTTTGTCTGAGATATTCAAAGGAATCAGTGGAAGTGGCTTTGTAGATATATATGCAATTTGTTCCTTTGAAGGAACATATTCCAGTTTGACCTTTTGTTCAAGCACTTGTTCTCTCATAAAATGATATTTGATTGGAATATGCTTTGGTTTTGAGTGCATGACAGGATTTTTAGAGATAATTATGGCACTAGTATTGTCACAAAGAATAGGTACAGGTTGAGGACAAGTGATTTGAATGTCTTGCAATGTTTTCATCATCCATAGAATTTGAGTACAAAAAGATGTAGCAACAACATATTATTCCTCTATAGTAGATAAGGAAATGGAGCTTTGTTTCTTGTTGAACCATGATACCAAGCAGGGTCCCAAATAAAATGCTCCTCCACTAGTACTCTTGTGATCATCATTATTACCTGCTCAATCTACGTTTGTGTCAGGAAAATTTTAAGGATGGAAGTTTGTCTTAAATTTTAGCAACCTTGGCGAATATTAATAGTTCCTAATATTCAAATTTTAAAATGTTTGATGATAAATTTGTAAAAATGTTTAGATTTCCAATTATTTTATATTAGGCAATATATAATATTGGAAATTCTGAGGTAAAATAATTTTGTACAACAAAATTTGGGCAAATTCATTTTTAGAAAAACGGAAATTAGCTAATAGTTTTTTGGAAAATGTTAAACTTGCAGATTGTTGTATGTTGTATCAATTACTTTATCCCATATTACTTCTTCATAAAAAATGCATCCCATTATAAGTAGTGTTATTAATCATAAACTACAACTTAAGATAAAACAATACATGTAGTGATAAAGAAGACATGAACACAACCATAAGAGACAACAAATTGGTCTAAGACCAGGGAAAAGCCCCACAAGGGTGAAGCCCTTTCAAATATTCTTGTTCAATAGATCGTCATAAAAATATTTCAGCAAAGAGTACAATGAGGCCAATACATATGTAGCCGAAAAAAATAGATTAGATCTACAAATCTACAAATCTACAAATCTGCAGATCTACAGACCTATAATAACAAGAAACCTGGATCTAATAGAACACTGAAGCCAAGTGATATCAACTACCAAATCCTAGACCTGAATCCAGGATGCTATCAAAGACTGGTCACAAACTTCTGTGACTAAGGGACTACTGTCTGGAAGGACTACGCATTCAATTAAAGATGGCCTAACCCATATGTTCTTAGAAAAACCCCTGGTCGCAACCTAAACATGTTATTCTCATGGC
Organism: Pinus albicaulis; assembly: GCA_034641835.2. Taxonomy (NCBI): domain Eukaryota; kingdom Viridiplantae; phylum Streptophyta; class Pinopsida; order Pinales; family Pinaceae; genus Pinus; species Pinus albicaulis. The sequence continues at coordinate 324,362,945 of CM076572.1, forward strand.
TAAAGTCTTGGCCACTGATAGGACACATTGTGCCCACAACTCTGCTTTAGATTAGTCCGATCTAGTCTCAAAACCCTAGCTGCGACCTTGTTATGCTCTGCCCGAGGTTATAGCAGCTTGGCCACTACCTTTCCACGTTGTGCCTGTGGCTCTGGCCGAGTTTCACTAGTTTTGTGCCTGCAAATAAGGCCCATAAGCCCTAGATCAAAGCAAGCCTCTCGCTAGCGATTCCAAACCCTACGCGAGCTTCTTTCATTGAACCTGTGTGAACCAAAACAAAAAATATGATCCAAGAGAAAGAGTGAAAAAATAAAATATCATGAGTGAATGTGTGAGAATGAGCTAGGTCACTTCTATTTATAGGATTTGTGAGGGATCTCTTGGGGCTTTGACTAAATCCACTTGTGTTGAGGCCGACCCTTTCCATTTCATTAATAAATAAAATAATTCATAATTTAACTTTTGCTTAACCGGTTGGGATGATCTATAGGTCGATTTTGGTCCTCTCAAAAAGAGGAATCTAATGAAATTATAATCTCCATCATATGATCTGTCCAAAGCAGAATTTGACTCTAGTTGCAAAAATTAACACTCCCTCTCTACTAGGAAGAATTCAACTTAGAAACCTTTGCCTATAGACCTTTACATCATGGTGTCATTACTACTCAGCTCCATCTGTTGAAACTTTATTGGATGTAGAAGAAGAATAATTAGGGAGAAATAGATTCCACCTTTACTGAGAAACCAAATAATTCATCATACATGGGATCACATATCTGACCCTGAAATCTCATCGCGGATCCCATTCTCAAACTAGAATCACAAAAGGGGTATCAATCCAATCCTGTTTCCTACCGATATTTCCATAAATTACTCTCAACAGTCATGTGGTAGAACACCTACATCATAATTGACTTGGGTTTTACACCCCAAGTAAACTCTGAACTTGTTGTGTAAAGGAGGAGTGGTATTCCCAAAAAACCTTGCTTGAGGGTATGATGCCAATTTGGATATACTCTACATAGAATAGATAGGGTAGCAACATCTATGACCCTATGAATATAGGGGAGAAGCATATCAACCCTTGGTAAAAAATAGGGAAGTGCTCTATTGTCTAGAGATTCCTCAATCCCAGGAGCCCTCTATCTCAATTCCTCACCTCGAGAGCTCAAGAAGGGCGGGAATAGTTTTCTCAATGTCCTCAATCAATACTACCCCTTATCCGGAGGGGCTACATCCATCAGTCTAAGTGTTTCTATGGATACCAAGAAATTTGATGTCAACAGTGCCTTGGTGAGAATATCTGCTATCTGCTCATTAGTCAATATGTGGTGGAGTCAAACAACTCCTCTCTACACCACGTCACGAATAAAGTGATATTGGATCTCTATATGCTTGGAATATTCACGAAACACGTGATTCTCTACTAAATGGATCATGCTCTTGTTGTCATAGTATATCACTGTGGTATCTAAGACTTGACCAAATAGCTCACCAAATATCTTCCTTAACCACATAGCTTCTCAAATAGTCATGATAGCAACAATGTATTGTACTTTCGCGGTGCTCAATGCTACCAAATTTTTCTTTATGCTCATCCAGGATATCATGGTAGAACCAAGACTGAAAAAAAAACCAAATGTACTCTTTCTGTCAGTAACATTTCCTGCCCAATCATCATCAATGTATCCATGAAGTTGAATAACTCCAGCATAATATCTCAGACCAAATGTGATTGATCCATGTAAGTATCACAATAAATGTTTGGAAACAATCCAATGTGCATGAAGAGGCTCAGTCGTAAATTGACTCAATGTGTTAACTTCATAAAAATATATTTTGACGGGTGTTCAAAAGCAACATCAGAGCCCCAATTAGTTGATTGTACTCATATCGGTTTTCCAGGTCAGGTCCAACTTCTTTTCCAACATCTTCTTAAAATTCATCTCCATCGAAGTAGTAATGGTTTTGTACTCAGTGATACCAAACCTTTCCAACAGCTTCACTACATACTTTCCTTGTGAGAGAAATATACCACCAGGCCTTTGCCACACCTCAAGTCCCAAAAATTAGTGCATAAGACCAAGGTCTTTCATCTAAAATTCAGAGGCTAACTTCCTCTTAAATTCGATCATCAACAATTCAATTCCTGTTAAGAATAAATCATCAACATATAGAACCAGAATAAATGGCATACCTTTGAAAACCTTAAAATCGAGGTTGGGATCAACATTTCTTCTTGTGAAACCTAGTTTCATTAGATAACTGTCAATTTGTGCATACCAATCTTGGGGAGCTTGCTTCAAACCATACAATTATTTCTTAAACCTGCAAACATGCGTTATGCTATCTTCCACTTCAAATCCATTTGATTTTTCAACATACACTTCTTCTTGTAACATGCCATAAAGGAAATAAATCTTTACATCCATCTCATGAAGGGTCCATCCTTGACTAGCAGTAAGGGAAACTATTGAACAAATAATAGTGTATCGAGCTAGAGGATAAAATATGTCATCGTAATCTTCTCCCTCTTTCTGCGAGAAACCTCAAGACACAAACCTTTCTTTATATTTCTCAATGATGCCATCTATTCCATGTTTGATCTTGAATAACCACTTTGAAGTCACAACAAACTTCTCATGCGGTCTCAACACAACATACCATACATAATTTTTTTGCAATAGATTCATATTCCTCAGCCATAACATCCTTCCAAACTTTTCCTTTGACTGCTTCTTCGAATGAGGATGGTTCAACTTGAATCATAGTTCTAATAGCAGCTACATATCCCTGATACCTACATGGTTCCTTCCTTTCTCTGAAGGATCTACGAATGGGAATGCTTCTTTCATTATCCTGTAGAGTGTCGCGAAGCCAAAGTGGTATTTTTTTTGAAGTAAGATTACTAGGAGGTGGATCTAAAAGATCCATAGGCTCCATGGGAATATCAATATCATTTGACTTAGGCATAGAACGACCATCTAGAATATCCCTGTCATCATCATCTTCCTTGGGAGGCAGGGGAAGGTCCCTTACTTTACAAAGTGCTTCATTCACATCGAAATTTATGTCCCTGTTAATTTTGAACTTCCTTTGACCAGGAATATATATTATGCATTCCTTAGAGTTTTCACTGTAACCAATAAACATACCTTTTCTTCCTATAGCTTATAGCTTGTTCCTTTTTTCCCGCAACACATGAAAGAATACAAGGAATCCAAATATATGAAGATGGCTAATCTCAGGCTTGTTACCTATGAATATTTCTACAGGAGGGTTGTTTTTCAATGCTTGATGAGGCACTCAGTTTTTGACGTATACAACAACACGTGTGGCTTCAACCCACAAAAAATTTGGTACCTTTTGATCATGAAGCATGGAACGGGCAACTTCCAATATAGACCAGTTCTTCCTTTCAGCTATGCCATTTTTTTCAAGGGTATAAGGCGTTAGGGTCCTATAATATTAGGGTTCATAATTTTTGAATTGACTATGATTAGTCTTGTAATATGTACATATGTTGGTTTCTGCAAGTTGTTTTCCCATATTTCAAAATAATAAAAATGAAAAGAGGGTAAAAACCTTAAAAGAAAGATCAAAGGACTTGAAAAGAAAAAGAAACAAAAGAATAAAAAATGGACCCCAAACAAAAAAGAGACAAAACAAGACATGAAAGTGATGTAAGTCAAAATGCCACTACTTTTACTTTTACTACAAAAATAATGATTATGTGCAGCTTGTTCAAAATGCTATAATCCATGATGAGTTAAATAGTTTAATCTTAACTTCTTCATTCTTTGAATTTCATGTTTATAGATAGAGAATAAAGATCTGTCAAATAGTTTAAACTTGAAAAATCAGTAGATAGTTAGAGAATAAATGAGGAGCTCAACAATTTAATCTGAGCCCTCGAATGAAATAAAGTTAGATTTGGATAGTTTTATGTTTTAAAATAAAAATGGATTTAGGTTTGCAAGCTATGCACCCATGTAAATAATGAAAAATGCTAGAACAATGATGGGTAGGTATAAAGTTGTTGCACAAAGAATGGACAAACATCATTTGGAAAAATTACAAATTTCTCCTCCCCTCAAAGTATTCAGTATTCAAAACCTTCAGTTAAAAAGGCTTAGAGTGTTTCTCTGAATTTTTTTGGGACTGGACCCAAGGCTTAGTATCTGATTGGTAATAAGTATTGGATTCCCTTCATAAAAACCCATTTCCTCAATATAATCACCCTTTTCCAAAAATAAAATCCTTTTTCCTAATGTAAAACACCTTTTTGCTAAGGGAAAGTAAAAATCCCCTTTAACTAATTTCAGTTCATGCAAAAACACTAAAAAAACCCAAAAATACTATCTATTCTAAGTATTAAGTGTAAATATATAAAATGGAACAATCATTGGGCTCAAATGGCTATTTTACACTTTTCTTAGTTTATTTATATGTATTTCCATTCATTTCATTCATTTTCATATTAACTTATAATTTATTTTATTAAATCCTTATAAAATTCCCTCTGTGTATTTATATTAATTCATTTATTTTAAAATACCCTGAACCCACTATATTAACGTTTAACCTATGGTTTTAATACCCATGTGCCAAATATTATCCCGCTTCCCCCACAGGTTAAAACATATTATATATAATATAACCCACCCTTCACTTTTACACTTGCATATTCCTATTTGCTGTGTAAACCCATATTACACATATCCTGCTAATTCATTATGTTTATACATTTAAAAAACATTTAAACATATTAACCCATCCCCACCACATATAATATTTCGGGCCCCACACCCCATCCAACAGGAAACTACACTGCCAGATCTCAGTCGTTCGCAAGCCTTTCCCCAGATCTTGTAGAAATTATATGCACTAAGCATGCATATGTCCTAGATCCACCTGATCTCACACTATTTAACTTTATGCAATATACTGAATCTATTCCACTTGTTAATCTTTTGCGAAAAAATCAATTGCAAACACATGTGAAGCATAAACAAAAATAATCAATCACACATAACACAGTTTTTAACCGGGAAAGTCTGAAGCTAAAAACTCAAAATATATATTATGTATCATGGAGATCATATGAAAATCTCATACAAAGCATACAAAGCTTATCACAAGCTCTCAGTACAGTACAATCGTCATACACTAATTAGGACCAATCTTGAAAATCCATGCACCGATCTTTGCCTCCTGCTAGCCTGCCTCCACTGTGCAATCCCTGCTGAAGAATAGCTCCGAATGAATTAGAATTACTCTTGGATTGAATGCGAAATCCTCATTGGCAACTCCAATGTGTGTGTGATGCAATCAATGCATCACTATAGTCACAACAGATAGTCTATCTTGCCATTTCACCTACCTCTCCACTCGGTCTCCACTGAAACTGCCATGCACTGTAGTTAAATGACGTATTGTTCAGTTGATTAATGAGTTATTATTTGTGAATTAATTAACTAATTAATTCACTCCACTCTCACTAGTGTATTAATGAGTTAGACTAGATACAACTAGCTCAACTGAGTCTAACTGAGTTAAACTGAATACAACTCCATAACTACTTCTTCCAATTGTGTCATAATCCTCCATGCATTAGCTCCAGTAAACCCTTGGGAATTGCGTAATTACCTCAGTCCAATGATGTGCCACATCTTTGCACTATACTGAAGTGCTCCAAGAGAATAAGTTGATGTTTAGAGTCTGATTATTATTAAGAGCTAATAATAATCGACATGCATCTATTTTTAGATCAACGATCTATAAATAGAATTCGCCCAATATTCTAAAAACATAATTTCATCTATTTTTCCAACTTTATCAACCATCCATAAATAGCATCCTGCAACTTCTGAAATATGATCATCATGTCTAAAAATAGACATGCACCAAAAATAGCCTCGGGCCCACTTAGTGAAGGCGACTCTTTTCACTAAGCTCATCATCTTGTTGAATCTCAACACTCCCTCTCAACAAGATAGGGATTATCCTTCACCCCGATCCTGCCTCTATGGTATTCGAATTTGCTCCTGGTGAGTGCCTTCGTCAGAATATCTGCATCCCGATCCTCCGTAGGAATGTACTGAAGCAACATGATCTTCCGCTGCACACAATCTCTGATATGATGATACCGGATATCAATATGTTTAGATCTATCATGAAACACAGGATTAACTGAGAGTTTAATGCAACTTTGATTATCACAATGCATCACCGTGGGATCTAAATGTGAACTGAACAAACCAACTATAATCGTCCTCATCCAGATGGCCTCACATGCAACTTGACTTGCTGCCATGTATTCTGCTTCCGCTGAACTGAGTGCCATGGATCTTTCTTTCCTACTATACCAAGTAACTGCCTTAGATCCGATATTGAAAATCCCTCCTGATGTGCTCTTTCTGTGTTGGGTTTCCTACCCAATCTGCATCTGTGAAGCCATGCAACTTCACCTCATCTGTCTATCTGTACCATAAACCATACTCAAATTTTCCCGTGAGATATATCAGGACATGCTTGCTTGCCTTCCAAAAGATCTTGGTAGGCTTAACCATCGCTTGTGAAAGCTGGTTCATCACATAGGATATGTCCGGTCTTGTATTGACTAAATACATGAGCGAACCCACCAACTGTCAAGAAACAGTGGCATCCACTACCTCTGCCGATGTAGCATCCTTTTTCTTCCAATTTCCTGGAAGAGGAGTGTCAATAGGCTTGTAGCCTTGCATGTGAAGCTTCTCCAGTATCTCTCGGGTAGACTTGCCTTGAGACACAAATAGTTCACCTTCCTGCTGCCATATTTACAATCCAAGGAAAAAATGAAGGAGGCCCAAATCCTTCATCCGAAACTCCTTTGAAAGATCTTCCTTGCATGAGTGTATCAACTTCTCATTACCTATTAGTATTAAATCATCAACATAAAGTACAATGATTAAAATCTTACCCTCAACCACAATATGGTACAGGTTTTCATCCGCCTCACTCTTGGTGAAGCCAAGTCCAATGAAATAGCTGTCGATCCGAGTGTACCAAGCACGGGGTGCTTGTTTTAGCCCATACAACGCTCTTTTGAGCCTACACACATGCGAATCGCTGCTGAAGATCTCAAATCCTTTAGGCTGCTCAATGTACACCTCTTCCTCAATGATCCCATTAAGGAACGTAGTCTTCAAATTCATCTGATGAATGTGCCAACCCATCTGTGTTGAGAGAGCAAGGATGGTCCGTATGGAAGAATACCGTGCGACAGGTGCAAAGGTTTCTTCATAGTCAATCCCCTCAATCTGTGAGAAGCCCCAGGAAAAAAATCTTGCCTTATACTTCTAGACGCTCCCATCAATAGCTTGCTTTACCTTGTAGATCCATCTTGATCCTACAACTGATTTTCCCACCGGCCTTGGAACAATCTCCCAAGCACTATTTCTGAAAATGGAGTCATACTCCTCCACCTTGGCATCTACCCATGTGGGCTCCTGCACTGCTTCGAAAGAAGATGGTTCTGTCACAATACACTTGCTCATAAGAGCCATGTATCCAGTATATCGGTCAGGTGACTGTCTCTGTCTGCACTATGATGTAGGAACTCTTACATTCTGTGCTGCATCAAGCTTCAGTCTCTCAACTTCTATGGTACGCTTTTTGCCTTGTCTGATGTTTGGTTCTGCATGATTGGACTCCTCCACTCCATGAATCTCCTCCTGTGGTTGATCCACATCTAGAGGCTCATCTTTGGGAACAAGAAGTTCCTCCTCCGCATCCAAGTGTAGCTCCCTCTCAAGTGACAACTTCATGGATTTCACCTCATTGAATTTGATATCCCATTGCACAACATTCATCTGACTGTCTAGCAAATACACACGATAGTTATGGGGTGTTTTTGTGTACCCCACAAATATCCCAACTTCTGCAGTTGGCTCCAGCTTCTTCTTGGCGTCCTTCATCACATGAATGTAAACAGGTGAGCTAAAAATCTTCAAATGAGAAATATCAAGCTTCTTACCAGTAAAATCTTCTTCAGGCGTACTCATGCCAAGTACTCTATGAGGACAACAGTTTTTCACATAAATCGCAGTGTTGCATGCTTCCACCCATAAGTGCATCGATAGGCCCTGGTCATGCAGCATCACTCGTGCAACACCCACGATTGTTCTATTCTTCCTCTCCGTGACCCCATTCTGTTGTTGGTTATGAGGCACTATGAGTTCTCTTCGAATTCCTTCTTTGCTACAGAAGTCTTTGAATTCGCCCAAGATGTATTCACCACCATTATCGCTCCGTAGAGCTTTCACTTGCTTCCCCGACTCCTTCTCCACCAATGCTTTGAACTCACAAAACTTTGAGAATGTTTCAATATTCTTTTGCATGAAGAAGATCCAGCATCTACGAGAATAGTCATCAACAAATATCACATAATACATGTGTTTTGCTGTTGAAGCAACCAAGAAAGGTCCACACACGTCTGTGTGAATTCTCTCTAGGATCATCGAAGCACAGTTCTTCTTCTCATGAAAGGTGGTCTTCACAAACTTACCCATATTAAATCCCTTGCACTGATCCGATTGCACAAGAGTACCCTTGGGAAGTCCAGTAGAAATTTGCTGCAAAATCTTCAAAGCGCCATGGTGAAGATGGCCCAATCTCCTGTGCCATAATTCTCCCTCATCCCAGCTCACCACTTCTTATACTTTGCCCACCATTGTAGCGCAGCCATCTACCTCTAGCTTATATATATTCTTAATTCAAACCCCTATTTTCTTGGTTTGACCCATTGTTTTATGTCGAAGGAAGGCTTTTCCCTCACTGAAAACAACATCATAACCCTTGTCTTCCAGCATTGTGATCGAGACCAAGTTCTTCTTCAAACCTGGAACATGCATGAAATTCTTAAACAAGAATGGATTACTGGACTCCCTCTTAAAGGTAATGGTCCCAATGCCAATCGCACTGTACCGACCATCATCACACATCTCTATATGCATCTGGAGGTCCTTCTCCTCCAAGTCACTAAACAACTCTTTGTCTCCCGTCATATGGAAAGACTCACCACTATCAAAATACCACACTGATCCCATGAAACTTGAAACCAAGAAAGAGATCAAGGATAAATCAAGCTCAAATTGCAAGGCTAAGGCCTCTCCAGCTGCAGATCCAATAGCCTGCTTGTTCTTCTTCTTCTATGGATAGTTAGTGGTGAAATTTCCATGCTCGTGACAGTGAGAACTCTTCACTTTGGACAAATCCTGCTTCTTGCCTTTAGCACTGGATTTTGAAGAAGATTTCTTCCCCTTCCCTTTCCTTGCTTTGGAAGCAAAAGCAAAATTCTCTTCATCTTCATTCTTCAATGAAGATCCATCCCTGGTACCCCGCCTTATCTCCTCCTGCATAAGATCAGACCAAAGTCGCTCCCATCTCGGCAGTTTCTCCCGTCCATTGACAGAGTCTTCATAGCTATGCCAAATCTTCGGAAGCCCAAGGAGATACAAGCTCACCAAGTCTTCTTCATCAATAGTAACCTCCACACTTTCCAATTCATCCTTGTAGTGGACAAACTTTGTGAGGTATTTTGGAATACTGTCGCCTTTCTCCATTTTTATTTTTCTGAGCTTGTATTTAAGCACCAACTTCCTCTGGTCGCTTATGATTTGGAAAAAGTCTGTCAAAGCCTTCCACATTAATAATGGAGTGTATTTCCTGTGAAGGCTGGACACAATATTTTCCTTCACACCTTCCAACAGAATCCTTCTCGTCTTTGTTGTCTTCTTTTTCCATGGATCAATTAATGCAGCATCGCTAGATCCCGACTTAGGAACATCGCTATCGATGAACTCCTTCAACACATTATCCTCCACCACTGCCTCCATCATGTCCTTCCAGGATATGTAATTTGAGCTCCCATCAAGGGCATACTCCAATCTCAACTTGTTGAAAGACATTTCAATGTATACTCGATTTTTGCACCAAGAATATTCTGTAGCAAATTTGAATTGTTCAACAGCACAAACTTACTTCAAAATTGCAATATTCAATAAAAAATGCTCTGATACCATGTAGAAATTATATGCAATAAGCATGCATATGTTCTAGATCCACCTGATGTCACACTATTTAACTTTATGCAAGATACTGAATCTATTCCACTTGTTAATATTTTGCAGAAAAATAAATTGCAAACACATGTGAAGCATAAACAAAAATAATCAATTGCACATAACACAGTTTTTAACCAGGAAATCCTGAAGCTGAAAACCCGAAATATATATTATGTAACATGGAGATCATATGAAAATCTCATACAAAGCATACAAATCTTATCACAAGCTCTCAGTACAATACAATCGTCATACACTAATTAGGACCAATCTTGCAAATCCATGCACCGATATTTGCCTCCTGCTAGCCTGCCTCCACCGCACAATCTCTGCTGAAGAATAGCTCTGAATGAATTCAAATTACTCTTGGATTGATTGCGCAATTCTCATTGGCAACTCCAATGTGTGTGTGATGTAATCAATGCATCACTATAGTCACAACAGATAGTCTATCTTGCCCTTTCACCTACCTCTCCAGTGGGTCTCCACTGAAACTGCCATGCATTGAAGTTAACTGATGTATTGTTTAGTTGATTAATCAGTTATTATTTGTGAATTAATTAACTAATTAATTCACTCCACTCTCACTAGTGTATCAATGAGTTAGACTAGATACAACTAGCTCAACTGAGTCTAACTAAGTTAAACTGAATACAACTCCATAATTACTTCTTCCAACTGTGTCATAACTCTGCCACTTGAGTTCTAACTGAGTCCTCCATGCAATAGCTCCAGTAAACCCTTGGGAATTACGTAATTCCCTCAGTCCACTGATGTGCCACATCTGTGCATTGTACTGAAGTGGTCCAAGCGAATAAGTTGTTATTTAGAGTCTGATTATTATTAAGAGCTAACAATAATCGACATGCATCTATTTTTAGATCAACAATCTATAAATATACTTCGCCCAATATTCTAAAAATAGAATTTCATATATTTTTCCAACTTGATCAACCATCCACAAATAGCATCCTGCAACTTCTGAAATATGATCATCATGTCTAAAAATAGACATTGTCTAAAAATAGACTTTCACCAAAAATAGCATGCAGGCCCACTTAGTGAAGGCGACTGTTTTCACTAAGCTCATCATCTTGTTGAATCTCAATAGATATGACAAACCATATACGATATCGCAAATTCAATAAAACCAAGCTTAATTCGTTTGAGATTTGCGAAATAGGCTGTATTCCCCTCATATCTCTCCTCCATGCGGCGTTTAATAATGGGATCACATCCTTTGGCCAAAAATTGCAAACCTCTTTCTCATCGGGCGATAACCGCTTATGGTTTCTCCTCCCGGCACTAAGCCACCTCTATTTTGACTTGACTGGCATTAATGGCAGACCTTTTTAAACCTAAAATTTCTATAAAAATTCATTTACACGCAGTGTAAACCTTTTTCTGCGTTTTCTTCTTGTGTAAACCCTTCCGATTGAAGAAAAGATAGTTTGCCCCTGCTTACACGCTAAAATACCATAAAATTCATTTTAAATTGCTGTTAAGACCGCCTAAAGCCTCCATTCTTCTTCCAAGGACTTCAACGGTTTCCAAAATCTCTCCGACGCCTCAGAAACCATGTTTCAAGACCAAATACCTACAAAAAACAGGTATTCTTCGAAAAAATAACCTTCTCGTCATCTAAATGAGATAAATTTGTAAATTTGATTGCTATAAACCCTATTTATCTACAGAAAGACCTAAATTTCCTTCAAATAACGTATTTTCTGTAGAAAACCTTGATAAACCTCAATTTCGAATATTGTAACTTGTTTTTTCAAAATTGAATATATTTTAAGCTTTTTGCAAACCCTAGAGAACCCCTGAGTAATTCAAATCCTTTGCAAATACTCATAAACCTATACATGCATGAATCAAATTGTTTTTAGTCTCGTTTATTCAAGAAAAATAGAAAAACCTTTGTTATACATTTTCTAAGTCTGTAAAAGAGTTTGAAGATCAATTTTGTAACCAAATTGAAAGTTTAAACCAAAAGAAAGCCTAATTTTACCTTTTTCTGTTCAAAGAAACCACCGTTGAGCCAAAAAATACCTTTTGTAAATAGTTTAAGCTTACAGAAGAGGACAAAAATTCCTAAAACAGAGTTTTTAACATTCAGAAGGCTAAAATTGTCAAAATTAAAACCAATAATGGCTTCTAAAAGTGCCATTGTTGTCAACCCACTACAACCTCTTGTTGTAGATATTGAGCATACACCCCTAGCTGATGTTGATTACAAAATAATTGACCCAATGATATAATTCAATCTTTTAGACCTCCACTACTGGAGTCTAGAAAAATCCTTAGATCAGGGAGATGAAGTTCATATTTGGGAGTCCAATTTACCTAAGTATGTAGTTCCACATACTCATCAGTGTCTAGAAGTCATTAGGCTGTGTCAAACCTATTATTCCCCTGAACAAAGAGCTATGATTAATGCTAACAAAGAAGTATTGTTCACTATTACTGCAGAGTCTATAAAATTGATGCTTCAGCTGAAACCAAATCCCAATGCAGTTCCATTATCCATATAATCTCTGACAAAGCTTTATTTTCAGTTAGACTTTCCTAAGAGATTTCAGATCTTTCAAACATCCATGCTTGCATATGTTGAAATTCCAAATATTAACCCTCCCTATTCATCTTCCAAGTTTCCTGAAGGATCAAGGCATGTCATTTCAATGTTATCCTTTATCCTAGGTTATTTTATTGATGAGCACACTGATGAGTCAATTCTTGGTTTTTTATCTACCTTTGTGCCTGGTCAACCTCCTTCTATCATTTACAATTATGCTGAATATATAGCTGATAGTATCCATGATCAGCTAATAAAATTGCCCACTGAAGGAATTTTTAGATATACATCCTTCTTCTTTCACATGTTCCTTTTCTTCCAAGAAAAAAAAATCCCAATAAACCTCCAGAAATTGGATGTAGAAGGTAATCCATTGTCAGTAATTTTCTGGACCTCTCTAATCAGAAAAGAATAAACATAATTCACTTATGTGGATTTCATTAATTGTTTTGTTAATTCATTGATAAACACGCTTACAAACATTGTACAACCAAGGATAAGTAATGAGATAAAGAAATTGTTACAACTGTCAGAACAAAGCAGAACTGGAGATTGGTACCTTTACCAAAATCATATAGAGATTAGAGTCTATGGGTCTAATATTTTGCCCTATAGATTTCCAAAATACTTGCTAATGAGAGTTTTTTCCTTGGAGTACATAAGAAAAATTCTCAATTTAGACTCTATAAACTCCTTGGCTTCCAAAAAGAAGACTCAATTCAAGTTAAAGAACTAGGTAGGACCTTTCATTTGCAATCACAGTGAAGCAGGTATAGAGGTAGCAAAACAGTTTTTGGAATATAAATTTGAAGAAAGTTTCTTATGGAATCATGATCCTCATGGAATACTTAGTAAGATGAGGGTAAAATGAAAATTAACCCCTTATATTCATGATAAAAGGTCTGAGATTGAACAGTTTTCTAATAAAATAGAATGGCTAGACAATACCTTTGGAAATAATCAAATAGGGTGATACTAGTCACACCTTGAAAACTCTAAATCAAGAGGACAAAACTACCAAAAGTGTCAGAGAAGAAGGCACTTATACAACTGAAACAACAACAGAGACCAGATTTAAGATCAGATATAACAAAAACCCAAGCTAAATCCAGTGGACAAGGAAAAAGAAACAATTGAGATTTTAGAAGAAGAAAACACAAATAAAAACATAGATGCTACTACAGTTATTTTGAATGAGCAAGAAAATGATACTTTCGACACTCAAATGATTGAAAAATAGCAAATCATGGAGGCATCCTGATCACAACAAGTAGAGAATATAGACCTTGATATCAAAGAAAAATACAAATAGATCAAGGCCAAGAATGAAGAGATAAAGAATGAAATTTATTCACAGTATTTGAAGCAAACTCCAGGCAATCAAAACAGGCTTCTCTCAGCGTTTGACTATAAAAATAAGAAATTAATAATGTCAATACTTCAACCTACAGGAAAAAAACCTCAAACAATAGCAGATTATAAGAGAGTTGACTTTGAAGTACCAGTAGAGAGCATTCATCCTTTAGCTCAAATTGAATTTCGTAAGCAAAGCTCTAAAATGATTTATTCTACTATGACTACAAAGGCAATGAGTGCCCAGAATCTTCAGAATACCATAACCAATTTGAGAAATCAGATTAGGACTGAAAAATCCTCTTCCTAGGCTAAAGACAATAGGATGAAGTCTTTAGAAGAATTGGTAATTGAAGTAGGGTATGACCCTGAAAATGTGAAAGCTGCAGAAGAAATGATAAAGAAGAAAAATGCTGACATAAAAACACTTAGAAAGCAACTGAAACTTCCTCCAATAGAACATCCACAGATGAAAGAGATTCTGCAAGAGGAAAAATAGAAAGATGAGATGATGAGTTTCATACTAAAAATAACAACACAAATTAAGGATATGGAGATATAAATGGACAAGCTTGTCCAAGAGAAAGAAGATACTAAAGCTTAGAGTGTCCCTCCTATAGTCTTCCCCATGGTAACTACAACAGTTCTGTCGACCTTAGCAGAAGAGGTTGCACCAAAATTTCCATTGGCTACAGTTGTGCCAATGACATGTTCCACTACTTCTGCTACAGAATCATCTATATCAGCAGTGCAACAAACAGATGAAGCCATCAAGCTCATTAAATCCATGGAAGAAATGTCTATACAGAGTAATGAGATCAATAGGTTGAAAAAAAAATCAAGAACTTGGAATATGCCAAGAAATTAGCTAAAATTAATGCTAAAACAAAGGAGTAGAAAGGCAAAAGGGTAAGTGAATAGTTGAAGAAAGTTGAAGCAAAATTGACTTTAAAAGAACCAATGGATTTCATAAAAAATTAGTTGTGGTCCAAGATCATTGATTCAATCAATGATACTTGGCCTTCCATTCAGGTAATTTATGAACAAAAGGACTTGCTTAAAGTAGCAAAAGAAGAAATTGTGAAGACAAAGGAAGAACTAGGTGCCAAACCTAAAGAGGCCCTAGAAATAATAAAATTTCTCAACACCAAAAACAAACAAGAATTGGATGAGATAGGATAAATGATACAACTGAAACAATTCTTGAGTTGAGAAAGGAGTTACAAAGAAAAACTTGATGAAGCAGCTTGAAGAGAAGTGCCAAAACATGGATTTAGCCATAATTAGATTTATGGTAAAATTTGAGATATTTAGGCAAAAAGCCTTGCCAAACACTCTTGTTTTAAATGATAAACTAATGAATCAAGAGGATTACAACAATAAGATTAGATATTTTTCCAAAGAACAAGTAAACAAGGCAGATTGGCAAGGAGTACCTACAGGCAAAGTGTTGCACAAAATAATTGAAGATTTGTTTTATTTGCAACATGAAATAAAACATCTCTTTGTGGTCAAACCAACCTTTATTAGATACACAAAGGCTGATGAGAATTATAGAAAACTTACCAAGATCAAGTTACCTCATGAAGAATTTTGGCAGAAACTTAATGATTTGTTGTAAAAAACAGTTTTACAGTGAAAGAGGAAGAAAAATAGATTGTTGTTTTTACATAGTAAAAATAGAATTTATAGTAGTAAAACAATCCTACAGTAGATGAAAGAGTATCAGTGGTTAAAGTGTATCAGTAAAAGAGTATCAGACGAGCAGATAGAGTTTCAAACAGATTAAAAGATCTTTTGCCAACATTGAAGACAACACAACAACTAGCTACACCTAAATGCAAACAACATTTCTATTTTATTTGAATAAGTAGGACAACTTTCTAGTTGTTAAGCAGTTGTCACTATCTTTTTGTAATAGATATTTTATTTTCATTAGAAAATTCATATGATTTTTCTAGGATATTTTGTAACACTTTTTGTATAAATACTTCACTCTTTGAAGTATTATTGTCGAATAAATTGCTGAAGATTTCTATAGTCAATATTTCTGTACCTGAAGGGCTTTTGTACCAATTTTCAAGTCAGTGGGCTGGATCAAATCAATAAGCATCATATTTCAGGATTCATGTGTTGGGCCAACTTAAGTGAAGTAATTTATACTGTAATTTTTTAAAATATTCTTATGTTTTCCATTAATTCATACATGTGTTCTAAATTTTAATGTGAATTCAGGAAACAATATATCATAATTTGCTAATAGCACTCTGTTATTTTCTAGTTTTCATTTTGATGTTTTCTGCTGATTTCTAGAGTAGGGAACCATTAATTGCTCCCTCTTTCGAATGACCTTTGTCTCCTCATCCTTATCCCGATCAAAGAATCCTTGATTGCTCTTTATCCCGATAAAACCACTTCACCAATTAGCCTCAAATATCTTGAGTAACTATACTATCTTTCCGTGAAAATATTTGACTTTAGACCTTGATCTTGACCTATCTACTTAACACATTGACTCCATTTTCCCAATGGAAAAATAGATCTATCACTATCCATCTCAATAAGTGATTTTTCCCACCAAACCAAACCAAATATCAAAACCAAATTGTCCCATATAACTAGCCTAAAATCAAACATAAAAACAAAGTTAAATCTTATAGAGAGAGCCCTCTTTGAGCCTTAGGAAGGCTAGATCCTAAAGCTTGAAAGTAGGTTTGTGGTTACCTTTGGTGTTGTTAAAACTAAAAACTCAAAAATCTCACAAATTTGGGAATTATTAGAGTGATAACATAAGGCACCATAATTTCCTTCTTGATCCCTTTTTTCTTACAGAATGATATGAATTCTTTTGACAAGTATTCTCCTCCATTATTGGACCTGAAAACTTTGATTATTTTTCTTGATTGATTTTCAATGAAAGCTTTGAATTATGATGCGGGGGCATTAGGCTGAAGAGTTACTTTGTACATAAGTAGACATAGGGGGCGTTATGTTTTTAACTTCTCATGTAATTTCTAGTATTTTAATAAGATGTAGAGGGAATTGTAACTGCCCTCGAATGATAAGAGGACATGAAGAGTTAGAGTCAGTTAGGCTAAAATTAGATAATATTAAGAGGTTCTGTCAAGATGTAAAGAAGTCAAATCGATTCAATTGTGTTTTTATAAGTATAAACACATGTAGAGTAGGATAGGGAGAGAGAGATGTAGAGTGTGCAGAGTAAAAGGCCGTGGAATAGAAGATCTGGCCCAATATGAAATTGTAAGTGAATGTTCTCGAATTTGATTTCAGTTGTGTATAGTTATGAGGAAATTGTTTATAAGCCCTGTGGGAACCCTGAATGTATCCTTGGTCAAAATTATATAAGGAATAAATTTGTTCTGTGGGAAAACTGTGAACTCTGCATTATTGACTAAATTAGTAATCGAGGAGAATCGATCGCTGGGAGGATTAATTCTAATAAAGAAATTGATTTCCTGCCTAAGTATATATATGATGCGCTGGATACATCCTGAAATGAACTGAATCTATGCAATCACTATATGGAATGAAAGGGGGGTTCGATTTCCTTCAAATTCCTAAGTTGTATGTTGGTGAGGGGTTAGTTTGTTAATCTCGGTGTATAGATTGGGGAAAGCTGGTTATGTGTGAAACCCTGTAGTTCCCTCTATCCATAGTCGAAGTCATATTCTCTGTGAGTAAATTGAATGTGGTTACTCCGTATTGGAATTATGTCCTCGACGTGTAATTAGAGGATAGATAGGCCACATACAGGAGTTGATTTGGCCCAGCTGGCGAAATCCCTTGTTTCCGTCATGTATATTGAACACCGCCCAACCCATTGGGACCTCTGTATTTGAGCATTGACTGTGATAGTATTTCCAAGTTTAGTAGTGCGATTAGTGTTGTTTTACGGAGTGATGTTTTTTGAACATAACCACAGAACTCACGCGAGAAGTTAAAGTCTAAGAACGTTGTCAAACTATAGTAGGAGCAAGTTAAGTACTGTTCAAATCTCGGGTGGTGGTTTTCGCGCAAGTTGAATGGTGGAAAGATGTTTAAAAAAAAAACGTGATATCACAAAATGAGCGCCACGTGTCCCTGAGCGGATTTGAAAAACCGCGAATTTCACGTGAAATTTGGGCGTTAATGCTAGACACCAAAAAAAATGTGAAACCTAAGCACGACCGTTGGATCGTCAGAGTTGGCGTGACAACATCCCCACCGTCGGATGAGAAGGGAGACATATTGCCAAGGTATGTTGCGTTGTTTTTAACGAATAAATGTGTGGGCCCAAGAATTGTTACATAAAATTCGAGTTTAATATATGGTTTATGGTTATGCTGAAATTTAAATGAGTTTAATGTGTTAATAATCAGGGTTAATTGATAGTGGCATGAGCCCAAGGATTGTTTTATTGTTGGCACTGGATTTTAAATCAATTTGGGTTATGTATGAATGAACATTCATAGGAGACATCATTTTAATTAGTTCGTAAAGGCTTCTCATGATGCCGTTGATTCATATCTAGGCACATGGATATTGAAAGATAACCATAGCGTGGGTTTGAAGGAAGCATTGAAGCGTAGATCATTGGGAATGTATATAACCTTGTGGGCCGATATATATACAAATACGTTGGACTAATTGATACAAGGTGAGCTAAGGGTTTTTTGGCCATGTCCCAACCCAATATATAGTAATTGATACGAATACAAGGGTTTTGGTGGAGAATAAAGGTAAAGCGCAAAACCATTAGATAAAGAAATCTCACCTAAGAGTTCATTGAGGTTAATGTAATAAGCCAAGGGTGATATGATTAAAGAAGCATGTTATATGCTTTGAGGGTTTATAAATACAAAGGGAAGGTAAATTAATATCTCAATCTCAGATTGAGATATTAAAAGCCCACAAGTATAGTTACATTGCCAGTCCAAGTAATCAGAACAGAGTGAGTTTGCCCAAAAGGTGGATTTGGTTGGGAAATAAAATGCGAAGGCATTTATATACACAGTCAGAGATTGAGATTTGATAAAACCGGGACTTTGGGTTTTACCGCCCATCATAGTGGTATTAGAGCTTGAATTAAAATAATATCTTTGAAAACTAATTTTTGGAATACATGTTGGTAAAGGCAGTGAAGAAAAGTTTTAAATCTGGTTGGAAAAAATTGCAGGTTTGAATAAGCATACAGAGAGAATGCTCAGATTTATAGAATCTGGAGTTGAAGACAAAGAGTTTTGAATATTTCAGCCTACAGGGATACAGTGTAGGTGACAAAAGAAGGAAGATCAGATTTTTAAATCTGATATGCAGCATACACATTTGCAGTGAACAAGATTTTCAGAAAGAGTGGAAGACAAGATAATGCAGGGATCTTGCAGGTAAATAATTTTAAATCTGACTTGAGATTTATGATTGCAGGATGATGGTTGCAGAAAATTGAAGACAGAGTTGATGATGAAGAAAGTGAGCCTAATATTCAGCTAGAGGCTGGATAAAGAGGACAATTGCAATGTTCTCAAGAGAAGGTGAGTAGTGTTTAACTCTGGTTTGGAGGATTGTTTGTAGAAGTCACAGTGCAGGCAATTGAAGATATCTCAGCAGAAGTAGATCACAACTTTGAGAGAAGTGATAGAAGAGTCCAACAGAGGACTCTGAGTGAGGGGGAAAGTGTGGAAGGACCTAGAAAATTCCCAATAGAGGTTGGATGAGAGAAGAACTGATGTGTTCTTGAAAAGTTACGGAGTGAAGCCTAGAGAGAGCAGAAGAGAGTGCTCAGGAGGCTCCAAAAGATAGGGGACTAGTACTTGCCAAAAGCCAGATCCAGAGGAAAGGATTGGTGAGGTAAGTTGCAGCAAGAGAGCTTGTTGTTGCAGAGGCTTAGTGCATGTTTTGAGTGAAGAACTTATGGAGAAGGAAATGGCTACTGATAGCCATAACAGATATTGCAGAGGTTCTGAGAGAGGCCACAACAAAAGAGTGAGGGAAGATTCCAAAGCAAATGGCATGAGGAAGAAACTCACTAATGAAGAGCATTGGAAAGAGATAGCTGAGATCAGTAAACAACTTTATGAACTGGAGAGGATGATAGAGGAGAACCAGAGAGTTCGTTGGCTCATGAGGAAGAAAGTGAAATGGAAACCATTACAGTTAAAGATGAGGCAAAAGGAGATTTCCTTATTGAGAGAAGAACTCAAAGCAGCTGAGTTGAAAGAAGAAATTTCTATTTGTGAAGCAGAACAAAGCACAGATGAAGAGTGGAGATCTGCAAGATATCTTGTAAGACATGATGAAGACTTGAGGCAGCAAGAAGCTTGTCTTGCTGAAGAGGAAGTCATTGAGGATTTCCTGAGTTGTTGGACAAGTCCAGATGATGTAAGGGCTTTTTTTTTTGAGTCTGACAAATGTGAAGTGATGAAAAACTCCATAGAGGAAGAGGAACCCAGAATTCTTGAAGCAAAGATGGAAATTGAAGATTCCATGTGCAGATTTGTTCAAGGAGTGCTTGAGAAAGTAGCCAAGACTGAAAAGTCTTGTGATTTGGAAACTAAAAGGTTGTGTATGTTTGCAGGTACACCACTAGAAGATGAACAAGATTTAGAGTTTGTTAATGAAGAGGAGACATTGAATCTAAAATTTGTTTAGATCAATGTTGAGATAATGAGATCTCAGGGAGAGATGAAGACTGAAGAGTCAAATGAATATATTCAGCAGAACGCTAAAGCAAAGAGAGAAGGACCAATAGATGATTGGTTAAGAACAAGTAGAGGCATAAAGGATTGTGTAAGGTTCCCGAAATCTACTCCTATTGAAGTTGTGGAGTTGTATAGGAGGTTGGATTTTCAAAGAAGAGATTTGGAGAAGTAGTGGACCTATGCACAAGATGAGTTGCTGAAGAAGCAAGGCAGGGAAATTGTCATGAATGACAATCAAAGACCATAGGATGAGGAAATGATTTAGCAAAATGAAGGAGTTCATTTTGGTGAATCACAACAGAAGAGCATTCACGAAGCAGGTGATGGAAAGAAAGAGAGACTAGCTGACAATCTCATGAGGAATGCAATTCAGCATACTGATGTGATTTCAAAGGAGAAAAATGCATTAAGAACTTGGAAAATTACTGCTGATGATTCATGTGTTAATCATGCAGGAAAAGAGGTAGAACAACAGTTGGGAACTATCAGATAATTGAAGGGAAGAGAAACTATGTTGGCTGAAAACATAGGGAAGAATCATCATTTTAACATGGTGATTGGAGCAGTGGAGATGACTCTGGCAGCCAAGGAGAAAGACGATGAAGAGTTTCTAAGTCTAGAAAGAGGCTTAGAACTACTGAAGGAAGGTTTGGTGACTGGGTCATCAAATGAGACCAGTGGGTTTTATAGTTTTGAAGCTGACAACCTGTTTATGTGTACAGGTGATGCAGAAGACAATTCATCCTTTGGAACTGTATTGGGAAAAGAAAAACTGTTATTGAAAGAAGATGAGACATCCATGTCTCATATGCAGGAATTTGTCACCGCTGATGACAGAGAAGAATTGGATTGTTTGATGGGACAAGAGTAGACTGGAGGGCAGATTTTAAAAGCTGCTAAATTGAAGAAGAATCAACATTCTACGCTGACAGAAGATGGAGATACAATGACCAAAGGAATTGATTTGATTGCTGGAATCAAGCAAGGGGATGAGATGCACTTGCTAAAGATTTCCCATGAAGAAGAAGAAAATGCTGAGTCTAATCTACAGCATGCTGAAGATGTAAAACAAACATAGAAGAGAGGGCTGAAATGCTTGCTGGAAGCAGTTGAAGAAGAGAAGGAAATTGCAGACCCTGGAGAAAAGATGCCTAAAGCTGTGGAGGAAAGAGGAGGAGACACTAGTTTGTTAAGATTAAATTTGTTTACTAGTATGCAAGGAACATTAAATGAGTATGTTAATGCAGGAAGAAAATTAATTGATGATTTATTTGCAGATGATGAACAAAAGAAAAGTGTTGCAGAGGGATAGGAAGTTTGGGAGGCAACAACACCCATGGTGGCAACTGAAGCAACATGGGGGATGACATCTGCAGAAATGAAAACAATTACAACAATGGTATTGGCAGCAACAAATATTGGAGGCAGCAGCAATAGACAGAGAAGTTCCCAGATAGAAAATGAACTGGACAGAGAAATTACAAACATCAGAGAACTGATGATGAGGGCGTCTAAGGAGCAACAGACAACAGCAAGAAAGCAGAAGGCTTGTAGCAAAGGAAAGACAAAGGCAGAATGTGAAAGTATAGCTAGAGGTAGTTTGCAGAAAAAGGTATGGAGACCGGGAGAAATGCAGTTGAAGGATGATGCAGCTGCCGGACAGCAGCAAAACAAAGTGTGGGATATTGGAGGTAGAGACTAAGAGCACATGATCAGGAGATCACGAAAAAATTGAAGCTTGGGAGTCTGATGCAGGGGCATTAGGCTGAAGAGTTACTTTGTACATAAGTAGACATAGGGGGCCTTATGTTTTTAACTTCTCATGTAATTTCTAGTATTTTAATAAGATGTAGAGGGAATTGTAACTGCCCTCGAATGATAAGAGGACAGGAAGAGTTAGAGTCAGTTAGGCTAAAATTAGAGAATATCAAGAGGTTCTGTCAAGTTGTAAAGAAGTCGAATCGATTCAATTGTGTTTGTATAAGTATAAACACTTGTAGAGTAGGATAGGAAGAGAGAGCTATAAAGTGTGCAGAGTAAAAGGCCGTGGAATAGAAGATCTGGCCCAATATGAAATTGTAAGTGAATGTTCTCAAATTTGATTTCAGTTGTGTATAGTTATGAGGAAATTGTTTATAAGCCCTGTGGGAACCCTGATTGTATCCTTGGTCGAAATTATATAAGGAATAAATTTGTTCTGTGGGAAAATTGTGAACTCTGCATTATTGACTGAATTAATAATCGAGGAGAGTCGATCGCTGGGAGGATCGATTCTAATAAAGAAATTGATTGCCTGCCTAAGTATATATATGATGCACTGGATACATCCCAAAATGAACTGAATCTATGCAATCACTGTAAGGAATGAAAGGGGGTTTTATTTCCTTCAAATTCCTGAGTTGTATGCCGGTGAGGGGTTAGTTTGTTAATCTCGATGCATAGATTGGGGAAAGCCGGTTCTGTGTGAAACCCCGTAGTTCCCTTTGTCCACAGTAGAAATCATATTCTTTGCGAGGAAATCAAATGTGGTTACTCCATATTGGAATTATGTCCTTGACGTGTAATTAGAGGATAGATAGGCCGCATACAGGAGTTGATTTGGCCCAGCTAGCGTAATCCCTTGTTTCCGTCATGTATATTGAACACCGCCCAACCCATTGGGACCTCTATATTTGAGCATTGACTGTGATAGTATTTCTAGGTTTAGTAGTGCAATTAGTGTTGTTTGACGGAGTGATGTTGTTTGAACATAACCACAGAACTCATGCGAGAAGTTAAAGTCTAAGAACATTTTCAAACTATAGTAGGAGAGAGTTAAGTACTGTTCAAATCCCGAGTGGTGGTTTTCGCGCAAGTAGAATGGTGGAAAGCTGTTTTCCAAAAAAAATGCGATATCACAAAATGAGCGCCACATGTCCCTGAGCGGATTTGAAAAACTGCAAATTTCGTGTGAAATTTGAGTGTTAATGCTCGACACCAAAAAAAACGCGAAACCTAATCATGACCGTTGGATCGTCGGAGTTGGTGCGACGACATCCCCGTCGTCGGATGAGAAGGGTGACATGACGCCAAGGTATGCTGCGCTGTTGTTAATGAATAAATGTGTGGGCCTGAGAATTGTTACATAAACTTTGAGTTTAATATATGGTTTATGGCTATGCCAAAAGTTAAATGAGTTAAATGTGTTAATAATCAGGGTTAATTGATAGTGGCATGAGCCCAAGGACTGTTTTATTGTTGGCGCTGGATTTTAAATCAATTTGGGTTATGTATGAACGAACATTCATAGGAGGTAGCATTTTAATTAGTGCGTAAAGGCTTCTCATGATGCCGTTGATTCATATCTAGGCACATGGATATTGAAAGATAACCATAGTGTGGGTCTGAAGGAAGCATTGAAGTGTAGATCATTGGGAATGTATATAACCTTGTGGGCTGATATATATACAAATCCGTTGGACAAATTGATACAAGGTGCGCTAAGGGTTTCTTGGCCATGTCCCAACCCAATATATATTAATTGATACGAATACAAGGGTTTTGGTGGAGAATAAAGGTAAAGAGCGAAACCCTTTGATAAAGAACTCTTACCAAAGAGTTAATTGAGGTTAATGTAATAAGCCAAGGGTGATATTATTAAAGGAGCATGTTATATGCTTTGAGTGTTTATAAATACAAGGGGAAGGTAAATTAATATCTTAGTCTCAGATTGAGATATTAAAAGCCCAAAGGTATAGTTACATTGCCAGTCCAAGTAATAAGAACAGAGTGAGTTTTCCCAAAAGGTGGATTTGGTTGGGCAATAAAATGTGAAGGAATTTCTATACATAGTCAAAGATTGAGATTTGATAAAACCGAGACTGTGGGTTTTACCGCCCATCAAATTCCCAAAATTTTTCAAAGGTTTCATCCTTGTGCTTGAGGCAAAATAAATGTGTATGTATTTATAAATTGTCAATGAAGGTGATTTCGTAGAGATGACCACCAATAAAATGCATAGGTATCAAACCACATATATCTGAATGAATGAGATGGAGGATTTCAGTTGTCTTGTTCTTACTAGAAGGGGATGATCCCTTTGTTTTCTTTCCACTTGCACAACCTGGAAAAACTCAATCATGATAAGCTTGAACATTCGGAATACCTAAGAACAGTTTCTTCAATTTTAGAAGAGAATTATAGTGTATATGAGCCAACTTGCGGTGCCACAATTCTTTTAGATGATTGGTGTTATGACCCAATGCCATAAGTCGCCTTCCTGTGACTTCATAGAGTCCTCCAGATCTCAAACCTAATGTGAATGCATATTTCATATGTGAATCAATAGACGAAGTAAAGACCTTTCCATGTATGAAGGAAACCCTCATACCTTTATCTTCTAATGTGGATATAGAAATAAAATTATTCATTAGACCTAGCATATACATAACATCATGCAACAATACTGATTACCCATAATTCAATTGAAATTTAATAGATCCAAATCCTTTTATGGGATGAGTGGAGTTATCTCCAAGAATGATATTCAATTTAGTTTCCCTCTCTATCAGATCATAGAGGACTTATTTGTATCCAGAGAAGTGATGAGTGGCCCCACTATCAACCAACCAAATATCCCACTAATCCATTGGAGAATAACTAGTAAGTGAAGAAATGAGAATATATTCCTATTTATTCACAACATTACTTTCATACTTGGGAGTCCCTGAATTCTTTTGAGGAGGATGTTGTTCTTCCCGGTCGCTTCAATAATCTCTTCTCCTTTCATATATTTTGTCGTAACAGTTCCTTTAATTGTCTCTTCTTCCTTTATCATTATTGTTGTTTCTGGTGTTGTATCATGGCCTCTTTCTCTTGGGAAAATCACGTTCATAATGACCTTTCCTGTGGAAATTATAACATTCAATATGAGATAGTGACCTGTCATTCCTTCCTTTTGATATTTGAGGATGAGGTTTTTTAGAAGGGCCTCCTTTTTACCTCTTCCTTTTGTTATGGGTGATATATGAAACATAATCTCCCTCTTCATGCTTTCAAAATCTTCCTCTTGCTATCATTATTGATTCTTCTTGAGTAATATTTCCAACAATTTCATCAAATGACGGGAGAACTTTGTTGTTGCTAATTGTAGTAATGAAGGTTTCCCAAATAGGAGGGAGACCTCTAAGAGTCATGACAACCAACTCTCTCTCTCAGGAACATTCTCTCCAACCCTAAGAAGTCGATCTCTAAGATGAGAGATCCTCATAATATATGACTGAACAATTTCACCTTTATTCAACTTCATTTCTTTGAGTTGATATTTCAAGGTGATAATCTTATTTAGATTTTTGATTTAATACATGTTGGATATCTTGTCATACATGTATTTAAACTTTATTAAATTCCCAACATATGCAAGTAAATGATCTTGTAAAACATCAACTATAATTTTCTTTGCTTTGGACTCACCTTTCTTGGATTTTTCCTTGATATAAGTAGAGGCATTTTCTGGAGGCTCGAGCATCCTTCATTGAATGTATTCCAACACATCATTGTTTTCACCTACGATATCCAACCTGAATTTCCATGAAACAAAGTTTGATGCATCACCCAATTTCTCATGCTCCTTGAATGTAGAGGGAGACATCTTGACTTTGGAAAGTAGATATGCTGACTGATAATGAGGGATTCACTTATTATCTTCTTCTAGGCTTGTCCTTCATCTTAGCTCTGATACCATGTTAAATTTGTAGATTGTTCTATGTTGTATCAATTACTTTAGCCCAGATTAATTCTTCATAAATAATGCATCCAATTATAAGTAATGTACTTAATCATAAACTGTAAGTGAAAATAGAATAATACATGCAGTGATAAAGAAGACAACTACACAACCATAAGAGACAGAAAATTGGTCCAAGACTAGGGAAAAACCCCATAAGGGGGAAACCCTTTCAAATATTCTTCTTCAATAAATCGTCATAAAACTTTGTCTGCATAGAGTAGAATGAGCCCAATACATATGCAACGAAAACAAATAGATCAGATCTACAATAACAAGAAACCCAAATCCAATAGATCACTGAATCCAAGTGATATAAACTTCCAAATCCTATATTTGAATCTAGCATGCTATCAAATATTGATCAAAAACTTATGTCACTAAGTGATTGATGTCTGGAAGAACTGCGCAAGAAACTGAAGATGCCCTAACCCAGATATTCTTAAAAAAACCCACTTCCACGACCTCAACACATTGTTCCTGCGACTACATCTCTCTTAGAAACTGGCAGTACACACTATGCCTATAGCTCTGCTTCAGATTAGCCTAATCTAGTCTTTGAACCCTAGCCGTGACATTGTCACGTTGTGCACACGGCTATACCAGCTTGGTTGCTACCTTGGCACTCTATGCCCGCAGCTCTAGCCCGGTTTCACTAGTTTTTTTCCTGCAGCTAAGGCCCAGAAGCCCTAAATCAGAGCGAGCCTCTCGCATGTGATTCTGAACCCTACGCGAGATTCTTCTATTGAATCTACGCGAACTAAAACAAAAAATACAATTCAAGACAAAGAGTGCCAAAAGAAAATATCATGTGCGAATGTGTGAGAATGAGCTTGAGGTTGCTTCTATTTATAGATTTTGTGAGGGGCCACTTGGGGCTTTGACCAAATCCACATGTGTTTAGGGTGACACTTTCCATTTCATTAATAAATAAAATAATTCATAATTTAACTTCTGATTAACTGATTGAGGTGATCTATAGGTCGATTTTGGTCATCTCGAAAAGAGGAATCTAATGCAATTATAATCTCAACCATATGAGATTTCCAATGTGGAATTTGACTCTATTTACAAATTAACACTCCCTCTCAACTAGGAATAATTCCACTTGGTAACCTCTTCATGTGTACCTTTACATCATGGTGTCGTTTGTTGGAAATATGATTCTTATGTGTTAATATTTTGTCCTTGATGGAAACTCTCTGGAAAAAAATGCATTATATGTCTTCTGGAAGAAATATGTAAATTCCAGTAGAAGTTAATTATTATTCATAAATGAAAGTTCTATACGCGGGTTAGTACAGGCCAAGTCATGTATACACGCGGATAAGAACGATCCAAATCACGTATGCATTTTGTGCTCTAAAATTATAATAATAGGAGGCATTACCATGGTTTTGGCCCACAATATTGAGTGATGTTTTGTCTATTTGATTCCGTCCAAGAATACCATCGACACTTGTGTGGTTTTGGGCTCATGGTATTTGATAAAGGCTAATCCTATATAAGGAGAAGAAGAACATTGTACAAGGTCTACATGTGTAAGGGCTATTACTGAATACTTCTCTAAAGTATATTTGCATGGGATGAATTTTGTTTATTGGTAGATCTGAATCTATGATGCATAATGATGGATCAAGATCTATAGACTTGAAATGACTATGTATTTGATCTATTGAAGAGATGATTGGATCTGTGACCTGGAAATTTTTTGCTTAAGTGAAGTGAAGAAATCTGGGTAAGTCTATAGATCTGAAGCATTTTGAAAAATTAATATTTACAGATCTATATGCTAGTTCGTCTTAGTGAAAGAATGTATGTACGTGGATTTGTCTTAGAAAAGGAGCATATGGGAGTCAGGGTTTTCTGAAGCTTGCTGGAGAGGTTATCTATGTATTGCTGTCTGTCAAAGAAGTCTTCATGTAGATCTGGGTTGCTTGAATATTGTATATGCTGCTAAGTTGAATATGTACAAATATGATCAATAGTGAGTAAATATGTTTAAGGATGACTGACTGAATAAGGGTTCTGTAATACTGAAAAGATATCTGATTGAAAGCCTCAGATATGGTTCTGAGACTGATCATATTCTGTAAATTCAGTATTCTCAGATCTAAACGTAGGTTGGTGTGAAGGAAAGCGCGTATCCACACGGGTTCTGTAAAGTGAATTAGTGTATGAATTTTAATATAATGAATGGTCAGTGTTGAGATTGATTTTGCATAATGATTATGAAATTTGGGTTTATTACTGTGTTCTGGTTACAATGATCTCACTATTCTGATTGAAGTTTAGGTTAAGTTTATTATTGATGATCGTTATTCTAAGTTGTGTTGAAGCTGTGGGATCCAATGTGAAAATTGATGAAACGTGGTATGCAGTGGTTCTAAGCATTGAAGCCTTCAGTGTGGAAGTAGAAGCTTCCTGCTAGTAGAATTTGGTGTTCTGATTAGGGGGATGAAGCTCCCTTCCAGTAGTGGCTGGTAAACGAGATCAGGGGGTTGGAGCTCCCTTCTAGTAGCAAATGGAGAATGAGAGAAGGTTGCAGCCTTCTGCAGGTATATGCCTACATACTGTAATGAGTCTGCATCTGTACAATATTGTAAGTAATTTTCCATATAATAAATATTGAAGACAAAGATGAAAACAATGGTGGTTTTCTCCTGAAGTGGGTTTCCACATTAAATCTTGGTGTTCATGTGTGATGCTCTTGTGTGATGATTTATTCTATTATTACTGCACATAGTCACTACTTAACTATCTTATGCATAAATGATCAGCCAGGTTAAATAATGTTTTTGAAAGTTGATCTAAAAAATAAAGTTATCTCAGTATACACAAGTTTTTGTTTATGTATCCATGTATATATGCTAGTCGGGCTAATCAAAGTTTCATATAGTAATCATTAAGAGAAAATTAAAAGATTGTGATTATTGAAAATACTGATTCAACCCCCATCTCAGTATTTTTCCCAAAAATTGGTATCAGAGAAGGTCCTTCTGAATAAGCTTAATTGCTAGAAGGAAGATCATCTAAGATGAGAAATCAATATGGGACAACATCTATCAGACCTCCACTCTTCAATGGAAACAATTTAATCTTCTATAAGACAAGGAAAATATCCTATATTCAGTCTCTTGGAGCAGATGTATGGGCTATAGTTGAAGGTGGTTATCAATATCGAGCCTCAGTTCCAACAAATCCAACAACAAGAAAGAACTATGAAACTAATGCAAAGGCGGTCAACGCATTATTGGGGAATTTGACTTAATCAAAATTTGTCAAAGTCATGCAGTTGAATATAGAAAAGGAGATATGGGACAAAAGAAGGTGATGCCAAGGTAAAAAGTGCTAAACTCCAAACTCTCAGAATTTAATATGAAAAAATTAGAATGCATAATGATGAAAGCATTGCTAGCTTCTTTTTATGTCTAGATGAGATTTTAAATTGTATGAGAAATCTGGGTGAAACCATAACTGACACTACTCTAGTAGAAAAGGTTTTAAGATCTCTAACTACCAAATTCGAGTCAAAAGTGTCTATTATTCAAGAGAAGCAGGATCTACAAACTCTTACTATTGTTCAACTTCATGGGATTCTGACTGCATCTGAAATGAGGAAAGGAGGTCCATCTGAATCAAATAATTTGTATTTAGAGCTACTACAAAAGGAAAGGAAGTAGAAGAACAAGAAGGATCAAGGTATGTTTCAGAAGAAGATGAGATAAATTTTGTGAAGAAACTACAACTTGGCACTGGAAGGTTCATAGGTAAGCTTCCTTTTAAATGTTTTTCTTGTGGAAGAGTTGGCCATTATGCTGCTAAATGTCCCCATAAAAATAATCATGAAAAGGGAAAGGAAGTGGCAAAAGGAAATAAGAAACAATTTATCAATAGAAAAAGCTATTATACTCATGAATATAGTGATGGTATATCAAATAGTGAAGAAGGAGAATATGATCAAGATATTAGACTGCTCATGGCTTTTGAAAAATACTATAGTGAGGCTAAAGATACATTTATGGATGCATTAGAAGAAAATGGTTTTCTTGAAGAAATAAACCAACTCAAAATATGTTTGGAAGAAAAAAAAACTGCCATAGATGCTCTAAAGAATCAACTTATAGAAAAGGAGAAGCACAATGAGAAATTAGAATGTGAAATAGTAAGTCTAAGAAAGGAAATTGAGAAAGTGAAAACTTTAAATCTTAGATTTTCTAAAGGATCTAAAACGTTAGATGAAATTATCAAGGTGCAACGCTATCCTCTTGTAAAGACAAGTCTTGGATATATCGAAGAATCCTCTCAGTCTTTAGCACCAAGCTATCTAAATGCAGCTAAAGTCAGCCAACAACATTTGTCACTTAGCAAAAGAACAAAGAGACTACCTAGGTAAATTATGATCACTTCAATTCAAGGAAGAACAATAACAGAAATATCAATCAGTAGGTAACCATAAATACAAGGTTTCATGATCGCAGAAATTTCTTGTTTAATGGACAATGTTTCTCATGTCATAATTTTGGTCATAAAGTTGTACATTGTGTTGCACATAAAACCATCATGAACATAGAAGCTAGAAAGCAAAGAAATGAGACTAGAGTAAAGAATAATACTTACAACAACTTTTATTCTCTTCAAGGCAAAATTGAATGTTGTTATTGCAATAAATTTGGACATGAAGAAGCTGAATGCAGGAGCAAACTTCAGCCAAAAGAACATATATGCACAAATTCCAAGGTATGGAGAAAGAAGGAGTTGCAAGTTGAAAGCTGTGGCATAGCGTTATTTTTAGAAGGAGAATAAAATCAATGGTACATTGATAGCGGATGCTCAAACACATGACATGTGATAAAAATAAACTTCTTTCATATAATGCATTAGAAAAAGAAAAGAATGTTAATTTTGGAAATGACTCTCTTGCTATCATTAAGGGTAAAGGATCCGTGTTTCTAAAAGAAAAGGTTAAAACTAACAATGTTATGTATATGGATGGGTTAAAGAATAACTTGCTGAGTGAAAGCCAAATGTGTGATCAAGGAAATGAAGTTGTCTTTAGTTCCAAAGAATGTTTAGTACGTGAACTTGACACAGGAAAAATAGTATTAAAGGAACTAGAACACCAAGCAATCTGTATATAATGAAAGGTGGCCAAGAGCAATTCTACTTAGGTAAATCTACGAAAAATTAGTTATGGCACAGAAGATTGGGACATTTGAGCTTCTCTTAAATAAGAAAATCTAGCAGACTCACTCTAGCTGAAAGTACTATATGCAGATCATGCCAATTTGGTAAGCAAACCAGGGTGAAATTCAATGCCAAGGAAGGATCAACAAGTAATCCGTATTTATGCAGGAACACAATAGAATAAACATATAACCATAAATACAAATATGCAGTGGAAATAACACCTCATTTCATTAATATCAAATTCCCGGGGACGTAACTTTGGCATACGATCTCCGTTTGATGAGAACCATACCACGTTAGAAAGATATATCTGAGGAATACAAATTTTGAGTGAGAAAAATTGGTCCATGTACACATGTTCCTCCTGGTTTTCCCAAAAAACATCATTTAGGGTCTCAAAACGGCTTTGGAAGTTCAGGTCCCGAAAAATTGCTAAAAATAGTAAGTTGTGCCGAAAATAAAAAACTAAAAGAGACAATGGTGGGGCCCCAAGTGGAATAGGTGGGTGACCACCAATATCCACCTGGATCATTCATCCCCCCTTAGGAAGCAATGGTCTCCATTGCATTAAGTTCCTCCATGAGATGAGGAAACTTCTGTTGAACTTGGTCCCTAGTGAACCACTTTCCTTGGTGCAGGAGTTGGCCAGCTTTGACAACCTGATACAGTTGGATCTTATGTTGGCGAGTGTTATTGATTTGCATGTCCATGATACCATTTGTGGTGGCCTGTTCCATGCAGTCTAGTTTTAACTCTGTTGGTGTGAGTCGTTCTGCAATGTCAGAGGTGTCTAGTAGAGGTGGGAAGTAGGGACGAACACGGTCCACATTGAATATTGGGTGCAGACCAAGGAATGATGGAATACTGAGCTTGACGGCATTTTTCCCTACAGCCTTGGTGATGGTGTACGACCTGTATCGGAGTGGGCGAAGCTTGCGGTGGGGTCTAGTGAGTCATTCCTTCTGCAAATGTAGCCACAATTTGTCGCCCACCTGGAAGTAGTGTGGCACCTGATGTTGATCATGGCGTTGCT
Organism: Pinus albicaulis; assembly: GCA_034641835.2. NCBI lineage: Eukaryota > Viridiplantae > Streptophyta > Pinopsida > Pinales > Pinaceae > Pinus > Pinus albicaulis. Next base: position 324,395,664 of record CM076572.1, read on the forward strand.
TTTACTTAACATTGGGTCTGTCCAATATGTCATGAACCTGTTGGCGGATGTGCTGAATGCGCTTGATGAAGCTATTTGCTTTGTCAACTTTAGACTGGACATGAGCTGAATCGGCTTGAGTAGATGCAAATAGCATGGCTACGTCAATGGGACATAGTGGCTGGAATCCCAAGCCCACCTAAAATGGGTTGTGGCCGGTTGAGCTGTGGAGAGCCCGGTTATAACTATGTTGTACATAAGGGAGGCTATCGTCCCATGTGTGTGGATGCTTTGAATTGTACATGTGCAAAATGTGTAAAATCATTCTGTTAACAATCTCTGTCTAGCCATTTGTTTGGGGATGGAAAGCTATGGACTTGGTGAGCTTGGTGTCCAACATTGACCAGAGGCTGGATCAAAATGCGATGAGGAACCTGCTATCCCGATATGATATGATAGACTGTGGGATCCCAAAGTGCACCCACACTCGTTCAAAGAAGAGTTTAGTAGTGGCTTCTGCTATGATATTCTTCTTGCAGGCCACCATAATGGCCATCTTAGAGAATCTGTCAATGACCACGAAAAACAAGTCATTTCCATGCTTAGTAGAAGGCAGGCCTGACATGTAATCCATGGAGATGGATTCCCAAGGTCGACTAGGGGTAGGTAGTGGAGTATATAGGCCTTGCTTCTTGATGGTCGGTTTGGAAATGTCAGAAGAAGTACAGGATCTGATGTGCTTCCTGACATCCTTTCGAAGGCTCGGCCAATAGAAATACTTTTGCAGTACTGCTACTATTTTCTCGACCCTGAAATGCCCAATGACTCGACTCTAGTGTGCTTCCCATATCACCTTGGCATGCTTTCTTGAAGGAATGCAAAGGTGTCCCAGGTGACATAGAAGTTCATCTTGAAGGTGAAAATTTGGAACTTGCGTACCCCCCAAGAGTGCCTTGTATGTGTGGTCAAATTCTGGGTCACTCTCGTAGAGAATCGGCCAAGTAGAAGTCTCGTGCCCGCAAGAGTTGATAACGGTGGTGAGCGCCATGATCGGTGGTCGGTTGAGGCAGCCTGCTACATTATTGGTGTTACCATTCTTGTACTTGATGTTCAAATGAAGCTGTTGCAGATATGTGGACCACTTCTTATGGTGATCATTTTGCAACTTCCCTTGTGTCTATATGAACTGCAGGGGGCGACGGTCTGTGTGGATGATTGTTTCCTTCCCCAAAATGTAATGCTTCCATTGTCGAGCTTGCATAATGGAATACATTTATTTGTCATAAGTGGGATACTTGCGAACTGTGTCAGACAATGTCTCACTATTATATGCCACTAGATGTCCCTGTTGAGTAAGAACTGCCCCAATAGCATAGTCAGAAGCATCTGTCTCGATCTCAAATGGTTGTTGCAAGTCTAGTAATGTGAGCACTGGGGTAGAACAAAGGCGATTTTTCAATTCTGTGAACGCCTTCTATTGAGATTCTGACCAAAAGAATTTTTCTCTCGCTCCTCCCTTAGTGACTTGACTCAAGGGCCAAGTGATATGAGAGAATCCCAACACAAACCTATGGTAGAAATTAGAAAGACCCAGAAAGCTGGAAAGCTCTATTATAGTGGTTGGGGCTGGCCAATCTCGAATGACTTGGATCTTGGTTGGATCCACATGCACCCCCCTTTCATTAATAATGTATCCCAGATATTGAACCTGGGTCATGCCAAAAGTGCACTTCTCCAAATTGGCACATAGCTTGTGTTGCCGCAATGTTTGGAGGACTTGTCAGATGTGGTGGAGGTGCTCTTCCCAAGTCTGGCTAAAGATCATAATGTCATCCAAGTACACCACTACAAATGATTTGGTGAATGGCTGCAAGATGTCGTCCATCAACCTCATGAAGGTTGTAGGAGCATTCGTCAACCCGAAAGGCATGACTAGCCATTCAAAAAGGCCTTCCTTGGCTTTTAAGGCAGTCTTCCACACATCAGAGGGTTCGATTGGTACCTGGTGATACCTAGACTTCAAGTCGATCTTGTTGAAATATTTCACCCCTTTGAGTTGGTCCAGAAGGTCATCAATCCATGGGATCGGGTACCTATTCTGGACAATGATCTTGTTCAATTCCCGATAGTCAATACAGAGTCTCCACGTCCCATCCTTCTTCTGTACCAACACGATCGGGCTCCCACAGGGCGTGAACTTGATCAGATGTGACCTTTATGCAGCAGCTCCTGAATCTGCCTATTGATTTCATCGTTCTCCAAAACAGATCACTGATAGATCGTTCCATTGGGTAGCAACGCACTTGGGGTCAGATCAATTAGGTGCTTGACTTGACAATACAGAGGAACCCCTGTGGGTGAGGTGAAGATGTCCTCGTACTCCTCCACAACCTTGTCCATTTGTTGTTGTCGTGTAGAGGAGTCCTGTCTGGAGGTCGTGGCCACAGTCTTCTTCTTCCCCTGGGGGCATATCATCAGTAAAAAGAATTTCTTAGTTTGGGAAATGAGCTTACTGCATTGTTTTGCAGTAACCAAAGAGATAGAGGCAGGAGGTGGTACCTCATGTATCCTATACAAATTATTTCCCAAAGTAACAATAACATCGTGAGGCTGAGACACATACACAACATGACGCTTCCACAAGTATGGTTTTCCTAATAATACATCAGAAACATCAATAGGAGAAATGTCACATAATACCTCATCCATGAAGGGCTTGATGCTATAGGAAAGGCGACATTGTTGCCGGACACGGAGATCTCGTCCTTGGTGAAGCCACCCGATGGTGTATGGATGTGGGTGAGCTGTGGTCGGCAAGCCCAAACGCTTCATGGTGTCTGCTTGAATGAGGTTCTTTTGGCTCCCATTGTCAGCAATGAACTGTACTGGGGAGCCCTTTACCCACATCTGGGAGTGGAAGAGACATTCCTCCTCCTCTAGATCTTCCAGTTCCTCCTTCTGGATCTTTGTTGTGGTAACAGTGGCATTGGGCTCCACATCAATAATCTATTTCCCTTTTTCATTCCCCTTGTCAGGTTCTAATTCAGATTCGGATCATGCATCTGATTCAAAAGCCCTCATCTCGGCCACCAGCGACTGCTTGGCCTGACACTCACTTGTGTTGTGAGTGGAGCTCTTATGGAACTCACACCACTTTCCCGTGTCCTTCTTTGGCTTTGTAGTGTTTTTCTTTGCTTGTGGATTTGACAGGTTGCCTTGAGCCGCCATGCCTTGGGTCTATCCTTTGTTCTACGGTTTGGGAGAACCTTTCCCTTACTTTTGATTCGCAGATCCAAAGTCTCGCTTCTTCTGTTTTAATTTTTGCACAATCTTGGTAGCATACCTGTATGTTGTACCAAGCGAGGAGATGTCGAGGAACTCCATTTCCTCCTGAATGTATTTGTGCAAAAAACTATGATACTTTAGCATTAGATGTTTCTCTGAATATTTTATACCCAACTTTGTTCGTAGGGTATGGAACAGATTCGTCGGCTCATGCACATCTTGATCCCTTTGTTGTCGCAACGTGGTCCATTGTATGTACTTGTTCTCATAGCTCCCCACGGGATAGTATTATACCTTGATGGCATCTCGAAAATAATTCCAAGTGGGTACGACCAAGAACAGAGAGGGTTCTGTCTCATCCTTTTTCTCACAGTAGGTTTCCCACCAGTCCTTGACATGGGGAGTAGCTTTGAGGAGTGAAAAAATAATCTTGTCCCGGTCGGAAAAGTCATGAACCGAGAAATATCCTTATAATATATTCAACCATATATCTATGACATATGCATCTATTTGACCCTAAAATATGAGAATGTCAAAATTTACTTCTACCTTAAAGGGAGTCGCACCTCCAGAGTGGCTGCTGGATGCAGATGCACTGCCGGTGGGCAGTCGTTGAAGGATCTGGGCAAAGTTATCCATCATCACGTTCATTTGTTTTTCGAGGGCCTCCTCAAGCAATATTTTGATAGGATCTTCTGCTCCCTCATATTTCTTTTCATTCCCCGTGGGCATTCATCGGGGTTTGCGAGGCTGATCTTGCAAAGGTTCCACCAGATCGAGCCATAACTCCTTATACCCCGACCTTGTTGGGGACATGCAAAGAAGGATTGAGAAAAAGAAGACCGCTCTGATACCACTAATCTATATTTATGCAGGAATGAAATAGAATAAAAATATAACCTTAAATACAAAGATACAGTGGAAATAACACTTCATTTCATTAATATCAAAGAACTGATATTTTCTTATAGACAAAATGGAAATAAACTAGCTAGGGCACTGGTAGCTATCTCTGAGAAGAGAATTGGTCACTATAGGCCTTTGAACTGAGTTACAGTGAGGCTTGAGGGCCTATTTATTATTTAGAAATAATGGAAAACCCTAAACATCCAAAACCTTCACCCTAGGAGATGAAGCGCCAAAATTATGGACCCCGTTTGGGTAAATCGGTGTTTCAACTTCTCGGGGACGTAAATTTGGCATACCATCTCCATTTGATGCGAACCATACCTCGTTAGAAATATATATCCGAGGACCACAAATTTTAAGTGAGAAAAATTGGTCCATAGACCCATGTTGATCCCAAGTTTCCCAAAAAACGTCATTTAGGGCCTCAAAACAGCTTAGGAAGTTCAGGACCCGAACAATTGCTAAAAACAGTAATTTGTGCTGAAACTGAAAAAATGAAAGAGACGATGGTGGGGCCCCAAGTGGAATAGGTGGGTGACCACCATTATCCACCTGGATCAGGAAGTAAGCCTCTTGAACTTATACATACTGATCTATGTGGTCCTGTAAGGAAAAAGTCACCTCATGAAGAACAATACTTTATTTTATTTTTTGATGACTTCTCTAGAATGTGTTGGATCATTTTACTAAAACATAAAGATGAAGCATTTGAAAATTTTAAGATTTTCAAAGCTTTGGTTGAAAATGAATTACATCTAAAAATCAAAGGTCTTATATCTGACCAAGGAGGAGAATATATATCAGATCAATTCTTTGATTTCTGTGAACATCATGGCATAAAAAGACAATTTTATGTAGCTGGAACCCCCAAAAAAAATGGCATGGCAAAAAGAATGAATAGAACAGTTCAACAAATGGATCGTGCTATGATTTATGAATATATAACTCCCGATACCTTTTGGGGAGAAGCAGCACATACTGCAGTAAATATTCATAACAAGGCTCATGTTCGTGTGAGCAGTGATAAAACTCCTTATGAGCTTTGGTATGGTAATCTTCCCACTGTGAAACATTTTAGAGTTTTTCGAAGAAATTTTTTTATCAAGAACAATGATGAAAAACTTGGTAATTTTGAGCCTAGAGCAGATGAAGGAACATTTCTTGGTTACTCTTCTATAAGTAAAGAATATAAATGTTACAATAAAATACTTCAGAAGATTGTGGAATGTATTGATGTTGTAATTGATGAGTCTCTCTCAGCTCCTAGAAGGGAAATAACAACAACGATTGAAGATGATGATGATGTATACTTTCCCTCATCAAATAACAACAATATAGAAGGAGAACCCAATGAAGCACCAGAAGAAGATATATTAGAAAAGGCCCCATCCAGGTATGTTCAAAAGAATCATCCAAAATCTCAAATATTAGGAGAAAAGGGATCAGGTGTCCAAACAAGAAGAACTATTGTAGGAACCCATAACTATCTAGCATTCTTATCCACTATTGAACCACAGAATGTAAATCAAGCTAGTAAATATGAATGTTGGATTCAAGCCATGAATGAAGAACTTGATCAGATTGAAAATAATCATACTTGGGAATTGGTTCTAAGGCTTCATGATAAAAAAATTATTGGAACAAAATGGATATTCAAAAACAAGTTAAATGAAAATGGGGATGTCATTAGAAATAAAGCTAGGCTTGTTTGTAAAGGGTATGCTCAACAAGAAGGTATAGAATTTGAAGAAACATTTTCACCTATAGCCATACTTGAAGCCATAAGAATGTTTCTTGATTTTTCAAGTTTTCAACAGTTCAAATTTTATCAAATGGATGTAAAATCTGCCTTCCTCAATGGTGATCTAGAAGAAGAAGTTTATATAGAAAAACTAGAAGGATTCATTATAGGAAATGATGAAAAACTTGTTGCAAACTTAAAAAGGCTTTATATGGTCTCAAATAGGCTCCTTGGGCATGGTAATATCATCTTGAAAAATATCTTCAACATCAAGGTTTCACAAAAGGATCTACTGACAGTAACTTATACACAAAAATTGATAATGATAAACTGTTGATTATTGTTGTGTATGTTGATGACATCATTTTTGGAATTAATGAAGAGTCCATGAGTCAGAAATTTTCTTATGTTATGCAACAAGAATTTGAAATGTCATTACTTGGGGAGCTAACATATTTTATTGGCTTACAAGTGCAATGAGCAATTGATGTCATATTGTTATCTCAAGAAAATTCTGAAGAAGTATGGGATGGAAGAATGCAAACCTGTAAGTAATCCGATGCCAACTGGATGTAATATTAGTTCTCATGATGATTCTCCCATGGTGAATCAACCAGAATATAGATCTATGATTGGAAGTCTGCTTTATCTAACCGGGACAATACCAGACATTATGCATGCAGCCGTGATTGTTGGACAATTCCAAGCTAATCCAAAAGAGTCACACCTTCAAGCTGTAAAAATAATGTTTAAATATCTATAAGGAACTGAAGACTTTGGTCTATGGTATCCAAATAATGTTGATTTCACTCTTCATGCTTACATAGATGCGGACTAGGCTGGAAATGTTTATGATCGAAAAATCACTAGTGGTGGTGCATTCTACATGGGGTCCCGATTAGTATCTTGGTTTAGCAAGAAACAAAATTATATTTCCTTATCTACAACATAAGGAGAATATTTTGCTACTACATCATGTTGCACACAACTTCTTTGGATGATGCAGACATTACAAGATATTCAAATCGAATGTTCACCTCCTATCTCCATCTTATGTGATAATACAAGTGCCATCAATATCTCAAAAAATCCGGTTATGCATTCCAAGACCAAGCACATTCCTATCAAGTATCACTTATTACGATAAAAGGTGCTTGATAAAAAGGTTAAATTGGAGTGTGTTCCCTCCAAAGAAAAAGTTGCTAATATATTTACTAAACCTCTTCCCAGGGAAGCATTCAAATATCTCAGACAGAAGCTGGGAGTTGTCTTTGCCTCTGTTATCAATTCTGCTTAATATCTGAATATTAAATTCGGTACACTGGTTGCATAAAGGCGAATCGCATATATACTCGAGTTTCTGTGCATAAAACTGCATATTGTTTTCGCTGACAAAAATTCTATGGATCAGCTTTCAGAACAATTTGTGGTGCTGTTGGGTAAACTTTGTTGGTTTATTATTTTTCTTCAGTACCTTTCCTTGATATTTATCTCCTTGATGAAGATGACTTGATGAATTGGTTGTTGAAGGTGTTCAGGATGCACAAGTTTAGGGGGAGTACTTTCCTTGCTAAACATATGGCATTGTTGTCACTATGTTGGTTGTTGTTATGATTTCCTGTTTGAGACTCTTTGGTATTGGATATAAAAAGTCATATCAATTATTTGATGAAAAGGTCATGTTGAGACCTATGACGTAAAATTGTTATATGTTGTCATGTAAGGACTTGTTCAAATTTGTAAACCCACTTGGTTGGGTAGTTGAATCAAAATATGTAATTTCACTTGGTTGGATCCTTAATGTAAGTATGAGTCCTTGGTGATAGGAAAGGTCATACTCATTTGAGTTATAGAATCACGTCCTTCATTGAAAAATATATCTAAAGTTTTAGCATGAACTCAGGGGAAGCATGATCAATATAGTGCACATCAGATCTACAGAGCTCTTCTTTCTACAAGCAAAGAGAAACCTTGGTTTTGGTATTGTATTTCATTAAAAAAAATCTCCTTCATATGCTTAGGGGGAGAAATTGTCCGCCCTTTTCTCTTGATGTCAAAGGGGGAGAATGTTTGGTGTTTGAATAATGTGTATGTATGTATAGGATGTGGTGATAAAACTCCATCATGGTTTCCATCAAGTCCAAAGGGGGAGATTGTTGGCAATATGATTCTTATGTCTTAATATGTTGTCCTTGATGGAAACTCTCTGGAAAACAATGCAGTATATGTCTTCTGGAAGAAATATGTAAAGTCCATCAGAATTTGATTATTATTTATAAATGAAGGTTATATACATGGGATAGTATAGGCCAAGTCACATATACACGCAGATAAGAATGATCCAAATCGCATATGCCTTTTGCGCTCTAAAATTATAATACCAAGAGGAATTACCATGGTTTCAGCCCACAATATTGAGCATTGTTTCATCTATTTGATTCCGTCCAAGAATACCATCAGCACTTGTGTGGTTTTTGGCTCATGATATTTGATAAAGGCTAATCCTATATAAGGAGAAGAAGATCATTGTACAAGGTGTGCATGTGTAAGGATTGTTACTGAATACTTTTTTGAATTATATCTGCATGGGATGAACAATGTTTATTGGTAGATTTGAATCTATGATGCACAATGATGGATCGATATCTCTAGACCTGAAATGACTATGTATTTGATGTATTGAAGAGATGATTGGATCTGTGACCTGGCGCATATTTTTTGAAGTGGAGTGAAGAAATATGAGTAAGTATATAGATCTGAAACATTCTGCAAAATTAATATATACAGATCTATACGCTAGTTCATCTTGGTGAAAGCACATATATACACGTATTTTTCTCATAAAAGAAGCGTATGGGAGTCAGGGTTTTTTGAATCTTGCTGGAGAGGTTATCTGTTTATTGTCGATGTATTTTTGTTGTCTACCAATGAAGTCTTCATGTAGATCTGGGTTTCTTGAATACTGTATATGTTGCTAAGTTGAATATGTACAAATCTGATCAATAAGTGAGTAAATATGTCAATGATGATTGACTGAATAAGGGTTCTGGAATACTGAAAATATATCTGATTAAAAGCTTCAAATTTGGTTCTGAGATTGATCATATTCTGTAAATTTATTATTCTCAGATCTATACATAGGTTGGTGTGAAGGAAAATGCGTATACACATGAGTTCAATAAAGTGAAGTAGTGTATGCATTTTAAGATAATGAATGAGTAGGGTTGAGATTGATTCTGCATACTAATTCTGAAATCTGGGTTTATTACTGTTTTCTGGTTATAGTGATCTCACTGTTCTGATTGAATTTTGGGTTAAGTTTATTATTGATGATCTTTATTCTAAGTTGAGTTGAAGGTATGGGATCTAGTGTGAAAATTGAAGAAACGTGTTCTGCAGTGGTTCTGAGGGTTGAAGCCTTCGATGTAGAAGTAGAAGCTTCTTGTCAGTAGAATTTGTTGTTCTGATCAGGGGGTTGAAGCTCCCTTCCAGTAGTGGGTGGTAAACGAGATCAGGGGGTTGGAGCTCCCTTCTCGTAGTAGCTGGAGAATGAGAGAAGGTTGCAGCTTTCTGCAGGTAGATTCCTATGTACTAACATGAGTCTGCATCAATACAATATTGTAAGTAGTTTTCCACATAATAAATATTAAAGATAGAGACGACAACAATGGCGGTTTTCTTCTGAATTGGGTTTCCACCTTAAATATTTGTGTTCATGTGTGATGCTCTTGTGTGATGATTTATTTTTTATTACTGCACATATTTACTGCTTAACTATGTGATGCATAACTGATAAGCTGGGTTAAAGAATGTTTCTGAAAGTTTATCTAGACAATAAAGTTATCTCAATATATGAAAGTTTATGTTGGTGTATCCACGTATATACACTAGTTGGGCTAATCAAAGTCACATATAGTAATCATTAAGAGAAAAGTAAAAGATTTTGATTATTGAAAATACTGATTCGCCCCCCCTCTCAGTATTTTTCCCAACATCGTTACTGTTCAACTCCATTTGTTGAAACTTTCTCAGATGTAGAAGAAGAAGAATCAGGGAGGAATAAATTCCATCTGTACTGAGCAAAAAAATATTCATCATACTAGGGAGCACATATTCGACCCCAGAATCTCATTAGGGAGCCCATTCTCAACCTGGAATCACAAAAGGGGAGAAAATCTCAACCAAATCATGTTACCTACCGATCTTCCCATCAATGAGTCTCAACATTCATGTGGTAGAACACCTGCATCATAATCAACTTGGGTCCCATCAATGACTCTCAAAATTCATGTTGTAGAACACATGCATCATAATCGACTTGGGTTGTACACCCCAAGTATACTCTCAAATCATTGGCCAAACGAGGAGCGGTATTCCCAACAAGCCTTTCTTGAGGGTATGTTTACAACTGGGGTATACTCTACATAGACTAGATATGGGAGAAACAAATCTGACCCTATGAAGATATGGGAGAAACATCTCGACCCTGGTAATAGATAGGGAAATTCCCTATTGTCTAGAGATCCCTTAACCCCAGGAGCCCTCTATGTCAATTCCTCTCCTCGAGAGCTCAAGCAAGGTAGGAAGAGTTTGCTTCGTGTCCTCAATCAGTGTTACCCCTTATCCGGAGGTGTTACACAACATTTTGTCACTGTCCATGCAATCCCCATCTCACACATTGGAGGCTCATTTATGTGATCAAAATAAAGTTTCATGCATTGAAAATACCATCATTGCATCCCTTGCCATGAGGAAAAAATTCCTTCTGTTGACCATTTCCTAAATAGACCATGAAAAACACCTGTTTTTTCCTTGGCATTGGTAGCCCGTTATGCCCTCATGCCAATGAGGAATATTAACACCAGCCCCCGTGTCAATTGGCACTCTGTCTCAGTTAGCTACCCGCGCCAATCTGTTTATGGAAAGTTTTTTAAAAACGGAGGGGAAGTTTTGATCATAACAACTTCGTGGACGAGTCATAGGGAGTGGTTCGAATGAATAACCACGACCTTCCTCCTTTGGCCTATTGTTTCCACCTTTTGGGGAAACCTCCCAAGGGATAAGGCCTCCCTTACACCATAGTAGGGATCCCAACCTCCTCCTCTCCATCTATAAATACAACCATCCTCCATTGATGAGCTAGCTGAAGTGAACATATTATAACAGAAACGTTGAAGAGATTTCTATTTGATTTGCTAGAAAATATAGAAAGGAAGAGGTCCCTTATTAAGAGAGCTTAGGCTTGTGTCTTCATCCCATGCGAATTCCCTTGACATGCATCGAGACACGCTTCAACTGAACCCCCCAAAGGAGACTGTGACATCAAGCTTTGTTGTAACTATTTATTCTATCAATACATATGCATGACTATTGTCTGGTTCCCATTTTGTGTTGATGTGTTTTATTTGATGCAATATGCTTAACCCTCCTTGACTGGTTAGTAGTTATGAATAAGATTTTTTTTTCATATGATGATATTGTTTGTTGATCTTTGTGCAGGTATCCAAGCATTGCTGCAGAAGGATCGTGACCTACAAAGACAGGATTTGAGAGGCTACCACTACAACAGCCATAACAACAGCATTGGACTCCAGGTAGGTTGATCTACCTCATCTATTTCATTCATTGATTAGGAACCTACACTCTAGCTTGTCCTTTTTTTAGTAGACCCACTGTAGGGATAGAGGGATCGTCTCTATCTGCAGAGAGAATTTACCTTCAGAACAAATTGGCAACTCCACTGGGGATCAGTGTGAGTTTGTCGTTTTTCCCTTGTCAAGTCGACTTCAGTCGTTTTCTTGCTTCTCTATATTTTCTGGTTTGTTTGCTTGTTTAGAGTCCTCTTGTTAAACTTCAGAGTGTCAGGATTGACCTCTGCTCATTGGTTTTCCCATTCTCTCATAGATATCTGTCTTGGCGCACTTTTTGATTCAAAATTCACGTCGATTGGCACATGTTGCTTGTGTTGTAGTAGTGCCAACCCCTGTTTGGCATGGATTACCGCCTTACAGTCGTGCCAAATCCTATAGGGTTTGATTTGACTTCTCTTTTGAATTTTTGGTCAGTTGTGCTTGCTTCTGGGTTGGTTTTTTGATTTGCAATTGCTTTTTGGGATTGTTTTGACTGTCGTAGGCTTTCTCTTTTCAGTTGTACGTACTTTTACTTATCATTGCACTTTATGGCCTTAGGGAATCTGAGTGTCTTAGCTCACTGAGCCTTCTGATTGGAAGTCGAGTATTTTGATTCTTGTCAGTCTCATCCTTAGATCAATTGCATTTAAGTCTTTCTGAATCCTTTGAGAGTTTTTTTTGGTTGAATGATCATTTTGAGTTTCGTTTGATTCTTCTTCTCGCCACTCCAAGCATAGATCACATTTCTTGTTTGGACCGTTTCGAAAGCTTTCTCTTTGTTTGGAAGAGTGCATCATTCGTTTGAGTGCATTTTTGTGTTTGTGTTGCTTTCATTGAATCAGTTAGATTATCTCTTTACATTTATAATCCTCGAACTAGTGTTTGTTCTATTTTTTCATGTAATTAGTGCATTGTGTGCTTCATCTCATTGAAAAAATAAAAAAATTGCATTCTTTCGTTTGCATGGAAAAGAAAAATTATTTTTCATAACTAGTGTTTGATAGACTAGGAAAGAGTTTTTTGTTTTTCGCTTGATTGAATTAGATGCAATAGCAGATTTTTTCGTGTGATTTCATTGATTGCTGTTGTTTGAAAGATCTCTATCCTTCTCTTAATTAGCATTCATTGAATGGAAAATGGTGTTCATTTGCATACAGTTTGCATTTAGGAATTCGAGATCGAAAATCGATAGGGCCTTGAAATTGAAACACTAATTCAAGATCAACTATAAAATCAATTGAATTAACCTAAGGAAACAGTGGAACATAATGCAAACATTTTAATGGTCTAGGCTAGAGATGTGTTCCGGTGTCTTAAAACCTAGTAGTTTTCATTCGCCTTCTAGCTTTAGATAGCACTAGTACGGAATTGTGCTCCCCGTACCATTGAGTATATAACAGGAGACCCCTATAGGTTCAAATCCTATATCCATGGGAAGTTGAGTCTGTCGCCCTGTAATCGTGATACAATGAACACAACATTCGGGGAGACTACCAGCACGTACGTTAAATCCTTGGTCATTTCTCTTTCATTTGATCACCAAGGTGTATATGGTAGTTCACAGAAACTTGGTACACCCTCTTTCTTAGATTACCAAAGTAGTAATTTCGATATTTTTGTGACTCTTTAAAAATAAGAAGAGATCATCGAGCACTTGTCCTTTCACACTCGTGTAAAATTGAAAGTGGCTAGAGTCATATTTTGTCTGTTTCTCGACTTTTAAAACATGAAACAACAAATTCGAGTTTCAATGTCGTAAAGTTAATTACCCATGATCACATGCCCATTAAAAGTCTGTTACTTGGCTTGTTTTTTGTTTTTCCTTAGGCCTTGGTCTTGAAGCCTTCATTTGAATCTATTTTTCATTTTGGTTTTGAAATACGGTCACAGTGATGGAACCACCAGTTTTGTCGTCTTCTTTATTGCCTCCTAGTGGTAGTTCCTTTCTTGACATTTCTTATGAAACCCCTCAATCCACTAGGCTTGCCGAGTTCTCGCAGCCTATTCTCCTGACTGTCTTGCCTCTCGCTACCCAATCTCCCCCTGAAGAGTCAATTGAGTTCCATTGGCCTCCTCGAGGTGCTTGGTCTATATTTGGGGATGAGGAAGAATTCCCTCCTCTTACCTCGGGATCACCATTTATAGCTGCTGCTATACTTCTTATTCCTCTTCGAGTCGTCGTCTTTTTGAAAATATTCCGGGTTTGTCAAATATGGATTCTTCAAGTCCTGTCGGCAGTGAAGGAATGCCTATTTCTATAGGGGAATATCAACTTTTCCCAAAATATCTCTCGCATGTTTCTGTTCAATATTCTCCTCAATCGGTGTCACTTCCACCCAATTATCATGCTTTGAGTTAGATTATATTTGGTGTTGCATCTATAGCACAGTCCAGTACAGTAACTCCCCCAAGGAGTTCGGTCCTTCCTTTGTTAGTACTGTCACCTTCGACATTGAGTTCATCATTTACTGTTACGACTGTGCCAGTCTGACCTACCATCTGTGTGGCTTTGTCTACGCCAGTATTTACCAAACAATTGTTAGAGTCTTTTCACACTCGTAGGTCTATATTTCTTAATCCTACGTGGCCTGTCAATCAAGTTTCAAGCAGATCACAAGCTCTTGCTCTGGAGATTGCACCTGCTGGTGCAGCTACGACTACCCCTATGTTTTCTACCTATACTTTTGATGAGCACATGTTGGACGTTCCCCAATGATATTCTCCTTCTTTGGATTCTCACTCTCTTGAGGCCCCGTCTGCTTCTAGTATGACCTCGACTATCCCTATGATTCCTGGCGGCCTTAATTTTGAAGAGTATTTGTTGGTTGTTCAGAAACAGAACTCTAAGGGTTCTGAGCCACCCCAAGCTCCTGTCTATCCTCCTCATCATTATGATGTTGTTGGTAACCCCATCTATTCGTTTCCTATTGATCCCAATGAGGCTGTCTATTTGCCTCCAGAAAATCCTTATAAGATTGTCACTCATCAAGGACCTTTGTTATAGGGACAACCCTCAAGCTTAGAAGGAAAACCTTTACAAGGAAAAACTTTGGCTCAGTAGGGACAATCCTTTGGTCCTCAGGGACAACCTTATGGTTCGTAAGGTCAACCTTTGGTCCAACAAGGACAACCCTACGGTCCTTCAATTCAGCCTCAACCAGGCACGTCGTATGTTGTTGGCGGGCCAATGTATCCACCACAGGGACAACCTCTTGTACAACAACAATAGTCATACGTTCAATATGGTGAAAACTTTGTGCAACAAGGACAACCCTACGGTCCTGCTCGGGGTCAACCTGGTCATCAGGGACAGCCTGGTCCATCTCCACCATTGAGTCAACCTCTTCCACAGGGGCAACTCAGTGGCCCTCATTATCCAGGCTAACCTACTCCGTAGGGGCAACCTGCTCAACACCCGCAACCAATTCAAGATGCTCAACCAGCTCAACAGCCGGTTCAACCTGTTCAACAACCAGTTCAATCTGTTTAGCAGCCTATTCAACCTTCTCAGCAGCTGATTCAACCTTTTTATCCGACTCAGAAGGGATCACCTGTTCAGCGGCTTGCTCAACCTGCTCAACACGGTCCACCTGCTCAACCCCAAGGTGCTTATTATCCTCAAGGTCAATATCAGCTGGTATATAGTGCACCCCAAGGTTTCAGTTACTACCCTCAAAATCAATCTCAGTTGGCGTATAATCAATCACAAGGCCATGCTTACATTCCACAACAAAATCCATATGTTGCTCAACAAGGACCTCAATGGTATGCTTAGAATCAGTATCTTGGTCGTCAACCCCAGTATTAGCAGAATTATCAGGCTTATAACCCCTATGGTCAGAATCCTCCAATTTAAAACATATGGGGGCAGAATTTATCGTAGGCTGGGTGGAATTTTAACACGGGCCTTTATCAGAGACCTCCAATGCCTTTTAATCCTCAATTTCCATTTCTCGCTACGTTGGAACTACCTAATGTGTCAAATTTAACGAACGATCGGATTCTTCATAACCCATATTGGCCTCCAGTTCCGACTAAGATTCTTGGTGATTGTCCTAAGTTTGAGGGCAAGTCAGGAGAAGACCCCAAAGCACATGTTATGACTTACCACTTGTGGTGTTCCTCTAACTCTTGGGTTGACGATTCCATCCGACTCTGTCTTTTCCAACGGACTCTTACTGGTGCCGCTGCAAAGTGGTACATTGAGCTTTCTTGTGCCATTTTTCAAGACTTTAACTCTCTCGCCATGGAATTCCTTACGCATTTTTCGCTACCGGTTCATTATGAGGCCGAGACACACCTCCTTACATCCTTGAAACAGGACTGAGCTACTCATATGTCGGATCATATTCATGAGTGGAGACGTCGTTGTCGCTTGATCAAGTTTGATATTTTTGTTCAACTTCTAACTGATTGGTTCACTACCTCCTTTTTCAGTCAAATCATGAAAAAAATAACTATGGGAGCATGAGTAACTGAGGAACAAGCCATTTCTCATGCCCAATACCTTGATCTTGTGTATTCTCAGTCTGGCACATTGTACGATATCTTGCCTGATGGCCCACGACCTGGAACTTCTAAAGCAGCGGTGACCCCATTCGTCGACGGTATTATTGGTTCCATGTCTCAGACTTCTTGGAAGTCTTCTCCTTCAAATCCTGGGAAGAAAAATTCTAATCCTTCCAATGATGCTTCTTCTCAGCCCACTCTAAATCCTGGTAAAATCTCGGAAGTCAATGTCGTTTAGGCCAATCCGGTTGACAAGACTTCCAAGGGGAAAAAGAAGGGTAAAGGTAAGGCAAAGCCGATACCCTAAAACCATATTTGTCCAAATATCGTGCTGATGATGGTTCACAGTGCAAGCTGAAGTACCCTTGTTTGATCTGTGACGAAGAGAACTACACCAAGGATTGTCCTCGATGGGCCGAAGTAAGTAGATTTCTCAAAGGCACCCAACGAATTACAACTGTTCTTAAAGAATATTTTCCATCTCATCAGACCCAGATGGTAGAGAAACCTTAGTCCTCTGCCCCATTTAGCTCTCAGGTGTTCATGATGAAGGGTTCTGTGTCTGTTTCTATTTCTACTTGATCGAAAGATTATACCGAATCGTGTCAGGCAGCGAGGAAAGAGATCGATGATGCTCCTTATCCTCCGCCTGCTTCTGGCCCTTTTTAGATTGAAATTCCCAGTACTAATCCCATTGTATGGCCCCCTTCCAAAGGTGTACTCCACAAGTCTTCTTACAATCCAAATGCCCGTGTTGCTCAACATTACAATATTGTTGAAGATTTGGCTCAGGCGCCATCTGCAATGTCTGCACTAGAAGTACTTCAGAATTGTCCATCTCAATGAAAGTCTTTGTTATCTGTGATTGGCAAGGTTGATCCTGCTGATACTAGCCTTCTTGCTTTCGATTTAGAGAATTTCGTTCTATCACTCCTGCATCAAATTGTGCTCATTATACAAGTTGTCGTTAATGGTCTCGATATCCATCGAGAAGTTGTGCACAAAGGTGTGTCTACGTGCATCATGTCATATTCTTGCTGGAAAGCCATTGGTTCTTTGGCCTTGAACTCATCACCAAATGCCCTTGAGGCATTTGATGGAAGGGAATAAAAACCTTTAGGTGTTCTTGCTAGTTTACCGATTACCTTGAAAGGGAAGACATTCAATGTCGAGGTAGAAGTAGTTGACGCCAAGCTCAATTAAAATATTCTCCTCATATGTAGTTGGACTCACACCATGTTGTGCATTCTATCCACTCTCTTTCATGTCCTGAAATTCCCGCACGAAGTAAAGATTTTTACTGTTGATCAATTGTCGTTCTTCACCTCTTCTTCCGAGAACAACGTTCTGTATGTGGATCAGATTCTTACTCGCTACGAGAGCATTGGATTGGTTCTTTTCAAATATCCTACCCTCATGGGTATTTTTCCTCTTCCTCCACCCCACACTGTTCAGATAAATATGATATCTCGGTTTGATGACCCATGGATCATCCATTCACCTGAACATATTGATTCTTTTGGAGATTTGATGCATCTAAGTCTGATTTAGATTGATTATTGTGAAATTCTTGTGGCTTCGGATCCTTCGCCTTCTGATCATTCTCATTTGAATGTGTCTCTCAACGCTTATTCTCAATCCCCTTGGCTCGGCGATTCGGATTCGTCCAATCCCTTGAAAGAGATATTTTCCTCCGATGAAGCCATCGTGGAAACCATGTCTCTTGAGGATTTTCTGTGGGACGATGGTCATCATCGTTCCTGATTTATGCCCAGCCTCGAGCCCATTTTTATGTGTCTTGAGAGGTTTGTATCTCATGTTCCTTCTCCTCCGCTTCAAATGCCTATTCTGATACATGAAGTTTTTACAGAGGGTAACTTTAGTAACATCACGCAAAATATTCCTATTGACATTTCTGTCAAACCGGGAATTGTGGAGAACATCCATCTCGGGGTCACATGTTCTTCCGATGAATTTCACATTTATACTAGCCTTTTCCGAAAGTTCCGCGATGTCTTTGCATAGTCCTACGAAGAAATGCCCAACATCAATCCTAGTATAGTGGTGCATGATATTCCTACCTACCCTGGTTCGAAGCCTATTCGTTAGCACCTTCATCCTGTGCACCCTCGAAAGGCTGTCGCCATTAAAAGTGAAGTTGAAAAAATTCTCAACGCTGGTTTCATCTAATCGATTCCCTTGACAGAATTGGGGTCCAACATTGTCCCTGTAGATAAGAAATAGGGTACCATTCGATTTTGTGTTGATAAAAGTGACATCAATCAGGCCTATCCTAAGGATAATTATCCTACTCCCTTTATTGATCAGATCATTGATGACTACACTTGGAGTGAGATTTTTTTCCTAACGGATGGCTTTTCTGGTTATAACCAGATTAAAATTCTCCCGACTGATCAACGTAAGACTTCCTTCTGTTAGTCATAAGTATTTTTCACTTGTTGGTGATGACTAGTTGTAACAACCAAGTTTTCCAACAACCGATCTAAAAATTTGTCAAATTTTCCAGCTGGGAAAACACCCATAAAACGTTTTTCCCTCCTACCTTTCAGTCCGCCCATGACGAGATGAAACCTCATTATCAAATCCTACCTAGCCTCAGCCATACTAGTCTGCTCATCAGCTCTAAAGAGATAATCCAAATCTATTTCAAACAGTCTCCCCTAAGTTAGGAAATGGCGCTTTAAGGCATTTCTCCCTTGGAAAACTATCGAAGAGCCAAAAACCTCCATCTGCTATAGACCAGTCATAATATACCTTCCTACTCTTCTAATGAAGTTGGTTACAACCCTAGGTCACACCACTAATACACCCTTAAGTCTCAGCAATGCATAGACCTTAAGTCAAGCTAATTTTAGGTGTTTTTACAGTGTTTGATGGATCGTTCAAGGACAGAAACATACCAGCATATCGGAAGACAATTTTGAGCTCCACATGAGAAGACAGCTGCTTCTAAATGTGATCCTAAGCCTGTGATGCATCTACAGAGCAAAGAGTTTCTCATCAAGCTCTTGCGACCTCATTCAAAGCCTAAAGGAACAGTAAAAGAAAAACAACATTGTCAAGAGGCTGTTGATATGACATGACAAAAAACCTCCATTCACAAGCAGAGGGTTTGAAGACCAAGAAGCCTCCTTCATTCATAAGCAGAGGGCCAGGGCAGTAACTGATTTCAAGGTTTGACTGATCAAAAGATAAGTGGTAAGAACAGTAAGAGATAGTTGAAACAGAGAAATAATGTAAAAAGACAAAAAAGGAAAGTAGGGGTACTACTGTAATCCAAAATTTTAAACTTATCTCTCATCAAGTTTTCTTTCCAATATAGCAGTCTGGAGGCCAAATAAAACAATTTGCTAATGATTAAGGGACAGGTCATGACACAGACCAGTGATGGTAAATGATTGTCAAAAGGTGCTCATTTTCCTGTTCATGAAAGAATGTATTTCAGATAGATCATCACAGTGGACAAGAAGGCAAAATTATATTTACCTTTCCAAAGGAGATATTTCAACTAAATACATTTGTTCATAAATTTCAAGAAGTATTATGGCATGCTTCTCCAGGTTCTATAAACAACTTTCAAAAACAATGATACACACCACTGTTTCAAATAAGGGCCTGCTTCTATAACAGAGGTCAAAGGTACCTTGCTGGTACATTTTGAGGAGAGGAAAGGTGTTAGAAGAAGCACCCTTCTTGATAGACGGAAGATAACAAAGTCTAAATGAATGCAACTAAATTTTGGCACCTACAGTCGGAGGAAGAACTGATGAAACACCTGGAGGCAGAAGCTATCAACCAAGCTGAATAAGATAGGCCATCTCCTTGCAAAATGACAAAGCAGTTTTCAATGCTCTTTGACTAATCTTGAGTGGTTTTTTCTTGTTAAAAATGTCACCAAAGGTGTCAACAGTGGCAAAGGTCATTTTTTCAAATATATGAACACAATGAACGAAGTTAACCCTTGGAAGGATTTTATTTTGAGAAAAAGAAAAGGAGTCTTAGCTATGATCTCACAAAGGGTAGGAACTTCATGTTTTTATTTTAAAGACAAAGGCCTTTTAAATGTTTTTAAAAAAACCCTCATTAAGTACAACAAAGGGTTTTCCTTTTTTTTTTTCAATTGCAAGAGTTGGAGACCGCTTCCCATGCGTTTTTTACATCTCAAAACACCCACAGAACCCCTCTTGCTATCCTGGAGATCGGAGAAAAGAGTTGGAGCAAATTACATAGAGTTTTGGGACTTTTTGAACTGCACGGCACGTTCAGGCGCTCATTTTACACAAGAAAACGAAGCTGCGCGGTGCGCCTGTAGCTTCTAGTCACAAGGGCCCGACAAGTGACTCGACTGTGTTTTGCGCGGCGTTTTCTCCTCCTAAAGTGCCGCGCATAAATCCAACGCTCGAGATGCCTCCAAACAACTCCTGAAGCGGATCAAAATCCTCAAGAAGCATCATCATTGATTCCAAAGGTATTCTATGTGCCTTTTCGCTCTTTTAAGACTGCTAAGATAGAGTGAAAGGGTTAAAAATCATAGTTTAAACCATAGGTTTGAATTTTTGTGTGAAAAACGAGATTTGTTGTGGTTATGTCGGCTAGAGGTGAAACATCAAAGAGTGTTGAATTTGCATTGATGTAAAAAACCATTGTAACTGCCCTCAAAGAAATGATGAGAGATGAAGGCCCTGTTTTAAAGGTGGAAACTTAGCATTTGAAAAATGAAACATTGATCCTAATTTCAAATACAGTAATCATATGTGTGTTACTTGACCATTATTCAAAGTCTTCCTCGGTGTGATGAAGAACAAGGTCATGGTTGCCTTTCGACCATAAACAGGACTTAGTGAGAAAGCAGTGTAATCAGTTTGGAGGTATTGTCAAAATCTGGGTAAGGAATATCGAATACCAGGACAATGTTTTGGTTCAAAGAAGTTTTCAATTTTTAACTCCTACAGGATTGTTTGTGCTCACACCAAAAACAAGGGGCCTGATAACTATACCTATAACACAGCGACCTTTGAATGTGTAGATGCATTTTTTTGGACTGTGTAATGGTGTTGAATATACTTGTTGAAAAACATACAAAGAAGAGAGTAGTGTTTTGAACTAAGAAGATTGTTGTTCTGCCTTTATCCAAAAAACAAGGCTGTCCTACGTCCTCCAAAGTACTAAAAGCTGGATGATTTTACCATAAACTCAGAAAATCATTTGACTGTGTTGACAGTATGTTTATTCTTGAAACTGCTTGTTGTTTGGCATACAAAAAGAGGACAGTGTTTTGGATAGCAGGGATCTTATATCAAAGGAGAAATTTTACACAGCATTCAAAACCAATTTTATCTTGATCAAATAGTAAATTGACAGGCTGAGATAGATTTTTGTTTAAAAAAACACATTTCAAGAACTTTTGAGGCAGTTTGGTTTTTCAGAAGCGCATCCTAGTCAAGATGCCTCCCAAGAAGTGATAGAAGGGTAATGGCTTGTTGAATGTTTATAAAGGGCTAGGAGACAGTTAAAGGGAAAGCACACTTGTTTTTTTCAAAGACTTATCATAACATAATGTGTGTAGAGGGTATTTAACAGATCTGAAGCAGTCTTTGAAAATGTGATCTCAAAGAACACCATGTCCAATAAAAGCCAAAAGAAGTAGTGATCTCATAAAGGAAAGATGATGATTGGGAAGATTGTTTTTATCAGTTTAAAGAGTGTTTTGTTTAGTCTTTTAAAATGACAGTGATTTCATAAAAGCAGTGTTTGAAGGGAAGGTTTTTGTGCTAAAACAAAGGGGACTTCTTTTCAAGAAACCACATAAATGTCTTATTAAAAGCATCTTGACTCAAACAAAGTACTAAAAGATATGACTTTAGTGATGATGAAGAACAAGGCAAAGAGGCTAAACATAGCAGTGATAACGAAAAGCTAAGTGATGGGTAGTAAGGCAGTAATGAAAGACAAACAAGGCAGTCCTCAAGCAAGCAATGATAAGGGCCAGAAAATACAAAACATGGATCATGAAGGGCATCCTCCAAAGCATGTGCTAGCTTCCTCTCCTAGGCAAGGGGCCATGACTTCTTCACCAAAGCTAGAATACCAAACAACAAAGAAGAAAACCAAGAAAAGCTCAAGGAAGCTAAAGGGAAGCACCCGGCACGGAAAGTGAGAAAAGACACATCAAGACTTGAGATTTTGGCCACTGCTTCAGAACATATTGCTAAGAACCCTTGAGGGTCATACACACCAATTTTGGGCAAAATTTGACATACTTTGGTTTTTTGGCATTTTTGAGTTTTTGGTCAAAACTCATGAAATTCGCCAATTCATTTTGGGGAATCGTCAAAGGAGGAGAATGGTATCATTGGATGCCATTATTTCAGGAGCAGACACTCAGCAATTTTCAGGACATTTGGAGATCATTTTCTTCTCCGAAATGGCGAAAAAGGCTCGCTTTTTGCACACTCTGCCCAGTCTCTCAGCAGACTGTAATTTTTGGTTTTTTACACACAGGTGTACCTTTTGAGGACTTCAAGGCATCAGATTGGGAAAATTCAAGATGTTCCGGAAAGTAGACACTCATAGCTTTCCAACGAGCTATCATGAGCCTCTTTGTGACACCGGGAAGGCTGTCAAAGGTTGCGGGCAAGTCAGGGGACCTTTTTCTGATGTAAATTTTGAGTATTTTAGTAAAATTTGAACCTCTAAAAAATGCTTTTTCTTCATGTGCGTTTAGCTATTTTTGCACATGAGAAGTTATGAAAAGTCAATTTAATTCCCTTTTTTAGCATTTTTTTAGGTATTTTATGAGATATTTTGTGCCTTGGGCTTTGCAAAGCCTCAAGGACAAGTTTAGATATTTTGATTAGGCCAATGGGATAACAAGTTGAACCATGAGGTTTTCCTCACTTTGGCCTATATATTCCAAAAGATTTCATTGTAAACAAGGCTGAACTTGATGATAGAAGCAATATATGGCCATATAAGCTTTGGAAGAAATACTTGTCTCATGCTTTTGGATTGCCTCTTGGATGTTCTTGGATGGTGAAAGAGGATTGTTGTTGGATTCCATGACTTGGTAGAATGGTATAGTGTCTCTTTCTTTGTTTTGTCTTCTAGTTTCCATTCATGAATACATGTTTCTTGCTTGCTATAGATCAATAGAGAACAAATTTGAGACATGCCCTTGGAGGCACCTCAAATTTCCTGTTTCTTCATAGCTTTCATGTTTTCCTCTTCCTTAGTCACATTAAAGAATTCTTAACTGATCTTTAATAACTTATGGATATTGTTGCTTAGTTTCATTCATAGTTCTCTGCATGTTAAGTATGATTTACGGTACACCCTGCTTACCTATGGCTAGCCATAGTTCCATCCATGAAACTTCTCTTTGACTGATTAGATTATCGTTTTGTTGAACCAAGGAGGCCTAGTTCCGATCTAGCCCTTTGTCTAAGACTTTGCAAATATAGTTTACAAAGTGCCCAATAACTTGAAGTACTGTGTTTAGGCGTTCCGACATAGTGTTTTAAGCTGTTTGTCTGTCTTAAGTGTTTTCCCCAAAGTCTGATAGCCATTTCCTGAAGTTAGAGAGTTGTACTCCTCTACGCATGGCTTGAATGTTTATTTCTATGTATTGATTAGCTTACAGTTCGATTTTGCATTATTAATGGTTTTCCCTACCATGTTTATGTCTGTTATTAAACTAGTTATGCTTGAAACTCTTTGTTGTTCACAAACTTGATGTCCATTTACTCCATTTTTCCCAAAGATCCTTTCTACCTTGAATCAAATTGGCCCTTGGACTCAGTAACTTACTTGAATAACTGAAATTAGCATAGCACGGGCACGTGAGATACGATAAACTCACTAGACTCCTCCGGTCTTCAGCTCGCTTTACAATCCCGACTTCCAGTGATCTTGGAAAGAACTGTCCTTAGACAGGCGGCCCAGCAGGCTTCAGTATTAATTCAAATAAAATGTTACATACCAGGTTATGCTTCAGAGTAGAGCCTGAAAGTCTCTTATCTCTTAGAGCATGGATACAAACACTCTTTCAAAAACTACTGCACACTCACTCACACACTCGATGATTCAAACATACAAACACACACCTATATATAATCTAAGAAAGCATATGAGAATTATTGAGGGTCCTTGTCAGGCATTACTGGCCCAGACGGTGTCTGCTCAATATTCTCGAGTACAATAATTGAAACTAAAGACGCACTACCACGGTCCTTTAGGTTCTCAGTCACTATCAAAATCTTCATCATGATCAAGCTCACTGATTTCGGATGAGGATGAAGGAAGCTGTTGATTAGCCCAAGACTGATGTACCCATTCCAAATATTCTGATTCCCACGCATGATCTTGCTGATCTTGAGCATCTTGGTACAGATCCACAAATATAGTTTCTTTTTCGTCGGATACCTTCTTTTTACCTTTTTCTGTAGCTGCTTTTTCTTTAGTAGCTACAGTAGAAGATTCTTCTTTTCTTGGGGCTCGTGAAGATTGTCCTATATCAAATTTGATGGTATCTGCTGTCACATAGAGATTCTTTTGTGGGAAAACATATTTATCATCTGATTTCTTCCATCTGTTCATATAAGCCATGGAGTCTATCTCTATGTCAAGGAAATAATCTTTCTTACTTTTACGGAATTCTGGCAGTGATTGAACTGGCATCTCGACTCCATCTAATAATTCCCATTTGAAAATTTCTAACATGCTGACGGAACGTTCAATAGCGCACTGAACCCAAAGCTGGCAATTATGATTAACATCTTCTTTCTGCTGCCATCCTAGTTCAAAGATCATGGATGAACAAACTTTGGTAGACAGTAGCAAACTGATTAAGCAAAGTGCATCATCAGTCCAATTTCCATTCAAAACACTAATAGTAATCAAAGACTTTTGATTAATCAGTAATTTGATTACTTTTTTCTTTCCTTGCAATTCTTCTAAGGTTCTAATCATGGAAAATTTTTTAGGTAACCTGAGCCGGTAGAATTCTTTGAGCCATAGAGAAATCTTCTTTACTTCTTCAGCATTATCTCCTAAAACAGATTCTTCAATTCATTCTGGACCATAAATCTGAGCAAAGGGGTTTGGAACAATGGGATTTCTAAATTCTATGCTTTGGTAATCCCATGGTGCTGAAAAAGTTCTTAAATACTGCAGCAATCTCTCAATACATTGAGAGGATCTTATCTGGGGCTTCTTTCTGCAGCGACCATCTTTGATTTCCTAATCAGTAAAGGGTTCAAACAATTCATACTGGGGAAATGAATCTGTACTTTCAAAATTTTCATCAATTCTTTGAAGAAATGCTGCTTCGAGCTCTTCAAAGAGATCTGGAATTCTTAGAGACTTTAGAAATCTCTCAACCTTCTCACGCATATTAATTTCATCTAGATCCAACATTTTAGCAGAGGTGTAGATAGCAAAGGAAAAATCCACACCACCAATAATCTGATAATAATTCAAAGTTTTCAAAACTTTGATAATATCATCAGTATATTGTTTCGACCAGTAATCGTCAAGTGTTTTAAAATAGAGTTTTACTTTCATGTTAGGTAGAGGATATACCTTTACCAATTCTTCATCTAATCCCAGTAAAACACCTACATTTTTTTTTTCCATGCTTGGCATCTTTGAATCCATTGATTTCTTTTTATTCTTATCCCAACAATTTTCTTGATTTCTTCTACCTGATCACCAAGTACTAAATCGAGAATTTGAAACCTTTTGACAAAAATTTCAAAATTATCATCCTGAGCCGATTTACCTGGAAGAACAAATAGATCAGTTCTTCGACTAGAGCACAAATGATTATGGGCTTTATTCATATCTCTGGTCAAGGAATCTGCTAAATAATTAGAAATACCAGGGACCCATTCAACTTCAAATTCATACATTTGGAACCAAATCTGCCATGCCAATAATCTTCCTCTAGCGAGTTTCTTTGAGATTTTGGCTGATAAGAAATATTTAAAATTCATAGAGTCCGTTCTTATCAAAAACTTGGCAGGAGCAAGATATAGGTCGAATTTTTGAATTCCATTAAAGATGGCTAGGGTTTCCTTTTCAGCAATGAAGTAATTTTTCTGATGAGGCTGAAATTCACTGGATGCATAAGCACATAAAATTTCATCTCCATCCTCCTGTCTTTCAAAAATAACTGCAGCCCATAAAGAATCAGAAGCATCAGTTTGGAGCATTAAAAAGCCATTACCTGGCAGTTTTAGCTCTGGGAGATGTTGGCATTCGTCTTTTAGTATTTTGACTGCTTCATTTGCTTCTAGTGACCATCCAGAATTCAAGTGCTGTCGAATGGGAGCAGTCTTCTCTGACAACCTGGGAATATATTTATGTACATAATTCAATACACCTAAAAATCTTTGAATCATCTTGGTATCTTGAAGCTCATCAGGAAACTCAGAGAGTTTTGTCAGGACATGAGGCTGCATTTTGATTTTGCCATTAAGAAAAAGAATACCAAGAAAATCAATACTATCTTGAAACAAAACCATTTTATTTTCTGAAAGCACTATGCCGTGCTTTCGTGCTTCATCAAGAAAAATCTGCAGATGCTTCATATGAGTTTCAAGATCAGGACTATGGATCAAAATATCATCTATATGCACAACAATAAAATCATACTTTCCAAAAATAAAATCCATACGTCTTTGAAAGAATGCAGGAGCATTCTTCAAACCAAAGGGAACAACTTTCCACTGGAAGAATCTTGCAGGACAAGTGAAAGAAGTTTTATGCCAATCTTCTTCTTTAATTTGTATCTGGTAGTAACCAGATTTCATGTCAAACTTGCTGAAAATCTTGTTGTACTGAATCTTTTGCATAATAGTTTCCTGGCGAGGTAAAGGATAATTGAAGCTCTTGGTGATAGCATTCAATGGTTTATAATTTATCACCATTCTAGCTTTACCTCTTATGATTTCAGAATGATTTCTTACCAGGAAAGCAGAACATGAGTAGTGAGAATTACTTGGTTCGATCAATTGAAGATTCAGAAGTTCTTCAATATACTTTCTAATTTATTTTTCATCATTTCGAGTACAGGGTATAAGCTTACCTTTAACCCCATTGTCATGAAGAGTTTCAATCTCTTGCTGAGGACTCGCTATACTCCAAAATGCTTGTGGATTCTTTGAACAATTTTTCAGCAGTTCATCAAAAATAGTCATCTGTTCGGGTGACCAATCAGGATTTATGTTAGATTTCTGCTTGGTTTTATTCTGACTCCTGTCTTCATAAATCTGCAACACTTCTTGCCAATAATTAGATTCATTCAAAGGTCTTCTTCTGGTACCTGCTTTCTTTTGGCTATTTTCTTTTCGTGCTTCAGAATTAGCCAAAGTGAGTCTTGGAACTGTAATTGCCTTCTTCTTTATGTTGAAGATAACTTTATCTTCACTGATAGTCAGTGGTAATACTAAATTAATAAAAGGCATGCCAAGAAACAAACTTGTAGAAGTATCATAATGTTGAACAGCAGAAGATTTGACAAGACTACCCCCAATTCTTAAGGAAACATTATCTACATAATGGGTGAGATTAACTGATCCGCCAATAGTCTCGGAGACAAGAATGTTCTGTAAGGGTTTCCATAAACCTTTGAACAAAGAAGGGCGAGCCAGATTATTAGAACCACCAGTATCAATGAAAGCATCGACAGTAATCCAGGCACCTTTAACTTGAACTTCAACAGGGATGTACAGAAGATTGTTAGTCTTAACAATCTTTTTAGGAAAATAACTTTCTGCAGTATTAACAGAGGTTGGAGTGGGAAAATATGAAGACTGAGAAACTGTCTTGGGATAAGGGCAAAAAGAATTCAGAGTGGGTTTTGGAGGCAAGGAATGGAAAACGGGAGTTGAATTCTTTGATACAATATCTGAAGATATGGTAGGAGCAATAGAGATAGCATCATCTGAAATGTCTTCAGATGTTTCATCAGTATATTCATCTGAACTGTATTCATCACTGAAATGCAATTCAGTGTCTTGATCACAATCTGAATCAACACATCGGTTCATTTTTTGACAAGTTTCAGGAATAGAATCAGAATCTGACAAAGAAGCATCAGTTAGAATATACACATCTGATACTTCATCTTGTGAATCAATAATAGACCAATGATCAACAAAATCATCAATTTCAATACAAGCTTTTAACTTGTTGGAAGAACTCTTAGGACACTTGCGAGCAAAATGACCTTCTTGCTTGCATATAAAACAGGAAATATCTTTCTTTGGTTGCCTGCATTTTTTCAAATATTGAAATTTGCAGAAAGGCCTTCGGGGATTTGCTACTCATTTCGGTTTGTATTTTCCATACCTTTTGGGTAGAATCATTAGTCAGATTGGCTTTATAAATTTTTGCCATATAATTAGTGCCAAACTGTTCTAAAAATTTTACATCTTTTAATTCCATACGTGCCAAATCTGTAATGATTTGCTTTTTCTCATTTGCTGGTTCAGGAACAAATTGGGTTTTGAGTAGCAGTTCTAATGTAGCTAATCCTGCAGCAGATACATTCATCCTTTCTTCTTCTGATGGCCCCATCCACCAGTCATAGACAATTCCAGCCATCCTTTTTTTGGCTAAGGCAAAAATATAAATATTGTCAAGTCGAGAAACAACTTGCATTTGATAGAGTGCACCAATCCAAACTCTAATGGATTCAGGTGGATTTTTAGATTTATCTAAATCTAAAACATATCCACTAGAATTAGTAGCAAACAAGTCTTCTTCAACCCTTGGGTATTTGGGAACCTCTATGAAAACATGAGCTTTTTGTAAAGAAGGTAATATGAAAGAAGGAAACTTAGTGGCAGCATTTTCCAAAGTGGCTATCTCACTTTTGGGTTTCTGAAAATTTAATGATTTAGCTGGTTCTAGTTTCTTTTCAGAGGCTTGGACACTAGATTCAACACCACTTTATTCTTTTTTTTCATCAATATCCCAATAGTTGGGAGTATCCATAGAAATAGAAAATGTAGGAGCCTTTGAATCTCTTCTTTTTCTTTATTTCTTCTTTCTTTCTTTGGCTTCTCTTCTCTGCCTTTCTTCTTGTTGTTCATCTTGGAGAAGCTTGATATTAGCAAGAATTTGTTCAGACTGAGAGCCGAGATCATCAAGAACATCTTCGGTATGTGCACAACAAGTGGTAAGATAATTCCCAATCTGATATACTTGATCTAAATCAGTAGGATTTGTAGCATTATGCTCAATCAGAGGGGCGCAGTCAGCTCGAGTTGCAGGCTGTTTAGACATTAAAGAGGTGGTACAAAATTTTGTTTTGGGCGGCCATTTTTCACCTTTTACAAAGCGACGATTGGAATATTTCCATTCTTCTATAGCAGGATAATGAGTAATAGAAATACGGTGCATTTTATTTACAACAAGGAAAGGTTTAGCTTCTGGTATATACAATTCAGTTGAAGATAACTGAGGCTCAGAAGGAAAAACTTCTTCAATAGGAGGACGATCAACTCTATTTGAAGAAGATGCTTCAGAAACAGACATAGGAACAACATATCTACGTGGTCTGACAAGTGGTCTAGGAATCTCTGGTTTAGGAGGAATAAGCTTGACTCTACAGTCAGAGATAGCAATACGTTTGAGTCTTGATTCGGGCTTCTTGTCATCAGCAGTGGATTTATACTAGAAATACGAATTGTTAGGAATTTCATTCGGATCATATAGAACACCTTCAACTTGAGCATTTGAAAGACCAACAATAACACAGTCTTTTAAGACAGGTTGTTTTAACTTTGGATGAGCAGTATTAGTCAACTGGAAGGAAGTTTGAACTAATACAGAGAGATATTCACTCTCTTCTGCCAATTGAAGACCTTGAACCCCAGTCATTAATTTCCAACAATCATTTAGGTGAATATCTGTCAGGCTTATAGAATAATCAGGATAAATAGTGCCATACTGACAACCTGTGGATAAATTACCCATGATAGTTCCTATTCGGGCATGGTCATAGTTCTGGTGTCGGGTATCAAAAACCTTAGCAATACAGGGAGTATTTAAACCATGACGAAACAAAGGAGAAAGACCAATACGAATACCACAAAAATTAGACAACACTTTCTTTATTTCCAATTAGAATCTCTTCATTGTCTAAAAGGCAGAGAAGAGAAGCCAAAGAAAGAAAGAAGAAAGAAAGAAAAATAAGAGATTCAAAGGCTCCTACATTTTCTATTTCTATGGATACTCCAAACTATTGGGATATTTATGAAAAACAAGAAGAAAGTGGTGTTGAATCTAGTGTCCAAGCCTCTGAAAAGAAACCAGAACCAGCTAAATCATTAACTTTTCAGAAACCCAAAAGTGAGATAGCCACTTTGGAAAATGCTGCCACTAAGTTTCCTTCTTTCATATTACCTTCTTTACAGAAAGCTCATGTTTTTAAAGAGGTTCCCAAATACCCAAGGGTTGAAGAATACTTGTTTGCTACTAATTCTAGTGGATATGTTTTAGATGTAGATAAATCTAAAAATCCAGCTGAATCCATTAGAATTTGGATTGGTGCCCTCTATCAAATGCAAGTTGTCTCTCGACTTGACAATATTTCTATTTTTTACTTAGCCGAAAAAAGGATGGCCGGAATTGTCTATGACTGGTGGATGGGGCCATCAGAAGAAGAAAGGATGAATGTAGCTGCTGCAGGATTAGCTACATTAGAACTGCTACTCAAAACCCAATTTGTTCCTGAACCAGGAAATGAGAAAAAGAAAATCATTACAGATTTGGCATGTATGGAATTAAAAGATGTAAAAATTTTAGAACAGTTTGGCACTGATTATATGGCAAAAATTTATAAAGCCAATCTAACTAATGATTCTACCCAAAATATTTCATTTTTATCTAAAATTCCTGGTAATCTAGGAGATCTCATTATGAAAGATCTTGAAGTCCAAGGAAAGAAAATTGATCAAACTTATTGGATAGATCTTTTATTCAGATGTCAGGAAAAAGTTAAATATCTATGTTGGCAGAAGAATGCTCAAAAATTTTCTCCTAGTCTTGATGTTTGTCGTTCTGTTTTGCCATGGAATCCATTTAAGAAACGAAAATCCAAAAGGTATGGCAAATACAAACTGAAAAGAGTAGCCAACCCCAGAAGGTCTTTCCGCAAATTTAAATATCTGAAAAAACGCAGGCAACCGAAGAAAGACAATGCATGTTTTATATGCAAGCAAGAAGGTCATTTTGCTCGCAAGTGTCCTAAGAATTCCTCCAACATGTTAAAAGCTTGTTTTGAAACTGATGATTTTGTTGATCATTGGTCTATTGTTGATTCACAAGATGAAGTATCAAATGTATATATTCTGACTGATGCTTCTTTGTCAGATTCTGATTATATTCCTGAAATTTGTCAGAAAATGAACCGATGTGTTGATTCCGATTGTGATCAAGACACTGAATTGCATTTCAGTGATGAATATAGTTTAGATGAATATACTGATGAAACATCTGAAGACATTTCAGATGATGCTGTCTCTATTGCTCCTTCTCTATCTTCCGATATTGGTTCAAAGAATTCAAATCCCGTTTTCCATTCCTTTCCTCCACAACTCACTCTGAATTCTTTTTGCCCCTATCCTAAGACAGTTTCTCAGTATTCATCTTTGCCCACTTCAAACTCTGTTAATACTGCCGAAAGTTCTTTTCTTAAAAAGATTGTTAAGACTAACAATCTTCTGTATATACCTGTTGAAGTTCAAGTTAAAGGTGCTCGGATTAATGTCGATGCTCTCATCGATACCGGTGGTTCTGATAATCTAGCTCGCCCTTCTTTGTTCAAAGGTTTATGGAAAACTTTACAGAACATTCTTGTCTCCGAGACTATTGGCGGATCAGTTAATCTCACCCATTATGTCGATAATATTTCTTTAAGAATTGGGGGGAGTATTGTCAAGTTTTCTGCTGTTCAACATTATGATACTTCTGCAAGTTTGTTTCTTGGCATGCCTTTTATTAATTCAATATTACCAGTGACTATCAGTGAAGATAAAGTTATCTTCAACATAAAGAAAAATGCAATTGCAGTTCCAAGACTCACTTTGGCTAATTCTGAAGCACGAAAAGAAAATAGACAAAAGAAAGCAGGTACCAGAAGAAGACCTTTGAATGACTCTAATAATTGGCAAGAAGTGTTGCAGATTTATGAAGATAGGAATCAGAATAAAACCAAGCAGAAAGCTAACAGAAATCCTGATTGGTCGTCTGAACAGATGAATGTTTTTGATGAATTGTTGAAAAATTGTTCAGAGAATCCACAAGCATTTTGGAGTATAGAGAGTCCTCAACAAGAGATCATAACTCTTCATGAAAATGGGGTCAAAGGAAAACTTATACCATGTACTCCAAATGATGAAAAGGAAATTAGAAAGCAGATTGAAGAACTTTTGAATCTTCAATTGATTGAACCAAGTGATTCTCATTATTCATGCTCTACTTTCCTGGTAAGAAATCATTCTGAAATAATAAGAGGTAAAGCTAGAATGGTGATAAATTACAAACCATTGAATGCTATCACCAAGAGCTTCAATTATCCTCTGCCCTGCCAGGAAACCATTATGCAGAAGATTCAGCACAGCAAGATCTTTAGCAAGTTTGACATGAAATCTGATTACTACCTGATACAAATTAAAGAAGAAGATCGGCGTAAAACTGCTTTCACTTGTCTTGCAGGATTCTTCCAGTGGAAAGTTGTTCCCTTCGGTTTGAAGAATTCTCCTGCATTCTTTCAAAGACGTATGGATTTTATTTTTGGAAAGTATGATTTTATTGTTGTGTATATAGATGATATTTTGATCCATAGTCCCGATCTTGAAACTCATATGCAGCATCTGCAGATTTTTCTTGATGAAGCCCGAAAGCACGGCATAGTGCTTTCAGAAAAGAAAATGGTTTTGTTTCAAGATAGTATTGATTTTCTTGGTATTCATATTCTTAAT
Source organism: Pinus albicaulis (assembly GCA_034641835.2). Lineage (NCBI taxonomy): Eukaryota > Viridiplantae > Streptophyta > Pinopsida > Pinales > Pinaceae > Pinus > Pinus albicaulis. Next base: position 324,428,729 of record CM076572.1, read on the forward strand.
GGAAAAATCCAAATGCAGCCTCATGTCCTGACAAAACTCTCTGAGTTTCCTGATGAGCTTCAAGATACCAAGATGATTCAAAGATTTTTAGGTGTGTTGAATTATGTACATAAATATATTCCCAGGTTGTCCGAGAAGACTACTCCAATTAGACAACGCTTGAATTCTGGATGGTCACCAGAAGCAACTGAAGCATTCAAATTACTAAAAGATGAATGCCAGCATCTCACAGAGCTAAAACCTCCAGGTAACGGATTTTTAATTCTCCAAACTGATGCCTCTAACTCTTTTTGGGCTGCAGTTCTTTTTGAATGACAGGAGAATGGAGATGAAGTTTTATGTGCCTATGCATCTCATGAATTTCAGCCTCACCAGAAAAATTATTTCATTGCTGAAAAGGAAACCCTAGCCATCTTCAATGGAATTCAAAAATTCGAGTTATATCTTGCTCCTGCCAAGTTTTTGATAAGAACGGACTCTATGAATTTTAAATACTTCTTATCAGCCAAAATCTCAAAACAGCTAGCAAGAGGAAGATTATTGGCATGGCATATTTGGTTTCAGATGTATGAGTTTGAATTTGAATGGGTTCTTGGTATTTCGAACTATTTAGCTAATTCCTTGACTAGAGACATCAATAAATCCCATAATCATCTTTGCTCTAGTAGAAGAACTGATCTATTTGTCCTTCTAGGGAAACAACCTCAAGATGATAATTTTGAAACCTTTGTCAAAAGATTTCAAATTCTGGATCTAGTTCTTGGTGATATGGTTTTGGAAATAAAGAAACTTGTTGGGCTAAGAGTAACAAGAAACCAGTGGATACAAAGATGCCAAGCTTGGCAATCTAAGAATGTTGGTGTTTTGTTTGGATTAGATGAAGAATTGGTGAAAGTCTATCCCTTGCCTAACATGAAGGTAAAAATTTATTTTAAAACTCTTGATGATTATTGGTCTCGCGTTTACACTGATGAGATGTTTAAAGTTTTAAAAACTTTGAATTATTATCAGATTATTGGAGGAATTGATTTCTCCTTTGCTTTCTATACCACTACTAAAATGCTAGATTTGGAGGAGATAAAAATGACTGATAAAGTTGAAAGATTTCTAAGGTATTTAAGAATTCCAGATATGTTTGAAGAAATTGATGCAGCATTTCTTCAAAGACCTAATAAGCATTTTGCAGGAACTGATTGTTTTCCCCAGTATGAATTGTTTGAACCCTTTGCAGATTGGGAAATTAAAAATGGTCGATGCAGAAAGAGGCCCCAATTACGAGCATCTCAATGTGTTGAAAGAACATTCCAATATTTAAGAACCTTATCAACACCATGGGATTATTAGAGTATAGAATTTAGAAATCCCATCGTCCCAAATCCCTTTGCTCAGCTTTATGGTCCAGAAAGAATTGAAGAATCCGTATTAGCAGATAGTGCTGAGGAAGTAAAGAAGATTTCACTATGGCTAAAAGAATTTTACCGGCTCAGGTTACCTGAAAAATTATCCATGATTCGAACCTTAGAAGAATTACAAGGAAAGAAAAAAAGTAATCAAATTATTAATCAATAAAAATAATTGATTACTATTAGTGTTTTGCATGGAAATTGGACTGATGATGCACTTTTCTTAATAAATTTGCTACTATCTACCAACGTTTGTTCATCCATGATCTTTGAACTAGGTTGGCAGCAGAAAGAAGATGTTAATAATAATTGCAAGCTTTGGGTTCAGTGTGCTATTGAACGCTCCGTCAGCATGTTCCAAATTTTCAAATGGGAATTATTAGATGGAGTTGAGATGCCAGTTCAATCACTACCAGAATTCCGTAAAAGTAGGAAAGATTCTTTCCTTGACATAGAGATAGACCCCATGGCATATATGAATAGATGGAAGAAATCAGATGATAAATATATTTTCCCACAAAAGAATCTCTATGTGACAGTATATACCATCAAATTTGATATAGGACAATCTTCACAAGCCCCACGAAAAGGAGAATCTTCTACTATAGCCACTAAAGAAAAAGCAGCTACAGAAAAAGGTAAAGAGAAGGTATCCGATGAAAAAGCAACTATATTTGTGGATCTGTACCAAGATGCTCAAGATCAGCAAGATCATGCGTGGGAATCAGAATATTTGGAATGGGTACATCAGTCTTGGGCTAATCAAAAGCCTCCTTCATCCTCATCCGAAATCAGTGAACCTGATCATGATGGAGATTTTGATAGTGACCGAGAACCTAAAGGATCGTGGTAGTGCATCTTTAGTTTCAATTATTGTACTCGAGAATATTGAGTAGACACCGTCTGGGCCAGTAATGCCTGACAAGGACCCTCAATAATTCTCATATGCTTTCTTAGATTATATATAGGTGTGTGTGTGTATAAGTTAGATCATCGAGTTTTTGTGTACCATTGAGTGTTGTGTGTTATTGAGTGTTGGTGTGAAAGAGTGTTTGTATTCATGCTCTAAGAGATCAAAGACTATCTAGCTCTACTCTGAAGCATAATATGGTATGTAACATCTTATTTGAATTAATAATGAAGCCTGCTGGGCCGCCTATCTGAGGACAGTTCTTTCCAAGATCATTGAAAGTCGGGATTATAAAGCGGGTTGAAGACCAGAGGAGTCGTGTGTGTTCTCGTATTTCCCATGCCCGTGGTGGATAGTGTGAAGAAGCTCTTCTAATGTTTCAGTTGTTCAAGTAAGTTACTGAGTCCACAATCTAATTTGGTATCAGATCCAAAGAAAGTGTTGTCTAATTGGAGAAGAATTAGACAGAGAAGAGCAAAGTAAGTCTTTTTTGAAAGAGGTAGAAGTGACTATTAAGATTTCTGGTCCTTCTGTTCAGATAGTAGCTTTAAATCTGTTTTCTAATGATGAAATTAAGAAGTTCAGACAATATGCCAAGGATAAAAAATATAATTATCTTCATTTTGGTGGTGTCCGTATTGGTCTTGCTCCTTTGTTTTGTCATGGTTTAAATACTCCCTGTATTGCTGAGGTTTTTGATACCCAACACCAGAACTATGACCATGCCCGAATAGGAACTATCATGGGTAATTTATCCACAGGTTGTCAGTATGGCACTATTTATCCTAATTATTCTATAATCCTGACAGATATTCACCTAAAAGATTGTTGGAAATTAATGACTGGGGTTCAAGGTCTTCAATTGGCAGAAGATAGTGAATATCTCTCTGTATTAGTTCAAACTTCCTTCTAGTTGACTAATACTGCTCATCCAAAGTTAAAACAACTTGTCTTAAAAGACTGTGTTACTGTTGGTCTTTCAAATTCTCAAGTTGAAGGTGTTCTATATGATCTGACTAAACTTCCTAACAATTGGTATTTCCAGTATAAATCCATTGCTGATGACAAGAAGCCCAAATCAAGACTCAAACGTATTGCTATCTCTGACGGTAGAGTCAAGCTTATTCCTCCTAAACCAGAGATTCCTAGACCACTTGTCAGACCACGTAGATATGTTGTTCCTATGTCTATTTCTGAAGCATCTTCTTCAAATAGAGTTGATCGTCCTCCTATTGAAGAAGTTTTTACTTCTGAGCCTTAGTTGTCTTCAACTGAATTGTATATACGAGAAGATAAACCTTTCCTTGCTCTAAATAAAATGCACTGTATTTCTAGTACTCATTATCCTCCTATATAAGAATGGAAATATGCCAATCGTCGCTTTGTAAAAGGTGGAAAATGGCCGCCCAAAACAAAATTTTGTACCACCTCTTCAATGTCTAAACAACTTGCAACTCGAGCTGACTGTGCCCCTCTAATTGAGCATAATGCTACAAATCCTACTGATTTAGATCAAGTCTATCAGATTGGGAATTATCTTACCACTTGGTGTGCACATGCCGAAGATGTTCTTGATGATCTTGGCTCTCAGTCTGAACAAATTCTTGCTAATCTCAAGCTTCTCCAAGATGAACAACAAGAAGAAAGGCAGAGAAGAGAAGCCAAAGAAAGAAAGAAGAAAGAAAGAAAAAGAAGAGATTCAAAGGCTCCTACATTTTATATTTCTATGGATACTCCCAACTATTGGGATATTGATGAAAAACAAGAAGAAATTGGTGTTGAATCTAGTGTCCAAGCCTCTGAAAAGAAACTAGAACCAGCTAAATCATTAAATTTTCAGAAACCCAAAAGTTAGATAGCCACTTTGGAAAATGCTGCCACTAAGTTTCCTTCTTTCATATTACCTTCTTTACAGAAAGCTCATGTTTTTAAAGAGGTTCCCAAATACCCAAGGGTTGAAGAAGACTTGTTTGCTACTAATTCTAGTGGATATGTTTTAGATTTAGATAAATCTAAAAATCCAGCTGAATCCATTAGAGTTTGGATTGGTGCCCTCTATCAAATGCAAGTTGTCTCTCGACTTGACAATATTTCTATTTTTGCCTTAGCCGAAAAAAAGATGGCCGGAATTGTCTATAACTGGTGGATGGGGCCATCAGAAGAAGAAAGGATTAATGTAGCTACTGCAGGATTAGCTACATTAGAACTGCTACTCAAAACCCAATTTGTTCCTGAACCAACAGATGAGAAAAAGCAAATCATTACATATTTGGCACGTATGGAATTAAAAGATGTAAAATTTTTAGAAAAGTTTGGCACTGATTATATGGCAAAAATTTATAAAGCCAATCTGGCTAATGATTCTACCCAAAAGATTTCATTTTTATCTAAACTGCCTGGTAATCTAGGAGATCTCATTATGAAAGATCTTGAATTCCAAGGGAAGAAAATTGATCAAACTTATTGGATAGATATTTTATTCAGATGTCAGGAAAAATTTAAATATCTCTGTTGGCAGAAGAATGCTCAAAACTTTTCTCCTGGTCTTGATGTTTGTCGTTCTGTTTTTCCATGGACTCCATTTAAGAAATGAAAATCCAAAAGGTATGGAAAATACGAACCGAAAAGAGTAGCCAACCCCAGAAGGCCTTTCCGCAAATTTAAATATCTGAAAAAACGCAGGCAACCAAAGAAAGACAATGCATGTTTTATATGCAAGCAAGAAGGTCATTTTGCTCGCAAGTGTCCTAAGAGTTCCTCCAACAAGTTAAAAGCTTGTTTTGAAATTGATGATTTTTTTGATCATTGGTCTATTGTTGATTCACAAGATGAAGTATCAGATGTATATATTCTGACTGATGCTTCTTTGTCAGATTCTGAGTCTATTCCTGAAACTTGTCAGAAAATGAACCGATGTGTTGATTCCGATTGTGATCAAGACACTGAATTGCATTTCAGTGATGAATATAGTTTAGATGAATATACTGATGAAACATTTGAAGACATTTTAAATGATGTTGTCTCTATTGCTCCTTCTCTATCTTCCGATATTGGTTCAAAGAATTCAAATCTCGTTTTCCATTCCTTGCCTCCACAACTCACTCTGAATTCTTTTTGCCCCTATCCTAAGACAGTTTCTCAGTCTTCATCTTTGCCCACTTCAACCTCTGTTAATACTGCCGAAAGTTCTTTTCTTAAAAAGATTGTTAAGACTAACAATCTTCTGTATATACCTGTTGAAGTTCAAGTTAAAGGTGCTTGGATTAATGTCGATGCTTTCATCGATATCGGTGTTTCTAATAATCTAGCTCGCCCTTCTTTGTTCAAAGGTTTATGGAAACCTTTACAGAACATTCTTGTCTCCGAGACTATTGGCAGATCAGTTAATCTCACCCATTATGTCGATAATATTTCTTTAAGAATTGGGGGGAGTATTTTCAAGTTTTCTGTTGTTCAACATTATGATACTTCTGCAAGTTTGTTTCTTGGCATGTGTTTTATTAATTCAGTATTACCAGTGACTATCAGTGAAGATAAAGTTATCTTAAACAAAGAGAAAAAGGCAATTGCAGTCCCAAGACTCACTTTGGCTAATTCTGAAGCACGAAAAGAAAATAGCCAAAAGAAAGTAGGTACCAGAAGAAGACCTTTGAATGACTCTAATAATTGGCAAGAATTGTTGCAAATTTATGAAGACAGGAGTCAGAATAAAACCAAGCAAAAAGCTAACAGAAATCCTGATTGGTCGCCCGAACATATGAATGTTTTTGATGAACTGTTGAAAAATTATTTAGAGAATCCACAGGCATTTTGGAGTATAGAGAGTCCTCAATAAGAGATCATAACTCTTCCTGACAATGGGGTCAAAGGAAAACTTATACCATGTACTCCAAATGATGAAAAGGAAATTAGAAATCAGATTGAAGAACTTTTGAGTCTTCAATTGATTGAACCAAGTGATTCTCATTATTCATGCTCTACTTTACTGGTAAGAAATCATTCTAAAATAATAAGAGGTAAAGCTAGAATGGTGATAAATTACAAACCATTGAATGCTATCACCAAGAGCTTCAATTATCCTCTACCCCGCCAGGAAACCATTATGCAGAAGATTCAATACAGCAAGATCTTCAGCAAGTTTGACATGAAATCTGGTTACTACCAGATACAAATTAAAGAAGAAGATCGGCATAAAACTGCTTTCACTTGTCCTGTAGGATTCTTCCAGTGGAAATTTGTTCCCTTCGGTTTGAAGAATGCTCCTACATTCTTTCAAAGACGTATGGATTTTATTTTTGGAAAGTATGATTTTATTGTTGTGTATATAGATGATATTTTGATCCATAGTCCCGATATTGAAACTCATATGCAGCATCTGCAGATTTTTCTTGATGAAGCCCGAAAAACACGGCATAGTGCTTTCAGAAAAGAAAATGGTTTTGTTTCAAGATAGTATTGATTTTCCTGGTATTCATATTCTTAATGGAAAAATCCAAATGCAGCCTCATGTCCTGACAAAAATCTCTGAGTTTCCTGATGAGCTTCAAGATACCAACATGATTAAAAGATTTTTAGGTGTGTTGAATTATGTACATAAATATATTCCCAGGTTGTCCAAGAAGACTGCTCCAATTAGACAGCACTTGAATTCTGGATGGTCACCAGAAGAAACTGAAGAAGTCAAATTACTAAAAGATGAATGCCAACATCTCCCAGAGCTAAAACCTCCAAGTAACGGATTTTTAATTCTCCAAACTGATGCCTCTAACTCTTTTTGAGTTGCAGTTCTTTTTGAACGACAGGAGAATGGAGATGAAGTTTTATGTGCCTATGCATCTGGTGAATTTCAGCCTCACCAGAAAAATTACTTCATTGCTGAAAAGGAAACCCTAGCCATCTTCAATGGAATTCAAAAATTTGAGTTATATCTTGCTCCTGCCAAGTTTTTGATAAGAACGGACTCTATGAATTTTAAATACTTCTTATCAGCCAAAATCTCAAAACAGCTAGCAAGAGGAAGATTATTGGCATGGTAGATTTGGTTTCAGATGTATGAGTTTGAAGTTGAATGGGTTCCTGGTATTTCGAACTATTTAGCTGATTCCTTGACTAGAGACATGAATAAAGCCCATAATCATCTTTGCTCTAGTAGAAGAACTGGTATATTTGTCCTTCCAGGGAAACAGCCTCAAGATGATAATTTTGAAACCTTTGTCAAAATATTTCAAATTCTGGATCTAGTTCTTGGTGATATGGTTCTAGAAGTAAAGAAACTTGTTGGGCTAAGAATAAGAAGAAACCAGTGGATACAAAGATGCCAAGCTTGGCAATCTAAGAATGTTGGTGTTTTGTTGGGATTAGATGAAGAATTGGTGAAATTCTATCCCTTGCCTAACATGAAGGTAAAGATTTATTTTAAAACTCTTGATGATTATTGGTCTCACGTCTACACTGATGAGATGATTAAAGTTTTAAAAACTTTGAATTATTATCAGATTATTGGAGGAATTGATTTCTCCTTTGCTATATATACCACTACTAAAATGCTAGATTTGGAGGGGATAAACATGACTGATAAAGTTGAAAGATTTCTAAGGTATTTAAGAATTCCAGATATGTTTGAAGAAATTGATGCAGCATTTCTTCAAATACCTAATGAGCATTTTGCAGGAACTGATTCTTTTCCCCAGTATGAATTGTTTGAACCCTTTGCAGATTGGGAAATTAAAAATGGTCGATGCAGAAAGAGGCCCCAATTACAAGCATCTCAATGTGTTGAAAGAACATTGCAATATTTAAGAACCTTCTCAACACCATGGGATTATTAGAGTATAGAATTTAGAAATCCCATCGTCCCAAATCCCTTTGCTCAGCTTTATAGTCCAAAAAGAATTGAAGAATCCATATTAGCAGATAGTGCTGAGGAAGTAAAGAAGATTTCACTATGGCTAAAAGAATTTTACCGGCTCAGGTTAACTGAAAAATTGTCCATGATTCGAACCTTAGAAGAATTACAAGGAAAAAAAAAAGTAATCAAATTATTAATCAATCAAAAATCATTGATTACTATTAGTGTTTTGAATGGAAATTAGACTGATGATGCACTTTGCTTAATAAGTTTGCTACTGTCTACCAAAGTTTGTTCATCCATGATCTTTGAACTAGGTTGGAAGTAGAAAGAAGATGTTAATCATAATTGCAAGCTTTGGGTTCAGTGTGCTATTGAACGCTCCGTCAGCATGTTCCAAATTTTCAAATGGGAATTATTAGATGGAGTCAAGATTCCAGTTCAATCACTACCAGAATTCCGTAAAAGTAGGAAATATTGTTTCCTTGACATAGAGATAGACCCCATGGCATATATGAAGAGATGGAAGAAATCAGATGATAAATATCTTTTCCCACAAAAGAATCTCTATGTGACAGTAGATACCATCAATTTTGATATCGGACAATCTTCATGAGCCCCACGAAAAAGAGAATCTTCTACTATAGCCACTAAAGAAAAAGCAGCTACAGAAAAAGGTGAAGAGAAGGTATCCGATGAAAAAGCAACTATATTTGTGGATCTGTACCAAGATGCTCAAGATCAGCAAGATCATGTGTGGGAATCAGAATATTTGGAATGGGTACATCAGTCTTGGGCTAATCAAAAGCTTCCTCCATCCTCATCTGAAATCAGTGAACCTGATCATGATGGAGATTTTGATAGTAACCGAGAACCTAAAGGACCGTGGTAGTGTGTCTTTAGTTTCAATTATTGTACTCGAGAATATTGAGTAGACACAGTCTGGGCCAGTAATGCCTGACAATGACCCTCAATAATTCTCATATGCTTTCTTAGATTATATATAGGTGTGTGTGTGTATAAGTTAGATCATTGAGTTTTTGTGTACCATTGAGTGCTTGTGTGTTATTGAGTATTGGTGTGAAAGAGTGTTTGTATTCATGCTCTAAGAGATCAAAGACTATCTAGCTCTACTCTGAAGCATAATATGGTATGTAACATCTTATTTGAATTAATATTGAAGCTTGCTGGGCCGCCTGTCTGAGGACAATTCTTTCCAAGATCACTGAAAATCGGGATTATAAAGCGAGTTGAAGACCAGAGGAGTCGTGTGTGTTCTCGTATTTCCTGTGCCCGTGGTGGATAGTGTGAAGAAGCTCTGCTAATTTTTCAGTTGTTCAAGTAAGTTACTGAGGCCACAATCTAATTTGGTATCAAATCCCACAATCTAATTTGGTATAAATCCATTGCTGAGTAAGTTACAGAGTAAGTTACTGAGTCCACAATCGAGAAGACATCTGAAGACATTTCAGTATAAATCCATTTCTAATAACAAGAAGCCCGAATCAAGACTCAAATGTATTGCTATCTCTGACGGTAGAGTCAAGCTTATTCCTCCTAAACCAGAGATTCCTAGACCACTTGTCAGACCACGTAGATATGTTGTTCCTATGTCTGTTTCTGAAGCATCTTCTTCAAATAGAGTTGATCGTCCTCCTATTGAAGAATTTTTTCCTTCTGAGCCTCAGTTGTCTTCAACTGAATTGTATATACCAGAAGCTAAAACTTTCCTTGTTGTAAATAAAATGCACCGTATTTATAGTACTCATTATCCTCCTATAGAAGAATGGTAATATGCCAATCGTCGATTTGTAAAAGGTGGAAAATGGCCGCCCAAAACAAAATTTTGTACCACCTCTTCAATGTCTAAACAGCCTGCAACTCGAGCTGACTGTGCCCCTCTGATTGAGCATAATGCTACAAATCCTACAGATTTAGATCAAGTCTATCAGATTAGGAATTATCTTACCACTGGGTGTGCACATGCCGAAGATGTTCTTGATGATCTCGGCTCTCAGTCTGAACAAATTCTTGCTAATCTCAAGCTTCTCCAAGATGAACAACAAGAAGAAAGGCAGAGAAGAGAAGCCAAAGAAAGAAAGAAGAAAGAAAGAAAAAGAAGAGATTCAAAGGCTCCTACATTTTCTATTTCTATGGATACTCCCAACTATTGGGATATTGATGAAAAACAAGAAGAAAGTGGTGTTGAATCTAGTGACCAAGCCTCTGAAAAGAAACTAGAACCAACTAAATCATTAAATTTTCAGAAACCCAAAAGTGAGATAGCCACTTTGGAAAATGCTGCCACTAAGTTTCCTTCTTTCATATTACCTTCTTTACAGAAAGCTCATGTTTTTAAAGAGGTTCCCAAATACCCAAGGGTTGAAGAAGACTTGTTTGCTACTAATTCTAGTGGATATGTTTTATATTTAGATAAATCTAAAAATCCAGCTGAATCCATTAGAGTTTGGATTGGTGCCCTCTATAAAATGCAAGTTGTCTCTCGACTTGACAATATTTCTATTTTTGCCTTAGACGAAAAAAGGATGGCCGGAATTGTCTATGACTGGTGGATGGGGACATCAGAAGAAGAAAGGATGAATGTAGCTGATGCAGGATTAGCTACATTAGAACTGCTACTCAAAACCCAATTTGTTTCTGAACCAACAGATGAGAAAAAGCAAATCATTACAGATTTGGCACGTATGGAATTAAAAGATGTAAAATTTTTAGAACAGTTTGGCACTGATTATATGGAAAAAAATTATAGAGCCAATATGACTAATGATTCTACGCAAAAGATTTCATTTTTATCTAAACTGCCTGGTAATCTAGGATATCTCATTATGAAAGATCTTGAAGTCCAAGGGAAGAAAATTGATCAAACTTATTGGATAGATCTTTTATTCAGATGTCAGGAAAAAGTTAAATATCTCTGTTGGCAGAAGAATGCTCAAAACTTTTCTCCTGGTCTTGATTTTTGTCGTTCTGTTTTGCCATGAACTCCATTTAAGAAACGAAAATCCAAAAGGTATGGAAAATACAAACCGAAAAGAGTAGCCAACCCCAGAAGGCCTTTCCGCAAATTTAAATATCTGAAAAAACACAGGCAACCAAAGAAAGACAATGCATGTTTTATATGCAAGCAAGAAGGTCATTTTGCTCGCAAGTGTCCTAAGAGTTCCTCCAACAAGTTAAAAGCTTGTTTTGAAATTGATGATTTTGTTGATCATTGGTCTATTGTTGATTCACAAGATGAAGTATCAGATGTATATATTCTGACTGATGCTTCTTTGTCAGATTCTGAGTCTATTCCTGAAACTTGTCAGAAAATGAACTGATGTGTTGATTTCGATTGTGATCAAGACACTGAATTGCATTTCAGTGATGAATATAGTTCAGATGAATATACTGATGAAACATCTGAAGAAATTTCAGATGATGATGTCTCTATTGCTCCTTATCTATCTTCCGATATTGGTTCAAAGAATTCAAATCCCGTTTTCCATTCCTTGCCTCCACAACTCACTCTGAATTCTTTTTGCCCCCTATCCTAAGACAGTTTCTTAGTCTTCATCTTTGCCCACTTCAACCTCTGTTAATACTGCCGAAAGTTCTTTTCTTAAAAAGATTGTTAAGACTAACAATCTTCTGTATATACCCGTTGAAGTTCAAGTTAAAGGTTCTTGGATTAATGTTGATGCTTTCATCGATACTGGTGGTTCTAATAATCTAGCTCGCCCTTCTTTGTTCAAAGGTTTATGGAAACCTTTACAGAAAATTCTTGTCTCCGAGACTATTGGCGGATCAGTTAATCTCACCCATTATGTCGATAATATTTCTTTAAGAATTGGGGAGAGTATTGTCAAGTTTTCTGCTGTTCAACATTATGATACTTCTGCAAGTTTGTTTCTTGGCATGCCTTTTATTAATTTAGTATTACCAGTGACTATCAGTGAAGATAAAGTTATCTTCAACATAAAGAAAAAGGAAATTGCAGTCCCAAGACTCACTTTGGCTAATTCTGAATCACGAAAAGAAAATAGCCAAAAGAAAGCAGGTACCAGAAGAAGACCTTTGAATGACTCTAATAATTGGCAAGAAGTGTTGCAGATTTATGAAGACATGAGTCAGAATAAAACCAAGCAGAAAGCTAACAGAAATCCTGATTGGTCGCCCGAACAGATGAATGTTTTTGATGAATTTTTGAAAAATTATTCAGAGAATCCACAAGCATTTTGGAGTATAGAGAGTCCTCAACAAGAGAACATAACTCTTCATGACAATGGGGTCAAATGAAAACTTATACCATGTACTCCAAATGATGAAAAGGAAATTAGAAAGCAGATTGAAGAACTTTTGAATCTTCAATTGATTGAACCAAGTGATTCTCATTATTCATGCTCTGCTTTCCTGGTAAGAAATCATTCTGAAATAATAAGAGGTAAAGCTAGAATGGTGATAAATTACAAACCATTGAATGCTATCACCAAGAGCTTCAATTATCATCTGCCCCGCCAGGAAACCATTATCCAGAATATTTAGCACAACAAGATCTGCAGCAAGTTTGACATGAAATCTGGTTACTCCCAGATACAAATTAAAGAAGAAGATCGGCATAAAACTTCTTTCACTTGTCCTGCAGGATTCTTCCAGTGGAAAGTTGTTCCCTTCGGTCTGAAGAATGCTCCTGCATTCTTTCAAAGACGTATGGATTTTATTTTTGGAAAGTATGATTTTATTGTTGTGTATATAGATGATATTTTGATCCATAGTCCCGATCTTGAAACTCATATGCAGCATCTGCAGATTTTTCTTGATGAACCCCGAAAGCACGGCATAGTGCTTTCAGAAAAGAAAATGGTTTTGTTTCAAGATAGTATTGATTTTCTTGGTATGCATATTCTTAATGGAAAAATCCAAATGCAGCCTCATGTCCTGAAAAAACTCTCTGAGTTTCCTGATGAGCTTCAAGATACCAAGATGATTCAAAGATTTTTAGGTGTGTTGAATTATGTACATAAATATATTCCAAGTTGTCCGAGAAGACTGCTCCAATTAGACAGCACTTGAATTCTGGATGGTCACCAGAAGCAACTGAAGCAGTCAAATTAATAAAAGATGAATGCTAGCATCTCCCAGAGCTAAAACCTCCAGGTAACGGATTTTTAATTCTCCAAACTGATCCCTCTGACTCTTTTCAGGCTGCAGTTCTTTTTGAATGATAGGAGAATGGAGATGAAGTTTTATGTGCCTATGCATCTGGTGAATTTCAGCCTCACCAAAAAAATTACTTCATTGTTGAAAAGGAAACCCTAGCCATCTTCAATGGAATTCAAAAATTCGAGTTATATCTTGCTCCTACCAAGTTTTTGATAAGAACGGACTCTATGAATTTTAAATACTTCTTATCAACCAAAATCTCAAAACAGCTAGCAAGAGGAAGATTATTGGCATGGCAGATTTGGTTTCAGATGTATGAGTTTGAAGTTGAATGGGTTCCTGGTATTTCGAACTATTTAGCTGATTCCTTGACTAGAGACATGAATAAAACCCATAATCATCTTTGCTCTAGTAGAAGAACCAATCTATTTGTCCTTCCAGGGAAACAACCTCAAGATGATAATTTTGAAACCTTTGTCAAAAGATTTCAAATTCTGGATCTAGTTCTTGGTGATATGGTTCTGGAAATAAAGAAACTTGTTGGGCTAAGAATAAGAAGAAACCAGTGGATACAAAGATGCCAAGCTTGGCAATCTAAGAATGTTGGTGTTTTGTTGGGATTAGATGAAGAATTGGTGAAAGTCTATCCCTTGCCTAACATGAAGGTAAAGATTTATTTTAAAACTCTTGATGATTATTGGTCTCACGTCTACACTGATGAGATGATTAAAGTTTTAAAAAATTTGAATTATTATCAGATTATTGGAGGAATTGATTTCTCCTTTGCTATCTATACCACTGCTAAAATGCTAGATTTGGAGGAGATAAACATGACTGGTAAAGTGAAAGATTTCTAAGGTCTTTAAGAATTCCAGATATGTTTGAAGAAATTGATGAAGCATTTCTTCAAAGACCTAATGAGCATTTTGCAGGAACTGATTGTTTTCCCCAGTATGAATTGTTTGAACCATTTGCAGATTGGGAAATTAAAAATGGTCGATGCAGAAAGAGGCCCCAATTACAAGCATCTCAATGTGTTGAAAGAACATTGCAATATTTAAGAACCTTCTCAACACCATGGGATTATCAGAGTATAGAATTTAGAAATCCCATCGTCCCAAATCCCTTTGCTCAGCTTTTTGGTGCAGAAAGAATTGAAGAATCCGTATTAGCAGATAGTGCTGAGGAAGTAAAGAAGATTTCACTATGGCTAAAAGAATTTTACCGGCTCAGGTTACCTGAAAAATTGTCCATGATTCGAACCTTAGAAGAATTACAAGGAAAGAAAAAAGTAATCAAATTATTAATCAATCAAAAATCATTGATTACTATTAGTGTTTTGAATGGAAATTGGACTGATGATGCACTTTGCTTAATAAGTTTGCTACTGTCTACCAAAGTTTTTTCATCCATGATCTTTGAACTAGGTTGGCAGCAGAAAGAAGATGTTAATCATAATTGCAAGCTTTGGGTTCAGTGTGCTATTGAACGCTCTGTCACCATGTTCCAAATTTTCAAATGGGAATTATTAGATGGAGTCGAGATGCCAGTTTAATCACTGCCAGAATTCCGTAAAAGTAGGAAAGATTCTTTGCTTGACATAGAGATAGACCCCATGGCATATATGAATAGATGGAAGAAATCAGATGATAAATATCTTTTCCCACAAAATAATCTCTATGTGACAGCAGATACCATCAAATTTGATATAGGACAATCTTCACGAGCCCCACGATAAGGAGAATCTTCTACTGTAGCCACTAAAGAAAAAGCAGCTACAGAAAAAGGTAAAGAGAAGGTATCCGATGAAAAAGCAACTATATTTGTGGATCTGTACCAAGATGCTCAAGATTAGCAAGATCATGCGTGGGAATCAGAATATTTGGAATGGGTACATTAGTCTTGGGATAATCAAAAGCTTCCTTCATCCTCATCCGAAATCAGTGAACCTGATCATGATGGAGATTTTGATAGTGACCGAGAACCTAAAGGACCGTGGTAGTGCGTCTTTAGTTTCAATTATTGTACTCGAGAATATTGAGTAGACACCGTCTGGGCCAGTAATGCCTGACAAGGACCCTCAATAATTCTCATATGCTTTCTTAGATTATATATAGGTGTGTGTGTGTATAAGCTAGATCATCGAGTTTTTGTGTACCATTGAGTGCTTGTGTGTTATTGAGTGTTGGTGTGAAAGAGTGTTTGTATTCATGCTCTAAGAT